>OZ037939.1:46991430-48191430 GCA_964035585.1 Polytrichum formosum
TGAATGCAAGATGGATGTAAAGTCTACATGGACTCCTACATGGCATTGAATGGGTCATGTTTCATGGTCACTTGGATTATTTTCAAAAACCACCTCTTGGAGGTAGGCCTAACACAAAACCGGGAGATCATGACACTCCGAATGCTCACAACCGTTGATTTATTCTATTTTGTCATATGTGAGGACCCGCATGAATAGAAACTCATTGAAATAGCATTTGGTTGAGGGCCCGGTCACATATGGCTTCACAGTAAACTTGAGGGTCCGTGACCACACTACATGATTTTGGAGGTGTGTTGGAACGGCCTTTGGACACTTTCTTTTGGGCTCTCACAATTTCATGGTCACGGCTCTTGGCTCGTGTGTGAAGTGGCCCTAAGGTGACATGCCTTGACCGACACGTGTCCAAAGACTCATAGTCAAACTTGTAAAAATGCATTACTTCATGTAACCCTGCAAAGATCCCCACACCAAAACAAGGAAGTGTGTGAGATAGTTGTACAAATATAGTGAATTGTGCCGTAGGCTTATCTATGCAAATTGAGCAACCCAAAATTATCCACACACACTCCGATTCAATACCTCACATGCTTGGTTACCTCGTGCAAGATCCTAAGGAGGCATGGGCGCCCATGGCGACCTCTAGGATATGTCAACGGCCCAACACCCCATCATGGATCCCGGCTTGACAATCTTTGTGGACCCGAGAATAAGCTTACACACACGATCGTGTGTCATTCCGTGTTCAAAATAAGGAAGAAAAGTCGAAAATGGGGAATGACCATTACTGGTGTGCTAGACTAGGGGTAGAATGATTCTTGTATGAACCCAAAATGGTTAATTGTAAAAGTGGTGGCCTGAAAAGGATCCACTGATATGTGGGGTGCGGTGATTGGCTGGATAGGTGTTGATTCGCACCACTTGCGATTGCTTTTGGGTGTTATTGAGCAACCGTTTTGTGTGCATTCACATGCAACGTAGGATATTTTGATGCTGAAGTCCGGGAGACTCTACTATACAAGTAGGGGGTTTGACTTGCTTGCCTCTTTGAAAGAATGCAACTAGTTATTTACATGGAACAAAATTATGAAACAACTTGCATTCCTCGTCACTTGACATTAGGCATTGAGCGTACTAATGTCAAGTGTCATGTGTTTACAATTTAGTATGCAAGAGGAAGATATTGTTGTATATTGACCCCAAGTGTCTACACTAAATATTGTATTTAGTGTCACTAACTATATGGAGTTATGCAATGCTATATCTATATACCATATGTCTCATATTTTACCAACAAATTTCAAACTGGTTGTTTGGACATTATAGATCATGAACAACCTTACTTAGTAAATAAACACATCAATAGTAAGAAGATATAGCATTGTGTAACTCCAACTATTATGTGACACTAAATATTATAATTAGTGTAGTATTTACATTTGTGGTCAACTTGTTGACCGTTTTGTAACCTAGGGATAGACCTCATAGTAGTCACCGAGCATGTGCTAACGAGACACGTCAAGTGCCATGAGGTCACACTAATAGTCGAGTTGTTGGCCATTGTTGCAACCTTAGCACATGCCTCATAATAGGGTAAGTGACACTATTGCACATGTGACACTAAATACCATAATCAGTGTAGGGACCACAAACCACCACCTTCTATTCCCTCATTGGTTGAGAAATGAACGGTGGTCCCACTTCACTTTACACAAGGCCGACAAAGATAAAAGTGACCATGTCAAAAGAACAAAGAAGAAAATGACATGGAGTCCTACATGTCCATAAACGTATAATGTTTGGTGATCACCCGAACACCCCTGGATCACAAACACCTAAATAACACAACCACTTAAATCTAACTATGCACATTACGTAGGCAACCTAAAAAACTTGCATTGTAGTCCTAGGCATTAGAAGATTATAAAAAATGAAATTTAACACTTTTGCTTGAAATAATATAATATACGGGGTTGAATTTGTGACCCATTTTCATTTTGACAAAATCCACAACATAAGGCCTCCAACTCGGTATTCTCATTCAAGTGCTATTACAAACACACATTTTCTAGATTCAATTGACCATGATGCATCATCATATCTATATCTAAGATGTCTAGACAAAATTTGGATCCATAACTTTGAAATACCTATCCCACTTAAGGCCATTGAGAGTTTTGCTTCTTTAGATGAATGTACTATGTAGATAGCATGCCTATAAAAACGGTGAGTTCATTTATGCATGTTCTATAAGGAATCGGGTGTTGTGATTCTTACTATGTGTACCTTACCATGTACATTCTTGGCAAGACCTCCTTGTGTCCATATGTAGACATTTTGATGGTAAATATAGACTAAGAGCCCCCCACCCCCTCCCAAAATAAAATAAAATAAAATAATATATGACTCAAATTAATGCTCAAAATGACCTATGCTAAGGACCGCTTTACGTGCAGACCAAGAGCCATGACCATGAAAATCTAAGGGCCTTTAAAATCAAACAACCTTACCGTGGGGAATAGAACTCCAAGTTTCAAATAGACCTCAAGCTTGAGTAGTGTGAAGTGAGAGTAAACCATGTTGAGAGACCGCAACATATTTGATGGACAATTCAAAACATTAAGTGGCTTGGGACCCCATCATCATAATATTATATTTCTAGAAGCCAATGATATTTGAATTGATCACCGAGACCCATGGTTTTGCATTAGACCCACCTTTTTTGTAAGCTTGACGCAATATCGGGTAAATCATGAAACATTGTCCATTTGTTGTCATATAAAATGCCATGTAGATTTTTCATTGATTTGAATTTCTTTCATCCCTTAGGCCCTCATAGTTTGCTATATAATCAATTTAGATTGCTTTTGGCTTCTTGACCAATCACATAGTTTGTATACCACGGGTCAAGCTCCAATGTAAACTTGGCCCTCGGCACCCGTAGCAAAATTATACTACCCCCTTGCTCTCAATCACCTTTGAATGGCTAAAACAGTTATGCTTGTGTTAATTCGTAGATCTTCTTATCCAAATATAGCCCACACCACACTAACTTATATAACATGTACCCCAGTATACCTTACTCCAAACCCTAATGAACCCTTAGTAAATGCCAACGAGTCATATGACATGGGTAAACTTTTGAAATTTCTACTAGATCTGTTAACACTGATTTCGATGAGCCAAGGCAGGCGGCAATTCAATATAGTAACCGTAAAATCTTAAAACTACCTGGCAAAATCCACAGTCTGACATAAGCTCAGCTTGGTCTAGCTTCATGTTGTTGTTGTTGTTGTTGTTTAGGGCCACTTCACACACAAGCCAAGAGCCATGACCGTGAAATTGTGAGAGCATGTGTAGTTTTTCGAGCATCCCCCTATTATATTACGAGGGCTCATGTTATTGAGTAATGTTATGTGTTGCAATAAATACATGTCAAAAGAATTAATTTTATGAATTTTGTGTGTGTTTGTGTGTTTGTATGTGTGCAAATTCTTAGTATTTCTCAAGCTTTGCATTCGAGAATGCAAACTTAAGTCTCTCAACTTCAATCAATACTCACTCAACGATGATTGGATTTGTGCCATTGTTGGCTGCACCGGATGTCCATGTTGGGGCACAAACGAACCAATCTTCACATCTTCATATTGGTTACGACTGGGATAACATGTTTGCATGAACCCTTGGAATAGAAGCCATCGTTTTCTTATTATTTACTTGTTTATTGTTTTCCCCTCCATAGCACGTGGGCCCTTCCAACACGGGTGTTACAATGCCACATCAACTCATATAAATTGTTGTAGACATCTAGGGCCATGTTCCATGGGACGGGGTCGCAAGCATTTTGGTATGCTGACAAATGCTCTCTTCCATCTTCTTGGAGCCCCGAATCCATGCCTTGACAAGCTCTCAGGGTGTTTCCGTGAGAGGGGGTGAGAATGTGTGCAACATGCAATTTTTGTCATTCAACCTCATTTATACGGGGCTGGGGCGAAACAACCCGTACATTGGTTCCTTGGAGGCAAGGGTTTAGGTATCCAACAAGGAACGAGTGTGTGGGTTGGTTCGCCCAAATCATTCATACGGGAAGGTCCATTGTGTTCTCATTTAGGCTCTTAGCTATCCTCCAGTCAAAGCACTTCATTTCATGGGTAATTTTGACCAAGCCACCAGAGTGGTCAATGGACCTCACAATTTGGGACATTTGTATCCAAGGGGGAGGGGGGGGGGCATGAAATTGGAAGGTTTTAATCCTTCATTGAACCATAATGATCACGTCCTCACACATGAAGTCTAAATAGTGTTTTGGACCATAGTCCCCGGTTCGCTCCATGGAACTTGACCCATATTGATTTTCATGTGAATGATAATGAAAATTTCAAGGCATGACAATACAAAACAAACATGATTGAACTCCATTGACCATTAATTGACAAGTGGACCACCCAAGTAAGGATAATATCAATATTACATTCAATTGATAAAGCTCGTTCTTTATGTAAACCTTGTAAATGCTACTACCACTCTTCCATCCACTCATAGCATTATTCAGATCCATAATAGTGTTATGTGGGACTGACAATATTCCACGTAGTATTCCCGGATAATTTCACGTAGTTTGAATGCGGGGAATAGCCGGGAATACTACGTGGAATACTGTCAGTCCCACAAAACATTATTATGAATATGAATAATGTTATGCTCCAAGATCATATTCAAGTTGAAATTGAATAAGGATTTAGCGACATGAGCTTCTATAAATCCAACTAAGACGATTCGCAAGGAAAACTTTTTCCCACTTAATAATAATGTTATCGTAAGTTTTTTTTTTTCAATTTTTTTATATTGAAGCTGTTTTGTTCTGCACATATAACATGCACATCATGCTGCAACAAGGCCTAACACCACCTTGACGTGTATTTTATTTTAAAGACAACATCCACGTTTTTCATCATACACAAATCACAAGCCCCAGGCTCATCTCGAGACAAATGAATAGATGATCAAAGGCTACAAGTTTAGCCTATATGTCACCATGGAAACTCGAGCCCCTTTGACCTTATGGGTTCGACCCTAAGGCCCACCTAATCCTCCCCGGTCCAATGTTATCGCTTCAAGCTGTATTTGAACCCAACAAAAACTTAAATAAACATAGCGAGATTTTCTTCGAGCCCCCGAGATTCGGAGCCCTGCCCGGGAAAAAAACAATAGTGGGAGGGAAGGAGCTGCAGTTTTGGAAGTGGGCCCCACACACCCCCTGCCCTAATTCCAAACGCAATTAATGAGCCTTATTTCCAAGATGTCCGGGTCATACCCGGCGGTTATGGACGCAAGCAATGGGAACCCAGGCTGGCGCACTCGGCGCTTGCCCGGGCCGGCAAAGTTTCCGCGGGCTGTCGTGTCTGGCAGCCCGCGCGGGCACCTGATTTTTTTCACTCGCGCCGCCGAGCCCCTGCCCGTGACGGGCCCGCCGGCCCGCCCGCCCGGCCCGGGTTCCCGCGAGAACTCGCTAGCCTGGCGATGGCGCATTGCAGGCTGCGTTTCGGAAGCAAGCAAGCAAATTTTTTGCATCGCATCGGTAGCGGGGGGCGGAGATGGAGATTGAGGACGATGCAGGCGTGGTGCGGGAGCTCTGATGAATCATCGGCCTGGGAGCTGCGGTGGCCGAAGTTTCCGCATCGAACGGGGCCGCATTTGTGCGAAACGGTATGATTTGTCTCACGTGCGGAAGCAATGGCATTGCGGTAGCTAGCTTCGTAGTGTGTGTGTTGGTGTGAACCTTAATGGCAGGTTGGCGGATCTATGTTAAGTTACTTCGAGACGTCCCCTCCCTGCAGACTTTCATTTAGTTAGTGGTGGCGTGGTGCGTGGTGTACCATTAAGGCGCCTTATTATGGCGCTCCTTCCTCGGGTGTTGGTGCGTCTTTGTTGCAAGGATCTAACCGTTGCTGCTGCGGTGGAGTGGAAACAGACCAGTGCCGTTTCGAGATGTGCATTGCGGGGCAAAAGACTTGATTGCTTGTGGCTGGCGAATGTGAGGAGCAAGGCGGAACCTCGAAGTGATATTTCTGTATTGAGAGTTTAGAGATCTGCACGGGGCGGATATGGAAAGGAAGTTTGCAATCAGGTGGCGAATTGACGATGCTCCGCTGCTTATGATAATTAGAGCGAATCCCATGTTCCTGTTGCTGGTGTAGTCAGTACTGTTGCGGACTTTAATGTAACGCATGGGCACTAGTTATTCAATAGAGCAAGCGCTCAGAGTTTGACGAGACTGTGTGATTGGAGGCAATGACGTTGAGCTTTTTGCCGGTACCTGTAGGAGTTTTTTCTGGCAAGGCCATGGAGTTTACAGCATGAGGGCAATGTGGACACGGTTGTAAGATAGTCGAAGTAGTGAAGCTCGGGTTGTTCGTTGGCTCGTTGAGGAAACAGCTTTTAGATCCCTGATGAGGAGGTGTAAGAGTAGTAGTAGTGGCGAACGCATTTGGTTGTAATCAACGACGATGGCTAGAGGCTTAATTTGATGTTGTGGCGGATGGAATTGGTGCACTGGCTTGTATACTAGGTGCCTGTAAGATTTCGTATTTGAAGATTGTTATGTCTGTTGAGAGCGGGCTCGCAACTTGCAGTGGTTAGGGACGCTGTGTTGATCACTGCGCTACTGTAGGGATTATTCAACTCGACCCTTTTCTTTGAATCTGCTTGGATGTGCACGAGGAGGCATTGGCAGCACAAGCTCTGTGAATAAATAAACATCGGTCTTTCTTGGCGGTCTGTTATATTGTGGAATAATAAGTTTGTCACTGCAGGCAGTTGCATTGGAGCTATTGAACTTCACTGCAAATTAGATTTTATTGTCAGAGAAGTTTGAGAACAATTACATGTGGCTTCACTAGTTACGAAAACACGAGCACATTGTTTAGGATGCAATAATTACTCCGCCCACTGCACATCTGAGAGCAAAAGGCGGCCTCAGATGCTAGTATTTTAGTTTCGGCTGGCTCACGGTGTGCTCCATGAGTGGAGCGGGGATTTCCTTTGAGATTTAACTGTCAATGAGGAGGTTCTGTGTCTTTGTGACCATATTTGCCTCCAACCTTCGTGATGATGACAATGGTTGTTTGAGTCCGGAATTTGCTTATCTGATGGTATAGTGATGCGCAGGTTCATAAAATCAAATAATAATACTGGCTCAGGGACGAGGTGTGTCAAAGAGCAATGTCATGGGGAGGTGGGGCAAACGCGAGACTCTTCTATTGCGATAGGCCTTCCTAGGTGCAAGCAAGTAATTTAAGGAAAAAATTAGATGCCATTGCTGCAGCTCGTCTAGAAGCACTGGAGGGCTATGACAGGAATTTTCCAGATATTTGACCGGTACAAGGCGAAAGCCTCTCGCAAAGTTGACTCAAAGAAGACCAAAAATGGTGAGCTTTCCACAACTAATATCATATCGTTGTTTTGGCTTCCTTAGCGTGACTTAGAGATATTTGACTCTGCTTCAAAGACATAGGCTCTCCATTTCAATCGTAGTTTTAGGTGGCTCTACACGGTTCATCACTGCAGCATTTCTGATTCCCTGTCATCGGTTTGATTTCAGGAGAACCAGAGACTAGTCCAATTCCTTCTTATGACAAGGTGAGTTCCACCAACGGACATCCTTCCCTTTCACGGTGCCACACGCTCATTGCAATGTAGTCTTGAGCTCGGTCTTCTAATTAATCGCAAGTACTTTAGCATGTCTGGAGGTCGTCCTACCGCATTCGCATTTTTTTCGGTACAGGTAGCAGCAGTTCAAAATAGGAAGTCTCTGCTTCGAGACCTGTCATAGGTTATGATAGCCATCGGAGCCTTTTACAGCACACAGACATGTTTACCAAGGCGTTATTGTATTGTAATAGACAAGAGGTTCTGATTCTATAGTGTGTCTGCTTTATATTTTTGTGTATTAGGAAGAGAATGTGGGTAAGAAAGCATCGCGGAAGGGTGGTGAGCAACGCCAGTCACAATCTGAAGCGTCGAGAGAGTCTCCGAGGTCTTCCTCTGCTGATATGAGTGAGGTGGTGGTGAAATCTTTAACATTTCCAAAAGAGATCCATCCAGACACCGTTCGACACCTTCAAGCAACCCGTTCATACACCGACCCTCGCAAACCCCTGAAACCGCGCAGATATGCAGATGGAATTAGGGATGAGTCCTCAGGGGATGACTCGACCCGTTTATTCACGGATCCCCACAAACCCCATAGGCCCCGTAAACCCCACCAATATGAGGATGAAACCAGGGATGAGTCTTCTGGTGATGAAAGAGGTTATCAAGATCACAGACCCTATCCCTCCTCTGACAGGAAGGAGGTTCGTAGACAGCATTATCAGTCCTCCGCTGATGAGCGGGGAGGTAGTAGGTATTACTCTGCCACGGAGATAGAAGAAAGAAGAAGACAACACTCAGCTGCTGCAGGGCGAGATGGTCGGAGATATCAGTCTTCTGCGTTCGAAGAGAGGGGGAAAAGTATATACTCTAGGGATGGCCAATGGGAGCGTGATCATAATGGCCTTGGCCATTCTTGTTCACATCATCACATTCCTACCGTATTAAATGAACGCCAAAAACATCAGTCTTCTGGTGATGAGAGGGGTGGATACATAAATCATTCCTCTTCTGGTAGAGGAGGATCAAGGCATCAAACATCTGCTAGTAAATTTGAAGGTCGTCGTTATCAATCTTCTGGTGATGAACGGGGAGGAGGGGATGATTGGGGAGGTCACAGGTTCAATTTGTCGACTGGTCACAGGGAAGGTGGCAAGAGACAAGATCCTGTTTCGAAGACGAGCCATCGCATAAGGAATGAATTTCTAGATGAAGACAGAGAGCGCTTTGCTCAATATTTGCTTGCCAATGTTAGGCAAGATGGTAGGCGGCATTCATCTGCAACAGATATTCAGAGGCGTTCTTTTGTGGATTTGGAGGATGGCCAGAGAGAACAGGGTGCTGATCTAAAGAAAGACTACAGATATCGGTCATTTGGGAGGGAGGGTCGCAGAATGGAGCCTGTTAGTGTGACTAGAGACGTTCGCAGACAACAACATTTGAATTATGGTATGAACGATGAGTGGCAAGATGGGTTGTCTGATGGCACGGATGATGGTTCCAGGGTGGAGAACTTTGCTGCTGTGAAAGAGGGTTACATGAGAGAGAGATCTGTCGGGTTGCGGGAAGAGCACACAAGACAGTCTACATTGCCAAAGGAGTCTGTAAGACACCACTTATCTGCTGGGCCGCGTACATCTCAGCCTAGAGACAAAGACATATATTCGGGACGGAACAAGGAATTGCCACCCCGGTCGTTGGGCGCCAGAAATATGTTGAGCCCAAAGAGCCTGATTGACATCAGGGATTTGGCTAGATTGACTGTGGAGGCGAGAGAAAGTTATCAGGTGTATCCACCAGCGGAACAGCTTTACAGGGAACAAGAGAGCAGTCAATTTTCTCTAGAGAGTCATGGAAACTCGACACTGCACTACGACTTCCGGGAAACCCTGAGGGCTATTGACGTCAGGGATGCCCAAAGGAGTTTTGAGAAGGGCAGGGATGGGTCACGCAGTTCTTTTGATGGAAGAGAGCAGCCTCGTATGTCCTCTGTATCCCGAATCTCTCTCGACAGTCGACATAATCAATCTAGCACACCTCGTCTGTCTATAGATGGTAGAGAACATCTACGTGCCAGCAATCTTCATTCCTCCAGAGCTTCGTCTATTGATGGCCAATCTCATCCAAGGACAAATTCCATGGATAGCACTGGTTCAGGGGAAAACAAGATGAAAGGGCCTAGTGTTGTGGCTAGGTTGATGGGTTTAGCAGACCTTCCGGACTTTGACTGCAGCCATCTGTCCTCAGATAGGCCTGCTGTAAGGGAAGGAAAGTCATTACAGAAATTGTTGAATTCTACTCCACCAGCTGAATCTGTATCACCGGCTTCTGACCGGGCAAAATTTCAGTTACATCTAAGTGAAGTGGCCCTGCAGATGAAGCAGGTCACTGCTCGTCTTAATGATGCAGACCTGCGTCAAATTCGGCAGTTGCAGCAAGAAACTCAGCCAAAACGAAAATTTAAAGTAAAGGTAAATACAAACTCACGGTCACGATCTCCTCCTCCTGCTCCAATGCAGCAGGATGGAGATATATGGGGTCTGAAGCAGAGTCAGCGACCTGCCGATTTGGCCCGACAGGGAGAGACTAATAGGCTCCACTCTCAACAAAAACAGCCCATGTCCCCAAGGCACCATCAAATGGAAGGGATGCCCAATGCATTCAGAAGGCGACATGAAGATTTTCCTCCAGGTGATGTGGACCAGAGGTTGCACCAGCTCCGCATTAAGAACTCAATCCAGGAGCACAAAACTTTGAAGCAAATCCTGGAGGCAATGCACCTGAAAGGACTCCTACATCCGCCTGAAAACAGGCAGCCCAAGTTTGTGAAGTCTCAGAAATTGGGGTCTTCAAGGGAAGCACAGAGACCACTGCAAGGTACTGATTTGAAACCATCCTCCAGTTCAAGTTCTGTAGCAAGACCACCTTGGATGGATATCCAAGGTGCAATGGAGGGTATGAAGGTGCAAGATGAACTAACAGTTGAAGCTGATCATACTGGAGAGGCCTCAATTGTGGTGATGAAGCCCCTGAATCACCAATTCGTCAATGCTCAGACACAAAAAGAGGTGGAGAACCATGCCAAACAGTCCCCTACTCAATTGGCAGCCTCAATCATTGCTGGACTTGAAGGCGATAACTTGAATGAAACTAGGACCAGGTATGACTAGAGTGAAATTAGAACCTTGTTCACCTTTTAAAAATTCATCCGTGTCTAAAGTGTGTCATCCAGCTATATTCAACTGTGGAGACTCTTAATAGTTTGGAACTCTTAAATTTGCACTCTGCTCTATAGCTCTTCTTTTCATCTAAGCAACCAGATACTGTGAATATCATTGGGTTGAATATGATAACTTAGTATCTATGTCTGCCTAGAACCTGTCCTGAACTTGGTTGATGCTGATGGGAGAAACTTTACTATGCTTTTGGAGACTTAGTTATCTATTCAAGCAAGAGGAGGGTTGATTGAAGTTTGTCACTTAAGTCATCTCCTTCACCAGAAATTTATCGCTAGTGTGATCTCTCCCTTCACATGATAATAGAGAAATGTGTCACACTTTCTATATTGTGTTGCACTTACCTAACAATAAATACATGGTTTGCCAGGGGTCGGAGCTCCGAACGTAGGGCCATGGCTAGTAGTAAGGCATCCAGGGCTCACTCCTCTCAGGAACTACCAGAACAGTTCACTGAGAAGCCAAAAGCTGACGAGGAAGCTTTTGCGAGCGTCATGCTCTCTTGGAGGGAGCAGATTGCAGCAGAATCAGCCAAAAGAGCTGTGATGGAGCTTGCTGAAGCAAAATTGCAGTTGCGTCCTGTGGGTCCACTAGTAATTCCTGCAGGCCTGAGACAACGGTCTCGGGATTCGAGTCCTTCAAGGTCTGGTTCTGCCAGTAAAAGCGGAAATGGGCGAATGGTTGAGAAACCACGTACTTTTGGGAAGCAGGACATTGGGTTAGTGAGGGAGCCTGAAGCTCCAGTAGTGACAGTGCAGCTTGAAACATGCAATGATGAAGAGACATCAATGATGGTGGCTCGTAGCAAATCTGATAGACATGTTGTTACACCTTCACCTGAAGCAGTCGAGTCATCCTTCAGTAGGACACATCCTGACAGAGTTCCTGCCCAGGTTGCTGTGCTTCGAAGCAAGCGATCAACATCCAAAGCAAATCGATCCAAAGAGAAAGGAAGGTCGCCCGTCCCTAAGGACTCGCTAACAGATTTCTCCATAGCATTGCCAAGAGCTTTTAACATCGGGAGCGAATCCGCTACCACAGATCAGTATCCCTTGGGATTTTCTCATGAGCTTGCTGGATCTACAGAGAGAAGTGACTCAGTTGGAAGCAACTCAGCTTCAAAATTGGGTCCAGTAGATGACTCTCGAATCACACCAAAGAAAAGAAAGATAGAGGAACCTTCACCGGTAAATGTAGAGTTTTACCAGCCTCCACCGTTGATAGTAACTCCAGAACCTGAGATACAGGCCTTGCCTCAAGCATTGTTTCATCACAGCAGTGCTACTAATATCCCTGAACCTCCTGTTCAGTGTGTAGCCAGTCCACCAGGGCTCTTAAGCAGCAAGCCACAGCATGTGGAGGTGAGTTCAAATATTGCACAACATGTGGAGGTGGTTCTTTTTACTTGGAAAAATTGGAAAGGATGTGAGATGAAATTTCTGAGAATTGTTCCAGAATGACTTTCAGTTAGTATGTTTGGATTGTGACTGATGGATCTGTATTTGCAGGTTGATGTTGCTGTTGATGATGGTTCAGGAGGAAACGCCCCACGAGACATCTCTTTGCCAAAGTATCAATGTGCACAAGAAGAAAGTGGTTTTATACTTGAAGGGGCAGATCATCCAAGTCCAGTGTCGGTTCTAGACAGTCCAATATTTCAGGATGAATTCCATTCAGAAGAGCTGAGTCCAAGTTCTAATTCTGTGAAGTCAAGCATTATCAGACATGAAGGTACTATCTCACAACTGATGCCCACCTTTCTGTTTTATGACGTTGTGTTAGATCTGCTTGATGCTTAGAGGATTTTTATGTAAGATACATGTTGGAGACATGTCTATCAATCTAATGTGATTTTCTGCCTCTTGCAGATCCTGAAGTGCTTATGGACATTGATGAACCTGCGTGTGACCCTGAGGCAATATGTCCAACACCCCATCCTGATTCTCAAACGATATGTCCTCAAACAAATAAGGACATATCTGATCCTCTTAAAGACATCTACACGAAGGTGGCTCGGTCACTGGAATTGAGCGATAAAGATTTGTACAGCAGACAAACCAGTGTAGAGCTTCAAATTCCATTAAGAGGCAGTAAAGCATTGACAGAGCGCACAGCTCAGGTCTCCTTGAAAACTTTGGAAGAGGAGAGGGTGTATGTGCGGCATATCTTGGTTGAGTCGGGGCTAATTGATGACACTACCACCACAACCAGTGGTGATGTGCCTGAAATTATACATTTTGATGTGTTCACCAGGAAAGAGGAGGAGTTGCAATTAGCAGAACTGAACAGAATTGACAGCGGAGAGCTGGATAAAAGCGAAGAGCAACGATACAAAGAAAGTCTAGATCGACGGTTAATCTTCGACTGTATGAATGAAATTCTAGGAAGGAAAATGAGTCCTTTCCTAAACCCACAGCCCTGGGGCACACCGGTAATGCGCAAGAAGCCATCCGGCCAGCAGTTGGTTGATGACGTTTGGGATGAACTGCAAGATATGCACTGGCCTGTGACTGATGCTTATGATGCTCTGTATGCACTCCTTCAAAAAGATTTTGCGCGCAAGGAGTTCCAGTGGCTAGATTTCAGTGTTGAGGTTGGAGATGTCGGGTGTCAGGTAGAGCTCATGATTTTTGAGGACTTGGTGGAGGAAGCTGTGAAAGACACCATGTCTATCCAGGAGACAAGAAAGTTGTCACCGTTGCCGAGTCCACTTGCACCACCAACTCCACCTACGTCTCCACAAGCACCAGCGCCACGCTCACATGACTCTGAAAGCAGAAGGCGGGAGCTACTCGAAAAAACCAGAAGGGATCTGCTGGCCTGGCAACAACAGTATCAACAAATGTAGCTTATGAAAAAATGAGGAAGCCCTTTGTAACCTCTTCAACTAACATCATCATCTGCACTGACCTCCTAGAATCAGAGCTCACAACTAACTTAGAAAATGAAATACCCAACAGCCCTTGCTAGAACGGGGCTGTACTTTTAAAACCGTTCAGCCTATCAATTCTTTTGTCTGCCTCCAAATTACAGGCAGACCGACTTTCTTTGACTTTTTTGGACATACCTGGTGTAAAAACACACTTTCTTTGTTGCCAACGAATCAAGTTGAATAAAGTCTTATAGCATCATCGATCTGTGCATGCTCTGAACTCTCCCACTCTTTGTATGTATCATATTTTGGTGTTTGAAGTCTGCAGTTCTTCAAGCTGGAGCCGCCATCCTCACTCAATCAAGAGTGCTCTGCCGTCATTAAATGTGTAAGTATCTTCCCTTCTTTTTCATACATAGACATGAATGACATAGACTTTCAACCACTAATTGCAGTCCCCTCACTGTCCTATCTCTGTAATGAACATGATGAGGTAGTTTTTTAAAAATCACAAAATGCTCTCAAATGACTGCCTTGACAAGTGAACAAGTGATATAGATTTCCATAGCTTGTCTATTGTCTGTTTTTCCACTTTTCTAGGACTCACTTTAATCCCTACTTTGGCAACCTTGTGTCTTTGTTCATGATATATGCCTTACTGTTAAGTTTCTCTGGAGGCGACTCAGTAGCCTGGAATAAGACATGGATTGTTAATAATAGTCCAAACGATTCACTAAGCTAGTCATTTTGTTTATCTCTCTATTCATATGAAGAGAGTCTCTGTAGGTTCGTTGATAGTGGTTGAACTCATTTTGCTAGCATTTGGGAATGAGGAAGAATGTCATTAATAAATTTGCGATTCGATTTCATATGTTCCTGGGACCTCCAGTCAAAATGCAGATTCCATAAGACATAATGTGGTCTTGTAGGGGGTCCATTTCAAGATCTGCCTATGTGTCGAGTGTCACATGGTGTTTTAATATAACTCAGTGACATCGGCAAAGCCTGTGTTGTGTTTAAACCATTGTCTATGGAGCACTTGTAATATCCATGGAAGTGGTCTCAAGCTAGCTGCAAAATAAGAGCAACATGTAGTTGTGTCTTTGGCCATGTTTAAAATAAGAACCCTTGTTTTTTCAATTGTCTCATTCAAGCTTCATGAATGAAACGAAATTGATTTTGAAGTTTGCAAATCCAAAAGGCTTATGGGACTAAAAGTACATCAAGATGGTGTCAAATATGATAATTCCCTAGAGTAGCGGAGTGCAGTAGCCACCATGAGAAAGAGGCTAATATCAACTTGATGAACCAATTGGAAGGAAGACTTGAGACTCTCTAGTACTGCGTTCTCAAATAGTGAATGGACATTATCTCCAATGCAGTTGTAGAGGGGGTTCTCCAAAATAAACTGTCTCATTTTCAACTACATTGTGAGAGCAAAAGTGGCATCATTTGCCATCTCTAGGGATTGGGATACTCGACCACTGGACAATTTCAATGGCAAGTCTATAAATTTGAGGAGGTGAGGTAAGCAGCAATGATTTCACACAGTAAAGAGTTTGAGACTTTGCTTGTATGCCTAGAATGACATGTTCATAATTGGTGTGCACATAATTATGTAATTATTTAAGTTGGCCACATTATGTGCACATAATTGGTGTGGCCAACTTAAATGTGCTTAAAACCAATAAACTCTCCAAATTTTTTTTTGACAGCTCAACAAATCTTTTGAGTGCAGCAGGTGAGGTCCTGATGATGCCTGATTTTTGCGATGATTAATTTGATTATAGTTGCAAATTAAGCCGTGTAATTGCAACACGATCACGGCCAGCCCTAAAGAACTGCAAGAGGGAATGATGACTTTGCACAGTTTGAAGGCAAACAATCCTTGTATAAGTACAAAATTTCAAATCAAACTTTTATGTTTTATTATTGTGTCCATAATAATATATTTATATTTATTAATCTACTTAAAAAGTATTAACAAAATCAATACGTTAATTCAACATATTGTTACAGAAAAATACATATAATTCAAATATACATAAAATGTAAGTGGAAGTTCAATGTGACATGAAATTTACATATATTTGTAGCAAATTTTGTTGATGGGCTGATAGATTTTTAATATATTTCACTTAAAAGTGCTTGTGGAGGATTCTGTTTCCCAACATGTACCTCAGGGTGCAGCATAAATATGGCCCTACAAGTTTATTGTTGATTCATACTAAATTAAGCTCAATAGATGAATTTGGGGTCTTTGATCTCGAATCATGTGTTAAATTGTCTAAAAAACTCAATCTTTGAGCTTTATATAAGAATCAAATTTTTTACCTCCCTAATGTTCGGTGTTGTGAACATGTACATGTTGGAAAATGCACTTAATGGTTAATAAAAATATTAACATTAAAATGGGTTGCTCCACAAAGCAGTGAACATAAGCAATTTGATATAGATTGGGTGCATGTTAACATAACATTATTAAGTGCGTCAGTGTGTTCTCACGGCCCCCGGGAATATAAGCCGGGATGCCGTTAGTTAGCTCACATTTAGACTGAATGTGAGCTAACTCACGGCATCCCGTCTAAATGTGAGCTAATTGACGGCATCCCGGCTTATATTCCCGGGGGCCGTGAGAACACACTGACGCACTTAATAATGTTATGAAGAACAACATATGTGCTAAATGCAATAAAAATTAATATTAATGCTCTCCAAACCTAAGCCTTCTTAGCTTTAACGTAAATACTTGTAAGGAATATACATATATCCAAAAGCAACCCCAACCATAAGACCAACACTATGTGCCAGATTCATATATTTGTTGCTTCCAAATGTATGCATGTGGTTGTACATAATGTTGGTTTTAGGTTGGTGTTGGTTTCATGTACACATTCCTTAATAGGCGAGCCCTTCATGAGAATACATCTATTGACTTAGACCTCTTCCAGTTACTAGGGCATACTATCATAATTAGTTAAATGGATCAAATTATCTATTAATTATAAAATTATAAACATATATTTTAATATCATTTTTATTATTTTAATAGGAAATTAAAGTGAAATAAAAAGATACAGTAAACTACACTTATTATGGTAAATAATATGGGCGAAGGGTAAGGGGGAGTCACTCTATATACATAGGTGTACACTATATACATCATAATGAGTTATATTGTTGTGTATATATATATATATATTGTTGGCCACAATATATTGCACCATCATGCATGAAAATAGCATGGAATGCTATTTACACTTGAATCTTCAACCACTTGCTATGTTCTTGTTCTTTCACTTTTAGTTGTGGATGAGTTATCAATGGAAGGCTACTAAGGTAGAGGGTGCTAAAACCAATACCCCATCCAAAACCAACACCTATAAACGCCTCCCAATTGCCAACACTCTACAACCTTGAACCGTACCGGGCGGTGTAGGAGTGTTTGGGCCCATGGAGTGACGGTTTTAGGTGCCATTAGTGGTGCCACCTCATAGCAGCCTCCACTACCTCCATGTAGGGTGGGTAACAAGCTCCACTCTATCTCGGGTTGGTTCAAGGTGGGATTAGGGTGGCTTGTCAATGCCTATTATAGCCATTCTATTCACAACACCCAGGAGGTAGGCCCACAAAGCACAAAAGGGTCATTTCCAAGGATGCAAGGGGGTTGGTTCCCAGGATACAAGGGGGTCGGTTCCCGGGATGCAAGGTGATGGTTTTGCAAGCGAACTGGTGGGATCATGGACGTAGCCATGTGGCTTTGCATACCATTACTACTTGGTCTTTGATCTAGCTTGGGTCAAGTACCCAACTATGTTGTGATGGTTCTAGGCAATGAAGGTGGGGCTCATCATATGCAAGGTTGCCATACATAGGGCCTATGGATTGGTTTAAAGAAGCTAGTAGTTTTGACTTTGAATATTCATCAAATATTCAATTGAGACTAAAAATATTTTTTCTTTCTTGATACCTATGATTAGCCCAAAGGCTAATATGAATATATATTTTTATATCAACCACATAGCCATATGTATGTGCAATAGCTTAAAGTGTTGGTTTAAGCACCCTCTACCTTAAGCATGCGAAGGTTCTAGAGAGCATAAGTGCACTTCATAAGTCCAAGAATTGTGGGGGATAACATAAAAAAATAAACTCAAGAGCATCTAATCTTTCAATGATCAGTGTGCCCAAATGATTAAGAGTATGCCCAAATCTTTCTATAGCTCTTGATGGCTATAGAAAGACATTAGAACACCTACAATAGAGACACTAAAACATTCCACAAACATTCTACATTGTTTTGTCTAATTAGTGTGGGTGGGAGATTCATGTGGATTGGAATTTAGTGTGGCCCACGTTAATTCTATAGTACTTGCCTTGCCTTGAATTTTCATCCCATTATGGAAACCAAAAAAATCCACACTAATTTTTCACATTGGATTAGAGTGGACCACTTCAAATCATAATAATAAAATAGTGTGGGTAATTGGGAAAATGTGTGGCCCACACTAATTAGACAAAACAATGTAGTGATTAGAGCCTACATTGAGCACACCTTCCGCTATGACAATGGTGGACGAGTTTCATGTGATGAAGTTGTCAACTTAAATGCACTTGTAGATTTGTTGTCCTTGATTAAATTTGCCAAAGATAAAAAAGTCATTTATACCTCCTCACGATAATATTCTATAGAATATTCCCATATATTCCCACATTTAGTTTGAATGTGGAAATATTTCATGGAACACTGTCAATCCCACAGAACATTGTTATGGATTTGATTAATGTTATGAAATACGCTCTTCCATATCCCCATTGAGGACTTGGGGCTTATGGTGTCTATGTAAACTCATCCAATGTGGATGAAGGGGCTTCAATAAAAATACATTTCATACAAGGTTGAGGGTTGATTTATTCTAACTGGACTCCACTAAAATAATTCGGGGTCTTTGATGCTATTTTTGGAGTCCAATCATGTTAGTATAATCATCTACACGTTTTAATATAATTCATTACGTTTTCACCTTCGTAATGGATAAATTTAAAGATCGACTAAAATTTGCTTATATACTGAGGCTGAAGTGTATATTTGCCAAGCACAATCATGGAAAAACTTCTTAAATAAATTTAAATATGAGCTCAAACAATGACCGGGAGAAGAAATTGTTGATGTTGATTCCCCTAAGCTTGATGGGTCTTAAATGGTTACTTTTTTCGACGAGCCCACTTCTCCTAGGATATAAAACATGTGATTAGTATGAGATGATTAGCAAGTTCAAAACGAGGATGTAGCCCAACCCCTCATGATTCTCATAGCTTATATGAATATATGATTCACTTAAAGGGGGGGGGGGTAGACTCTTCATACAATGTATGAACTAACATGAGTGTAAGAAGGGGCATTAATTGAAGCATTAACATACATAGTATACATAAGGGAGAGGTATTTTTTTTCTTCTAGTGTGTACATCTGGAAAAGCTATTAAGAATTTTGAAATACACGTAAATGTACAAAATGAGACCCTAAGGTTTAGAGATTTTTTTTTGACAATAGATGTGTTAGTTTCATCCAATTTTCTTTTTCATCCAGTGTTGTCATATGGTAATAGTCCTCAATGACTACCTTGTCCATTCTCGTTAGGGTGCATTTGGGTTTTAGGTTCTACAAACTAGAGGTTCTCAGAGCATGGGCTCCCTTGAGTTTTTGTCTTTGGATTGTTGTTAGGGTATTGTGTTCTTGTCTATTTTTTTGATGTAATCGTTGAGTTACATGCTATGGATGAAAAAAAAATGGTTCAATGACTTTCTCATTGGCAAGTAAAATTGGACTTTGAGTAATAAAGGCGTATTTTATCCATTGTTTTAAAAATTTTGTATTTGTAGTGGAGGCATTTATCACATTGAACTAAAAGGCTTAGTATAAATACACAAGTCCATTTTCTTAGCTTGCCGTTAGTATGTATACATTTGTTTTTCTTCATAAAGTTCCCGTATATAGGGGGCTCAATTTCACAGTAACCCACGCACATTATTCAGGTTTCCAATGACGAATCCACCCCCCAGGACAATTCATTCTCAAAGTGGAATTTCTTGTGCTCATTGTGGTCATATAAATCCCCCCATTTATGATGATTATTGAATTTATAATGGTTATCATATTTTGAGCACACAGTCCAATATCTTCTTGACACGTGCCTTTTTGGTATCCGTTCTTGGAGTCACACCTAACAACATACCGCTCGAATATAGGTGTCCGATTAAGATAAGTGCATGAACTAGGCATGTCTAACACAAGTGACATAATAGTACATAGGTTGGAGGTTATGTCTTAAAGACAATATGACACTGGAATTAGACTCAAAGGTTCCATTCTTATTTGTTAACACATTGAAATGAACTAATGACAAACCCATAAGGGACATGTTTTCTACAGGATGGATGAGAGGTATGCTCATATGCAACAATTCCCATTCACCTTGAAGGACTTACTATTAACCTTTCGTAGTGGATAACTACAAAATTCATAGAATGCTATAAAATATTACATGTTAACATATAATATGATGTGCTTCCATTCACTATTATGTATCTCATTATCCCTTTGGGGTTCCATTCTTTACTGGAACGGGACCCTAAATGAAGTGCGTGCTAGGTGACTATGAAATGAAACCACCTATATACTAGAAAAGTATATAGAGAAAAATGTATATGTACTGATGGTATGCTAGATAATAGACTCACGTATTTATACTATGATATTCAATATAATATGACAAATGCCTCCACTACTAACACGATGTATAATTCATGAAAAATAATTGTTCTTTCTTACGTATACAATCCGTTTTCATTATCCATTGAGAGTGTTATTGAAGATTTTGTCATCCATAGGTTGACCCTCATAAAAAATATGATCCCACAATGCAATTCTATTGTCCAATTTTTCTCTAAACTCTAGGACCCCCTCTTGTACACTACCTTCAACTTTTTGTACTGTTTGTACATCTACCTCTACTTTCTATACATCTTTTTGCACTTTTTCTGCACATCTAGTTCTGGATTCTTAGTAGCCTTTTTTTTTACACATTAGAGAAAAATATAACTTCCCCTTATATACCGTAGGTTGATAATAGGTTGGGCAAAATTTTCCCAATAATTAATAAATTAAAAAAAGGCTTAGGCAGTCCTAAAAACATTTATGGAAAATTAGGCAAATATGTGTATCCATATTTATTCATTTGGGCACATAGCATATCCTACTGCCTTTACATGGCAATACCTCACCTTAGAATTGCTTACACACACACACACACACACACACACTTCCCTAGCAAACTTCACATGCTCTTAAGCTTTTTTATTGACTTGAATTTGAGAGGTTTAGTATCTAATGCGTGAATGTGAAGTTGACTCCGTGTGAATACCTGTGACAAGTTGTGTTGTCAATTGTGAGGTGTTGACTTTGGATTGAGTTGTTCCAGTGCATCAAATTTCCTAAAATCCATGCATTTAGATGACGATTTTTTCTTTCATTTAGGCCATCTAAACCCAACAACTTTCAACAAAATTAGGACTTAATTATTTTGAATTATTTTCCGCCCATGTGATATCGGCCTATGATATACTATGTAAGTTAATGCCTTGAGTACTGCCCTTCTTGATGCTCACGTTAGTTTGAATATGGTATGAAGAGGGGACCCTCCGGGCAATGTCGGCCGGGGATTCGTGGCACTCAAGTAAAATCATCCATGCGGATGAAAAAATGCAGGAATCATCTAAATGACTATTTTAAGGCAATTTGATTCCGGAAATAGAGTCAAAGGCCCCGAATTAGTCTAGTGACGTCACATTCGAATGAATCGGCCCTCAACCCCATAGGGGGGCTTTTTTTTATTGGAGCCACTTCATCCACGATATCTTGGATGGATGTTCCTTAGTGAGTGCCACGAATCCCCAGCCGGCAAGGTCCCACATATACTAGGACAATGAGTTTCTACACAACTTTGAACTCAAGCTCTGCTGAATTCAACTTGAAAAAATCGAGTCAGTTCCTTGTTGTTTCCCACTCACTCAAACGAGTATTATGCATATGCTTATTTTCCAAATGGCATTTTTTGGTTAATGTGTCTCCATGTCCCTTTGCTTCAAAGGGCCCATGGATACCGTACCCGGCTGTCAGGGTCAACATCTCATGCCGAATAATTAATTAAAGTGGAGAAAGTGGGTCCGGCATGGTAAAAATAAATTAATAAAAAATTCAACAATTTCAAAAAATATTTGTAAAAGATTCGGCACTTTAATACAAGGCTAGTTCACAAAAATGAAAGATTTCTTATTTTTTTCCCCCTTTTGTGGCGGCCTTGGTGTGTTTAACCTAATTGAATGCCCTAATCTCAATTAGTGGTCCTTTGTATGTGTTACTTTTGGATCCTAAAACGCCACTGCAACCTCTGGGTTTGCCATGATTTTGGCCACAAGCTCTTCAGGGGTTAATTCAATTTGCTTTGCAAACAACAAGAAATTCGGGCTCATAATGTCCGGTTTTAAAAATAATTTTTTTTTGCACGAACTAGTTATGATGCTACGGTATGCAATATTTTGGGATATTACTACATGAAGTTGGCTCAATTTTGTAATATTTGGCATGCTCTTCAATGAATAACTTTTCTTTTCAACTCTCTTCTCCAATAATTTCCGATTTTTTTCAACTTCTATTTTTTTATTTAATTTTTGCCGACCCTGATGGCCGGGTACGGTAAAGAGGAACACAACTTCACACCTATTCCTATGGCTTACTACAATTTTGACATACCACGATACTTTTTGGTCAATGTAACTTTTCTTTGACCCATGTAATTTTAAACCCACAATATCGTTTGTTCAAAACTAGAAATAAGGAACATAAAATACAGTGCGTTGAGAAATATAATATCCACATAACCCTAATATAATATGAAAATAAAAATATCTTGTAAACAATTTATCATTTTATTTCTAATTTTTGGAAGTTTTTCAGTTTATAAGGCATCCAAATGTTTAGCCCAGATGTAAAATACAATGGACACAATACTTTCTACCCATGCTACCTTTCAACCCACAATAAAAAGTGCCCAATAGGTGTTAAAAGGTGTAGCTACACATTTGCAATTATAAATATTCACCCTTATACATTTGTTCTCAAATTGTTGCAAAATATCACTCGCACGTTATATTCACGAAGAATAAAACTTGTCGTGTTGCATGCAAGTACAAACACAAGAAACAAAAGACCAAGAATGTGATTCATAAATGGGTGGTAGGTTCTTACTTTAGTAAGTGGGCCATATAATAGGAAATGGTGATTTAGGAGGGAGAAGAGCATAATGCTATTCAACCATATGGGTTGGTTCGATGACCCTGGAATATGTCAATGACAGAAATGTATATTTCATGCCCCCCCGAACAAAATGGGAATACCCGTTTACTATTCATACATTCAGGCTGGGCTTGGACATCTGGATGGAGTTAGGGTGAGTTTTTATGTAGGTTGCTTGCCACTAGATTCTAGATAATGTTGGTCGGAGGTGTACGCATGTACTTAAGCACCAACCGCCAACCAACCACATTATGGTGGCCTGCTAGAATGTGGAAGGCCGTGAACACAAGCCGCTAGACTTCCATGCGTCCATTAACGAATCTTCAACCTACAAGTGCCGGTCACTGAAAGATTAAGACCGGTTGGAGACTCGAGAGAACCAATGTTGGTCTGAAACTCCATCCTTGATAACCAGGAGGAGGAGGTTAGTAAGTGGGCCGAGGTTTGAGAAGATGGGAGTAGCTAGTTGGCACATACGAACCCTACCCCACCAGATTCCCTCTACACTTGGGCGGTCTACATGGAAACACACCCTTATACACTTGTCACTATGCGCAAGAAACATTGTTCATCCCAAGAATTTTTGCATAAAACATTATTCATCCCAATATTATTCTCTGAGATCATTATTCATAGCCGCACTACCATTGAAAATACTGACACTATTCACAATATTCTTACTATTCAAACCGGCACTATTCATTATTCATACCGGCGTTAGTTTCTTCTTATTTTTTAAGTTTCTTCCCATGAATGTAAGATAGTGGAGGCCCATGTGAGATGCTAAATATAGAACAAAACACAACCATGTAGTTGAATAATATTATGAGCAATGGAGCTTGTATTCTTGTCTAGTTTATGTTCATTTATGATGGGGTCTTTAAGTTGTATGATAACTATTTGTTGTAGGTGACTATTAGATGTTTGATGTACATTTGGAGAGTTTGAGGTTGATGAGTGCTTTGATGACACATTTAACCCTTTATTGCCCCCAAGGACCCCAAGGGCTCTTTGCGAAAGTGAGGTCCCACCTTTCTTCCTGGGGCAACGACTCTTTCCCAAAAAAATCGCATGGACCTCGGGGATGCCCATTGCAATCCAACCGTGGTGTTTGATTGAAGATACACGCCTAGATGAGAAAGATGGAATTTTTGCAAGGCCAGGGACCCTCCAAGCTCTTTGTACAAGCTCTCGAAGCCTTCGCAGGCTCTTCTACCCGTCTCTGCCTGTCTAGACTGCCCGTTAGCCGACATTTAGATCATGTTGGCTCTAGTTCCTCTTTGTAGGAGGCCACTTTAGTGGGTCATGGTGACAGTTACAACGGCCACCTCGATCACACCTCCACCTGGAGCGGAGGAATTGCCTGCACACTTGTGGTAGGCTGCTGCTTTGATTGCGGATTGGGTTATATCTAGTCAAGGAGGCAACCAACTTCATGTTCGAGACCTGATAGAGCATTTGCAGCCATCGAAGCTCCTTCTTGCGGCATCTAGGCTGCCAAGATTTCACATTCCAAAAGTATTCACTGCAAGAATGCCTCGGGCCGCTTGGAGGATCTTTGTAGCTCGGAGCCTGGGTTGGACTGATCGCAGAGAAGAAGGTTGCGTTGAACTGAGGTGAATTTTTACCTCAGACACTCCCTCTTTGTTGATGGCGAAACGCCAGAGGGTTGTGGGCGGTGCAACAACTTCGACCTTGCCATCCTCGCAGCAGCTACACTCCACCCTGACATCAACCTCGACTCCTTGCCTGCGCCGCCCTCACCTGCGACCACAACCACAACTGCAGTCAGTAGGTTTAGACCCGGGTGGAGACGACATACCTGCTCCCCTCCATCCAGGTCGCATTCTGCCTCCTCGTCCCTGCCTCATTCCCCCACCTCCAGCTGCACATGCACAGATTGTCCAGACATCCGTCCCTGTTCCCGTTCGCCGAGGCGCTTACATGCATGGATGCAGCGTGCAGTTGCCAATGTCCACCCAAATCTCCAGCGTCTCGGAGGCTTTGCCAACACCCTCTGAAGGTTTGCGTGCATTTCAATTTGGGACTCCCCCCTATACAAGCTCTTTCTTGCCTAATTCCTGCATTCCTCCTTCTCAACCGAGCTCGCTTCAAGTTGCTGTTGCAATGTTGCCTCCTATGCTGCAAATTAATTTGAAATTTTTTAGGATCCTCGAATTTTGTGAGCTTCAGACAGGGTTCCACTAGTGTTTTGCACCCTCCTATAGCTCAAGCTCCCGCTACTCAACTCCCTGCACCTCACACCTTTGAGCATGCTCCTTCTCCTTTGCTTAGGCAATGTAGTGTCCAGGAAGGAGTCACAGGAGATTCATTAGTTGTAGGTGCTGGCACAAAAAGTAAGAAAAAAAAATTCCAATAATCTGCCCATTCAAAGTTCATTGGCCAGGGTTACAAGAGCTGCAAGTAGGCTCCAATTTGGAACTCTCACTAAATCTGCTTTGAATGGCCACGTTGGAAATGTTTGTATTGATTTCCAACATTGCCTATAAGCCATAGCTCTAAATGTGCTAATGTTTCTTGTCCTTCTGTCTTGACTGTGTTCTCAAGAATCTGAAGTGCCACAACCCTCCTCTAATGTTCATTCATCATTTGTTGTGCCCAATGTTGATTCTTTGCGTGTTGCTCCTAACCCTGTGCATATTGTTCGATATTTGTTGCGGCAGTCAAGAATGCGAGGTCGTATTGATGTTGGTTCTACCACTACCCTGCGTGTCGAATCTCATGTTGTCCATGACCTTGTTGAAATGCCTAATGAGAATCCACATAATGTTCATGACACCCTTCATGAAATTCACATGACAAATGTATCTACAAGTCCTAATCATGACAATCCTCATCAAATGTATGTGCCAATGGCATCACCGGCAATGGTTAGGAGAAGAAGCAATAGACTAAATGGTGTAGGGTTAGATGTTCAATACCATGACAATTATGACATGGGCATACTAAGGAAGATTGTCAAAATTTTCACAAGAGATCTCCCTGAAGAGTATGTGAATTCATCTATGCACAAGTTGGTCCATGTGTATGGTGTTGTGGTGTCCAAGTTTTGGAATGCAGAGGATGAAGTGCACATGATGATCATTCAATTATTTGGTAGGGGGGGGGTAGGCATTCTATTGCAGAAGTTGAGGTTGAATGGGTAAATGATGGAGACCCTAGCATTTTTGACCACATAAATGAACAAATGTACGAATTGAATGAACACATAAATGTTAGTACATCTTCATCTTCAGACTATTGTAGTTCTGCGGATATGTCATGTGTGCCAAGTACAAATGTATCTGGAGAGGATCGTTTGGAAAGGGAGAAACTTACCCCTATGTGAGGCCAAACCTTCCACCCTTATGCGTTGTAGTCCGGGGGAAGGCTGGTTGCGCACATGTATCAACCCCATTGTCAACCTTATGTGGTTGCTCTGACGCACCCCGTGGCAATGTCAATAACACTTATTTTATTCCATGACGAGAGTTACAAGCATTTAAGAATGCTTTTACAATCTTGTCCTACTTCACTCATCCTAACTACACACTTAGTGACTGCACAATCTCACCCATCTAGCTAATGTTCAAACCCTTCCCCAACTAGTCTTATTCAACCTCTAAACAATCTTCCGGTTGGGTTCCCTTTATTACTAGCCAAAACCTCTTCATCCATGGATGCACAGCATTAAGCCCCCCAAGTAGAGCTAGGTCGGACTCCCTCAGTCCTCGCCATTTTCCCGAGAATCTACGCTGTTCCCACGGCAACTAACCCGTCATTGCCCGTCATCCACGACCTGGGCCAACCGGTGGCTCCACCGGCCCAGCTGCCGCCTTCAACAGGTAGCCTCCCAATGTACCATGCCCTTAGCTGCTGCCTGTGACTGAGGTGGGCTTCTGCACTCGCTTCCCGGCTGGAGGTCGGCCCAGAAAACCAACAGTCACCCTTGGTCTGGATTCGAGGCCCAACACATTAGTAAACATCCTTAGCGATTCTCTGTGGTCTCATGTAGACTCCGCAACCGCCTGTAGTGATTCGGCCTGGACCATCCCGCTGCCCTTCGCAATCTCTATTCATCTCCTGTTCAACTCAATTCCCGGAATGCTGCATTGCTGGTTTCTCTCATCCTTGGCATTTTTCACAGAACCAACTCGGCTAATCCCCCTACATTCTTCCTCTGGACTCAAGTTAAACTTCTTCCCGTAGTCGCTGCCTTCAAGAAATGAGCTTCAGTGCACCTGGCAGCTCGGCCATCTCCGGCCGCCGCCCCCTCTGCCCGGTTCAAAGTGTGTAGAGAGAGCTCCCAGCCTTCGCCGAGGCCCTTTGGACCAGTAACCAGCTCCCGCATTTCCCGAACCCATCCTCTTCGAGGGGGCCCAGCTTTAAGTGGACAGTGCATGAGCCTAAAAGGAAATCCCACACCCCAAGCCTTTTTGGTTGCCCTACCTAACCCCTAACTCTAACCCTTGATCCCAACCAGCTAAACCAAAACTAACCCCGGCCAAACTCATTAACCTAATTCCCTAACTAATTACTCTACTTCACAACTAACCAAGCCAAAATCCAAGCTAAAGGTTAAAACAACAACCCCACCCAAAGTTCACTCTTTTTAATGTTTTGAGATAACCAAATAAACACCAATTCAAATCCTAACAACTTGTAAGATCTAACACACATGTGAGTACCTCATTTTGGGCTCACACCCTACATCTTGGAAATGGTTCATTGAAAAAGGGTCACCAAGAAATGAGATTGGGCTAGGATATGATAACCTTGACATGTTGTGTGCTATGAAAGAAGATGGCAGGTTTGCGGGTGGCATGCGGAACTTTCCTTTGAGCCAACTAGCCGGATTTGAATGGAAAGGGGGTACAACAGGTTTCGTTGACAACATGAAGAGGTTTATCCAACCATATCGTTATTTTCAAAACTTTTGGACCCATGACATATTGGTACAGTTGTGTAAGTACACTAACATATATGCATCCACGTGTCCAGTAATTAGGAAATGGACACCTATATGTGTGGATGAGATGAGAGTTTTTTTGGGAGTTTGTATCATGATGGGATTGAAGAAACTATCTTCATACCGTTTGCATTGGTCCAAAAAATTACTATGGAGAACACCGGAAATTACTAGGGCAATGACAAGAAAACGATATGAAGCAATAGTTAGGTGCTTGCATTTGGTTGATAATGACGTGGTTGTGATTGACAAAACCCAGCCTGGGTATAGTCCGATAGCCAAGATGGAATGGTTAGTGAATGAGCACAACTCTTTATACGCAAAATATTGGCATCCGGAGCAAAACCTAACCATCGATGAGATGATGGTTAGGTATATGGGGAAGAGGTCTCCAATAAGACAATACTTGAAAAATAAACCTTGCCGGTATGGGCTCAAGTGTTGGGGCATTGGCCAAATGCCAAATCTAAGTTTGTACAAAAGTTAGAGGTTTATTGTGGAAAAGAAGAGTCATTGAATGCAAAGGATGAAGCGCTAGTTGGCTACAAAGTCGTAATGCGTCTTCTAGAAGGGTTGGAAGATAAAGGCCATATTGTAACATGTGACAATTTTTTTACCTCACCCAAATTGTTTTGGGATTTGATATTGAAAGGGATAGGTGCAAGGGTACTACCAAGACCAATAGAAAGGGATGGCCACAAGCATTGACTAAAGAGGGTCCGGAGAGGGGAGACATACATTGGAGAATGCACGCATCTAATTTACTAGCAGTAATAACTTGGTATGACAATAAGCCACTTAGTTTGTTGAGCACAACGTTCTCACCTATTGACATGAATGATGTTGTGTTTGTGAAAAGGTGGCATAAGACAAAGGAGCAGTCCATTCCTTCTTCCCCAATTCTAGTTCATTACCAAGCTCACATGAGAGGTGTGGATGTGGCGGATCAACTTCGAGGCTACCACACGGTTCAAAACAAAGATCACAAGTGGTGGCATCGTTTATTTATACACACTCTTGACACGTCATTGGTAAACTCATGGGTCGTGTATAGAAGTAATATGCAAGAGAAGTGGGAAAAAGTATTTATCCCATAGGGAATTCAATTATGCAATAGCAAAGAAACTAACATTGTTTGCTAAACGGCCTGCAACTACATGCACGACGGAGAGTGGAGTTAGAAATGCACACATGCTTCATTATAGCATGATGTGGAGCGGGCATAAAGAAAAGAAAAGAAGCAAGTGTGAAACATGCGGTAAAAAACAACAATATTATTGCCCTACATGTGACGATAATATTATGCACAATATCATATATACGGGATGTAATATGTAAAGCAATTTGGAGATAATTGCACATGAGATGATATTTAGTAAGTATCGTAGGTAGAAAGATGAAGTATTGGCGGGGCGGGTAGGAAATTTTTGGCGCTGCCCGAAAGAATCCAGGCAGATAAACGGGCAGACCCAAAATTATTTTCACACCACCCAAGGGGATGGGAGTTTTCCACATGAGGATGACTAGGAAACAGTCAATGGACTTTGACCAACCATAACTTCGCCATAAATAATCCAAACCAATATTTTAAAAATGGGAGAGTACTCTATTTTGAATGGGGAATATGTGTATAGACTTTTTTTGAGGTTCCATGGTCAACCCGTCATCTAATTATAGAAAAACTAGTATTTTCAAAGCTACCCCTACATGGGTTATTGAACTTTGAGACCGTTGGATTTTATGAGATTTCCATGGATTTTATATTTTCTTAGACCATAGAATGTGTGCTGAACTCATGTAACACAAGCAAAAGCCCGATCAAAAAAATGTTTATTTAAAAGGCTTGAACTTTGTGTAACAACGGAGGTGGTTTGAAATTTAAGGGTCCCATGTAACGGACCCCGGGGCAAGAAAGGGTTAAGTAAATCTAGACATATTTTAAAAACAAGGACTTTTTGGTTGCTTCAATTCTATGGGCGGAAACGATACATTTTTTTATATACCTAAATTTTACGGGAGCTATGTGAATCCTTAGTGATTACTAAAATGCTACACTACTAAAATATGATGGAAAATCAATATATATATATATATATGTGTGTGTGTGTGTGTGTGTTGATGTTGAACCTATATGAATAAATGTTGAATTGTGCAAATACAATCAAAACAATTTTTGCAATACTATCAAAATTAACTTTACAAACTCTATTGGATTATCTTACCAGACAATCCTATTATAGGATCCTATGATAGAACTCAACATATTATAATTATGGACTTAAACATAGTCTGTTTTTACTTAAACATCATATTTTGGTGAGTATCCCTTACACATGTGTTGCGATAACTCTTATACGATTCACATCCCACACACTCCAGGGATCACAAGTTGTTCCCACAACGAGGTGAAATTTTAGGTATCGTAATCTACTGCACTAAGAGATTTGGAAAGCTAAATCTACCTTGTAGTGGCAAAGAACCAATGGCAATGACCTGTATAATCAAACATGATGAAAGCAACATATTCTCAACGGAATATATTTGTGTAGGTTCTTGTAACATTTGGTGTCACATGTGACAATATGTGGATTCTAACCCAAATGTCATAGGCAAAGGATGGTGATATGAGAATGGTTTTGGCTATATAGATGAAATTCTGATGTTTATGGCTACCACATATTCATAGAAAAGGCAATGGAAGTTGCCAAAATTTGATAGAACTTAAGATGGTCACATTGATGTCAAGTGAAAAAACATACTTCTTATTGGCAAGGCTTGTAGTTTAAGAATAAACACAAAAAAGACACGTGTTTACAATGAGATTGGACCATGTGCACATAATATATCAATTGTTTTAGATAGTAGTCATTCAACATAATTGGGAGGACCTATTTGATGAGAAAGAGTTTTTTGTTTTTTGTTTTGTTTGTTTTGTTTGTTTTTTTTCCAGTTTGGTTCCTTAATGTTTTTGCATTGCTACTTTGATCTTTAAATTTTATTTGGCCGTCTTTGCGGTTTGCGATTGCTAACCATATGAAACAATTCTTGAGCCGATCCAATAGTCAAAAGTGTTTGTGGCATTGGGAGTGTGGCTGGACCTTAGCTTACTAATATGAAATCGCCGTTGTGATCTAATTTCATGTTGAATGTTCTCATAGTGTTTAAAAAACTCAGCTACCTAAGGTACATGAGTCTTAAATGGTTACCCCCCCCACTTAGCCCATTTCTCCTAGAATATGAAACACGCAATTAGTACAAGATGGTTACCAAATCTAACTCGCAGCCATAACCACTTTCCTCATAATTTTCAAGCTTCATATGAATATCTTATTCACTATCAAGGAGAAAAGTCTTGTGCTCATCAAACGGTCACACAAATCCCTGCAAAAATGTTGACTGTTGAGCTTAGAATGGTTATCTTGTTTTGAGCATGTAATCTAGTCCTTTTATAACACATTTCTTTTTGGTGTCCGTTCCTAGATCCAGGCCTAACCGCATACCAATGAAATATAAGTGTGCAATGAAGATAAGTAACCGAATTAGGCACGTCTACCTTAAATGCTATTGTGCAGGTCACGCCAAACTTTGAGATTTGACGAGCTTATCCTGCCATGTCAAAAATGAATCTTTGGCCAGTGTATCCTTGTCCGACAAAGAAAACTATAATTGAAGTACGTGACAATGCATGGTTTTGTGGAAAATGGGCCACCTCACAGATTCCCTTAACTTAGATGTTGTCACTAAGGGCCACTTCACACACGAGACTGAGAGCCCGTGACCATTACACATCAAGCACTCTCATTGGTGGAAAAGGTGGAACTGGTTCAAGTTCGCTTCACACTACGCTTGAGGGGCCAACGGAGTATGTGAATGCAAGATGGATGTAAAGTCTACATGGATTCCTACATGGCATCGAATGGATCATGTTTCATGGTCACTTGGACTATTTTCAAAAACCACCTCTTGGAGGTAGGCCTAACACAAAACCGGGAGACCATGGCACTCCGAATGCTCACAACCGTTGGTTTATTCTATTTTATCATGTGTGAGGACCTGCATGAATAGAAATTCATTGAAATAGTATTTGATTGAGAGCCTAGTCACATATGGCTTCTCACTACACTTGAGGATCCGTGACCACACTACATGATTTTGGAGGTGTCTTGGGATGGCCTTTGGGCACTTTCTTGTGGGCTCTCACAATTTCATGGTCACAGCTCTTGGCTCGTGTGTGAAGTGGCCCTAAAGTCAAACTAAGGGCCACTTCACACACGAGCCAAGAGCTGTGACCATGAAATTGTGAGAGCCCACAAGAAAGTGCCCAAAGGCCATCCCAAGACACCTCCAAAATCATGTAGTGTGGTCACGGATCCTCAAGTGTAGTGTGAAGTCATATGTGCCCGGGCCTTCAATCAAATGCTATTTCAATGAATTTCTATTCATGCGGGTCTTCATACATGATAAAATAGAATCAACCAACGGTTGTGAGCGTTCGGAGTGCCATGGTCTCCCGGTTTTGTGTTAGGCCTACCTCCAAGAGGTGGTTTTTGAAAAATAGTCCAAGTGACCATGAAACATGATCCATTCGATGCCTGTAGGAATCCATGTAGACTTTACATCCATCTTGCATTCACATACTCCGTTGGTCCCTCAAGTGTAGTGTGAAGTGAACTTGGACTGGCTTTGCCTTTTCCACCAATGAGAGTGCTTGAGTGTAATGGTCATGGGCTCTCAGTCTCGTGTGGGAAGTGGCCCTAACATACACCCTAATCTCCATAATACCACCCTCCATAATGCCACTCCTCTCTTATATCCAAAAAACCATAGGGAACAAATGTGCTCAGTTTAAATCTCTCTCCTTGCCGGCACGTTTCTTTCCTATATATCATGGGTTTTGACATTAAAGTAATCCATTAAAGAATTCAAACTACACATTTGTACGTATCATGTTGTCAATATTGTAATTATTGTCATTTTTGAAATGTTGCCTTTGTGTTATTCCATAATGTCACAATCTACACTAGTTTTGTATTATCACACATCCATGTTACCACTACATACCTCCTTAATATCACATGCACTTTGCTTGCCATGAGCATGATAGTAGGGAGGTTAGAGTTTATTTAAAATTTGATTGCTCAATGCAAGTTGCTAGAAATTTCGTAAGTTATTGTAAGCGTTGTTGCCTGCCATCCGATTGTGGTCTTGGCCCTCAATTACACTGTTTTGTCTAATTAGTGTGGGTTGCCATTTGGAGTTACATATTGCTATAACATTTTATTAAGAGTATCATATTTTTCCCAAATAACATAAGTACACTAAATATGATATTTAGTGTCATATAGTATTTAATGTCACTATGGTAACTTTTCGGATGACACTTCTTAATGAATAAGTGAACAAATATTGTCATGGATGATGGACGAGTTCATCCATTGGCCAAAACCCTACTTTCTCTTGTCAGCAACTTGTGATGAAATATTGTCATGGATGATTGAAATTTGGATGAAAAATCACTTGGTAAGTGACAATAATTGCAACACTGTAAATCTATAATCCCCTAATTTTTTTTACAAGAAATGACAAATAATGTTGGGTTATCATTTAGTGTTGGTGACACTACACCACAATTTACAAATAGTATGGAGCAAGACAATTAGAATTGGTGACACTAAATATCACATCTAGTGTAGTTAGTGCTATGCACATCGAAAAACGTAACATAACTTAGTTGGTAAAAAATGTTAATGTTGGTAAAAAGTTATAGCAATATGTAACTCTGAATGGTAATCCACACTAATTAGACAAAACAATCTACTTTCGACCAGTATTATGGTATCAAATTGTGAAAAACCTGGCCAAGGATTCGGGAATCAAGAATAGTGTCCGGGAAGATTTTTGGGCTTAATTGGTCAAAATCCTAATGTTTCCAAGTCCAATTGGTTAGATGTTGTGATCTTTCAAAATTTATTTATTAATTCAAGGGATATTCCATAGATTCCTCTAAAAGCACTGGTAATTTTCTTAAAGCCTTGAATTTCAATTGGTTATTTCTCACACTCAACCAGTTCATATGTAACTAGCGGTTGGTTCACCCCGTTCATTGTTTGAGAGAATTATTGCCTACGAGTGTACCTCTCATTCATCCAACATAAAAGCATTGAAGCAATATGCAGCTCGGAGGTTATTATTTTTAGTTGATTTGACATTGGAATTACTTTTAAAGATTTCATATTAGTTTGGTCTAAATCATTTGAGATGAATTGGTCATTAACATATATAGGGGGTCAACTATCAATGTTGGATAGATGAGAAGTACATTTGTATGTGACAATCCTCCTTCTCCAAGGTTTTGTGGTGTCTACATTAAACTCATCCACGAGGAAGGTGAACATGCAGTGAGCTTCAATTGCATGCCATGTAACTGCTCAAAAATTGAAGCTAAAAACCTTAATTTGTGATTCACTTGGAGTTTGTACAAAAACTGGTTGAAGATGCTTCCTAACAACTCTATAAAACTCCTTTACTATTTTTGACAATATGCTCTTGTAGACTCCATAAAAATCTCCTATGCTTTGCAAATCATCACCACTACCCAACTTATGCAATGACATTGCTACCCTCTCTTGCACTGGTATAGTAACCCTAAAACATGTATCCTCTTTCTTCAAATATGGGCCCAACCTCTCACACAAAAATCTAAATGTAATGTATGTCACTCGAGTTCGCTTTCTGAACTTCTTCTCTGTCTACGAACCCAACAACAATCGGTCTACAAATCCGTACATCCGTTCTTGACTCCATATGCTCCTCTCTGTATGGCCCATACTCTCATAAACCAAGCTCAAAATTGCAAACTTCTCCCATTCTTCTTGCAAAAGCAATGCTTGAATGTCCACAATATGCTTCACAAGCATGTACAAAAACATGTATAATCTTAAGAGCGAAATAAGTCTCCTCATTCTCTTCTCCATTACAACCATGCTTGTTGAAATTCAAGGTGAAAACAAGAAAAACAAGAAGATAAGAGAAGTGAAGACAAGACAAGACAAAAGAATGGTCAAACTTGATTTCTTTTCAAACATTGCCCTTTTTGGGCATATATTTAAAAAAAAATCAACACATTCACTTTTTGGTGCATGGTCATTCCTCGTGGTCCACATTTGGTTTACACCTAGTGAGGGGCTTAAAGGCTATGTAAATTGATTTTTTTAAGGAAACGCACCATGGAAAAAGGCCATCTTCCGTGGTCCATGCTGTAAACCGACCTTGAGGAAAAAGTGTAGTGAAGAGAATCAACGTTCCGTTGACCAATGGTAGAGATATTCATTATCCAATGAATGAGCCCAATCCGGCCCATGTTGAGAGTTCGTATTGAGGAAAAACTCAACCCGATTTCTTCAAGCCGTGCTGAAGATTTGGTGCCAGAATTGTGCCACATGGGATGAATGAGTGTTTGGACCCGACCCTAGTATAAAGCCCTTGGGCTGGATTTGATGAAACCGAATGATCCTATTGGACCAAAATTTTAGAGTGTGGGCTAACCCTCAAATGTGGCCCCAAGTATAAAGTGGGCCTAAGTATCCACGACACTCAAAAAACGTTTACAAATTAGTGTTCAAGCTTCTCGAATTGATCACCCATAAGCAAAAAAACATAGTGATTAAGCTTACAAACCTACTCCTGCAGGCCAGCATGTTTCAGTAAACTTTCGGCAGCCAGTGTCTGATGGTAAACAAAATCTGCAGGTGCTCGGAGGGACTCAATGTATGTTTAGATGTTCTTATTAAGTTAGCAAGCTTGTATGTCTATAACAATATTCAGATCCATAACAATGTTCTGTGGGACTGACAGTATTTTATGGAATATTCCCCACATTCAGACTAAATGTGGGGAATATTTTGTAGAATACTACCAGTCCCACAGAACATTGTTATGGACATGAATATTGTTATGTCCTCTGATTGTTCATTTGATACCTTCTCATGTGAGGTGATCATACTTCCGTGCAGCAACACCTCAAAAAAAAGAATCGTGAACATAAGTCAAGTGAACTTAAGATGAGTCTTGTGAGTGATCAATCACACAACTTCTGGACATATATAAAGATTGTATCCAACACCTCAAACTAGGCAATTTCCTACATTCAAGTCAAAGCTTTTTTCTCTCCCTCCCTCCTCATGGTGTAGGAAAAGGAAAAGGAAAAACCAACGTCGGGCAATCCGATGTGAATTTGAGCCCGTTGGCCCTACCCTGCTCAAGAATCCCCTTGGTGCAGGGTGGGATTTGCTGCCTACCTTGTGGTGGGTGGGCATGGGGAGGTCACTGGCGAAAATCATAGAAACAACATGCGATAAAAAATAAGGTCTAATATATTCATTGTAGGTAAATTTTGCAAAAAACATACATATAATATAGGGGTTTTTAAAATAGTGAAACATGTTTACATGTAAAATACCATCACATATAATGGCCTCTTTTATCTAGTCAGTACATGTAAAATAGTGTGGAAACAATTACTAGGGGTAGTGGGTCTAGGGTAGGGTCTATGCTAGTGGATGAAAAGAGGTATTTTTCTGTTGAAAATGCTTGGATAGATGACTTTGCAGGCTGGCTTGCTTGAACGTTATTGAACCAACGGTTCCAATGTGGAGTTAATGGTCTCTACCCACGTGCCGGGAAGGAAAAAATGCAATATAAGTAAAATAGGGTATTTTTAAGTGATTCCCCAAAAAATTTATAATTACTGATAGGGTGTATTAAAATACAAGCATTTAACTTTATTTTGAAAAACACCATACCATTTTAATTTGAAAATTAAAAATTCATAATGTTTTTCAAATTTAGATATAATCTTTTCGGCAAGGTAAATAGCCCCCTGATAAATAGGTCCTGAGCGCACGTGTATGCATTAATTAAAGAGGGAGTGACCTCCCCGTGTGGGTGGGCTCTTGTTTGTGTATATATATATAAATATAAATATATAAAACATATAAGTAAATAGAAATAATCAAATAATTAAATTAAAAAAATGAAATACATTATTTTGATATCCATTTACTATGTGAGGGGGGGGAGTACTAGTTCTTGTTTATTGTCAAGTTTTCTCTTATTAAGCACTAGGTATGTGAGATATTTGATGGCTATTTGGTGGATGGTTTTCATTGTTTTTTTTATAATGATGTGGGGATATGTAGGTTCTCAAGGAGTTCTATGCTTCTTGTGTGAATGGCTCCCCTTACTCATGCGGTGATAACTACAAGGGGTCTAATATTCCAGCCTTGTGCTCTAATTGCGTCTACTAATAGATTGTATTTGTCTTCTTTTGTTTGTCCTCATGGTGTACATTTGCATAGCCAGGTTTACTTTGACAATGCAAACTACTCCACAGACTATACCTTGGCACAACTTGGTAGTGCCGTCAAAGAGTTTGAGTTGGCAACGATTGGGGAGCAACCATTCATTTTGTGAGGTGCAACAAAAATATATTTCATTCAACACTACGGTTTGTAATCATTGTAGAGTCATAATAACATGGTTGGGTTTCTCTTTGGTTTGTGAGGAACCTTATAACACAGAAGGGACATTTGTAGAGAGAAGAGGAGCGTCAATAGTGGGAACAAACGGAAGGGTGTGGTGGAACACCGGAAAAGGGTAGTTGTGGATTCTTGGGTGGGGAACTCGGGCTCATATCCTCGATCTTGTACCCTCTAAGGTGGAAATACCATAAACCGTGAACTACCCTCTACCTGTGCAGTAGACTTCCGTCAGAATAGTGAAGTGCCATTTCTGAAACTGATAATTGCAAGGCTGGCAACTTGATATGCGTGTACAGTCATCCTCAATGATTACCATGTCCATTCTTGTCAAGGTATGCATAAATTTTGGGTTTCAGTTCTTTCCAAATTGGATCAAAGTGCACTTATGATTCAACTAATCATATGATGGTGATTTTCTAGGTAGTATTATTGCCTTAGCTTCAATGATATGTGTTTTAGGGTCAGATAATTATGAGTTACATCCTATGGATGAAAAAAACTCAATAGATTTCTCATGAGAAACTCGAAGTTGATTTTGTATGTAATAAAGGCCTATTTATTCCATGATTAATATTTTGTGCATGTAGTGGAGATATTGATCACATTGAATTGAAAAGCTTAGTATTAATACATGAGTCCATTTTCTAGCCTACCATTAGTACATATACATTTGTTTTTCATCATAAATTTCTCATATGTAGGGGGTTTTATAGTCACCCATGCACGTCCTTTAGGTTTCCAATAAAGAGTCCACCCTTGGGGATGATTAATGGCATGAGATAAGTGAGTTTGAGACTTTCAATGGGAATGAATGGAATATAAAAGAAATGAATGAGCAATTTGAATTATGATAAGAATTAACCTAATATCGTTTCAGGTAAGGAACGATCACAAACCCCACATGGAAGAAAGTCCTTTGCAAAACTTTGGCAATAGAAAAGACTATTGCCAATACAAAAGACTATTGCCAATACAAAAGACTATTGCCAATACAAAAGACTATTGCCAAAACCAAAGAGTTACGTGACAACCTTAGAAGCACGTCATTAGAATTTTAGGAGTGTTCATATAGGACAAACTCACTCAAGATTGAAATAATCACAGTGAAATCCCAAGAGGTAAAATAATGAGTAATGAACCTTGTCAAATGGGCATTACAAGGAAAGAACCTTAAATTGTTGTAGAATTTCTTAAAACAATGTAATATTAACCTTGTAGACATTAGACCACTCTTCCTTGGGACTCAATACCATGGGTTTTGTTGTTGTAATCCATAACAAAAACCTAACTATAACTTTCAACTCCATAAACAAGTTTCAATCACTGGGTACATCAAGAATTGTCTCATCAGGTTAGCAACTGCGATTCAAAAAGACAATCATTTCAAGTTTCAAAGTTGGACTTGAGATAGAAATGCCATAAGAGATCAAAGCAAAGATCACTACATACTAGTCCCTCTCAATTGTGTTAACTATTAAACCTAGAATGGTGTATATACTTGGAACCTCGGGGGGGGGGGGGCAGTGTGTTAAAAAGTTAAGGATATAGGTGCGAACAACCACTATTTTATAGGGGGGTATTACTTCCAATTCTCTTCTTTTTTTCACATGCTATCATTATGTCAATTTCTACTTTGGGTTAATAGAAAAATGGCTTGCATTACTTATAATTCCAAATTACCTATTATTCCATACCCTATAGTACTTTAAAGATGTCCAATGCCATTTTTGATACCCTATATTACTCTTAAGTCCATTTATAATTTTTAGCCCCCATGTTTTTAAAATACCCTATCATTTGTTCGCACGTATATTGCTACTCCAACCAATGACTACCCCCCCCCCCCGAGCTTGGAACACGTAGTTGAATCTCTTCAATCATGTGTGTGTTTGGTTTTTGCTCTTATTGACAAGCCTGGCCATATAATATTCAAATATACTAGGTGTCCATTGGGAAGAGTGATCACAATCCACATTCCATATGTGTACAAGATCCCAGAAACGGAGTCTTCATTGGAATTCTAAATGACGAGCGTGGGTGACTATGAAATTAACCCCTATCTATGAGAGATTTATGGAGAAAAACAAATGTATAAGTACTAGTGTTATGCTAGATAATAGACTCATGTATTTAAACCAAGATTTTCAAATGGATGTGATAAATGTCTCTACTACATACACAAAATTTACATTATGAAACAAATAAGCCTAAATATTACATATATGCAACCCATTTTCACTTTCCAATTAGAAAGTTATAGAATGTTTTTTATCCATTGGATGTAGCTTATAAAAGTTTGACCCTAGAATGTACGCCTTTGAAGCTAGGGCAATAATAGCATCTAGATTTACCATCATATAATCAATCAAGTCATAAGTCCACTGTGACCCATTTGACTTTTGATAACAACATAACCCTATCTCCATATGGTGGGCCATTAGGTCAATAGGTTCTCTATATTCTACCCACATATTACCACAGTTGTGGCGCAATCTACAAACCTTTCCAATATACCAAGTCTTGGTAGTCAAAGGCTTTGTAGATTCAAATGGTCTTCCATGGCATGGCACATTCCGGAGAGCAAAACTGAAGGAAGCCGAAGAGCATTCAAAGAGCCTCTAGGTTGGAATAACCTAGAACACAAAAGCAAATTGTAACAAGATGGACCGGGTAGTCATTTAGGACGGTAACCAATTAACGATAATGAATGAAAACATAATTTGGATGAAACTAGCACATCTAATATTATTTATTCCTCTAAACCTTCGGACTCCCTTTTCTAAAGAAGAGAAAAAAAAGGAACGTTGGCTATTGCCAACTTGAACTTTTGCCATCAATGACTTCATCTTTGACTCCCTTTTGTACTTCTACCTCTACGTTAAGATTCTCAATGGCCTTCTTATTTGTACTCCCTAGAGAAAACCAACACTGCCCCCTTATGTATAGTATGTATGGTAATGTTTCAAAAGAATACCCATTTTAACACTTATGTTAGTTCATACATGGTATGAAGAATCCACCCCACAAGTACAGTAGGGTCCAAAAATATTTCGAATTTTGGATGTACTCCCAGTTTTGTGCTTCAAAACTAGTTGCATTCAATTGCATGTAGCTACCTCATTATATATTATTTTTTCACCAAATCAATTGCAACTTGTGAAGCCATTAGTGGTCTTTAGTCACCACCTCTTAATCATGACCACATGTCAAAAATTTAAAGATTTGGTTGTAATTAGAAAATTGTGTTGTCAAGAGCTCAAACATGCAACTTCCCTTTTGGAGCTTGTGGCACCACCTCATTGTTTTGATGGCATGTATTCATTGCAAGGTTTAGTCTACAAAGTTCAAGATTACAACATGGAGTGTCATTGCAATGGAGATTAGCTTGCACATATGAGATATGGTGGCTTGAAGTTGTTTTGGAGGTAGTTTGGCTAGCAACATTGGAGTTGCCTTTGTTGTTCTATTGGTGATTGAATCTATTGATTTTTAGATTATGCATTGGGTCATTGAGAGGTACCATGCCGTACAAAATCTTGAGTGATGAAGAAAGGGGTCGCATTGTGGGAATGCATGAGAGTGGAATGAAGAGTTCAAACATTGCATTTGTATTGAATGTTCCACAATCAATTGTTTCTACTATCTTGACAAATTGGAAGGTCTGAGGGAGTGTAAAATCTTCGAAACCCCGATGTGGTAGGCATCAGAAGTTGAGTGATCGCGATGCTAGAGCGTTGGCACGTTATGTTAGAGATGATAGAAGACAACCATTGTCGGAATTATCAAGCCTATTGAATGTGACACAACAATTTACATGATCACCCTCAACAATTGCAACTTATGGAAGATGGTGCTCCAATCCACCGTAGCTCACTTACGTTGCAATGGAGACAAGCTTATGGTATGGCAAAACTAATTTGGCTTGCAAACTCTCCATATTTGAATCCCATAGAAAAATTTATGGAAGATTGTCAAAGATTTGTTACGACATCGTCCTAGACCCAAAAACAAAGAGGAAATGGCACAAACCATTCAATCAACATGGGATACAATATCTTTGGAGCAACTCCAAACTTTGATTACAACTATGCTTGATAGAATGCAAGCAGTTATTTCAGCAAGAGGTGGTAGCACTAGATGGTAGATACTATATTATGATAAGTTTTTTTAAATGTATTATTTTCTACTTTTGTAATGCAAATTTTTCATATCGTCAAAGTAGACTCTATTATCTTTCCAACACAATTTACGGTTTGTGAATTGATGAATTTTTAACCCTGCAAGAGGTTTTTAAAGTTTGTAGTTTTCATTCTCATTCAACTCCAGGCCAAAAATTCGAAATATTTTTGGACCCTATTGTACAATCTACATGATAGCATTGACTAGCTCCTTATAAGGTCAATGCTTTCAAAAGAGGTATCAAAAGTCACCTTAGCAACATTAATGGGCCAAATACATACACATCATAACATTATTAAGTGCGTCAGTGTGTTCTCACGGCCCCCGGGAATATAAGCCGGGATGCCGTGAGTTAGCTCACATTTAGACGGGATGCCGTGAGTTAGCTCACATTTAGACGGGATGCCGTGAGTTAGCTCACATTTAGACGGGATGCCGTGAGTTAGCTCACATTCAGTCTAAATGTGAGCTAACTCACGGCATCCCGGCTTATATTCCCGGGGGCCGTGAGAACACACTGACGCACTTAATAATGTTATGATTAGTCCTTAAGGCCGAGAAGTTTATTTATTTATTTATTATTATTTAAAAAATAATAATTTATAAATTTTTGTGTTGGGACAACCACCTCTATCTGCCTATACTAGTGTACATGATTACACTCTAATCTTGTAAATTGGGACACATGGATGGCTGAAATTTTGTTTGAAAATCATGTTTTTACAAACATGCCATTTGTATGATCAGATCCACCATTAAAGGTACAATTTTTTGTTGTTGTAATGAGGCACTAATGAAGCTAATGTTTTTTAGATGATCTTGGAGAGTTTTGGACTTGGACCTTCAAGGGTTAAAATTGACTATGGTTTTTGGTTTCCCTAAATATGCTAGCTTCCCTAAGCTGCATGTTTATGCAAAGTGGTTAGAATGCCCATACCCATGTCTTAACAATGTTATGTACAATGACATGTGCACTTAGGCACCGTCGTGAATAGGTTACCTCTGTACCCATGCAAATTACCTTGGTTCAAATCCAAATCACAAAATCTTATAACTTTGTTAATCGGTCCATATGGCAACCATAATAATAATAATAATAATAATAAAACATTCCATGTGTTTTCATATTGTGGCAACAAATATCTGAAATAGTGTGGAATGTCCGTAAATTAGTGTGAGGCAACCTAATTGCACATATCAGTGTACAAGTGTATTGCCTAGCAATGTCACACATCTTACACTTTACAATGCACTTGTGTATGATTGAAAAATATGCCCCATGCGTTTTACCTTGGTCAATAATTCCATCCCGGAAAAGCAGCACCAGCCTTGAAGTAGACGAGAATAGAAAGAAGGATTAAACCCAAGATTTCGTCCCTCTTTTAGGGACTTCACGGATAACTCTAGTATACACTGATGAATCTCTGTCCCTTGTTTGTTGGTGGAGATGATTGGGAGCAATCAAAACAGGCTCTTGTTGTTGATACCCCCTTCTCGAGAAAAGGACCAGAACTTATTAGGAGCTTTAGTATAATTTACAGTCTTCTCAAGTACAGATTCGGACTCACGCATGACAATTTTTCCTTCTAGATTCTCGATGGCAGGTTTTTATTAAAAAAAAATTTAAATTAAAAAAAAATTATAGTTTTGTTTGTTTGTTTGTTTTTTTTGTTTGGTTTTGGTTTTGGTTTTGGTTCTATGAGTATCTGCATGTTGGCTGCACAATGCATGATGAAGAATATCATTTGGCATCTTGTTTGTTTCATCCAAATTTAAAGTTGACCATAGGATGCACATTTTTTCACAAAAAGTGGAGTCAACGTCATAAAGTTGGTATCTGAGCTATATAACAATCCGGTTTTGGTGCAAGTTGGCATCTTGAAGCCAAAATACAAAAAATAACACTGCTTGATGGTGCATGTGAAATATTCTGAGGGGAGTCCCTGTGATGAAATGTAGAGCGGTGCTAGTATGAGTAATTAAGTGTCAGGAATTTGAACATGCTGAAGAAAGTGGGACTCTTCTACCTTCATGTAGGGGATTCTATATAATTTGATCTCCCTTAGTAGTTCTTCAAGTGTTTCAGAGACTGATTCTGGAGATGTGCTTGTTTGTGACAAAATTTCATGAGCTTGTGGATTCCAAATTGGGTAGAGGTTTAAAGTGCAAGAGGTTCAGATTGTAAGGATTGTGATGAAATTAGAGAAGTGATGAGATGAAATTTAGAGCTGTGCTGCTGGCAGGCATTTGCTGTCACGCACTGAAGAAGTACTACTCTTACCCTTCATGTATGGGATTCAATCACACCATTCTACTTCTTGAAGTATTGAGGGTGAAATCCTCAGATGTTTGCTCGAATTAGAGTTACCTTCTTTTTTTGTTGTGACAGAATTTCATGAGCATCCAGCACATGATCCTCTGTTCCCAAATTAGTGCTACTTCAAATTTGGGTAGATGTTTAGAAATCATCATCATCGTCATGTGCAAGTGGCTTCCTCTCAAGAGTTTTAGGTTCTGAGGATTGTGGTGAAACAAAAGTGATCCAAAGAGAGCTTTAGTAATTACAATGTTGCATGTGAAGCATCCTGAGTCCATGTGATGAAATGTAGAGCGGTGGTGCTATCTGCAGGGATATGAAGAAGTCCATTCTATTTATATATATTTTTTATGTAAGGGTTACTTCAACTCTCTAGTTCTTGAGTTGTGGAAACTGTATTAGGTGTTGATGTCTGGAAGCTTTTACATTTGTGACAAAATCTCCATCTTGCTGCCCCAAAGGTTCAAATTTGGGTAGAGTTTTATCATCATTATCATCATCATCATCATCATGTGCAAGTGGCTAACTCTCGAGCTTCAGGTTCGAAGGATTGTGGTGAAATTGAGACTAGGAGTGCGATGGACACTGAAAGTGGAGTAGGGGAGAGAATAGAGGTCTGCACAAGAGGACCAAGCCCACAGCTGAAAGCATCTCTTCCCAGTTTCGTAATTTGGCACTGGCTCGAACCTCTCATCAAAATTGGAAACAAGAAGCCCCTGACGGTGCAATCCGATTTCCCATTAACTTCTTCCCTCTCTTTTTTCAACTCACGAACGAGCTCATTAAATTCTAATTAATTATCTTGCCCTTGAAATGGCACTACTTGCAGTGATTTTTACTCAATAGAACAGTACTCTTAGGCTTGGGGGCGTGGGCTGCAGCCTGAAGATTTGTATGACCTCATTCCAAAAGAGACAACAATTCAATGTCAGATGCGGTGGGCAAAGGCTGTGGAGGATGAGAAACAGAAGCAAAACAGAAAAGGAAAGATCAATGGGGATTCTCACCTTCCTGTCTGGAGGCTCCTTTACCGATGCATGGGTAATGAGTTCATGCTGAGCAGTTTGTGCTACCCTTTCTGGTTGACTTCTATGATTCTTCAGGTGAGCTCTCTAGAGTTTTTCACAATCTGACAAAATTGGGGAAATTCTCATAATTCACCAAGGATTCTACCACAAAATACTTGGCATGCCCAATAGTTTATTGATCGACGCAGGTGTACTGCCAGTGTGAAAGATTTAGAACGGGTTCTACAAAGAAGTAAAACTGATGATGATCTGCACTGATGATGGTTGCTGTGGTGGTCACATCAGTAATTCAAAGCCTTTCAGTGCAAAAAATTGTGAATCTGACAAAAATTAGGGAATTCTTAGAATTCATGAAGGACTCCACCCAAAAATGCTTAACATGCTCAATAGTTTATTGATTGGTACAGGTGTACTGTGTGAAAGATTTAGAACTAATCCTACAAAGCAGAAAACCCAATGATGATCTGCACTGGTGGTGGTTGCTATGGTGGTCACGTTAATACTTCAAAGCCTTTCAGTGCATATTGTGAATCTGAAAAAATTGGGGAAATTTTCTCATAATTCATGAGGGATCCTACCATCACATAATGCTTGACAGGATGGAATTGTTGATCGGTGCAGGTGTATTGTTTGAAATCCTTAGTACTAATTGTACAAAGAAGTAAGAGTGAGGATGTACAGCGGTGGTGGGCGGCAATCATAGTGGTGACTATGCTGGTGACGTCGTTGATTCAAAGCCTTTCAGTGCACATTTCCTTCACCGTCAGCCAGAGGATCGGCATGAGAGCACGGTCAACTATTGCCATGACCGTCTTTGATAAGGTGGTCTTCGATGATCCCCTACTGAGTTTCTGTCTGCAAACTGGAATTATGATGGATTCACTTGAAATTCTGCTGGTACCTGTACACTAAAATTGCAAACTGATTCAAACTAACTTTTGTTGGTGGAGACATGACAAACAATTACTTTTTTCTTTTTCTTTTAATTTGTTTTTTTGGAAATGATGTTTAGTGTTTTGATTTGATGGAGGGTGGATTGGATTGCGGCAGCTTCAAGCCATGCGGTTGGTGTCCTTGGTGAGCACAAACACTGGAGTGATGCTGAACCTAGTCACCAATGACACTCAGAAGGTGGTGGATGCTTTCACGTTCTTCCACCATGGTGAGGGATCTCACACCAATTTCATCAATTCTATCATACTAAATCCATCAAATTTTACCTTATTTTCAATTAGTACAGACGAAAGGAAAATTGTTGCAATTCTACCAAATCATGTGACTCTCAAATTTGAGTTATCCTTTAGTGTCTCTCAAATACTCTTGTTTTGGTGGGGAGTATCATCCCACATTTGACATTATAGAATGTTCGAGGATCGTTCAAGTGGTGTTGGAGACCCCAATTTTGGTGAAACGCTACGGAGGTGTCTGACTTTGGTCAAGAGACAGTTATCATATAATACAATGCTCCATGTCAAACTTTCAAGAGCACCAAGTTTGCCATGAAATTCATTTCTATATAGTTGTTTTTGGCCAAAGTCAAAATGCCTCCACAACAATTCGCCAAAATTGGAGGTGCTAGCACCACTTGAAGACTCCTTACACATTATAACTATCAAAAGTGGGGCAAAACTCCCTACCCATACATGATGATGTTATCAAGCACATGAGTTTTTTAGAGACTTCAAGGAAAACTCTATTTAGCCCATTCTTTCTTGAGTCTCAAGTTGATACTACTATCTATGCTCTTATCGATGCTTTTGAACATCGCTTGTAGTGTGGTTTGGATTGGTGGTGGTGGTGGTGGTGGGAGCATTCGTGATTTACGAAGCTGGGATTTCAGGCATTCCTGGGGTCATCGTCATCATGCTCACTCAACCTTTCCAGGTTCATAACTCATGCACTTGCTGAATCCACTGATTGAATCTCCATATATCAAGACTTGGTACTTTTTTTCTGTTCTCTAAGATTTATCCGTTATTTAGCAGAATCCACTCATTTGAGGTGATTATGGCCCGTGTCATGCCTGCCGTACAATACTTTACTCCATGATGCCCATTGTACACGGTCTTTATGCAGTGGAATGCCCTTCGGATCATGCATTCCCCTATGAGGAATTCCAATCTTGGTAAAACGATATATATGTGGCTGAAGTGCTCAAAATGATGCATCAGGTACAAATGGCTCAAGCAATTGGGAACATTCGGCGCAAGGCTATCGTGTACACAGACTCCCGGGTGCGATCTGTGAACGAAGTTTTGACTGGCATCCGGGTGGTGAAATGCAATGGATGGACCGCCGCATTTCTGAAGCGAATCAGTGACTTGAGAGCTCTCGAAATGCGGTGGATTAGGAAAGCTTCCTTTCTTAGGGCTTCCACTGCCACTCTCAGGGTAAAGTGAAACCCTAATCCCAACCCTTCCCAGGAATGAATCATCCTCTGCTTTGGATGCTTGGACTCATAATCTCTACTAAATTTAGAAATAAACATCATAAGGTAGATGGATCTGAAATGGTCACTATTTTCCAACTAGCCCACTTCTACTAGGATATGAAACATGCGATTTAGAGGAGTATGAGATGGTTAGCAAATCCAAATCAAGTCGGCAAATCAGATCCGTAAGTTCGGGAAAAGGATTGACTCTGAGGGTTGGGCCTGACCCCGTAGGCCCGGGGGGGCCTCTCCCTAGGCAGTGAACAAGGCTGTAGCCATTTTTCTCATAATTATCGGATCTCATATGCGTATCTTATTTGTTATGAAAGTGAAGATTTATGTGCTCGTTAAATGGTCATATAGGTCTCCCCCAATTATGTTGACTATTGAGCCTAGAATTGATATTCAGTTTTGAACACGTAGTCCAATCTTTCATAAGTACATGACCTTTTTTTGGAGTATCCATTCTTGAAGCCACACCAAACCACATACCAATCAAATAAAGGTGTTTGTCGGAGGGGCTGATCACACCGGCCAGTTCTAACACCATCTGTCGACATCTACGGCTGTAATAGTGTGAAAAGTGGTGGGCCAACATCTATTTCTCAACATAATCCCGAGCAATTTCACGGTTGGAACCGGACGGAAAGTTTGGTGTGATCGGGGCATGAATAAGATAAGTAACTGAATTACTCATATCTACCTTAACGATAGTTTTCTGAGCTTGCAGGATGGAGTGATTCCTCTGGCATCTTTGACAACTTTCGGGACATATGCTGCACTTCATGGGACAGCATCGTTGGGCCCTGCTCGCGCTTTCACCATCCTTGGCCTGTTCAGTGTTCTTGTGCGCTTGTTCTCAGTGGCACCCGCAGGTACTTGCAGGAAATTATCAGCCATGGTGATATGAACGAACTTAATGTGGATGGGTCTTACATGGTTACTCTTCTTTGGCCGACTAGCTCACTTCTCCTAGGATGTGAAACACAGGATTAAGTCAGTACGAGATGGTTAGCAAATCCAAATCGACGTCTTTAAAGCCACTTTCCTCATAATTTTGACACTCATATGAATATCTTATTCTTTGTTAAAGTGAAGATTCTCATGCTCATTAAATGGTCAGATGGGTCCCCCGAATTATGTTGATGACTATTGAGATTAGAATGGATGTCATATTTTGAGCACATAGTCCAATCGCTTTTAACCACATGATATCTTTTTAATATCCGTTCTTGGAGGAGCCACACCAAATCACATACCGCTCAAATCTAGGTGTCCTAATAGCACTAGTAGAAAACTATGCCAAAAAGAACCGCAACCGAAATCAGCTGTGGTTCTTTTGACCAACCATATCTGCAGTCGTTAAACAACTGCATATTTGTTTTTTTGTTTAGAGACTACAATTTTAGGAATGTGGGGGCGTGTAAAATACCGTTGGAAAGGTCTTGAAAATATCTTTCCAACGGTATATTACACGCCCTAAAATTTTAAAAATTTCAATTGCAAAACAAAAAAGAAAATCTGAGTCATTTAGCGACTGCAGATCAGGCTGCTCAAAAGAACCGCAGCCGATTTCGGCTGTGGTTTTTTGGGCATAGTTTTCTACTAGTGTAGGAAAAGTAACCCAAGAAAAGTTTTCTACCCTATTCCTTGAAAGGAAGAATTATGGCATATTTGCAAGAACATGCCTTACAACCACAAGGTATGGGGGCGTTATTCGGTTACTTTTCTTAATCGGACATCTATATTGATTGGTGTGTGGTTCTATAAGGATCAAAGAACAAACACCATAAAGGCACATGTTTAAAAGAGAATGGACTACATCTTCAATTTGTATTAACTACTCCACACTTAAAAGTGATCACAAATTAGGAGGACCTTATGTCTTCCGTCGGTTAAGAAATCAACAAACATGTGGTTCTGATAACCATAACTGAATTTTGGGAGGTCCGATTTTCAATCCGATTTCTGCTGATGCTTCATTGTAGATTTGCTAATGCAACACAGGTCTCATCGCGTTAATCTAATTGGTAGGTGTTGGAGAACATGAAAAAACCAAACCAATAACACCCATGCACATACCTTCTGTTGGATTCATCTGGCAGGGATTCAATTCGCATCTGAAACCATAGTTGCAATTCAACGTCTTCAAAAGCTCCTTGACCTTCCCAACGGAAATGGCTTCAGCTGCCAAACTCCGACTGACGAGGTGACCTAATCTTATCCCGCCCTGTGGAATACCTGATGAATAATCATGTTATCTTAGTTCAGAATTGGAAGCTCTCCCATGGAAGATCTACGTTAGTTTCACCTTGATGAATTTCTGATGTTCCTTGAACTTGCTCCCATTTGTGTTCCGAAGTGCAATGCAGTCTCCATGTTTCAAGGCAGTAGTAGGCTTTGTGAGAAACTGAAAAAGTATGAATGATGCTTGTCAGATCTCAGCGACCAAAACAAATAGAGCAGTTGTTGTCGTTGATGGAGAATTTTCATGGAACATCGATGATGAAGAAGTGAGGAAGGGAGGGATTGTGAAAGAGGGCAGTAGAGAGGATAATGTTGTAACATTGAAGAACATTAATCTTGAAGTGAAGCAAGGTGAATTGGTGGCCATAGTTGGTCCTGTGGGAAGTGGGAAGAGCTCCCTTCTGTTGGCGCTTCTGGGTGAGATGGAGGTAACAATCTTCTTCTTCTTCTTCTTCTTCTTCTTCTTCCATTAGTATTTAACATTTGAGGAGGAACAAAACCAAGTACTGAGGTTTGGTGATGTTATTCGGTTACTTTTCTTGATCGGGCACCTATATTTGATTGGTGTGTGGTTCCGTGAGGATCAATGAGCACACATCCATAAACACATATGTTTAAAAGAGATTGGACTACGTGTTCAGATTTTATTAACTATTCCCACATTGTGACTCAATAGTGAACATAATTTTGAGGACTTATGTAATCATTTAAGGAATCAACAAACGTGCACTTTTGGAAACCATAACTAAATTAGGGGAGGTCTAATTTTCAATCCGATTTTTGGTCATGCTTCATCATAGATTAAAATGCGAATGCAACACAAGTTTTGTTGTGTAAATCTAATCGGTAGAAGTTGGTGAACATGAAAAACAAACCAAATAACACCCACATACCTTAATATCATCAATTGAGAACAAAATCTAGTTTACTAGTCACAAAAAATAAGGTTAAGTGGTCACTCTATATTTGAGTGGTTTATGGCAAGGCATGTAGTCAAGAATGAACACCAAAATGACATGAGCACGTGTTACCATAAGATTAACTATGAGTTCAAAGCCAATGGACATCATTCTAGGTTCATTAGGCAACCCAGATTGGTAGGACCAATGCGATTGTCTAAAGTGAAAGAGAATCTTCACTTTGACCTCTTCAAACTCTTGCAACTTTTGCATCTCATGAAACTTCAATCCTAAAATGTAAAATGACCATCTTAATTGATTCATCGCAATCACTAACATGATGCGGCAATTCCCCAATCCAATCCAACAGTCAAAATTTGTTCATGAGTTGGAAGTGCCCACAATAGGGCGACATGCCTTAAGATAGATGCGCCTAACTTGGATGCTTCTCTCTTTGCACCCCACTTCTAGTAAGACATGAAACACACAATTAGTGCGAGATGATTAGCAAATCCAAGTCATGCCCATAACCATTTGCCTCATAATTTTCAAAGCTTACATCAATATCTTATTCATTTTCAAAGTGAAGATTCTTGTGCTCAATAAGTAGTCAATGTAGGTCTCTCCAATCATGTTGATGACTATTGAGCCTACAATGGTTAGCATATTTTGAGCACGTGGCCCAATCTCATTTAAAACACATGATATTTTCGTGGTGTTTGTTCTTAGATCCACACCTAATCACATACCACTCAGAGATACGTGTCCAAAATATCACTATGTTGGAGTTGGGCACTTCCACCTTGAATACCTACAATGCTGTAACCGTGGCAACAGGAGATGGAATGATAAACAGTTTTGATCTTATCCTGGGCTATCATGGTGATCAGTGTTTGGCAGGGTCCTTCAAAACGGACAGACCAGTCGCATATGCACCTCAGCAACCGTGGATCTTAAACAGCACGATTCAATCCAACATCGTGTTTGGCAGCGAGTTCGATGAGCTTCGCTACAATGCCACCATCACCGCATGTGCTCTTGATCACGACATAGCCCAATTCCCTGCAGGCCATTACACCGAAATTGTAAGCTTCCCTTCTTCTCTAACCTTTGTGGGCCTTAGCTTATGTGGTCACTCTTCTTAATCGGACATCTATATATGAGTAATGGATTAACTCAAGGCAAGGCTTATGGCTAAGAATGGACAATGGAAAGATACTCGTCACGGTGAGATTGAACTACTCACTTAAAACACAGACACCATTCTAGGTTCGATAGTTAAACAATTGGGAGGGTGTGTATATGCAATCACATATATACATACATACACATATACATACAAACATACACATACATACATACATATGATGAGATCTTACCACAATGAGGTCAAAAGGGATATGTGTGTGTGTGTGGACATATATATATAAGTGGTTTCTTATAATGTTTGCATGTGTACTTTGGTTTTGAGACTTGAATGAAAATCTTTCATAATTTTCAATTTCTAACCAGATGAGACAATTCTTGAGCCGATCCAACGCGTTAAATTGTTTGTAGATTGTTTGAAGAGTTGGAAGTGCTTGGACAATTGGGTGACGTCACATACCTCATGGCAAGGCTCTTGCGATGAGATTGAACATTCTGCTCAAAACATAGACACTATCCTCGGTTCAATAGTTAACACAGTTGGGAGGGCATGTATACATGTGGCCTCTTATGCTTTTGCATCTTTACTTTGATTCTGAATCTTAAAATGACAATCTTCATGATATGCAATTCCTAACCGGATGAGATTATTCCTAAGTTGATCCAGTGCCCTAAGTTGTTTGTAGAGTTGTAAGTCACATACCTCATGGCAAGGCTTCTAGTCAAGAGTTGACATTGGAACCATACGCATCACGATGAGATTGGACTATGCGCTAAAAATATGTTTAAAACTTACTTATTCTAGGTGGGTGCAAGCACGGTAAAGTGGACAGCTCTTGATCCTTGCTCAGGTTTAAGTGAAAGTGATCCAAAACAATATACTAACTTTGAATTTTGTGAAATAAAAATTCATAAACATTTAGAAAACATATGAACCTACAAAGCCAAGCAATTTATGTTCACAAAAAACAATTTCAAACAACGTATATGTATTTTAGAAGACGGTGCAAGTGGTGGTGCAAGTGGGTGTCATTGAAAAGATAATTGTCAAAAACTTGTTTAAAATACAATTACATTACATTAAATTGATGAATTTTTGAAAAAAAAATTACGATGACCTCAAGTTTATAATGAATTCAAGGAATATGAAAAGAATTCCAAGTTCAAAATATTTAAAGTCATGAAATTTACGTTCAAAACTATATTTAGTCAGTTGCTTTTACGCGTCACTTTTGATGATAGGTTTTGAAGATCTCATATTGATATTCTATATTTGAGTACCTAACTTAACAATAGAGGTTATCATGAAAAATAATATATTTTAAACAACATTTTGCTACTACTTATAGGCGTATGACCAAGAAAATCATGGCTTTCATATACCGGAGCACTTTTTTGGTCCACTTTACTATGCTTGCACCCAGGTTCAATAGTGGACATCACAATTTGGAGGGCCTATTTGATCACTTAAACAAAAAGAGAATCTTCACTTTAACCTCTTATACCCGGCATAAACAATTTTCTTTCGTTATTGTGTCTAATTTTCTTTCAAAAGTCTTGTTCTCTCAATGAATTTGGTCTTGTTACAAAGATCCAGTAATAGTTTATTTGACATAGTTGACATCCGCATTTCCCACAGGCAATGAATAATAAGAGAAGAAAAAGGAAACTCATTATATGCATGGATCTTAGGATATAATGAGATGTTCCAAATACCACTCATGTATTATTTTAACATGGGTTATTTCACTCTCATGCTTTCTTATGAACTTATTACAGATTATCATAGGCTTATTTTGCCGATGAGCCTTGCTTATGATCCAGATGTTGCTGCCCCGTGCTCTTATAATGTCTGCATCGCGTAAAACTCCGATCCTGAAACTCGAAACGAAAATCTTTGCTCTAAATTGTCGTCACAAGTGCTAACTGGATGAGACACTCGTGCACACGAAATCCCCACGTACCTTACGTAAACTCTTCTCAAATCGACGCAACTAATTTCAACTCCTCTTGGGTTCATGCATTCAGTGAAGTGATGATGGATTTGTGTTCAGGGAGAAAGAGGGATCAATTTGAGTGGAGGCCAAAAGGCACGCGTGAGCCTAGCCCGCGCATGCTACAGCAGGAGCTCGCTTGTGCTCCTGGACGATCCTTTGGCCGCTGTCGATGTTCCCACGGCCAGATTCTTGATGGACCACGTGCTGGCAGGAATTCTGAAAAACAGGACTGTCATCCTTGTCACACATAACAAAACTTCACTAAGTTTCTGCGACCGAGTGTTGCTGATGGACCATGGAAGGTTACAGGAGCTTCCCAAGGAGGCCTTGCTTGCCGGCGAGGTGGCTGCCGTTCTCTTCGATGAGCCCGAAACAAGTCATGAGCATGTGATTATGGTAAGTTATATGGGGTATGGGGGTGTTATTTTGCTACTTTTCTTAATTGGACACCTATATTTGTTTGGTGTGTGATTAGGTGAGGATCAAAGAACAAATAACGTGACTTGACGCATGTTGAAAAGAGATTTGACTACGTCTTCAAATTTTATTAAGTACTTCACACTCAGTAGCGAATGCAATTGAGAGGACTTATGTATTCAATTAAAGAATCAACAAACATGCAATTCCGATAATCAGAACTAAATCAGGGGAGGTTCGATTCTCAATCCTGTCTTTTGATGATGCAACACAAGTTTTGTTGTGTAATACTAATCGGTAGATGTTGGAGAGCATGAAAGATGAATCGAATAACACCTACGATAACTTTAGGCACCCGGAGAAGTTTTTTTTGGAAGTTGGTTCCTTATGATTTTACATTGGTTGTTTTGCATACAAAAACGACATTAGTTCTTTTCCACTTGTGGTGCATGCTTGGAGGTAGTGCTTGAATTTGAATAAAGAGCAACCTATTTTAATTCGTTGAGGACCAAACTCATTTTAGCACCACCTGGCGTGTCAAGATGAGTTTGACCCTCACAAAATCGATGTAGAATGTTCTTTGTTCAAACCTCCATACTACCTCCAAGAATACACCATAAACTTACTGAACATGGAAGGTCTTGTACTATGTAAAACTACCAACTCCCAACCAAAAGTTAGATCATGTTGAGTTAGATGATGACTCCATTGTCAACACATTATGTGAGCCTGGAATGTTAGTTCTAAAGTATGTGTCACTGTTTACAAGTTGAAACAACCCAAGCAGCTTGAGCCACCACTTGCACATGTTGAAATCTTGAGGGTGAGAGATTCAGAGGGAATTCAACTATGTCACTTATGTTAAGTCCAGACTAGTATCATGGTTCTCATCTTCAAACATTCATAAGATGTTCGGTGTGGGGAATTGAGACGTCGTGTTTTTTGATTTGTGTGGTTTTGGATTCTCAAGTAGTTCTGACAGTGTAAGCCTTCTGTGGGCCTTAGTATGTGGTCAACCTTCTGTGATTCTTAGAGTCACAAATGGTACATTGAATTCCTGTCCATGCCCTGATGAAATCTTTCCCAGCATGCTGCTCCTCTTCATAAAAATAAGAAAGCATCCATTGACTTGAAAGAAAGAAAGGAAAGAAAGAAAGAAAGAAAGACGACTCCAGTGTTGCCACCTGTGTGAACTATGGTGTTGATGCTTCATTGTCAAGTTGGTCTACGTCTATATGTAATTCCAGCACAGACATTACAAAAATTAGAGGGTTCCTAAAGACGACTTGCCTCTTTTCAAAGGTGAACACCTCGAATAGGCACAAACAAGTTGACCGGCACCTATCTCTCCAAAGGCAAGTCCTTAGGTTCCACATGGTTGCTTGAAATTATCATGTTCACTTGGATACCCCACTATGTTATGGGGTGGACCATAGGTGGTAGGGTGCACTGGAAATCAAGTGCTAGAAAGTATTATGCCGGCCTTAGGCGGCTTAACCTCGGAATCTCCATGGGATCCAGGTAAAGGCCTTGGGTTTAAGCCACCCTTCCATTGATTAGAAGGATAAGAAGTGTTTTTAGAAACAGCTGTTCTGAAGTGGAGAGTTGCCACCCGGGGGGGATGTTATGCAGGAAGCTGACATGATTGAGGAAGTTGATGGTGACCATGAAATAGAGCATCGTAAAGTGGGAGGCAACTGTGAGGATGGGGATCTTTCACACGACAATGGTGAGATGCAGCAAGACAAAGTCGGTGTTCTTCCTGGGGTTGAATCTCAAGGGCAAGGGCAAGGGCAAACCCTAAATTGCAAAGAAGGAAGTGTGGATGCGAAGAAGAAGGCATCAACTGAGGGAGCTGGAGGGAAGCTGACAGTGGAAGAAGACCGGATTGAAGGTGTGGTGACTTGGGCAACTTATATCCAGTATGCCAAGGATAGTGGAGGGTATGAATCTCCATGCATCCTTTACACTACCTATGATTCCAGAGATTCATCACAAACCGCTAAATTCATACATCACCACTCACTTCACAACAAACTAACAACATTGAAGTAATGCCTCCCAAACATAGGGTTGCAATCCTAATGAGCTTGTGAAGGTTGAATTACGAGTTGGATCAATGTTCAATGAATTAGTAGTAGCTAAATGTTGATGACTTGGCACTGAAATGATAGTAAACCCTGGAGGGGGCGTATCAACACTGACTCAACATCAACTGATGGTCACTCGCATTTTGAGATGTTGGCAGACATCCAGAACTGTGATGAGGTGAGTGAGACTTTTTGTGTTATATTCTTGTAGGTTGACATTCTTCACCTTGGTGATGGTGATCTTTCTCTCCGGTCAAGCGGTGCGTGTGATGGTTGATTACTGGTTGAGTGTGTGGGTTGATGGGAAATACCATCTCAGTAGTAAAGTCTATGTCATCTCGTACGCGGCATTTGCTGCGGGCGCCATAGTCGTCTCGCTTGGTCGCGCTCTGTTGTTTACGGAAGCGGCTATGGTGTCGGCCAAGGAGATGCATGGGCGCATGGCGGAGAGAGTCCTTCGGTCTCCACAACTCTTCTTCGATCAGGTGAGCTAGCACTTCTTATAACTATCTTACAAACTCATCAATTTTGAGCAGCCACCTCAGGTCTTTGATATAGTCCACGTATGGCCACCGTATCCGCGATCCATCCCTGATAACAGATTCAAAGTGGCGATAGGGGCGTTGTACTCTATGGGAGGCAGCTCAAACATCAAGTCCCCCTTGAAATCACGAGGCAAGAATTTGACGGACAAAATCGAAATAGACTCAAAGGCAATTGAAGTTACGAGGCAATCGACATGAGCTGAGATTGTTTTGAATTCTCGTTTTTCTTGCCACGCAGAATCCGATTGGAAGGATACTGAACCGGTTTAGCAAAGATCAAGCGTTCGTGGATGAGCTCTTGCCTTCCACGGCACAGGTGCCTTTCATTCCCTCAACACAACATGTTTTGCAGATTTCAAAACCTCGGGTTGGATAATACTAGGATCGAAGTAAATATGGACAAAAGACTTGTCCAGAAATAATAAAACATCTGAGAGTATTTAAAAATTGTGCATTGTCGAGACATGCACATTGCAAACAGACTATCTGGGGCAAGAAACTAGGAGGCTCCCTAATTTTACATACTTTGAGAAAGTAGTATGGCCAAGTAATCACTCCGAATGTATATTTTTCACAAATAACACAGTGTGCATGCAACTGAACCATGTCTACAACAAGAGATACAATCCACATCTAAGACTAGTTTCTGTCATTTCTATCATGCCATCCACTGATAGAAGTGCACGTATACAATCTCCCTATGTCCAAAACTCATGCATAAGTCTAGATTTCTTCAAACCCAGTTATATGAGCACTCAAAGTTTCAAGGGTCAACATCGAGTCTTCTTGACAGGAGAACAGTTTGTGAATGCATGCTCCTGATGATTTCTCACAACATGTGTGTATTGATTCCACCGTGCAGGCATGCCTGGAGATGGATATTGGTGTTCTGGGGTGCATGGCACTAATTGCAGTCCTGGTCCCTTGGTTCCTAGCATGCATCCCCCCTTTTGTAATTGCATTGTTTTACTTCCAGAAGCGCTATGTGGTGATCTCCCGGGAACTCAAACGCTTGGACGGCGTCTCCCGCTCGCCAATGTACGCACACCTCTCTCAAACAACGCAGGTAAAATATGGCTCCACTACATTAGAGTTATCCTTTAATTCGACCAGAGTTTTGGTTGGGAGTTGGTTGTTTTGCATACAACACTTCCCATGATCAGTAAGTTTTTGGTTCATGCTTGGAGTCAGTGTGGAGGTTTGAACGAATAACTCTCTATTGCGGTTCATTGGGGGCAAACTCATTTTGGTGTGCTCTTGGCGTGCTAAAATGAGTTTGGCCTCAAATGAACCGAAATAGAAAGTTTTTTTGTTCAAACCTCCACACCTGTCACTGACTCCAAGCATGAACTGGAAACTTACCGAACATGGAACGTGTTGTATGAAAAACAACCAACTCCCAACCAAAACTCTGGTCGAATTAAAGGATAACTCTATTGCACTACAGAAATGTTACACTTTTGAACCTTAAAGGCCTTATGGGTGTAGCAGTTTCTAAGATGTGCTATAATAACACTTCCAAGGGTATCTTGAGAACAAGGTATCGCACAAGGGAACTTGTGAGGCACCATCAAAGGATTGCATTTGTGCGTTAAAAATTTAAAAATAGTTTTCTTTTAATGAATTTAGAAGATTCTTTTTTATATGAGTTCATCAACATCGCACATCTCATTGTTTCCATGAGCATTTGGCAAATATGACCTTGCTGAAGTTGTAGCACTTCATGAAGTGTAGAGGATACCCATTCATGACATTTTATTTGAGCTTCCTGAGGTGATAGATAATTTCACTAGAACACAGAGAAGTACTAAGAAATGCTTTCATTCATTTCTGAGCATGATGGAATCATTAGAGATCAAGAGTCCCATGTTGGTGCGTTTAGGCTGTTTTCAAGGGATCAAAATGTCAGGCTTGATGACCTCGGGCGCTTTGAATGTATGGCAGGGTGTAGCGTCCATACGTGCATTCGGAGCCGAGAAAAGAATGCGCGACCAATTTATGGCCATGGTGGATGCAAACCACCGGGCTTACGTCCTTTTCGTTCACGTTGCTCGGTGGCTTGGAGTCCGTCTGGATTTTGTAGCTGCCATTTGTGTGGTAGTTACTGCTATTCTTGTGGTGCTTCTCCGCCACACATTGAGCCCAGGGATAGCTGGTACTTCAAATCACTTTTTTTCTTGCTCCACCATAATCAAGCATATTGTTAGGGTTTCAAGCAAAACAACACCAATCTACAAGGTCAACCAATGTTGGATCGGTATATAGGTGAATGCATGGTATCGATAATCAATATCAATAAAGGTGTGAAAGAACCTACCCGTGGGTGTCAAAATTATAATTCCAGTCAAATATTGATATTTGGTGGGTATCTCAAAGTGAGAATCTTTGTGTACCCAAGTTATTATTTGGGTCGATACCATTCTAAACCATATTGATATTGTGACGATTTTACCTGGGTATGAAGGTTCTTGCATGTTACATAGACCCAAATGGTATTGGAAACAAAAATATGCTCATATACCCATACCCTACTGGTACCGAAAAATAGTGAATTCCTCATCATAGATACCCGAATGGTGTGAAAAAAAGATGATATAAATCCAATACTAGTCATAACTAAGTTGGTGCAATTCCTAGTAAGTTGTTAGGGTTTCAAGCAAAACAAGATTTCAGCAAAACAACACCACTCTATGAGGTCATCATACTAAGTTGATGCTGAAATTCCTACTGTAGGCGTAGTGCTGGTGCAAAGCCTACAGCTCACAGGGCTCCTCCAATATGGTGTGCGCTTGCAAGCCGAGACCGAAAATTACTTCACAAGTGTGGAGCGCATTCAGGTATTCATTTTTTCTCGTCTTCATCAACACTCCAGGCATTAGAGTTTTCCTTTAATTGAACCGGAGTTTTGGTCGTGAGTTGGTTGTTTTTCATTCAATAATGTCCATGTTTGATGAGTTTTTTGGCGCATGCTTGGAGTCAGTGTGGAGGTTTGGACAAAGAACATTCTATTTCTTTTTTATTAGAGGCCAAACTCGTTTTAACGCCTCTTGGTGTGCCAAAATGAGTTTGACCCTCAATGAAGACCAATATAGAAAGCTCTTCATCCAAACCTCCACACCCACTCCAAGTATGCACCAAAAAACTTACCTAACGCGGAAAGTGTTGTATGCGAACAACCAACTCCCAACCAAAACTCCGGTTCAATTAAAGGATAACTTTATTACAAATGTTTGCTATGCCCTGAACAACCTCTGTATAAGTTGTTAGTTTCTGTAATTTTTGTTGTATCCTCATTGTGGAATTTGATAAATGGAGAGCAGGCGTATGCCGAGTTGCAGACTGAAGCTGATCCGGACACTGCTCCCGGAGTGATTACGAAAGAGTGGCCGGAGAATGGAGAGATTGAGTTTGTGCATTACACGATGGCATACCGCGAAGACCTTCCGCCAGTACTGAACGATCTCTCCTTCAAGGTCGGTCGCCCCAAATACTCATAAAAAGCATGGCCATGTATAGGAGAAGGTTAGCTGAAGAGGGCATTCATGGATTAACTTAGAGGATCCGGGAACGAGGGCCGGATCCGAGTTTTTGACCCCCATAATCCCAGTAAGCCCAAGGAAAATGCTCTCCTCCAACCCAAAAACCAGGCATTCCCAGAGCTTTCTGGTTGTTCCCAAACCCTTCCGGTGTTCCCACCGTGGACATTCTCTTTTGCCTACAGACATCCGGTCCATCTGACAAGGTTTGTCAAAAACTAAAGAGTAAATCGAATCATGTTTTTATGTAGAGAGAAGATCAGTATAATCACCTCGTCTCATTTATAGGAACAAGGTATCGAAATCTAAAAAATAGCAATTGAGACATGTTACCGTGTCCGTTCAACTTTTGCCATAACTATTCAACTTTCTGGTCGATTCTTGACCCGGTAGCTGTCCACCGTCTTGTCTTGGGGAAAAGAAGAAAAAGAAAATTGAAACCAACAGGTACTTCCACCTAATTTGCCCAGTCAACCAAATGCTGACCAGTCAGTTCAACTGGATTTTCTCGGTAGACCAGGTGCCAACTGATCAATTTTACAGTCAACACCCAGTCGATTATACAAAGCAAGGTCGAAACCGTCCGGGTTGATGTGATCTACTGGGAAATCAATCAGAAATTTTTGCCTGTCCTTTGGGTGCCAACAAACAATTACATATTTGTCCGGCACCAATATATCACTGGAGACAGTCATCATATGTATTGTGACAACTCTGCGAAGGACTGAAGGGGTGCAAAGATACATTGCGTGGCTTGAACTTTATCACTAGGTGTAGCTTCAAGAACTATATGGATGTAGGAAGGGGTGGCTTAAACCCAAGGCCTTCACCCAGATCCCATGGGAACTCTCAGGTTTAAACCTCATAAGGCCCCAATAGTACTCAAATGGGTGACCTTCTTTGCACTTGATTTCCGGTGCACCCTACCTATGGTCCACCCAATCATAGTGAGCGTACTCAAGTGTATGGATATTTTCAATCAACCATCTGGGAACCCATGGCCTTGCCCTTGGAGGAGCGAGGCAATAGTCTTCATGGGTTTTCTAATTCTCATAATGCCTATTTCGGGATTACATATAGACTTAGACCACCTTGAAAGTAAAGCAACATCATAATTCAAATTGGTGGCAACATCAGAGTCGTCTTTGTTTCTGGATGGATGGAGGAGCAGATTGGGTCAAATTTGCATAAGCTGTAGGATGGCTTTGTGACATTCTGTTGAATAAGCAGGTGAATGCGAGAGAGAAAGTGGGCATCTTGGGGAGAACGGGGGCTGGAAAGTCCAGCCTTGCAGCTGCCATGTTCCGGCTCGTGGAGAACAATGCATGCAGTGGGAGCATACTGATTGACCAAGTAGATATTGCAAGGGTTGGGCTTGACGATTTGCGACAACGTCTCTCAATAATCCCTCAGGTAAGGTACTGTAGAAGCTCAGCATGATTCCGCATGCAAATCTCTGCTTCGGTGCACAATATTCTGGGTCTGGAGATGAGGATAGTCGATTTTTTAACTTACTATTATTGTGTTGCAGGATCCTGTGCTCTTTCGGGGCACAGTGAGGCTGAATTTGGATCCCTTTCAGCAGCACACAGATGTTGAGATCAATGAGGCCATAGCCAAGGTACATCTCAGCAAAAAAATCGGGCGCCTGGATAATGGCATCGACAGTTTGATTGCAGAGAATGGGGAGAATTTCAGTGTTGGGCAGCGCCAACTGCTTTGTCTTGCTCGATCGCTTCTGAGAAGGTCAATCATAACTCATAAGAACCTGTGCACATGATTTCACCTTGCAGAAGTGTTTCTCACGGTTGCATCTCACATTTGCGTTGTTTTCCTTTTTCCATTTTTTTTTGGTTGAAGATCACAAATACTGGTGATGGATGAGGCAACAGCGGCTGTGGATGGCGACACGGATCAGCTGATTCAGACAGCTATGCGGAGTGTGTTCAGTAGCTGCACGGTTTTGACCATTGCTCACCGCATCGATACCATCATTGATTGTAACCGGGTCCTTGTGCTGGCTCAAGGTGGCCGTGTCGCCGAATTTGACACCCCAGTCAATCTTTTGAGGCGAGCAGGTGTGAAATATTCTACCTTGCTTGTCATTCACACTCCTTGCATAATTTCTTCAAGACCACATCAAAAATGACCTTTTGTAACCTATTTCCTTGATGGACCATGGCCTCCCTCATGCAGGTAAGCTAGAGGTGCCTATCTTAATCGGACAGTGGTATGCGGTTAGGTGCGACTCCAAAAACAAATACCAATAAGACATGTGTTTATAGAGATTGGACTGTGTGCTTAAAATATGATAATCATTCTAGGCTCAACAATCAACTAAATTGGGGGGGACTTATATCACCGTTTAAAATGAGCATGAGAATTTTCACTTTGAAAATAATTAAGATATTTACATGAAGTCCTAAAAATATGAGAAAAGTAGCTACAGCCTCGATTTCGATTTGCAAACCATCTCATACTAATTGTGTTTCATAGAGAAGTGGGGTAGGCGGAAAAGTAACCATTTAAGACCCATCTACCTTATGCCAAGTGTTCTCTTGTCATTGCATGCGCTGTCATCATTTTCTGAATCACCTTTGGGTGCACAGAACTTCTTTCAACATTGCAACCAGAAGACAGACGCCAAGGTGCTAGGGATGGTAACTACGGCTTTGCATACACAGTAGCTCAAAGTGGCAGCATCATTGCCAAACATCTCCGAGAAGCAGCAGAGGCAGCTCAGCGAAGGAGGCAGGACAATGTAAATTGAATACAGGGTCAATACACAACATTGATTACTTGCATAAAGTATACATATTTTGTTGAAGACGAGTATAAATATATTGCTTATCAAATTTTCACCATGTATTGGAAGAGTGAGAAGTGAGAACAAGCACAGAACCGAGGGACTCCCATGAGCCGTGAGGTTGCCCATGAGTAATAAGGGAAACTGAGCCTACATTCTAAGAATGTTCAGATCACATTGTACACTAACAAAATGTAATGCACATTTGTCACTCATTGAGACCCTCTGAAAATTACTCCTACAATTACGCAGCCATAAACATCCTTGATGCCAACATATACACCTGGCATGTCACCCTTGTAGTATTGCATATAGTACTATACCACAAACTAGGTTGTGGTCTTACGGCGTCCAACCCTGGCCACAAAACCAGCCTTGATAGGAGCCACTGATCGAGAGCATCCGCACTGGAGACAAACAAAGCAATATCAGTCTTGCATGTTTCTAGACAGTTTGGTTTGCTTACATTGGAGCCCTACTGATAAGCTGATTTAACCACACCAGATTTAAGCCAAAGATTGGCGTGAATAGCAGAGGATAAGAATTAGTGGAGAATGCTGCACATTAAGCACTTTGACTGCTCTTGACCTCATAGCCATTCCCACACTTAGACCTCTTCAAGCACTACTGTACATAACCTCAATAACATTCACGTTGTCGCCAGGACATGGTAGTGTCTCAAAATTTGATAGCATACAAGTTGACTAGAATAGTACAAAATGACCTCGCTGCACTCCCGACATGCACGATGACCTCCCATGACAGTGAAACAGTTTTGAAGGTGCAGAGTGTGGGTTCACCTGCTCGCAGCGAAGGAAAAACAAACGATTCTCCTTTGAGAGAATAGTGTCAGGACTTTTACACCCATTACACATCACATACTCATCTGCAGGACAACAGCTAATGTCAATATTTCTTCTTCACAAGTGTATTTGGTGGTAAATATGATGCAATTGAGTCGATGCAAAAAACTATGTAGCCTCTTGAGACTACAATTTAATGATCCATATAAGGCAGTGTGCTCTAACTGAGCAAGAGGACAAAGGTACTCACTGACGTAGCGTCTCAGAATACCCTCAAACACCTTGGGGGCAAACCGACCCTTCACAACTAGACGTTGTTGTCCATCAAGAGATCCACTTGTTCCCAACTCAGCCAACAAGAAAGCCATAACATGCTCTGGTTGCCGATGCATACTGCACACATACCACAAGGTTGTGAAGAATGTATTAAATAATATTGCAGATATATTGCTTTCCAGAATCTTCCTCTTCTTGTAGGGATTTTGACATCATTCAACCACAGCAAATTCAGCACAGTTGTGCCAGGACCAGTAGCTACAGGCACTGATAGTAAAATAGGTGTTGTATGGGACCAGAACTGTCCTTGATATGGTACACTATAATATTCTCATATAATACAGACGACCAAATCAGCCAACAAACAGCATTCCTATCTACGTAAAGGTAACTTCTGAAACTGAGCCTCATTTGAAATCACAAAAGAGTGGTATAAGGTGACCAGATACATAAAATGTAGGAACCAAAGAAAAGAAAAGTTTGAGAAAACACGTTATAGAGTTGTATGAGCTGGATTTTAAGAAAACGGGTTGTCAAGGACATACGTTTTGCACAGGTCCATGAAGTTCACAAAGACGGTCTTCTTAGTTCCTTCTCGGAGAACCTGAGGTGGTCTCATAATGGTACGTCTCCTCTCTGCAGACAGCTCTGGGTTGTTCTCTCTCAAGATGTTGAACACCCGCCCTAATAGCTGGATCCCGCCATGTGTGAATAAAAAACAATATCAGACTCTTTGTGCAAACTAGATTCCATATAAAAACAGTGCTTCAAACTACAGTAATTAGGAATATCTACTGCTCATTATAAAGCATTCCTACAGAAAGCACAGACAAAGACTGAGATGGTGACACAGACTACAAATACTGGCAAGTCTACCTCCACCACATTAAGATCAGTGTATAAATATCTAACAGATATGGAACACCCTATTGCTTTGTTTTTACAAACCCACCTCTTCATACTTGTAGTCTCGGTCTGTTCCCTCCCAAGGGAATGCTGCCTCCAGCACTATGCCAACTGCCTCCTCCTCATCTTCGCCTACAATATCCAATTTACATATTAACATGTTAGCTGACAAAAGAAGTGAATACTTCTAAAAAGTAGCACATGCTAGCTGCTACTTATGGCTCAGATGCTTTAGGAACACATATTATCAACATCAACACTTGAGAAACTCTGCAAGCTTTTAAAGAAGCATGATGGATGAATTTACTAGCAGGTGATCCTCTACAAAATTCAAAAAAAGTTACATGATCTTGTTCCAGAACCACTAAAATTGTATGCACAGGGCTTCTAATCTCAAGGGAAAAGTTGAAACTAAGGACACTCACCATCAAATTCCTCCTCCAAATTCCCATTATCCTCTTCCAAGTCTTCAGCTTCAACCTGGACACACAGCCATAGCTCATTAGAACTTGTACTCAACATCTCACCCCATTCATCCGTTCAAGGTAGAATTAGTTCCATTGAAGAGGAAACTGAACATGAACTATGTGATGATTGATATCCCAAACTTTGCAGTCCCATGAGGCACACTACACAGGTTCTTTCACAAGTGCTGGAAACACCTAGATTGTAGAACTTACAGGGGGCTTCTTCTTCTTTTTCTTCAGACCAGCAAAACTTGAATCTAAACCTTCTGCAGCTGCAACATACACAATGTCAGTCTGCATGGCTAAACTCAACACAATAACCTTAAACTTCTGGGCCAATAGTTGTTGTAAGTTTGAACAGAAGGCTTACTTGCTTCTCACCCACTACTGACTAATTTACCACCACAGAAGTCACAGAAAGTTATATGATTAACTGGATAATCCACATACCACAATTGTGCCCTTAGACATCGCCCTCCAAGAAGACAAAATCAACAAAGACAGGGTACTCACCTGGTACAGATTCCACCTGTGGCACTTCCTTCTCCGGCTCTGGCTCTACATCCTCTTGCATACGCACTTTTTTCTTCTTTTTCTTCTTTGTAGGATCAAAGGCTCCAATCTGCTCAGAAAAACCCTAATCAATCTCCAAATTTATAATTCGAACTAGGGTTTCAGATTTCCAGCTGGACCATCCATAGAGATGCAGAGGGACCATGAACCAGGCTAAAGTAACTGAGCTCGTAACATGTAAGGTAGGCATACCTAGAACCAACCTATATAACCTAAAACCATCTCTACGTACCCCTACCATAGATTTGAAGCCCCAAATCTTTGACTGTAGTACATGGTGTTGGTTTAGGGTATATGTATATTATGTGTACTAACGAACAGAACTTCAAGAGAAGCTCCATGCCCTGAGCCGCACATGAGAAGCCCGTGGAAAGAACGCGATGGAACGCACAGAACCAGTAGGAGATGAAAGGTTGCAGGAATCACTGAAATCTCTTCTAATAGATTAAAGGAAAGAGATTTCCAATCTCAAAGAAACAAAGCCAATCCCATCATCACCCACTAGCCTCCCCTCCCACCCCCCTATCTTCTCCAACCGATCAATCAACACCCAGAAGATTTCCACAAACTCAACCAGAATTCACGAATAATTGAACCGATAACCCTAATGAATTGCACAAACATGAGTGCTCTGAGAACCACCTATCCCTAAAATCCTCCCACACAACGCTCCAGAACGAAATCTTCCCAGAAAAACATCTCCTAACACCAAATTCCACATCAGAGCCACACCGAGATGGAATTTGAAGCAGTCAGAAATGGGAGAAAGCAAGAAAGGTTACCTCGCCACCGAGATCCTCCTTGACCTCGGGCACCGCATCGTCGTGATGCTCCTCCGCCATCGCTGCCGCAAACAGCCTTCAAAACAAGAGGCCAATCCACTAGCTCTATGTGTCTCTCTCTCTCTCCTCCTCCTCCTCCTCTCTGTCAATCTCTCTCTCCTCGGTGTTGCAAATGGGATTGCAAGCAAATGAAAACACCGAACAAAAGCGCAAACGAAAGCACAAGACGAACACGAAGAGAAAGTCGAGGAGGAAGAGACGAAGGGGCCAAACCCTAATGGATGAGAATCGGTGGATGGTGAGGGGATGAATGATAGTTGTTCATCTTGAACTTAGTTCCTTAATTGCACTCTAGGTTGACATTCAAAAATGGCTCAGGGCCTGGAGGTTGAAACTTGAGAGGATGCAGTGTGTATGTTTGACAAAGTTTTTGCAAGTTTTTCACTTTTGACACTCAAAAACTCGCGCGAAAAAAAATTCACATCAAATGACACGCACAATTTAGAAGTCGACAAGTACTGTGACTTGTGAAGAAAAAAAAAACACATCAATTGACATGCTAGAAATTGAAATGACACGTATTACTAGGCAACTTAAGTACTATAAACTACAGGTCAAGTATCCGGAAAACATAACCCATAATAGTAGAAGAACTTCCTACACTCACTTACATACTTAAGTTCAATCTTGTTCTTGTAATTTTCTTTGTAATTGGGAAGGCTCTACAACTGAGACGGTGATCAGAGAGGTGGTGGAGGCTAAGTACAAGGCCAACAAGACCATTGTTCCTAGTCTCTTGCGGATGTATTTCCACGATTGTTTGTGCAGGTATGTGAATGAACAATTTGCCCCAACAGACCTCGAAGAGTGATGCTTTGGCTGGTTAAATATTGGGTTAATTTTGAGGTGTTTCAACTTCACACTGGGATGATTTAAGGTAGACTTTGCATAGTGCAAATGCCCCCCTTAGAATTGAGTTTAATGTACAATGTACAATTCACAATGCTTGAATTGAAGCTAGATTGGAAGCAATATTGTTGTTGGGTCTGTGATTTGAATGCCATCAACGTTCACAAGTCCCTAAAGTTCGTCACGTATTCTAGGCCAGTGGTAGCTCTCACTAATGGCACCGCCTACATTTGTGATAGAGACTTTTGTATGGTCAATTCCTAAGTCACTTGATTTGAAGTTTTAAAAATTGCGCAATAAGTTGAACTTGAAGACCCTTGATGCTCTTATGCGGGTCTCTTTTTGTGGGCTTGAAGTGGATGCAATGGATTGGGCTACCGTCTTCAACATTTGGAGAAACATGCGAGACCGAAGGACCCGGGGAAGTCACTGTCGAAAATTTAGATAACTATGAGAGAACAAATATAGGGTGACATTTATTCATGGTTGATAAAAATTATATATTTTTTTGATATACCATAGCCTTGAAGAAATGTGAGGTAGCACATTATATATAATATAGGGTCACTTGTAATACCCAAAATTATGTTTATAGTATTTCTAAAATAACATTATAGTAATTGGTAGGGAATTTATTTTATTTTTAGGTTGAGTTTAGGGTAAGAAAAAATTAAGAACTAGATGAAAAATGATCACAAATCCGTCTACAAAATGGATGAACTCGTTGGATGAGGGTTATTAAGTGTACTTTTGAGGAACATTTCATTGGCGTTTGTATAATTCTTTGGTTGTTCCTCCCACGTAAGACAAGAATTCTATCATCGTGCATTGACCCCTACGCGTTTAAAGAGCTCCGTGGCACCATATTTGGTGAATCTGTGGTGGATTGATGGATTTGTTCTAGGCGAGAGGCTGTTGCATCTTTTGTGATGATCGTTTCTCAATTTTCACGTAGGACTCATAAGTAGGCATTTCAAATTGTCTTCACACTTTGCATGATAACATGTGCAATGTTAGTGCAACTGTGTTAGTGAACACATTATGGACACTTTAGTGATGTTGGTTTGTTTTGGAATTTGTGGACTTCTTTCAATGTTTGGATGAAACAATTAAGTACGCCATTATCAATGGGCTTAGACATGTAACCAATTATGTAAATAACATGCTTCTTGTATACACAGCTTAATTTTTGTTGCGTGATGAATTCCATTTCTAATGCTATTGTCCACGAAGGAAAGTTCAAATAAATATAAATAATGAAGGGTTTGAAATATTATGGAGATTTTAATTTATAATTACACATAGGGTGGTAAGAAATTGAAGAAAGTAGAATTATTAAAAAATATAGGGTCCACTAAAATGCAATAAATGAGCTACATAGCCCCCCAAAAAATATGTGTTGTACCCTCATGTGTCCCCAAAGAATACACTAAGTGACTTCCCCGAGCCGAAGGATATTTATGCTCGATTGATAGTTTTTTTTTGTTACAAATCAAGATTGTATTTTGAATATTTAAAATATTGTTTTTTATGAAATATTGTGTAACCCAAAATTGAGGTGACAATTTAAAATAAAATGTATAATATGTCAATTGATATTCATTTTTGTTTTTGAAAATGTCACGTGACACTTTGGATTTGAAATTGAATGTCAAATGAAATTTGTCAAACATACACACTGAGAGGATGGCTTGAGGCTAGTGTTCAAGGAGATTTTTGGACATAACTTAGTATAATCGGTCAAAATCCTCGTGTTTCCAAGTCTAACCGGTTACATGTTGTGATATTTTGGTTGTTCTTTATTAATTTGAGATATTAAAATGGTCAGTAAGTGTCATGAAGTCATGAACTTCCACATTTTATTTCTCAAAGTCAACCGGTTCATCTCTAACAAGCGGTCGGTTCTCCCCGTTCATTGTTTGTGGGTGCAAGCACGGTAAAGTGGACAGCTCTTGATCCTTGCTCAGGTTTAAGTGAAAGTGATCCAAAACAATATACTAACTTTGAATTTTATGAAATAAAAATTCATAAACATTTAGAAAACATATGAATCTACAAAGCCAAGCAATTTATGTTCACAAAAAACAATTTCAAACAATGTATATGTATTTTAGAAGACGGTGCAAGTGGGTGTCATTGAAAAGATAATTGTCAAAAACTTGTTTAAAATACAATTACATTACATTAAATTGATGAATTTTTGAAAAAAAAATTACGATGACCTCAAGTTTATAATGAATTCAAGGAATATGAAAAGAAATTCTAAGTTCAAAATATTTAAGGTCATGAAATTTACGTTCAAAACTATATTTAGTCAGTTGCTTTTACGCGTCACTTTTGATGATAGGTTTTGAAGATCTCATATTGATATTCTATATTTGAGTACCTAACTTAACAATAGAGGTCATCATGAAAAATAATATATTTTAAACAACATTTTGCTACTACTTATAGGCGTTTGACCAAGAAAATCATGGCTTTCTATACCGGAGCACTTTTTTGGTCCACTTTACTATGCTTGCACCCGGGTGCCCCAACTAATAACTCTAACTAAGGTAGAAATACCATAACCCGTGAAAATAAGGTGGTTCGCATTGAAAATATGGTCTTCCAATCATGAGATAATTTTCCAAGATAGACGAGAAGGATTCATGAAGAATGCAAGTTGTTTCATTATTTTCTGCCTTGTACAAAAAATTCTACAATTTTTCAAAGTGGAGAGTTGTCAAACCCCCTTACTCGTTCACTAGATTCTCCCTACACCAAACACGGTAATCCGCATTTCCATACATAACATCACCTAAAACGGTTACCTCTAAACTTGACTCCCATTGGCTACACTAAGTGTGCACGCATTGAAATGTGGGCCTCACCATGATCGGTTTCAGAAATGGCACTTCACTATTATGACGGCGGTCTAGTGCACGGCTAGAGGGTGGTTAACCGGTTATGGTATTTCTACCTTATTGGGCTACTTTTCGTGTTTCCAGATGATCACAAGGACTTTTTGTGTGTATGCACGATCACAAGGATGTTTTGGTTGTTGCTTTATTTTGAGTGAAGGTAATGACATATGTGGTTACAACATTCTCAATACTTGGCTCGTGATCATATTCTTATGTTGACTCTTACATCACCTTAAAAATTATATTCCAAACCCTTGTGCCATGTCCCAATTGTTGAATTTGGACAATTGCAATATGTTTAAACTCCCCATTCATATTATTATGATATAAAGACAATGATCATGTGGATTTAGTCAGCTTGGGCTGAGCGAGTTGCTTGGTGGGTGTCATGGTGTAATGTTTGTCAAGGTTTGGGTTCGAAAATCCCTTAAGAAGCTAGTGTCACAAGAAGATGTTATCCTTTAACCAAGTCTAAATGGTTGCATCCACCAACTACTTTCGCAGTTTCTAGATTTTGTTGGGGGTTATTTGAAAAAAAAATGTAATTGTTTATGCTAAATTACCACGGATATAGGGTACTAATGATTGTGTTTCCAAATATGTTTCCTACAACACTGCTCATGTGTCACCACTCACATGATAGCACTCCCCAGTTGAGAGGTTGCCTTCTTCAAGGACCCCCATAACTATGATAACCCATAGCAAGCCCATCTCCGTCAAATTAGATGTGAACAAGTGTGCCATTGGAAAGCTCTTACATACCGTAGTACCATAGCAGGTTCGTCCTAAAATAATTCTAAAAATAAAAAAACGTAAAAATTAGAAAATTCTGAAGACAAAAAAACGAAAATAGATTAAATTAGTTTTTGAAATATTTTGCTATTTCTAAGCTATTTAGGGTCATTTTTACTTATTTTTTGCTAAAAAACGAAAAAATTGAGAAATTCAGTTTTTGAGAGGCGAACCTTATTTTTTCAAAAAAATTAAATATTCGTTCGCCAGGTGGCGAACCTGCTATGGTGTTACGGTATACGCTTTACACATACACATGCATCCAAATTTTTATACATAAATGGAAGAAAGAAAGAAAAAACCATGAGGTGGATTCGTCATTGGAAACTTAAATGACATGCGTGGATGACTATGAAATATAATCCCTATGTATGAGAAATTTATAGAGAAAAACAAATGTATATGTAGTAACGATAGGCTAGGAAATAGACTTATGGTTTATGTTGTTGTTGCTTCATTTACGAGTTGGTCTAAGTCTATATGTAATCTTGAAACATGCTAAGACAATTATTCATGGATACACACAACACCCTGGAAGATTGTTTCATTAATTTTTAGAGATTTGAATTCAGAGGAAGACATGGAAACGAGTGAGAAAGAACATCAAGAAGAAGGGAGAAAAAGGTTGAGACAATCCTCCAAAGACTTTAAATCACTTTTGCTAAGGTTGAATGGATTTATAACAATTTGTCAAAGCATTAGAATAACTATTTTTAAACACATATTATGAGGTGCTTAAATTTAAATGGCCAAGAGCAATATATTTACAAAAGTCCATTTGTCAAAAGCTTAATATGTATGTATGCATGAATTAAAAATGAAATTTGACATGTGAGACCTATGGCAGTAACCCTGGTTATTGAATTTATAAAGTGTATGAACGCAATTAATTAATTAATTTTCCAAAGAAGATGCCGAAGAGGAAAGTCGTGCTTGGCGCAGAGGCGCCGGCGTCCAAAGCTCACATCGGTCACCTGAAGCAAAAGGCCACGGTTGTCTCCAGGCACCCGTCCATCCGAAGTTTCTTCTCAAAGAAATAGTCCCCCATCACTAGGCCTCAAACACTTGTCATGCCACGTGCTTGTGCCCAGGTGCACTGACCAATTGCGCACTCCCGGAATAAAAACCGAAGTCTCAAAACTTGTTGTCATTTTGAGGGCGAATATAGCTCGACAAGGTCGACAATCTGAGCCCCTTTTCTTTTGATTTGGACCAATTTTAAGGTAGCTATCGTAATCCGCGCACACCCAGGTTACGGTGGTAACCCGGGTTACCGCCATAGGTCTTATGTGTCCAAGGGGTTTACTAATTACCAAGCTATGAACACAGGTGAACTATAAGTGATTCACAAAGAATGCATCCCTTGGGTTATGATGCTATGAAAACAAAAGGTGGACCACCTTGAATTAAATACATGAATATTCATGAGTTTTAATTTCCCGCACTATATAATGATTTGATAAATTTATATGAATATATGTATATAGCAGGGTTATTGAAACATGCAGTTTGAGTTAGTTGATGTATTGTTTGGTTGTAAATCATTCAATGTATGTTAATAGCATTTGGGTATATAAAACATGCAAGGACCTACATATCTGGCATGTAATTGTCATTGTATCAATATGGTTTAGGACGCTATTGACCCAAAAAAAATTCGTGTATACAAGCTTCTCTTATCTTGACGTACCCACTGAATATCAATATTTGATTGGTATTATAATTTTGGTATCCATAGTCAGGTTATATGATACCATTATTGATGTTCATTTTTGGGTGTTTACTACAAAAACACACTACTTATTAATACATGACATGCATTCACTAGTCCAACATTGGTTAGTACCTTGGTGCCTTCAACACACTAAGGGCCACTTCACACACGAGCCAAGAACTGTGACCATGAAATTGCGAGAGTCCAAAAGAAAGTGTCCCAAAGACCGTCCCAAGACACCTCCAAATCCATGTAGTGTGGTTAGGATCTTCAAGTGTAGTGTGAAGTCATATGTGACCGGGCCCTCAACCAAATGCTATTTCAATGAATTTCTATTCATGCGGGTCCTTGCACATGATCAAATAGAATAAATCAACGGATGTGAACATTCGGAGTGCCATGGTCTCCTAGTTTTGTGTCAGGCCTACCTCCAAGAGGTGGTTTTTGAAGAATAGTCCAAGTGACCATGAAACATGATCCATTCGATACCATGTAGGAATCCATGTAGACTTTACATCCATCGTGCATTCACATACTCCGTTGGTCCCTCAAGTGTAGTGTGAAGCGAACTTGGACCGGCTCCGCCTTTTCCACCAATGAGTGTGCTTGAAGTGCACTGGTCACGGGCTCTCAGTCTCGTGTGTGAAGTGGCCCTAAGGTTTTGTATCTCCACTTTATTTTTGAAATTTTCCATTGACAATCACGGTAGTACTAGGAAGAGGTGGATACGGTGCGTATTGAGCATGCCAACGTGGAAGACCACAGAGATCCCACGATTCCTTGCTATCATGATTGGCTTGCCATCCCATGCTGACGTGCCCATATGAAGTTTCTGCGTTCCATATGGACTCGACCACGTTCCCATAGGTTGATCCCACGTTCCCTTGTAGATGTTCCCACATTCACATGTAGATGCTCCCACGTTCCCATGTAGACATTCCCCATGCTCCCAGCTGGCCCCATGTGCTCTGCCTTCAATGTTCCCACGTTCCCGCAACCTCATAATATGTTCATGTGTGCAATTTATTTTGTTCCCATATGCACGATACAGACCATTTTCCACATTTTGGGACTCCCCAAAGTCCCGAAATGTTTAATATAGTGTTCACAACATTCTACAAGATTCTAATCAATTAAGCATAGTAATTGAATTAATCCAACATGCCCATGTACCATAGTACAATATTCATCCATTGAGGTGAATACGCCTATTTATTGTGGATGTCATGGTCTCACTTGGTTGCCCCAAAACCCAAAATTTGAGTAAGTACCAATAACAAAGTCCATTGACTCATTTAAATCCAAAGTCAACAATTCAGACTCCCTTTAGTAATGACTAAGATAGGCGGGTCTAATTCAATCACTCATTTTAAATGGACACCTATATTTGGGTGGTATATGGTTAGGTATGGATCCCATGTGGGTCTAAGAAAGGGATTTTAAAAAGACACAAAATGTCCACAAGAGATTGGACTACGTGTTCAAAATTTGTTTATCATTCTAGACTCATGACAGTCAACATATGTGGGAAGGACCTATATGATTATTTAATAAGAAAGAGAAACTTCACTTTGACTAATGAATAAGATATTCAAATGAAAGATTAAAGAAAAAAATGAGAAGATGGCTACATGCACATTTTGGATTAGGGAGCAAGCACGGTCAAGTGTACGAAAAAAATACTCTTGTTTACTAAAACCATCAATTTTTTGGTCAAACAACTAAAAGTAGTAGCAAAGTGTTGTTTAAATTGGTTTTTGTTTTCATGATGTCCTTTATTGTTGTGTTAGGTACTCAAATATAGAATATCAAGATGAGATCTTCAAAACTTATCATTAAAAATATTGCTCAAAAGGTAGTGGTTGAATTTGGTTTTGGATATAGGTTTCATGACCTGAAATATTTTGAAGTTTAATTTTTTTCATTTTCCTTGGAATCATTATAAACTTGAGGGCACCATTACAAAAATTTGTAGAAAACATCAATTTAATGTAATTTGATCATTTTTAAACAAATTTTAGACAATTACGTGTTCAATACATATACTTGCACACTACTTGTACTATCTTCTAAAATATGTAGATTTTTCTCAAATATATATATTTTTTCAAAATAAATTGCTTGGCTTTGTAAATCAATGTGTTTATCAAATCTTTGATTTTTTCCTTCACAGAATTCAAAGTTCATATATATATATATATATATATATGAATCACTTTCATTTAAACCTATGTAGGGTAATGGAGTTGTGTACTTAACCGTGCTTGTGCCCATTTTGCTAAATATCTTGCACTAATTGCTTGTTTCATATCATATGAGAAGTCATGGTTGCAAAGCTACAATTGTTCATTTAAGATATGCTTAGTAATTTTACTCATTATGGGTGTCCCGCCTCATTCATTACATGAGTTGCAACCTTGGTGCTTCCAAATTTTGTACAAATTCATGTATTACAAACTTTGATTTATGCAAATCAAAGTCTAGGAAAAGTTTAAATAGTTGTCATAGAGTTGATGGAATTAAGTGGCAGATTAACAAGTGTCCATCATAAAAGTTCATAAAACTGATTGTTCATTCAAGAGTAGGAGGGCTACATGAGAATTTGTCACATTATTTCATCCGTGTAGGCGCAATATCATCCATAATTCCAAGATTTTATCTTTGAGTTGTTTGGTTATCACCAATGGCCATGTCAAGTAGGACAATGACTGGTCGCTTCCATGGCTCGTCATCCACTCTACTCTCACTGGTTATCTAGTCCATCAACAATCACTTGAATCTTGCTAATATCTTGTGGTCATAGTCCTTCAGTGATGCTCATTGCTAACATTCGCAAGTCTAGTTTTTTTAGGGACTTAGTTTTGGTTCGCTTGGTGGATGACCTGGAAGGAATTTCCTTCAAATTACATTTGAACCATATGGCGGGACCCCGGGGTCCCATCGGCCCCTGGCTCTCGCATAAACTCTGTAGCACCATCAATATAACTCCGATTCTTTCTATGAAGGTGGCAATCGACTGCTCACATCATGAGCTACACGGGGACATTCAGATCAATTTTTTTTAATGGTGACGTAATTAGTCATTTTTAGGGGCCGGGTATCATGCTCATTTTTTAGATGGATTTTTGGAGAAATAAGTAAGAACAAATTTTTGAGTGAAGTTATTAAAAGGGAAACGTAGCTGAGAGCAAGAGAGATCCAATGGTACACTGCGAGATGCAGTAATGACTTTTAGCCTACATCTACAAGTTTAGGTTTATGTTGCAACATAAGCACTCCAGCAAAATAAATATTTAATGACGTTTTGAGACGGAGTCTATGCGGGACCCCGGGGTCCCACCATAAGGTTCATTTGTACGTTTTCTGTTGCAACTCATGTGAATGAATTGATGAAAGTCCAACATGCCAAAGGGCTTATGGAACTAAAAATACATCAAGATGATGTCAAAAGAGCTCATTTAAAAAGACTAACATTTTGTAGTAAAGCTGTAGCCACACTCGAAATGTTTTGTAAACATTACTTACTTTGATGGCCACAGGCTGTTTAGTGTTGGGGAACTACCGGGGAATCATCAGCAAGATTTGTGGGTCAGTGCTGACACAAAGCATGAATTAATGCTTTGTTGGAGGTAATTAGACTTTTAAGAACTTTGCATCATCTTAGATCTTAGGATCCAGAGTTGTTCACTTCGTTTCACTCATTGGGCTTGGAAATTAAAGAATTCTAGTGAGCTCTCAAACCACTGCTGTTCCAATCAAGTCTAGGACAAGAGGAGTGTTTAATTACTTGAGATGTAGAGGTCTAGATTACTTAGTTTTTATGATGGACGCACCAGCTTGAAAGGAATGAGAAGCCGATCTATACTAGGCACCAAATGTATTTCAAGATATGACACATCCTATGAGCGGGAATGGGCAGGAAATTTGTGCAGAACGCAAAGTTCGTGACTCGACAAACAGTTATCGGGTGAAAGAGGGAGCATATTATTTGAAAAATTGCAAGTTTGATAATGGCGATTAGAGATTTCCCCAATATGTCCAAAATAGAGATTGATCATTTATTGTACGGTTGCACCTTTTAGATCATTCAACAACTCCACTTGATATGGAAGTCACATGATCAAATACAAGTACTGCAGCATATAGAGTTGTGGCTGTTTAGGATTTCCTGGAACGATCCAAGCAAGTAGAGCATTAGCTATGTAAGTAGAAATATTTGATAATTGCAAGTTATCACTTAGTCAGGTTCTTCTTCAAACAGTTCATCAATTCGGTTAGTGCCTGTGACGAGGACTAAAAAATCTAGTCTTCATGGGACTGATGGGTATTCATTAGCACAACTTCACCTGCTCGATGGTTGAGACCGAAGTCGAACTAATTAAGGAGAGAGAGGAATGATGTCCACTGGAGCTTGGCATGAATGAGAGACACTTCACCCTTGGACACTGAAGTTGAACTAATGAGAGAGAGAGAGAGAGAGAGAATGTGCACTGGAGCTTGTCATGAATGAGAGACGCTTCACATTTGGACACAGGGGCAAAGACTTGAGGTCATATGCAAAGCGACGTGAGGTTATGAAGCTAAGGTTACTTCACGTTAAAGAGTATGGTTCTCAGTATGTGGAACATGGTGTGTGGGTAACTGGACAGTGTGCTCGCGGTGTTAAACCGTGGGTGAATGTTTTCTGGAATTCAACAAGGTGTTTCCCAGTGTGAAGTTCTTATGACATGGTATGTGTCTAAACTCACATGTTGTTTGAAATTTGTTGATAGGTTTTTTGTGTTGAGCATTATATTAAGTCTACAAACATAATTGTCGACCAAGACATAGCATTGTTTGGTTCTAGTTGTATGGTGACCTTCTTGGCCATGTAATAGGACTGAAGTTTAGTTTTCTTAGTATTGATGCGTCCACATAAGTTCAACTTCACCTCGTCAAGCTAGTTGGAAAGAGAGATGCAAAGGTTGGCGTGAATGACAGACTTCGCTAAGAGAGGCTTTATCATTGAGCACAAACTTGAGTTGATATGTAAACCTGACACACCGGGTTTACATAGCCAACAAGCTACTTAGACTTCATCTGAAGCATGAACTAGATAGGTAGAAATCTTCGGGATCTGCAAGTCATCGTAGCTCAGGCAGATTCCATTTCTCAAACGGTCCATATTGTAGGTGACTCGAGTTTAGTTTTCCAAGTATTGATTCTAACTGCACATGCTTCGATACCGGAGTTGAGCTAGTTAGAGAGAGATGACGCCAACCGGAAGTTGAAGTTGGCGTGAATGAGTCGATATGCTTCGCTCTTGGGCGTACACTTGAGCTCATATGTAAACCCAACACATCACACAGCCTCACTTGCCACCATGCGGAACTTGCTGGTGTGGCGCATCCAAACACCAATCTTACTGTTTCTTCATGGGACACTTCTTTCTGGTGTTCTGGTTGCGAGTCAGAACACCAATTTCACCTTCAAAACATTCTCCAGTCACACTGATGTTACCACTTTGGAAGATGTCCACTACAACAGCACTGATTTCTCCTACTCCCTCAACTGGAACGACACTGTACGCCATGGGAGCGGCTCTTGTGGGAAGCTGTTTTACAGGGACCCCGTGAGATTGAAGGACAACGTAACTGGCAAAGTGGCTTCCTTCAGCACCTCCTTCACATTCCAAATCCTTTGTAACAACAGCAATCAGTACATAGGAGACGGCTTGGCCTTCGAATTTGCAACGGACCGAAAGCACAACATTTTCAATGACTCGTGGGGAGGCGCCTTGTGTTTGCTCTCGCGCGAAGAGAATGGCAACTCGTCAAATCACATGTTTGCGGTGGAGTTCGACACGTACCCAAATGAAATTTACGGTGACCCGGTGAACAACCACATCGGTGTGGACATTAATAGCGTGTACTCGACCGCCACGCATGAGATGCCGTGCGCATTTCAAGGCCGCCGGTGCAATTACTTCTGTCAAGCGGGGACTGCTTTCACGGCTTGGATTGATTACGATGGCGAAACGCAGGTTCTCGACGTGCGCTTCGCCAATGCCTCTGACGTCAAACCGGCGGTCATTGCAATTCACATGTCGGAGCTGGATCTTAGCACGGTGTTTCATGACTACATGTACGTTGGGTTCTCTGGATCGACTGGGACTTGTAAAGAGATTCATAAGATTTATTCATGGAGTTTCCAAACCAGCGGAATCTCTGCATTCTCATCTCCAACTCCAACTCCAATGCCATTTTCATTTCCATCGCCATCGCCATCGCCATCACCATCGCCATCGCCATCTCAGCGTCAACATCCGCATGTAAGAATTAGGGTTAGCCTTTCAGTCATTTTGAGTATCTGTGGAGCTTGTACTGCAACCTTCGTCCTGCTCATACTTTTTTGGTTTAGGCATCAGAAGAAATTGAGAATGGAGCAGATGAGTGAAGGACGAGAGCCGGGCACCAACAGGCACCTTGACCTGGGACCGCAGCTGTACACGTACAGGGAGCTTAGGAAGGCCACCAAAAACTTCAGTGACGGCGAGCTCCTCGGGTCGGGAGGTTTCGGAGCGGTTTACAAGGGCACTCTCCAACCCTCGGGAGCCTTGATTGCTGTGAAGCGCTGCAAGAAGCCCAACTCCAAGCACGGGGAGGATGGCTTTATCGCAGAAGCAACGAGCATCAACCAGATCCGTCACCGTAATCTGGTGCAGTTGCAAGGGTGGTGCCATGAGAAAGGCCAACTCTTGCTTGTTTACGACTACATGCCCAACAAAAGCCTCGCCCAATGGCTCTTCAGCGGGAGCAACACTCATCGAAGCTTGAAGCGAGAAGCCTCCTGCAAATCCTTGAATCCACTTACATGGGATTTGCGGTACAAGATTCTTGGGGGAGTGGCAGCAGCAGTAGCATATCTGCACGAGGACTGGCAGCAATGTGTTCTCCACAGAGACATCAAGGCCAGCAACGTGATGTTGGATGCAGACTTCAATGCACATTTGGGAGATTTCGGTCTGGCGCGCTTGATAGACCACCAGAAAGTGGAGAAGACGACCGTGGCCGCGGGCACCTTGGGCTACATGGCGCCGGAGATGCCTTACACAGGCAAGGCCACCAAAGAGACGGATGTGTACAGCTTCGGGGTGCTGGTTCTGGAGGTTGTGTGTGGGAGGCGAGCGATCGACACTTGGGAAACGGACCCAGGGGATCTGATGCTTGTTGACTCTGTGTGGCATGCACTCGAAGCTGGAAATCTGTTGAGCATTGTGGACCCTCGTTTCCTACACAGACAATCTTCCGACTGCACTAAGAATTCTGGAATAGACTCGAACTCGGCCGACACGGAGTCTTCAATACACGACTCCACAGCTGGTGACATTCATCCCACTGTAATGCCAGTAATGCAAGAAATGCCGTCAGAGCAGAGGGACTCCATGGGGGATATGCTTAGGTTGGGATTGCTGTGTTCCCATCCGATTCCGAGTGCGAGACCATCAATGAGGATTGTGAATCGAGTGTTCCAATCAGGGGACATGGCCATATTACCTCCACTTCCCACAAAGAAGCCGATCCACAATTAATATTAATAGTATTGATCTCTTGATTGGTGATACATCACATGGTTCATTGTACATTGCTGTACTTTTCTTAACAGATTGATGTTTCGTGTATATCCACTTCATTCCAGATAATCCTCAAATTGACAATCATAACACTACATAAAAGTATAACAAATCTCTTAATCGATCCCAAGTCCAATTACATTCCAAGGTCTTACAATTATCTTCATCAATCAAGGTGAGTACACCTAAATTTGTGCATATTATGGTCTCACTTAGTTGCCTCTTTTATTCCATAAAATGATCACTTACTTTGGATTTTCATTACCAAACATAAAATCCATTGACTCAAATGAACCAAAATTCAACAACTCACAAAGCTTCTCGGGGGCACTAATATTCATCACTACTACATGAATTTACATGAATCTGTCAACCACGCTCGATTGATTTTCAATACAAACATCACATTCTTTGCCTCGGGGTATTCCGGGGAGAGGGAATTATCGCGTGTGCGGTCTTAGAGATGATTCTGATGTCAAATCAATTAAACAAAAGTAACCTCTCGGATGCGTACTCTTTCAGGCCCACTTTTAAGTTGGATGAATGAGATACACTCGTTCCTTGTTGGATGCTTAAACCCTTGCCTCCAAGGAACCAATGTACAGGTTGTTTCATCCCAGCCCCTAGGCTCGTATGTGATGAATCCTCTCACTGTATTTAGGTGTGGGGAAATTGCCAAGGTTGATCTACAATCAAATGTGGTTGAGGACCAACATGAGATGAATGAATGTTTTGATGGAGATGGAGTCGGTACTAAACAAATTCCTTGAGAATCAATCAGACCTTTGAGCTGATATGAATATGTGGCTACGGCTTTAAATTTTTCTAGATTTTTAGAACTTATTATTAAAAGTGATGCTCAAAAAGTAAATGATTGAATATGATTGTGGACGTAGATTTCATGACCTTAAATATTTTGAAGTTGGAATTTTTTTCACATTCCTTGAATTCATTATCTACTTGAGGGTATCACCACAAAACTTTGTAGAAAACCATCACTTCAATGTAATTTTATCGTATTTTGAACATATTTTAGACAAATACTTGTTCAATATCACTTACTTGCACACCACTTGCACTATCTTCTAAAATATGTAGACTTTTCTTGGAATTTATTTTTGTCATCATAAAAATTGCTATGGCTTTGTAGATCAATATAGACAATTTTTAAATGTCTATGATTTTTTTCTTCACAAAATTCAAACTTAGTGTATGGTTTTGAATAATTAGACAAGGATTAGGAGTTGTCCACTTTACTTTAGGAGTTGTTCTTCTTCTTTTGTCCACTTTACCGTGCTTGCACCCATCTAGTTAATGCCGTCTTTCTTGACTTTAGTATGAGCAAGTGGAGTGGATCTGTGAGCCCAATTATGTGCCCACAAGTGAATTTAGCTTTAAGAATGCCAAAAACTTTGAATTTGCATCTAATTGAGCTAGTGAGTAGGACAACCAACGGGTGAAGTCTTAAAGTTTAGATTGAATTGTGCGAAGCGTTCCAGGCTCAGGACTTTTTAGAGGTAAGACAAATCAAAACAAAATAAAATGAGCGAATTAGTTTTAGGTTATTAGTTTAGTTGTAGGCAATTCTTGAAGGCTGGGAACCAGTTAAAGTATCCATTTTAGGACTAGGGGGGTTGGTTTAAAGGGGGGAAACAACCTCTTCGGGAGAGAGACCCCTGGATTTCTGGGATCAAGAGAACAGAAGGAGGGGCTCCGAAGGAGAGAGGAGGAGAAGACCAACCTTGGCCCAGAAGGCGAAGGGGGAAAATGTGGGTTTAGATTCAGGTTACTTTGAAGTTGTGATTTAGATTCAGGCCACTCAAAAATGTGGGTTTAGATTCAGGTTACTTTGAAGTTGTGATTTAGATTCAGGCCACTCAAAAATGTGGGTTTAGATTCAGGTTACTTTGAAGTTGAGATTTAGATTCAGGCCACACAAAAATGTGGGCTTAGATTCAGGTTACTTTGAAGTTGTGATTTAGATTCAGGCCACTAAAAAATGTGGGTTTAGATTCATGTTACTTTGAAGTTGTGATTTAGATTCAGGTCACTCACAAGTGTGGGCTTAGATTTAGGCTACTTAGAAGTTTAATTTAGACTCAGGCACTGAAGGGGAATCGGGTGGCGGCACCGAAATGGAGATTAAGATTGCATAATTGAAATGTGGGTTCAGGTTGCAGCACTGAAGCTTAGATTCAGATTAGCAGCACAACGAGTAATTCAGATTGAGCTCAGACCAGCAAAGTGGACTCAGTGCAGAGGGAGGCAATTAGTGAAAGGGGTATCACAAGCTGGATGGAGAGAGAGTGCGAGTCGCGTGAAGGGCTCAGAAACGAATGTTGCTAAGGGAGAAGCCTCAGCAACTGCCACGTGTCGGTCCCAACAACAGAACTGGGTTGCGGTTCCAGGGCACCAACAGGGGGAGATGGACTGGGATACCGGTAGTAAGGCTGAACTGGTAGTAGCCGAAAGGGGAAGGCAGCGGCAGCTGGGCCACTGGGGTGTGGTGGCTGATTAGTGAAGTGAGCACTTAGGTAGGATTAAGTAGTTGGGTGAGTAGGATTTTCATGTTGATGTACCACCTTGCAAAACATATGAAATATAAGGGGACCACAAGTATTTTTAAATGCTTGCACCCATAATAAGTAAACTTGTGAGTTAAATTGTTACCAGGCCTGCTTCATGATTATGTGGGATCTAGCACGATTGAGTGGTTGATTGATACATGCTAGTCATGGGCCCCCATCCGGACTATGACGCATAAGGATGGAGGTTTATGGCTGACAGGATCATATGCAAACCCATGAATACCAGGGAAACTAAAACTTGACTTGGCTGCATAGACATGTACAATAACCAAATACAGTCAAGACTCTATAAGTGTTACCCCTATAAGCGTTATAATTTCATATTTGTTAAGAAAATTTTACTCCCCTACAAAAACACAATTGGTAAGACTAGTGAGTGTTATGTGTTAAATGTTATAACATGCTCTACTCCCTTCTTTGTTAATTGCACCTCTATAAGTGTTAATTTTGAGAAAAATCAAGGTAATAATATATGAGAGCATACATTTTAAACATGTAATCACATTTATCCCATATTCTTTGCGGACAAGTCAAATATTCTCTCTTGTGTAGAGATCCTTACTCCTTGTGCACTTTCAAGCAATTTGGGAGAGGAGATGGCAGATAGAGAAGGTTTGGGAGTTGGGGTGCTTGCTAGGTGCTAGTTTGCCAGTTGGCTAGTTTGCTCATGAATACCTCAAATATGAGATGGAGTTTGATTTAAACAACCCCTATGAACCTACCGATGAGGAGTTTTTGGATATGTATTCCTCAAAACATCAAGAAATTGATGTTGATGAGGTTATGGTTGATGTGGTAGAAGTTGTAGGATTGAGTGTTGCTGAGCGTTCTCTAGAGACTTTGAAGAAATACTTTGAACAAAGACCAAATGATGCCCTATCACACATCAAGAGCATTCAAGGACTCCAAAAGGAAGTTTCATCTCATCATTTGGAAGCTTCTCATCAGACTACTATAGACTCTTTCTTTCGGTTAGTTTAGTTGGAAGAATCTCGTCAAGTTACTACTATATAGATTATTTCTTTCAATTAGTTTAGTTGAATTATGTATTATCATTTGTACTTTCATTTTTGGAAATTTTAAGTGTTATTTCTATAAATGTTATTAATCATCGGTATGAATTCTATAAGTGTTACTTGTTATAATTATGTATATGTTATTTTTTTGCTACTCCCGACCTGTAACATTTATAGAGTTGTGAGCCAAATTTTTGGTCATTTAGTGAAACTATGGGCAAATAGTGAAATACTAGATGAAAGAGCATCCAAATAGATGAATATAGTGAAACCATAGGCTAGGAAGTTAGTTATAACTATAGGCACGGCCGTAGGCGGCCTAAGTTGGTTACTGTAACCATCGTCCTCTTCCCCGCCGAGCTAAGAGGGTTGGCGAGGGGAAAGAAGGCAGACAGTCTTTGATCATTGTTGAGCGCAGAGAAAGAACTATAGGCTGATCTCCCTTAGCACCGCAAGCGGGCGAGGTTAATTGTTAAAACTATCTTCTGAGTACATGTAGTGATCATCGCAGTGATTGCGAGACACTGAGTTCTACTGAAGTTTATTGTTATCTTTGATTTTGATTATAATGAATGACTGAAGTGAGTCAAACTATCTTCTGGTTTCGGAGAAGTAATAAGGATTGTAAACTATGGTCCATTGTTGAAGTCGCCATCGATTGAGTAAGAGTTTGGGAATATAGTTGATTAAGTCAGAATGTGTGTCTGTAGTGATTGAGTGAATGAGTAATAAGAAACTATTGCCTGTTGTTGAAATTGTGATTGACAGAGTTCGAGTAAGTGAAGGGAATTGAGTAAATCAAAATTGTGAGAACGAGCATTTGAGAGTTAAGGGGAATGAAATCAATATGAGTAGAAAATTGAATAATCTGTGAGAAGATAAGAGATTCTGGAAGTGTGAGGAAGAAGTCATAAGTGAGGGATTAAGAGCCAAATGTCAGAGTGAAAACTATTGTCGTGAGAAATCGAACATTGTATAACCATAGCTTAAGCATGAGGTCCTAAACATAGTTGAACTTGTTGGAATATGACCCAGAGCTTGAAGATGGTCGTATGAGAGAGATATTGATTGAGTGAGGAGTCTAAGTAATTTGAGAGATAGAAGTTGGAAGTCAAGAACATTAAAGAGAAAGAGTTGAGTTGAACTATGGACGGAGAGCCATTTGTGTTAAAGCATATGTGAAATCATTGGCCGAAGTAGGTGACAAAAATAAGGAAAGTTGAGAGAACAATTACCTCGTAGTGAAGCGGGTAGAACTATAAGCTGGGTCGCTGAAGAGCAGAGTTCTGAGCGACCAAGGCACATTGAGGGTTAGGCTGAGAGAGCCGAAACCTAATTGAAGCCCATAGTTAAGTAAAGCTATCGTCTCCCTGTGAGAGGGATGAATCGGGATAGTCAAGGATTAGTCCGAGAAGGAAACTATTGGCTATAGTGTTACTTACTATAGGATGGGAGGAGGCCGGGAGGCCAAGTGTCAGTTTGAAGTCGAACAATTGATTATTGTTAAGACCTGTGAGAGGCAGTGAGGAAGAAGAAAGAGCATATTGTTCAGCCATATGAGATTATAGTTGAATCATGATTTTAGGCTGATAGATTTATAATTGAGAAGAATGGAATTTATGAGAGAATCTCAATCAATTGATATGATGAGAGAAAGATTCTGATCAATTGATTAATGAAGGGATTAAGGAACATAAGTTAGGATAAACTTTGGATTATCAAGGAAATTTAGGCATAAGTTATCCTAGAATTAAATGGAGTTTTATATTGAGAGGTAGTCTAGAGACTAGATCTTTGAGTATGAAGTGCAAGCTAACCCAAACAACTATTGTCTTGTGTGTTACCCTGGTTGTTGTTGTTGCAGGTTGTGCAGGGCACTAAGACTATAGCTTGACTCTGATGATTGTTAGTTGCATAAGTTGTGAGTAATGATTAAATTTTGGAATTAATAAATGAACAAATTTGTCTTGTATTGAAATTAACATTGACCAATTAATGAAGGAGTTGTTGTGATTTGAAAATGCATTGGCCAATGGTTACCAAAGACAATTGTGATACTCAAAGACTATTGTTCTCGAAAGACTATTGTTATACAATCTCATGACGAGATGGTTACTACTGTGACAGACACACATACCCCACTGAATGAAACACAGTGAGAGGAAACCCTGTGAGAAAGGAGAGTAAAAGATGGATAAGAGATGTTTCAGAGTGAAGATGGCATACCTATTGTCTGATTAATGAACTATAATGTGACAGATGCCTGTAATAGACACTAGTTAAGCCTTCCTTGAGAGTCTGTACCCTGGGTTTTTGTTTATTCAGTCATAGCAAAAAACTAACTACAAGAGTCTTGACTGTAATTGATTTGAAGAAGAATATGACTAATTTTGACATGCAATTCTTAAAGATTTCTACTTACCGGATGTTGATATGTCATGCCAACTTGTGGTTTTATTTTTGTCTCTTCTCCTTAGGGTTCTCGTTACAGTTATAGCTCACCTTCTGTTCCCAACCTCATGTACTTATTGGGTTATCTCTCGTCTTTGCAGTTGTGTAGACAGTTCGTTGCACTCACCATGAGCTGATGGTGAATTCCAACACATGACTACCTAGTGGGTAAATATGGAAACTACAACAATTATCCCAATTAGTGCGTGTTACTATTCGGATTTATGCAATTTTATAAATATTTAATGAGAATGTAATATTTTACCAAGCAAAGTCACTTACTTTCTTTAATAATGTCCGAACAACCTATTGAGACTTTTGTTTAGTAATAATTGAACGCTTGAGTAAGACATTATTGCAGTGCATAACTTTAGAATATCAACACACACTAATTGGGATAATCAGCTTCATTCAGCTCCTTGGCTCCGTAAACTCATGTTGGTTTTACATACAAGTTCAAGTCTATGCCCAAGGGTATGGTGAAGCATCTGTAGATTATGTCTCTCTCTAACAAGCTTGACTTCAATATATTTGAGTAGGCAAAGTTATACATGTGCAAACTCATCTTTACTGACAAGGAAACTAAACTCCAGTTTGCAAAAAAATGGACACTTAAAGAATGAACCTTTTAAAGAGGAGTTTAACTTATAAGTTGTGATTTGCAGCTACACAAAATAGTTCTATTACTGTGGGCCACAATAATTTTTAATGGACGCTAAATTTCTAATAGAAAAATAGTGTGGGCCATATTAAAAAATTCTAAAAAATTGATGTGAATGATTATTTCATTTTGTGTTACTTGTGGAATATAACCAATATTCAATGTGTTGGTTGGAAGTCTTGGTGAAGACTTAGGGGGAGACCCGGGTCTTGGACCCATGCTAATTCTATCTTGACTAGAAAGTTAGTGTGGCCCACTCTAATTTTCCACCCACACTAATAGGACTATATAATATAGCTCTCAAGGACTTCTACTTACCCAGCTACTATGCCACTTGCTCAGTCTTGGAAAGCCAACAAATAACCCCCACCTATGCATATTTGAAGTACGCTCTTAACTCCATAATATCACGCTTGTGGCAACCAAAGTGTTGGTGATATTAAAAAGTTCTACAGCATTAAAATAAATGTATGATAAAAGAGAATTAGTATAGCATGTGACATTATGGAATAACACACAATCGATATTGCAATAATGACAATGATAACAACATGATGAGTGCGAACGTGTGGTTTGAATTCTTTAGTGGTTTGTCAGCCATAAACCCCCACTCTTTTGCGTATGTAGTCCGAGTGGAAGTCTATGGCTCACATGTTCTTGTTGGCCCTTAGCCTCTTGAATTCCATACTCATGCTCCAATGATTGTAAATGCAAAATGCACTCCTTCTTTTTATTAAAATACCTTAGGGCATTAGCATTGAAAAATATTGATGCACCTATGGTGATCACAACACACAACCACACCAACCCCCTCCTCCTCTTCTAATCTACCACACAATACTGGTAAAATCCTAATAACTAATCTATCTTCTAGAGTCTTGAAGCAACCCCCACACCTTAGAGGGTTCTCAAACCTCTCTTAACTACACTCCCTACTACTCCCATTTTTTTACTTAACCCTACATTTTGGATTAGCCCCCTAACTGGCCCAAAGCCCAACCTGCAGTCACCTCCGAACTGGCTCAAAGCCCCCTCACGGATCAACATTCGAACCAGCCTAGCCCAACCTGGATTCACCTCCAAACTGCTCAAACCTGCTCCTGGCTTAGCCTTTGAGATGGCTCAAGCCCTCTCCTGGTTCGCAGTCGCATTAGCTCCAACCCCCATCTGCATTTGCCTTCGAACTGGCTCACAGTCCTTCCCTGAATTGGCATTCGAACAGCCTTAAACCCACACCTGGATTCACAGTAGCACCCGCTCAAAGCCCACATCTGCATTCACAGTTGAACCGCTCAAACCCACACCGCCCTTGCCTCCGAATGGCTTCGAGCCTACACTGAAACCTGGATTTTGAGTCGCCGAAGCCTACACTGAACCTTGGATTTTTAGTCGCCGAAGCCTACACTGAACCCTGGGTTTTGAGTTGCCGAAGCCTACACTGAACCCTGGATTTTGAGTCGCCGAAGCCTACACTGAACCCTTCACTTGGATTCCTCAGTCCTTCCCCCTAGAGGCTCATGCCTCCCTGCCTCCGAGCTCTAAAAACTCTCTAGCCCCGCGCTCTGATCTTGTTCAATTCCGAATATCCAGTAGTGATAGGCCCTGCCTCAGCCTCTCATGGCTTTAAGCCTATTTCGGACCCCCCCTACCCTTAAAGGGGCACACTAAAAGCCTAAACCCAACAATTAAGGGCCAAGCCACTTGGACTTATACATCTCTCGCACCTAAACACATTAACTCATTGTTTTTGGTCTTTCCTTCGTTTAAATGACACACAGTCACACAACCCAACCTTAACAAAATTAAATTCTCTTTACAATTCTAATGCACCCTAACTTCTAACTAGCCCCAAACAAAAATGCAAATCCTTGAGTTGAACATTGTTAAGATTAAATTGAAATGTGAGCATAATATTGGGCTCACATGGTTTATTTTAATGTTAGAACCCATGATATACATGACAAAAACACGATAACAAGGAGTGAGATTTAAATTGAGAGCATCTTTTTCCTCGAATTTTGGGGTGTAAGAGAAGGAGCAACATTAAGGAGGTTGATGTTATGGAGTTTATAGTGTACTTATATTGGATACGATTTTCACCATATCAAACTTCAATTGAATTTCCAAGAATTTATTAACCTATAATTCCATCCAAATATTCATTACGGTAATTAATTACATTGATTGTTGATGCATCCCTTGTAATTCTCCCACACCTAAACACCAAAAGGTCATCAAAGTAAGGTTGAGGCATGTTGATGGCCTGGTAGGGGGATTTGGGCGAACCAACCCATACACTCGTTCCTTGTTGGATGCCTAAATCCTTGCCTCCAAGGAACTAGTGTATGGGTTGTTTCGCCCCAGCCCTGGTAGGGGTATCCCTCCAAAATTTGGATGGACACCCGGATAGGACTAAGACATAACCACATTCATCACGTTAAGTGTTGAAGCATTGTAGCTGGGGTCTTGATCCAAACTGGGAAAAAATTAAATGTCGCCTAAGGACATGGCATTCTAACTTCTTGGAGCTTGTAAGTTGGTGCCAACCTTGCCTCCTGCCCTTGAAGTGAGGTGTTAAAGCTCCTTCTATTTAGTCTCCATATCTATCTCATTTGTCCCCTCTTGGAGAAGCATCACCTGCCATCTTGCACTTTGTATGAGATTCATACACACTTATTGTCCTGCATTTAAATTTCATGAGCATTTGTTAGTGAGGGAATTAGGTGTGTGGTAAGTCGTGCAAACTGTCGCACTACGAAGCTAAGGTAGAAATACCATCCTCTAGTGGTGCACCTGCGTCACTGAGGCGCTGAGAATGGGCCTTGTGTGGTCACGAGCATGGTGCATCCGGGCCGTTGATCCACCAAGGCCCATCCAAGGGCCTCAATGGTCCTAGGTGGTGGGGGGCGGGTGTTGGTGCTGGCCACCAAGGTGGGTGGGGGCGAGGTGGTGCTTGCCACTAAGGCAGGGTGGGGCCGTGGGCCTCATGTCTTTTTTCAGGGAGGCTGGCTTTAGGGTCTTGTCGGGGCTAGGCGGGCTCGGTGGCTAGGTGGCTAGGCGGACTAGGAAGCTAGGTGGGCTTACTTACTAGGTGGCTAGGCCTACTTACTAAATAACTAGTTGGTTAGGCTTACTTGCTAAGTGGCAAAAGACAACTAAGGCTGGGTCAATTCTTTATGTACTCACACATGGATTTACAACTTGAAAGCAATATGGGCACTTCCAACTTCACCCAACATTGTAAGGTAACCGGGTCTTAAACGGACATTTTCTTTTTGCACCCACTTCTTGTACTAGGATACTAGGATGATCACTATATTCGTTAATTTGGGACTTTTCCGGCATTTTGAGACAATTACAAATATAAGAACATGGATAAAATCACACAGATATTGGAGAATGTTGTAAGATGCAAATACTTTGAAGCGGGTATTCATATCAAGAACCCAATTAAGAACTCATATCAAGATGATTTGGGTAGGACGACCCAAACATTAGACCTTGTTGTTGTGGTCCATATATTAATTTGAGACAAGAGAAAGTCTCAAATTAACGAATATAGTGACGATGCCAAAACATGCAATAAGTGCGAGATGATTAGCAAATCCAATTTGTGCCCGTAGTCACTTTCCTCATAGTTTGAGGAGCTCGTATGAATATTCTATTCACTCTCAAAATGAAGATTCTCTAAGTTAAAAAAAAGATCATTTAGGCATCCCCATTTAGACCTATTATCACTTTTGTATTTGAAGTCTGATTTTGAAAACTTGAAATGACAATTGTCACGATAAATATGTAGAGGAAACCATTTCCAATCTAGTAGGGTAAATGTGCCTAATTAAGTTTGTGATCTTAAACGAACACCTATGGTTGAGTGAAGTATGGTTGGAGTACACTTATTTTAACCGCTTATGGTATTTCTACCTTAATGTATTCTAGTTGTCAACTTTGTCTTCGCACTCCACTTGCACAAAAGTTTAAGGTCATTTAGGCTCCATCTTTATTTTGTTCTATTTATATAGATGGACGAAGTTTGGTTCATTTGCGACGGCCTACCTCTAAGGTAGAAATACCATAACCCATGAAAATAAGGTGATTCGCATTGAAGATATGGTCTTACAATCATGAGATAATTTTCTAAAATAGACGAGAAGGATTCATGAAGAATGCAAGTTGTTTCATATTTTTCTGCCCTATACAAAAAAATTCTACAATTTTTCAAAGTGGACAGTTGTCAAACCCCCTACCCGTTCACTAGATTCTCCCTACACCGAACACGGTAATCCGCATTTCCATACAGAACATCACCTAAACCGGTTAACTCATGACTACATTAAACATGACTAAATTTGGCTAAAATAAGGTGATTTGCATTGAAGTTGCCAGCCTCGCCATGATCGGTTTCAGAAATGGCACTTCACTATTCTAACGGCGGTCTACTACACGGGTAGAGGGTGGTTAACCGGTTTGGGTATTTCTACCTTAGGTAACATCATTGTAGATGAAATTAGGAATGAGGTTCCAAAGAGTATGGTGGTCAGTTATTTTGGAAAGTAAAGCTCCAAGTCAGGTTGGAAGTATAACAAACTCACAACGCTAGCTGAGTACAATGCGAAACTGACATTGTATTGTCGTGTATACGAGGCAGAAGAAATTCCAAATAAGAAAATTACATTGGTCTTTGCCAGGGCTGGGGATTCGTGGCACTCACTAAGGAACATCCATCCAAGATATCGTGGATGAAGTGGCTCCAATAAAAAAAAGCCCCCCTATGGGGTTGAGGGCCGATTCATTCGAATGTGGCATCACTAGACTAATTCGGGGCCTTTGACTCTATTTCCGGAATCAAATTGCCTAAAAATAGTCATTTAGATGATTCCTGCATTTTTTTTCATCCGCATGGATGATTTTACTTGAGTGCCACGAATTCCCGGCCCTTTGCCAGAGGCTTGATCCTTGTATCCAAAGGGAAAGTGGATGAACTGGGCTCAATTTTCAGTAGAGTGAAGGAAACCACGCAAGCACTTCAAGGCGAAGGCAGACTATCAAAAGAAAAAGAAGATTATTATTATTATTATTATTATTATTATTATTTTGAGACAGAAGGCCGACAGGCCAACGCCAAAGCACAGGAGGCAGTTGACCACCTGGCAAGTTTTCCGTCAGGTAGAGAGGAGATTTCACAACCGGGATTCGAACCGCCAACCTCTTCCTTGAGATTTGGGTATCCCTCCACCATCATCCGGTAGTTTAGGGTCATCTTGGACCAGATGGTAATAGATTTCCAGAGACACTATATCTGAGCATCAAGTTTGAGGTTGTTGTTGTGAGGGCGTCTATGGAAAAGAAAGAGGGAAATCCTAACATTATTCAAACCCATGACAATGTTCTGTGGGACTGACAGTATTCTAGGGAATATTCCTATAATTTTTCACATTCAAATTGAATGTGAAAAATATAGGAATATTCCTTGGAATATTGTCAGTCCCACCGAACACTGTCATGGGTCTAAATAATGTTATGATATATTGGGGCGTTAAAGTAGCACTTAATAACGTCAATTGGGCCCTTGCACAATCAATTCACTCATGGAACAATTCCATTGTGATGAAAAAATCTACTATGATGCTAATGATGTACATGGGAATCAACTTGGTCAAGTGTTATGAGATTTCCTTACGAATTTCCAAAGTTGTTCAAGCGCAAGCCTTGGGGGGGGGGGTGACCGGCTGAAAAGTAGAAACCACATGAGAACAACTATAGGGTGCTTTTTATTCATTGGCAAGAAAAAATATAGAAACTTTGGACCTACCATAGCCTACTTAAAGTGTGAAACATGTGATTATATATAATTTAGTATAAGGGGAAAACCCCCACTTTAGGTTCGAGGTAGGAAGATTTTAGTATGACAAAAAAATAGAGGAATTAAATATTTAATAGAATGAGTATATTCACATATAATACATGCAAAATGGATGAAAAATTGAACGACAGGGTTATGATGTGTGCACTCTTCTTTCACCAACATATAGCAACGTGGATATATGCCATGCCATATTGGAGTTTTAAGTTTGCCTTCGTACGGAACGAGTAAATCAATATTTTATAAGTAATTTAGCATCATTTGAAATAGTCTAGATTTTCTTTTATAATTACCTATAGGGTGCTGAATATTTGGTGAAGTAGTTTTTTTTCTACTTAAAGGGTTCCCTAAAATCCAAATGATGAGGTAAATAGCCCCCACAAAAATACCCTTTGTACGCACGTGGTTACATAACACAAGGGGGAGTGAACCCCCCCAGCACAAGCCCTTAAATTGTGTTGTAGGCTACCCCATCTTTGTGATCATATGGGTTGTCTCCTAAGGCAACTGTATTGCAATAATAAATTGTTTTCTTGACTTATAAGGAGTTCAATATGTACACAAATTGGCATAATTAAGATATGGTCAACCTACATGTTAACATGTTACAAGAAACATGTTTAGACCAACTGCTTATTAGGCTGAATCCAAATAAGTGCCGCAATCCATTGTAACGTGGGCAATGAAGTTTAGGTATGTCGGTAGCCACCGAACCTTTAATGGACGGGTGGAAACTCTTCAATTGATTGGGAATTGATTATTTTGAACATTTGTTAGCACAAAGGAGTTTCCTAACATTTTAAAGGCCAATCTAACTATTTACGTAAGTTGAGTGTTAAGGTAGAAACATCGAAAATGGTGAATGACCACTGCTGGTGCACTAGACTAGGCGTAGAATGATTATTGTGTTGACCCAAAATGACTAGTTTAGGGTATTTTGATGCTCAAATTAGGGAGACTCTATTATATAAGTGGGGGGGGGGGTTCTGACTTGCATGTTTGGAAACATGTAACTAAATATTTACATGGAATAAAATTACGAAACAACTTGCTTTCCTCATCATTTCGTCTAAGGTAAGTGTGCCAATGACCGAACGCAACCCAAGGACCGCACACCCACCACACACCCACCGCACAAATTTCATTCATGGGAGCTCCCGAGGGAACTTCGGTACCATCACTATTAGGTGTTTTATTATAGGTACCACACGGTGTGCGGTGAAGGGCTCAGTAAGCTTTTGAGATCCACTTGTGTATGTCTGGATTCAATTTGTGATAGCTTTCACAAATCATAATATCTTTTTATTTTATTTTTTGTAGGAGAATCTCCACTTCACAATTAACAATCCTTCAAAATTTGAAACGATTTAAGCTTGTAAATTATTATTTACAAGGATTTGAAGATTGACCGTGCGGTCATTGGCACACTTACCTTACTCCATCTTTGAAAAAGATAGCACAAATTTCAAGCTACTCTTTCTAGCTGAATCAACTATTTCACTGTTTTCCGTATTTCTACGTTACTTACAGGTTGATCTACCTTACCGGAGCTTCAAGGTTCGTTGAAAACCCTGAAGATTAGTCTTGGGTGTAAACCCCCAAGATTAATATGAAAACCATGAAGATTAATATTTGAACCCTGAAGATTCCATATGGACTCACTAGCCAACTCAAGCGACTGTAAAGCACACGTGCCTAATTTGGTTACTTATCTTAATTAGACACCTATAAGTGAGTAGTATGTGATTAGGTGTGGCTCTAAGAGCGGATACCAAAAAGCCGTGTGTTTGAATGAGATTGGATTACGTGTTCAGAATGTGATAACCATTCCAGGCACAATAGTCAACATAATTGGGAGGATATATATGACCACTTAATGAGCAAGATATTCATACGAGCTTCAAAAATTATAAGGAAAGCGACTACGGCCTCGATTTGGAATTGTTGACCATCTTGTAATGATCACGTGTTTCATATCCTATGATAAGTGGGCTAGTTGGACAAAAATATCCATTTGAAGACCCATCTATGTTAGGCTACAACATTCTCCCACTAAAATTCCCCCCTTTCCCTTTCCCTTTCCCCTTCCTTCTGAGCTATGTTCTTCGTTTCTAGATTCAAAGAGTGCACTTAACATTATTCATATCCATAACAGTGTATTGTGGGGCCAACAATATTCAACAGAATATTCCCCACATTCATACTAATATATGGAGAATATTCCATGGAATACTGTCAGTCCCACAGAACACTATTATGGATCTGAATAATGTCATGCATGTACCCAGGATGTATATTTCTCTTTTGCCCCCCTCTTCTAATGTAATCATGACACGAGCTTGCACCAATGCACAGTTTCTTGGCATGATACAACAAACACTTAATAATCCCATGCCATGGCCACATGTCTCCCTCCTATTCGTTCCATGCTCCCCTCCATGTCCTCATCTTTGTTTACACAAACGAAGCAACCCGGATCCTTTGGGGCCTTTAAGAAACCTTTTCCTCATTATTTGGACCCAATTACTCCACAACATGAATGAGTCTAAATTTGGATATTTCAACCATATGTGCATCTACATGTGGTGGTATATGTATACTTCTGCCCAAAAAATGGTAAAATTTATACATTAGGGTCCCATTAGGGGCATGTAAAATAACACATCGATTTGCACTTTCTAAAATCCATAGATTGAAACCTCACTTCCACTATACACTACTAATGTTGAAATCTAAAGACTTTGTATAATTGTTTGACATTATGCCCAACTTCTAAGATCCTATGCTCTAAAATTAGTGGTGTGGATGATTCTTTTTGCTCATTTTGCTGAAATGGAATAGTTCATGATTTTTTTTGCAAAAGGACTCATCCTGACACGATATAATTCTAGTATTCAATTTGAATTGATTTTAATGCATAATATAGTATCACATACAATTAATATTTGAGTAGCCAAGTTTGCAACATCATCCCTTCACCATGGTTTTGGGGGGTGATGTGTCATGGGTGGAGTTGGGATGGGCTAAGACACTCCTTTTGAGCACTCCAACCAGGCAATTCCCTGGCATCCATTGTCGATTGGGTCCTTTAAACCGCTCACTAGGGTCATGTAATGCCGACATAGATGAAATCTATAGTTTTTAGGTGAACAAAAGTTAAAGTTTATGTGGTGGTGGCTTGTGATCGATTGTCCCCATAAGAGTTTTGACAATTGAGACCTATGGCGGTAACCCAGGTTACCGAATTTATAAAGTGCGTGAATGCAATTAATTAATTAGTTTTTTGGAGGGCAGGTTACCGAATCTAAAAAGTGCGTGAATGCTATTAAAATAATAGTACTACATCTCCTGCAGGGTGCCCAAAATAGGACCAACATTTGGTTTGCACTTTGCGAATAGTGCAGTCTCAACAACATGGACGTGGGACGGGGTTCATCATTGCGTCTTTTGGGGTTTGTGTGTGTGTTTGCTCTTGTGTTTGCTGGCAATGTCGTAGTGGTCAAAGTTCGCCCTCTTCTAGTACAACAAAGTCTCAAAAACCGAAGTCTCAGAAATTGTTGTCATTTTGAGGGCGAATAGAGCTTGATGAGCCCAACAAACTGAGCCCCTTTTCTTATGATTTGGACCAATTTTGAGGTAGCTATCGTGATCCTCGCACGCCCAGGTTGCGGTGGTAACCCCGGTTACCGCCATAGGTCTCAATTGTCGTAGCATTGAGATGAGCACTTATGGATTGACCTACATATTGACTATGTGTAACCCTGAAATTTACGCTTCGAAATTTGTATCAATGTTCATATTCATGATTTAAAATAATAATAATTGCCTTCTCCTGAGAATCTGTTTCTCTTTGCAAGAAAAATATCTCCCCTCTATCAGTCCTCCTAAACACCCTAACATTACCCAGCCCAAACATCTTAACTCCGGCGCGGAGTTCGATGCGGCTCCGATGCGGCTCCGGGGAGGTTCGGATGCCAGCTCCGGTGGGTCCATTTTTCTGGCCCTCCCCGTTTTGGCCCTTTGATGACTTTTTTTGGTTTTTTTTGTTGCTAAATTTGGGTTCTACGGCCCCAAATTACTCTAGGAGGCCCCTTATGAGATCAAGTAAGGCCCCACCCAATCAAAAAAATAGGGGGCAATTTTTGCCCCAACCCACCCGAACCCACCGGAGCTGGCATCCGAACCTCCCCGGAGCCGCATCGGAGCCGCATCGAACTCCGCGCCGGAGTTAAGACGTTTGGGTTGGGTAATGTTATCCTCCTAAACACATGCAATTTATGTTATTTTATTGAATATACATGCCTCGACCATGGAAAATCTGCTCTGGTTGCAGACTGTGTGGTTGACAGCTCCACATATGAACCGCGGACCGATGACATGTGATGCAAGTCAGAGAAAATCTACCACCGGAATTAGTCCCGAGAAATACTATATTGTATGTTAAGATTGCAGGTCCCCGCGAGATATTAAGGGCCACTTCACACACAAGCCGAGAGCCGTGACCATGAAATTGCGAGAGCCCCAATGAAAGTGTCCAAAGGCTGTCCCAACACACCTCCAATATCATGTAGTGTGGTCACGGACCCTCAGGTGTAGCGTGAAGCCATATGTTTTGTTATTTTTTTGAGACAGAAGGCCGACAAGCCAACGCCAAAGCACAGGAGGCAGTTGACCACCTAGCAAGTTTTTGTCAAGTAGAGAGGAGATTTCACAGCCGGGAATCGAACCGCCAACATCTTCCTTAAGATTTGGGTATCTCTCCGCCATCATCCAGTAGTTTAGGGTCGTCTCGGACGCGTGAAGTCATATGTGACTGGGTCCTCAACCAAAGGCTATTTCGATGAATTTCTATTCATGCGGGTCCTCACACATGATCACATAGAATAAATCAACGGTTGTGAGCGTTCGGAGTGCCATGGTCTCCTGGTTTTGTGTTAGGCCTACTTCCAAGAGGTGGTTTTTGATAATAGTCCAAGTGACCATGAAACATGATCCATTTGATGCCATGTAGGAATCCATGTAGACTTTACATCCATCTTGCATTCACATACTCCATTGGTCCCTCAAGCGTAGTGTGAAGCGAACTTGGACCGGCTCCGCCTTTTCCACCAATGAGAGTGCTTGAAGTGTAATGGTCACGGGCTCTCAGTCTCGTGTGTGAAGTGGCCCTAAGTTAGCTGGTTTGAAGCACGTCAGTTGAGTCATTCATGGCCACCAGAGAGCATGTGATTGGAGTCTGGACTCTGGTTAGGTACACGATGAGTGCACTTATGGTGTTCACTTGTTCGTCTACCATTTCCATTGACTGTCTAAATAAGAAATTGTTTCCTATGTAAATGTAAGAGGAGTCGGTAAGCAAGACTTGGGTTGGTAACAACTTGACAACTTGTATCACTCATTTCCTACACCCTTTAGAAGTACCGAGGTCGCAATTCTATTATTCATAATGAATACACTAAATATGATATTTAGTGTCACTTACTATTTGGAATTATATAATGCTATATCTATTTACTGTATATCTTATGTTTTACCAACAAATGTTAAATTGGTTGTTTAGACATTATAGAACACTGGCAATGTTACTTGGTGAAAATTTTCATCAACAATAAAAAGATATAGCAATGTGTAAATCCAAATAGTAATATTTAGTGTAGCTCCTAGAGGGTATGTGAGTTGTTGACTTTCACGTCATTTGAGTCAATATACTTCATTTTTGGTACTGAGAATCTTACAAGTGTCTGTTTTATGTAATAAGGAAGTAACAAATTTAGGACAAAAGTTCCTTAGATTGGCCATTAGAGGTTAAGTATATATACACATAGGAGCTAGAAAATACACCCTTATATGTGTACATGTGTATGTGTGTGTGTGTGGGGGGGGGGCATAAGTATTTGTGCAAATTTTCAAAACATTTTTGAGGCTCGGGGAGGGCTTTGAGTCATGCAAGATTCCTTTGAGAAGTTTGTTGAGAGGTTGTTTGGTCTACTATCCCCTTAGCTATCCTCAAGGGCTCCCGTTACTTTCATCAGCAATAGCAGTCCCATCTTCATCAAATCATGTGTACATTGGTATGTCATTGGAAATCTTTTTCAAACACGTTATTAATGGTATAACACATGCACCCTTTTTTTCATACATGGCTCAAAGCATGGTAAGTAGACACAAGCTATACCTTGTCATTTTAGAGTGCTAAGTAGCTATATTTCTTAGCTAGAAAATCAAAAACGATAATAATGAATGATATTATGGAAACTAATAAGTTAGTCATAGTTTTATAATAAATATTTATGCAAGCTTCAAACCCTCATTATCACCTCATTGCTAGTGAGGGTTTTTTCATATCTCTTTAACTTTGAAGTTAATTATAACAAATATGAAAGGTTTCACTTCAGGAAAAAATTCCCAATCAATTGCTTCTTTACTAAGTGAAAAACATAAATATTGGATTGTGGGTCTTGAAGTTGAGGTGCACTCAATATGGGTTTTGTGGACAAAGGTGGCCTTCAACTATGCAAGGGCAATGCTTTTTTGAATTCGGGCGGGATGGGCAATGTTTTTCGGTTAGGTTCAAGAAAACATTTCTTAAGTTGCCTGAGGTTTGTAGGTTGCGGGCACCAGCCCTTATCCTATGAATAGACCCCTCTCCCAAAAAACCTCGATGGGAATGCTTTGGCATCCTACTTTTCCGAAATGCATAATTGATAACTTAAGCTTATGTGGACTCTCTTAATGGTACGTTGTAACGTAATGCTTAAAGGTTAAAGTGGTACGTTGGAGTGTTGAGAAGTTCGGAGCAATGTGGTGCAATTACTGTTCTCCCTCTTTAATATGATATTTGGTCACGCAAGAAAGTGTCGTATTCTCGATAATATGACATTTTGGTCTCAAATGTCATGCTATCGAGGTTTTTCAAGAAAATGGACTATTTCATTGTAAAATGACGTTTCATATACATAATGAAGATACATAAGTATGAAATAACATATTTATTGAAGTAATATGCTCTCTCCTCGGGGAGATCACTCCATTGTCAAGTTGAACACCACGTGCGAACAAAGTTTGCTACCCCTATATTAATGCCATAGATAATTTTAAAATTTATGATATTTTTTCTGCATATACATAACCATTGATAGTATCTTTTGTATATTTTTTTGAAATTTTTAGTCATCTTCATTTTTGTAGTAATTGTTTTAGCTCAATTCTGCGTCATTCTAGTTAGAAACGGTATGTTTTATAAAAAGAAAATCATCAAATTTAGTTACCATTTTTTACTATATAATAGATACCGTGTATATCTACTCATGAAAAAAAATTGATAAAATTTTGACCCATTTTGGTGATGCTTTATGTAAAAAGTAGGATTTTTTAGATGTAAAGTGTTCGCACGTGGTTGTTCAACTTTACAAGGGAGTGATCTCCCCCGAGGCTCTCTCTCTCTCTCTCTCTCTCTCTCTATATATATATATATATGTGTGTGTCCATAAAGATTGCATGTTCCATCACATCTACAACTAAAAACTTTGAAGAATGTTGCATTGTAAAATTTGATAGTAATTGGTGTTACAAAACTACTCGTTTTTACCCTCAGTAATCGAAGTATCCTTACCAATTCTTTCCCAAACTTCCCTTTACCGACTAAGTTACTGGCTCGGGGAGATCACTCCATTGTAGAGTTGAACACCACGTGCGAACAAAGTTTGCTACCCCTATATTACATGTCATAAATAATTTTAAATTTTACGATATTTTTTCTACATATACACAACCATTGATGGTATCTTTTGTATATTTTTTTGAAATTTTTAGTCATATTAATTAATTGTAGCAATTGTTTTAGTTCAATTCTGCGTCATTCTAGTTAGAAACGGTATGTTTTATTAAAAAAACAAATCATCAAATTTAGTCACCATTTTTTACTATGTAACATGTACCATTTATATCTACTCATGAAAAAAAATTGATAAAATTGTGACCCATTTTGGTGATGATTTTTACATTTTTTACATTTTTTACATCTAAAATGATCGCACGTGGTTGTTCAACTCTACAATGGAGTGATCTCCCCGAGGTTACTGGTTATGGTACGATGGTTAGATTGCTACGTTCTACTAGTCACATGACTGGCAGACCCACCATTATTGTAATTGGCTAGTATCTATCTCTAGAAGCTTAACAATTATGATCCCTATACCAGCTCGCTACTAGTCTAATTCTATTATCAATAATCTTGGTTACTTCGTTGTACACTACGACTATTGGTTGGCTTGCTCTTTCTCTTTGGTATACTCATTACCGGTAGTTGACATCATCTCTTAAACCAGCAGCCCTTTCCTCGCTTATTAAGTCTTATGTTACCCATGACTCATGGGAATAACTAACTAGCTATAATTCCAACTTTGCGTACCGGTAGCCCTTTTTCTACCCTTATGAATATCTTCCTTAATAACCAAATGTTAGTTTCCACACTGACCACGTATCACCTAGGAACCCAAACTCTTTGAATGTCTCAATGCTTCCATCCAAGATTTGGTGATGCTGCCAACTATTTAACATATAAAATACTACTCTTTGCCCCATCCATATCCCAACCCCTATACTTTTGGACACAACACCTTGTAAGCAATATTGATCTTGCATCTAGCTTAAGATCCATGATATGGCTAACTCCACACAAGTATTAGCACCAACAACTACTAGATAATCCTTAAGTCAATACATACACATTCGTGATAAGGGTTCCCAACAATATCCTCACTTCTTTATACAAAATGGTAATTGCACACATGACTTCCACAACAATTGGTCAAACTTGACATTGTTCAATCCACACTTAATTACTTTCTCCTACTCTTTTCTAAACTTCCTACTTCTAGTTCTAACCACATTTTCAACAATGGTTATTCTTCACCAATACCTTTTGCCTTATCCTTTTCTAGTCCCTTTTTGCTACTAACCTTTATCCTCACTGGTTAACTTCTACTTCCTTGGATAATCCCAAAAGGTAATTTCTACCTACTGTTAACAACTGGGCATACTCACAAACTTTAGGAAGCTTGACGATTAGTGTTGGTTGGTCATCCACATCAATCCCCTCCATTGGCTCTTCACTTTCAAGATTCAAAGATGAAATGAGATTTGCCAATTCATGATGTTACTTTCATTCTTTCATTCTCACGACATCATCCATGTCAAAATTGACATTCTAATTTGCAGGTAATTAAAAGCTTGGACATCCTCTAGTTGTTTTGTATGATTTGGGGATCCATCTCTCTCCTCACTTGAAAGCTCCACATAGTTGCATGCCTTACATTAGGCATTATTTTTCTCAAGTCTTGGTGAGTAATAGAAGAATCAAATTGAGAGAGAATTCAATCCAAAAGCTTCTTCTTAAGGGAATGAGTAACATAATTGCTTTTGAGATTTGAAATGTACATTACCCACCCACAAGTTTACGTTCACAGCAGTCATTCTGCAGAAACAAGGCACATATCTCCAATTTCAAATTGCCACCATTTGCTCAAAAATGATCCAAATCACAAACCGCAAAGTGCATTGGAGAGATAATGAAATATAATTTACTAATATATTAGGCATTAACAAAAACTTATAGATTTATATGTAAATATAGCATTTTTTGACAAACTATCTACCATCTAGTGCTACCACCACTATCTTTGATTACAACCTTCATACGGTGAGGCATGCTAGCAAGGAGAACTTCAATCATCTCTAAAGACACCTCTTCCCATGCCCTTTGAATGGTGTTGACTAATTCTTCTTTGTTTTGCGGTAGCTCTTCCTTTTGGATAGTATCTTTCACAATCTTCCATAGGTTTTCAATGGGGTTTAAGTCAGGAGAGTTTGCAGGCCATAAAAGCTTTCTTATGCCATGCGCTTGCCTCCAATCACTTGATTCCTTGCTACGATGCACCGGGGGACCATCTTCCATGAGTATAAGTGTCTCAGGGTGATCATGGAGGAAATAGAAGCCACTCAAGCGACTTTCATAAACTACATCAACAAAGTCCCTACCTTTCCGTCTATCCGGTGGGATTATAACAAATGGGCACTTGTCAAAACCGGTGAATGCACCCCAAATCATCACTGATGAACGACTGGATTTGAAAGATGGTGCTAAACAATCCAAAGAAAAACGTTCATGTTACTTTCGCCATACCTTCATGGGCCTCGACCTTTTTCCAGCTTCAAATGAAGATTCATCTGTCCATATCGGCATTAGCACTTACAAATTTGAGCGAATTTTTTTCTTCCAGTTGATGTTATGCCCACCAAAATCCCAAAGAAGCAATGAACCCTTCCAATTCTACTATTTGTGCAAAGTTGCAAGCTCAAGAAACAAATCCACTAGAATTGCAACTACTCACCAAAAACACTCACACAATGTATACACAAGCTACCACATTTCTTGAACGAAGTATGTTTTTTGTTGAAAGGTTGTTGGAGATCCATATATGAAGCTCAAACTCACAAAAATCTGAAGTATGTTGGCTCAAGAAGAATGGATGTTGTCTTCACGGTGTAGGAGCTACAAACACAACTTGGAGTGCAATTAATGCAATCTGATTTTTCTTAGACACATGGCTCAAATTTGCATACTAATGGCACCTAGAATGTAGTTAACTTGTTTCTAAACAAACATGTGAACACCATTTTAATTAAAATGAGACAATTTGGCCTTTTTGAGACAAAAGATTAAGGTGAAATTTCGAGGCACCTTAAAGGAAATTTAAGGTGAAATCCAAGGGGAACTTTGTTCCCATAAGCCAAGTTCCAATGGGGTACATAGTGGGAACAGGTTCTAACACTATTCTAAACCTATAGTGTTCCCCCACCACGTTCACATCCTCCGCAATTATTCACCTTAATGTACGCTATTAAGGTGATTGGCAAAATGAGACTTTGAAAAGTCTCATTTTAATTAAAATGGTGCTTGTGGTAGTTTCGTGAAGTTTGGAGTTGTAAATTGGGAGATATGATTTTTCAAAGTTACACTTTTTTTTTCACTGGCACTTGGAGTTTGAAAATTTGAATGTAAACTTGTTGGTGGGTACTGTACATTAAGGTTCATAATACAACTATCATAACATTCACTCAATTACAATGTTGCCAAGTTATGCCAAGTTAAAGACAAACTTCACATGTGATGCATTATTGATAGCTCCCTTGTGCCATCCCTTGGACAACTTTGTCGTGTGATCTACTAGCCTTTCCTTGGATATGAAAAGACCTCTCTTTAAAAATTTGCCAACTTCAAATATGCTAGTTACACCACTAGTGCAGCAACATTGAACCTTAAATGTTACATAATCTACTTCCTCCTCCCTACTTCATGAGGAGGCAAGGGTGGCAACAACGTTCATGAGCAACTTGCATCTCTCTCACCTTGGATTGATTCACCCAATTACAATGCTAACCGCATCCTAGATCCAAAGATCAAATTCAACAGTTGCAATCTTCACCCTAAACCCTGCAACCTTAACCCAAACCCAAAGATTCAAGAGTGCAACATTAATCCTAGAACAAAAATTTGAAAACAATTAACTTGAATTAAGTTTTGCTAACCCACCGATGAATTCATTGCGTACTTGGAACACCTCCTCGATCCCGAAGTAGTGTGGGTCCCACTACTTATGCACACTAATTACCTCTATTATATGACAACTCGGGCGTAAGAAAATGTCGTAGTTGTAATATCAAGGTAAATCAACACTAGAAACTTTGATCAACATGAAATGGGTCATATAATTGAGCTACCGTATTATCGAGTGTTGTATTGTCGAGGTGAGATGTAATGTGAGCAATCTGTCGGTAAGAGTCGGTCAATGGAGAATACTCGACCAAAATTTGGACAATCTGTCACATACGGACTGAATCGATCGGAAGAAGAAAAATTTGAAACACCAGGCTCCTGCTGCTCCTCAGATCCTCGTCGCAGCACCTCCTGTAAATGTAGATTGAAAACCACCTGGTGGTGGTCGAGATTCAATCAACGACCTGATGAAGAATATGATCAGCCGGACTCAACCAGCCACAATATTAATGATCTTCATGAAGCCTCTAGGTATGCTACTACTACGAACCTCTCTGACAAGAATGGTTCAATGAGAAACCTCGTTAGATGTGATATGAGTCAGATCTGCCAAGAGTTGCAGTGTTGAAAAGTTCGGAGCAACGCAGTGCAATTTTAAATACGAGCGATCTGTCGGTAAAATTCAGTCAGTGGAGACGAAATTCGCCGAAAGAGCTCGCCCCTCGCACAAGCACCACCGAGACTACCGGCCATCATACCAACTCTGACTGGTAGTGATGAGTAGCGAAGTTCAGTAACGGTGGCCGTCGTTGCCCGTGCTCGTGGCCTGTGACAGGTTTTCCCAGTATTGTTTCTCACTGCACATGCTTCGATACCGAAGTTGAGCTAGTTAGAGAGAGAGATGACGCCAACCGCAAGTTGAAGTTGGCGTGAATGAGTCGATATGCTTCGCTCTTGGGCGTACACCTGAGCTCATATGTAAATCACACAGCCTCACTTGCCACCATGAGGAACTTGCTGGTGTGGCGCATCCAAACACCAATCTTACTGTTTCTTCATGGGACACTTCTTTCTGGTGTTCTGGTTGCGAGTCAGAACACCAATTTCACCTTCAAAACATTCTCCAGTCACACTGATGTTACCACTTTGGAAGATGTCTACTACAACAGCACTGATTTCTCCTACTCCCTCAACTGGAACGACACTGTACGCCATGGGAGCGGCTCTTGTGGGAAGCTGTTTTACAGGGACCCCGTGAGATTGAAGGACAACGTAACGGGCAGAGTGGCTTCCTTCAGCACCTCCTTCACATTCCAAATCCTTTGTAACAACAGCAATCAGTACATAGGAGACGGCTTGGCCTTTGCATTTGCAACGGACCGAACGAACAACATTTTCAATGACTCGGGGGGAGGCGCCTTGTGTTTGCTCTCGCGCGAAGAGAATGGCAACTCGTCAAATCACATGTTTGCGGTCGAGTTCGACACGTACCAAAATGATAATTACGGCGACCCGGTGAACAACCACATCGGCGTGGACATTAATAGCGTGAACTCGACCGCCACGCATGAGCTGCCGTGCCCAGATCAAAGCGACCCGTGCAATTACTTCTGTCAACCGGGGACCGCCTTCACGGCTTGGATTGATTACGATGGCGAAACGCAGGTTCTCGACGTGCGCTTCGCCAATGCCTCTGACGTCAAACCGGCGTTGAGCGCAATTTACCTGTCGGAGCTGGATCTTAGCACGGTGTTTCATGACTACATGTACGTCGGGTTCTCTGGATCGACTGGGACTTGTAACGAGATTCATAAGATTTATTCATGGAGTTTCCAAACCAGCGGAATCTCTGCAATCTCATCTCCAACTCCAACTCCAACTCCAATGCCATTTTCATTTCCATTGCCATCGCCATCGCCATCCTCATCGCCATCTCAGCATCAACATCCGCATGCAAGAATTAGGGTTAGCCTTTCAGTCATTTTGAGTATCTGTGGAGCTTTTACTGCAACCTTCGTCCTGCTCATACTTTTTTGGTTCAGACATCAGAAGAAATTGAGGATGGAGCAGATGAGCGAAGGACGAGAGCCGGGCACCAACAGGCACCTTGACCTGGGACCGCAGCTGTACACGTACAGGGAACTTAGGAAGGCCACCAAAAACTTCAGTGACGGCGAGCTCCTCGGGTCGGGAGGTTTCGGAGCGGTTTACAAGGGCACTCTCCAACCCTCGGGAGCCTTGATTGCTGTGAAGCGCTGCAAGAAGCCCAACTCCAAGCACGGGGAGGATGGCTTTATCGCAGAAGCAACGAGCATCAACCAGATCCGTCACCGTAATCTGGTGCAGTTGCAAGGGTGGTGCCATGAGAAAGGCCAACTCTTGCTTGTTTACGACTACATGCCCAACAAAAGCCTCGCCCAATGGCTCTTCAGCGGGAGCAACACTCATCGAAGCTTGAAGCGAGAAGCCTCCTGCAAATCCTTGAATCCACTTACATGGGATTTGCGGTACAAGATTCTTGCGGGAGTGGCAGCAGCAGTAGCATATCTGCACGAGGACTGGCAGCAATGTGTTCTCCACAGAGACATCAAGGCCAGCAACGTGATGTTGGATGCAGACTTCAATGCACATTTGGGAGATTTCGGTCTGGCGCGCTTGATAGACCACCAGAAAGTGGAGAAGACGACCGTGGCCGCGGGCACCTTGGGCTACATGGCGCCGGAGATGCCTTACACAGGCAAGGCCACCAAAGAGACGGATGTGTACAGCTTCGGGGTGCTGGTTCTGGAGGTTGTGTGTGGGAGGCGAGCGATCGACACTTGGCAAACGGACCCAGGGGATCTGATGCTTGTTGACTCTGTGTGGCATGCACTCGAAGCTGGAAATCTGTTGAGCATTGTGGACCCTTGTTTCCTACACAGACATTCTTCCGACTGCACTAAGATTTCTGGAATAGAGTCGAACTCGGCCGACACGGAGTCTTCATTACAGGACTCCACAACCGGTGACGTTCGTCTTTCGGTAATGCCAGCAATGGCAGCAATGCCGTCAGAGCAGTGGGACTCCATGGGGGATATGCTTAGGTTGGGATTGCTGTGTTCCCAGCCGATTCCCAGTGCGAGACCACCAATGAGGATTGTGAATCGAGTGTTCCAATCAGGGGACATGGCCATATTACCTCCACTTCCCACAAAGAAGCCGATGCTGATGGAATTTGCGGTGCAGGCAATGGAATTCCATCAAAAGATCATTAGTCCGCATTATTTGAGTACGGATGTTTCCAACGTCACAGGTTCGACCAGCTCATCCTGAGGCCTATGAAGCCAGAATCTCATCAGTGTGTGCAGGAACAAGAATTTCTAGAGTGCAAGTTTACATGGAGAATACGTGGAAAATAAAATCCATTGACTCAAATGAACCAAAAGTCAACAACTCACACCTTCTAGAGAGTACGAATCTTAATCACTATTACATGAATGACATGAATTGCAGCCTTGGTACTTCTATAAGGTTGTAGGAGACGAGTCATACATGCACTGAACAATGGAAACCAACATGTGTTGCTTACCTTCTCATACATTCATCTATCTGCTGATAGGAATATTTTCTTGTTTGTGGAAGGTCGACGGAAGTAGTAGAACAATGTCAACAAGTGACCTCCATAAGTATACTTACCAGCTTGTACCTAATAAGAGTCCGATCAACAATCACTTGGACGGTCACCTGCTAATTTCTCGCCATATCTTGCGATACTAACATTGAAATAATATTTCACAGGACTGATTTCATCGGTGGATTTTCTCCTAATTGCATCGTATGTCTTCGGTTGACTCATGTATATCTGTGAACCACACTCGATTGAATTTCAATACAAACACCACATTGATTGCCTCAGGTTTTTAGGGGAGAGAGAGAGAGGGAACTATCGCATATAAGGTCTTAGAGATAATTCTGATGTCAAATCAATCTAAGTAGTAATCTCTGGGCTGCGTACTATCGTATGTGATAATTCCCTCTCTGTATTTAGGTGTGGGGAAAGTACCAGGGTTGATCCACAATCAATGTGGTTGAGGACCAACATGACAAGAATGAATGTTTTGATGGAGAGATAGTAGGTACTGAATAAATTCCTCGAGAATCAATCATATCAGACCTTTGAACTGATATGATATGCGGCTATGGCTTGAAGGTTTTTTTAGATTTAGTTTCCTCATGCACTTGCATTCAATTTTGCAGTGGTACACTACTACACATTAGTAGGAAAATAAGATACACACTTTCAAAAGATATGTATGGATAACATTGCAACATAGTTACAATGTTCTATTACAAGACTCTTACAATTCATGGCCAAATCTGGTTAATGTCAGATCTTTCGACTTTAGTATGAACATGTGAAGTGGAGCATATGCATATCCATGAATACAAGGGAGACTAAACTTGACTTGGCTGCATAGACATGTACAATAACCAAAATCCGTTTGAAGAAGAATATAATTAAATTTTGTCATGCAACCCTGCCTCATGTACTTATTGGGTTGTCTCTCTAGTCTTTGCAGTTGTGGAGTCAATTAGTTTCACTGACCATGAGTTGTTGGTGAATTCCAACACCTGACTACCTAGCGGGTAATATGAAAATTACAAAAATTATCCCAATTAGTGCGTGTTACTATTTGGAGTTATGCAGTGCTATAACTATTTAGTGAGAATGTAATATTTTACAAAGCAAAGTCATTAATGTTCTTCAATAATATCCAAACAACCTATTAAACTTTTGTTAATAAAAGTTGAACTTCTGAGTAAGACATTATTGCACTGCATAACTCTGAACACAAGCTCCTTAGCTCCATAAACTCATGTTGGGTTTACATATGAGCTCAACTCTATGGCCAAGGGTACGGTGAAGCTTCTCTAGATCATGTCTCTAACAAGCTCGACTTCAGTATATTTGAGCAGGTGAAGTGAAATATGTGCAGACTCATCATTATGACAAGGAAACTACTTAAGCGAAACTTCAGTTCACTTAAATATGGACACTAAGAGAATGAACCTTTTAAAGCAGAATCTAACTTATAATTTGTGACTTGCAGCTCTCAAGGAATTGTACTTACCTGGCTAATGTGCCACTTACTCAGTCCCAGAAAGTCAACAGACAGCTCCCATCTATGCATATTTGAAGTACTTATATTGGATACAATTCACCATATCAAACTTCAATTGAATCTGCAGATTTTATTGAAACCTATAAATCCATCCAGATGTTCATTCTGGTCATGTCGGCAAATAATTACAGTGCTCGCTGATGAATCCCTTGTAACTCCCCCCACACCTAAACACAAAAGGTCATCCAAGTAATGTTTGGGAAAATCTGCTATGGTTGCAGATAGTGTGGTTGATAGCTCCACATACATGCTGCGGAGCCGAAGACATGTGATGCAATTCGGGAAAAACCGACTGCGGAATTAGTCCCTAGAAATACTATATTGAATGTGAACATTGCAGGTCACAGCGAGATATTAGCTAGTTTCAAGCACACCATTTGAGTCATTCATGGCCACCAGAGAGCATGTGATTGGAGTCTGGACTCCGGTTAGGTACACAATGAGTGCACTTATGGTGTTCACTTTGTTGGTCCACCATTTCCATTGACCGTCCAAATACGAATTTGTTTACTACGTGAATGTAAGAGGAGTCGGTAAGCAAGACTGGAGTTGGTAGGCATTATTCACAACTTGACAACTTGTATGACTCATTTTCCTACATCCTTTAGCAGTACCAAGGTCGCAATTCTATTATAGAACTGGATGAGCAGGGATATTATTCATAATGAAAAGTTCTTAGAGGCCCCGGGCTAAATCACATCTGCATTCGGCTGGGCCCCGCCCCTCCCACGCCTCTTTCACTGCCCCGTCTTCCTGCCCGCACCTGCGTGGGAACTCTTCCCCCTTGGGAACCAATGGGACAATACCCAGTCACTTAAGTCATTAAGCTCCTTTGGCATGTGAAGGAACTCCATCAATTAACTTGGGAATAATGAAAACTTGAATACTTGTGATAGTGACCGGGTACTGTCACATTGGTTCCCAACGAGGAAGAGTTCCCACGCAAGTGCGGGCAGGAAGACCGGGCAATGAAAGAGGCGTGGGAGGGATAAGGCCCAACCGAATGCAGATGTGATTTAGCCCGGGGCTTCTTAGAAGGCGTGTGAGTTGTTGACTTTTGTGTCATTTGAGTCAATGTAGTTCTTTTTTGGTATTGTGAATGCATTATAAGTGTTTGTTTTATGGAATAAGGAGGCAACAAATTAAGGACCAAATTCCTTAGATTGGCCTTCAAAGGTTAAGTATATATACACATAGGAGCTAAAAAATGCACCTTTATATGTGTATATCTCGGGGGGGGGGGGGGGATGTTAAGAATGTGTGCAAGCTTGCAAGCTTTCCAGACATTTTTGAGGCCTTTGGAGGGCTTTGAGTCATGCAAGATTCCTTCAAGAAGTTGGTTGATAGGTTGCATGGTCTTCTATTTCCAAGGACACCCTAAACTTAATTATAATCTTGATACATGTATATTGAGGTTTTTATATCTAAATGAAAAGAAATATATTTACAAAATGGCCACTTGTCAAAAGATTTATATATATGTAAAAAATATTTAAAAATGAAATTTGACATGTATACCACTAAGATTAAGAATAATAGGATAAATATATTGTCCAAAAATAATATATGATGGACCTAGGTGGTTTACAAGGGGTTATTTATTACTAGGCTATGAACATAGGTGTCATGCTCGGGGAAGTCACTTAGTGTATTCTTTGGGGACACATGAGCGTACACCACATATTTTTTGGGGGGCTATGTAGCTCATTTATTGTATTTTAGTGGACCCTATATTTTTTAATAATTCTACTTTCTTCAATTTCTTACCACCCTATGTGTAATTATAAATTAAAATCTCCATAATATTTCAGACCCTTCATTATTTATATTTATTTGAATTTTCCTTCATGGACAATACTCGGGGGGGGGGGGTAGTCATTGGTTGGAGTAGCAATATACGTGTGAACAAATGATAGGGTATTTTAAAAACATGGGGGCTAAAAATTATAAATGGACTTAAGAGTAATATAGGGTATCAAAAATGGCATTGGACATCTTTAAAGTACTATAGGGTATGGAATAATAGGTAATTTGGAATTATAAGTAATGCAAGCCATTTTTCTATTAACCCAAAGTAGAAATTGACATAATGATAGCATGTGAAAAAAAAAAAAGAATTGGAAGTAATACCCCCCTATAAAATAGTGGTTGTTCGCACCTATATCCTTAATTTTTTAACACACTGCCCCCCCCCCCGAGGGACAATAGCATTAGAAATGGAATTCATCACGCAACAGAAATTAAGCTGTGTATACAAGAAGCATGTTATTTACATAATTGGTTACATGTCTAAGCCCATTGATAATGGCATACTTAATTGTTTCATCCAAACATTGAAAGAAGTCCACAAATTCCAAAACAAACCAACATCATTAAAGTGTCCATATGTGTTCACTAACACAGTTGCATTAACATTGCACATGTTATCATGCAAAGTGTGAAGACAATTTGAAATGCCTACTTAAGAGTCCTACGTGAAAATTGAGAAACGATCATCACAAAAGATGCCACAACCTCTCGTCTAGGACAAATCCATCAATCCACCATAGATTCACCAAATATGGCCCCACGGAGCTCTTTAAACACGTAGGGGTCAATGCACGATGATAGAATTCTTGTCTTGTGTGGGAAGAACAACCAGAGAATTATACAAACGTCAATGAAATGTTCCTCAAAAATACACTTAATAACCCTCATCCAACGAGTTCATCCATTTTGTAGATGGATTTGTGATCATTTTTCATCTAGTTCTTAAATTTTTCTTACCCTAAACTCAACCCAAAAATAATAAAAATTCCCTACCAATTACTATAATGCTATTTTAGAAATACTATAAACATAATTTTGGGTATTACAAGTGACCCTATATTATATATAATGTGCTACCTCACATTTCTTCAAGGCTATGGTATATCAAAAAAAAAAAAAATTTTATCAACCATGAATAAATGTCACCCTATATTTGTTCTCTCATAGTTATCTAAATTTTCGACAGTGACTTCCCCGGGGTGTCATGAGTGATTCACAAAGAGTGCATCTCTAGGGTGATAAAGCTATAAATTAAAAACAAATGTGGACCACCTATAATTAAATACATGAATATTTATAAGTATTAATTCCCCACACCACATAATGATTCAATAATCTTATATCAAAATGTTATAGATATGAGGGCTATTGAAACATGCAATAAGAGTTACTCGATCTAATGTTTGGTTGTACATCACCCACTATTACTACTATTGGACTGGTAACATTTTTTTTCAATACCATTTGGGTATCTATAATGAAGATTTTGCATTTTTCACTATTGGTAGGGCATGGATATTTGACGGTATTTTTGAAATATTTGGGTAAATGAAATATGCAAGAACCTTTGTACCCATGTAAATTGTCCAAGTGTCAATATGTTCTAGAATGATATTGACCTAAATAAAAACTCATATTTACAAAGACTCCCTCACCTTGATATACCCACTAAATATCAATATGTGACTAGTATTACAATTTTAATACCCATGGTTAGGTTCTATGATACCATTATTGATGTTGATTATTAATACCCACCATGCATTCATTGGTCCAAGATTGCTTAGTACCTTGATGCCTTCAACAAATTAATGTTTTTAATATCTATTGTTATATTAAAATAATCCATTGAAAATCACAACATTCTACAAGATTGTAACAATTTAGTTGAGCAAAATAACTTAATTGATCCAAGATGCCCATGTACTATGGTAATCTTCATCAATGAAGGTGAGTACACCTATTTATGTGGGAGTAACTATGTTATGGTCTCACATGATTGCCCCTTTATCCAAAGTTAAGTAAGTACCAAGCCATGATCTTTATTTCAAGTTTTCAAGAGAGGAGCATTGGCTACAAGCATTGGAGCGATGAAGCCAAATTTGGATTATTATACAAATTGTCATCCAAATATATATACATTCATCCAAAAGTTAGCAAATTCCATCCATTGTGAATTTTAGAGAATTTTGTTGGAGGGCCACCTTCAACCTTCTAGCCTCAGACGGTGTAACCCGCTGCTGAACCGGTTTACATGGAAGTTACTCCCACCAAAATTAGATCTTCTTTAGTTCTTGTATCTTCGTGAAGGTGTTTGCATTCTTCTGTGTCTCCATCCCGTAACATATAACTTCAATGTTCTTATAAACCCTCTAGGGGTAGGTGAACTAAGATCACAAGTTTATGTTCCCCTGAAGTGTCTTTAACAAGAAATACTTGAACGCATATTCAATATCTCTCAATAACTCTCTAATGAATTCTTAATGAGTAAGTGCCTTAGAACTTAAGTTAATGTTTCTCAAACGTGTAATGTCAAGGTTAAGTGTTTCCCCGAGAGAAACATCCTCATACAATATCTTTCATGGTTGAATTCATCTAAAACATATTTCAAGTTTATAACTCTCATAATTTGAAACCATCTAAAATCTCCTTCCGACAATATCTTTTATGGTTTGAATTTATTTCATATTGATTTGTAATCCTAAATAAAATCCTTATTCATTTGTTCAAGTTCCAATGCATTATCCTTTATTCCGTTCAAGTCTTCAAACACGTTGCCTAAATACTTTCATAAGGTAGCATACTCCCTCGCTAAGTCAAGACAACCTAGCTCGTGGAAGATACTTTGGCATAATTAAAATCCCTCTACATTCCATTAGTTATAAGTGTATGCTCTCGAGCCAAATCTCTAAGGTTTAGCCCATAATTGCTACTCCTTAGAACATTCCAACTCTTTGGCTAAGGCCAGCAAAATTCCCAGAATATTCTCTTAGGCCGCCAAAATCCCTAGGTGCTATGATAGGGGATTTTGATGACGAGGCCACAACTTAGCCTCCTTTGGTTCCAATCCCTTGCTTGCTTTATGATTGACTAGACTTATCAAATCCTCTCGAGCAAACTAATCTAGGTGTCTCAAATCCAATAGCGTGAAAGGTAATGATGTGAGCTTATGCTAAGGTGTCAAGCTTCGGCTTGAGGCATCATAACCCTTTCCATTAATGAGCACTCCCTAGGTGATTTGATTTACTTAGCTTATATTCTCTTGCCTCAACATCTTGCCAAGTGTGGGTGACTTTACCGTATTGCATGCGTAATCCAAGTTGCTATGAAATAACCTCAAGTTTGTTGCACGCTATTTGCTTCTCCTTATATGAATTCACAAAGTATTTATCGGAGTTCCTTTATATGGTGCTATGCCAATGAGCCGCATGCAAGTTCTCGATTCATCTCTTTCCCAAAGCTTTGCTCGTCTTATGTTTCGATAATTGCCTAGGCCTATGTGAGAATATTGCACTTTGATTGCCGCATCATACCTTACCGCACCGAGGGTGCCAAATTCGATCCCTAGACTCAAACTTAATGCACCGCGGGTGCCGATTGTCTATCTAATGGCGATCCCTAGACTCGACCTATTGCACCGCGGGTGCCGATTGTCTATCTAATGGCGATCCCTAGACTCGACCTATTGCACCGCGGGTGCCGATTGTCTATCTAATGACGAACTCAAGACTCGGGAGCTCGGACACTCACGTAAAGTTTTCTTATGCAAATGATGTGTATTAGGGCCCTCAAGTGGCCTCCTTATATAGTCTCACATATCTACGTTTTCATAGGATTTTTGTAAATGTTAGCTTCAGCTATATTTAGCATTGTATCTAAATATAGCCTGATTTAAAAGTCTTGATTCATAGAGACTAAATCTATTTAGTCTAATATGTAATTCCTACTTACATATCTTTTCATATCCCTAGCTAATTAATTGAGCACGTGCTCCTAAAGTGGGGGCATTTGTGCCTCTTCAATTCTCAGTGCTAGCCCTATTTCCACTGGCCACTCTTGTGCCTCCTTTAGCCGCTCGCGTTCCCCTTATCTTCCCTTGTTCCCATGCACCGCTCCAGGTTCCCCAAAGGTCGTTGCCGTTCCCAGAGACGTTCTCGTTCGCCTACGTTCCCGGTTCCCGTTCCCGTGCGTTCGCCTACGTTCCTGGTTCCCGTTCCTGTGCGTTCACCTACGTTCCCGGTGTGTTCACCTACGTTCCCGGTGCGTTCACCTATGTTCCCGGTGCCCTGTTCACACCACCGGCCCTTCTCTTCCTCGTACCCTGGCTTTCTCTCATGCGCTCCTTGGTTTCTTCTCCCGCGCACCTTGGCCTCTTGCCTTCCGGCCCTCCTTCCAGCTTGGGGGGGGGGAAAGTGAGCTCACCAAATTTTTGGGCTACTTCATCCATAATAAATCATGGAGTAATTATAGGATACTTTACCTTCTACAGTTAGAATCGCAGATCACAAGCACATAGCCAGTTTGAAAACACTAATACCAATCAAGAAGTCCATTGACTCAATTGAATCAGAAGTCAAAAACTCACACTCCTTTTAGAAATGACCAAGATATTAGGTGGGCCTAATTTGATCGCTCATCTCAAATGGACACATATATGTGGGTGGCATGTGGTTAGGTGTGGATCCCATGTGGATCTAAGAAGGGAAACCAAAACGACATATCACATCTACAAGAGATTGGACTACGTATTCAAAAATTTCATTCACAAGCAAAGTTGTTTCCTCACAGTTACTTGTGACATTTACTCCAATTTGCATCAGGTTATGGGCCCACTGCGGTTGAAATAGCTTTGCATTTGATTTCCTGTCATTTTTCAGCTATGGATAAACGGGACTCTAAGTCATTGAAAGTGTTTGATGGCAACAAGTTCACCGTCTGGAAGTATCACATGTAAATATGCTTCAAAGAGAAGGACATCATGCCAATTGTCAATGACACAGTTCCCAAACCACCAAACAATGCAACAGACACGGGAAAAGTTGCATGGCAAAAGGCGAATACCCTAGTGCAACACATGATAAATTACTTTGTTTCAATGCATGTTCTTGAAAACCTTGTTAACTGCTCCATTGCTCCTTGTATGTGGACGACTCTTTGCGCGTTCTATCAACAGAAGTCCAAAGAAAATATCTACATGGTCCATAACAGTTTCTTTGAATACAAGATGAGCGCAGATAACTCCATCAACACACACGTTAATAAGGTCATGAGCATGAATAATTTGCTCAAGGATCTAGGCCAGCCAATTCGATCCTAAGGAAATGCTCATCACCAAGATTGTTTGTAGTCTGCCTCCGAGTTATAACAATATTCTTGCCGCTTGGACTAACGTTCTTGCTACCGAGAAAATTGTTGCTAACTTGAAGATAAAGTATCTCAAGATGGAAAACATCTTGACAAGGAGGCTTGGTTTGCTGACTCCAGTGCTATGGAGCACATAACAGAGCATGGAGAATGGTTCTCAACTTTTAAACAAATTCCATCCGGAACCTAGTCAATTGCAATAGCAGATGATCGTGATCTCTGGGTTAGAGGAATCGGTTATATTAAAATCACTTGAACTATTGATGGAATACAGAAGCAAGGTCTTATGCAAAAGGTTCTATTCATTCTAGATTTGCGTAGAAATCTTTTCTCCATCAGTCTTGCCTCTAAACCGGGTCGTCATTCCAAACCTTTGGTGACAAGTGTGTGTTGTATCACGATCTTGGCAAGGAACCGAAAGTGATGGAAGGAGTTAGAATTGGTACACTTTATAAAGTGTCTATCCAACCTATCGTACCGACATCTATTCCTCATTCACTACACAGAGAATGTTCACCTTCTACTGCTCTTACAATTGCAACCACTTGTGATGATCAACTTGCCCTCTGGCATAACAGAATGGCTCATGTGAAGATCCAGGTGATGAAGCAAATGAGTGAACACAATTGGTTACAGGATTTCACCATTTCTCCTCACAGCAATCTACCTCATGTTTGCCAAGGATGCGCTCCAAGAAAACAACATAAAGCCACATATCCTTCCAAGCATATAAAGGAGCATTCCAAAATACCCGGGCACTTCTCCATGCTGACTTATGTGGAAAAATGTCACATGCATCCTTGGGAGGTGCCTACTACTACATCCTGATCAAAGATGATTGCATGTCTTATAGGTTTGTGACATTTCTCAAAGCTAAGAGTGATGCTCTCAAGTTCTTTATTAAGGTGTTGCGCTTTGTTGAGAGGGACATAGGTTGTTGTGTGAAAACCTTAAGAACGGATCGAGGAAAGGAGTTCTATAACGATGAGTGCGAGCTACTACTTGAGTGTGAAGGCATTATTTGTGAAACTAATACTTCATATACTCAGCATCAAAATAGATACGTTGAACGTGACAATAGAATAATATGTGAGGTTGCTTGGAGTATGTTGCATTTACACGGTATTCCTCTCAAACTTTGGGCAAAAGCGTTTCATAATGTTGTTTACCTCCTGAACCGCACCATCAACACTCATGTTGGTTTTGTCACTCCTTATGAACTCTGGTTTAAGACTAAACCAAGTGCTTCTCACTATCAAACTTTTGGGACTATCACATTCACCTTTATTGACAAATCCTTAAGGACGAAGTTCCAAGCTAAAGGTCATATGGTTGTGTTCGTCAGGTATAGTACCAACAAAGGGCGGCGATTCTTAATTCATTCTATGAATAAGATTATTGAGAGCTCTGATATCATATGGGATGAAGCTACCAGCTACCCTTCGACCTCTTTTATCAAGAAATATGATATCCTTATTAATATCCCTTTCTCAATACTTTCTTTTCAATCATCTCTTGTGTCACCCCAGCCTACTATTCCTTACACCCCTATCCCTACTGTATGTCCTTCCATCTCTCTTCCACTTCCAACTACTTCAGTGGGAGTTTCAGTCACAAATGCTCCAATAGAAGCTTTAGTCCCTAATGATTTACTGGGAGATTTTGTAGTTGCTAACCCCATTCCACCTCTTGAGGATGACGATGATGATGATGATGATGTTATACCTATGATTCAAAACATGACAACATCTTCTCCATCAATCTTCCATGCCCCCATTGGTTCATCAACTCCTATAGCGAATCCACCTCATTTTTCCTCTCTTTCTGACACATCAGACCCGTATGCTCTTAACATCTTTTTATTTCTTCGACCCTTTCCCCAATCTTTGAGCCTATTTCCCACGTTGACGAGCCACTGAAGCCTAAATTTTGTTCACTCATAGACCTTTACTCATAGACAGTTTTTTTTCAAACATTGAGGACATCAACACTCGCTCATCATTCGCTAACATGATTCACACAGTTGAGATGTACTAGGAAGCTGTTACTTATAAGCAAGCAAATATGTCAGCGCAAACAGCTTATTGGAAAGAGGCTATGGCTAAGGAGTATGATTCCCTCATGGACAATCATACATGGATTTTGGTATCTTCACCCCTTGGTCAAAAACTTATCCAATGTAAATGGGTTTACCGGATCCAGTATACCTCTAAAGCAAGTTTAGTTGCAAAGGGGTACATATAGGTTCATGGCGTTAATTACACCAAGACTTTCAGCCCCGTCATCAAGCATGACTTTGTTCAAGTGTTTTTTGCCATAGCTACTATTTTGAAAATGCACATGCGACAAATTGACATAGGAACATCATATCTTAATAGTGATCTTACTTTCTGGATATACATGCATCAACCCGAAGGTTTTATCCACAAGCAAACTTCCTCTTATGTTTGTTTACTATTAAAAAATATCTACAGCTTAAAACAGTCTGGTCAGCTGTGGAATCACACTTTTGATGTCTTTCTCAAGCTCTACAACCTCATCACTAGTGATGCACATACATGTGTCTACTAAAGACTGACCTCCTCAAATTTTGTTGACCTCATTGTCGGCATTTTTGTTGATGATGGCATTGTGTGCGCCTCTAACAAACATGAACTAGATGATGTCATTCAATATCTTGCCAATATGTTCAAAGTCACCCACATGCCTATAGATTATTACATCGGGTTTCAAGTTCATCGTGATCCCCACACTCACTATTCTTATCAATCAAGTTTGCTATGTTTCCGACATTATTAAGCAGTTCCAGTTGGATATTGCTAACTCTGTCTCAACCCCCACAGATACACATTTTCTTCTTCAAGCAACTCAAGGGCTTGATGATCTTGCCCTCCCGCCCTCGGTTCCTTATCGCGAGGCAATCGATTACCTCATGTATGCGATGGTCTTGACTCGACCCGATATCGCATTCGCCGTCAGCAGAGTTACAAAATTTACTAGTCAACGTTGTCATTCTCATTAGACTGCCGTTAAGCGCATCCTTCGTTACCTATCCGGTATGATTGATATGGGCATTTTTTTATTATGGTTCCCCTCAAGACTTTGTATTACGCAGGTATTGTGATGAAGATTATGCCGGTGACCATGATGACAGGAAATCTCGCACATGTTATTTGTTCATTCTTGCAAATGGCGTTGTAGCATGGTGCAGTAAATGACAAGGGTGCACTGTTGATTCAGCCACTGAGATTGAATTTGTTGCCATAGCAGAGTTAGTTAAAGAAGCAATTTGGCTTCATCGCCTTCTCCACAACCTAGGGTTTCCTCAACGGGCGCCTATGATTATCTTTTCTGATAACCAAGGTGCTATCCATTTAGTCAAAAACCCCAAGTATCATAAGCAGACCAAGCACATCGAGACTAAATACTATCTTATCCGAGAGAAGTACGACCGGAAACATATTGATGTTCACTACATCCATACTAAGCAACAACTTACAAATCTTCTCAACAAGGCTCTTCCTCGTGAGTTTTTCCAACAGCTTCGGGACCTTCAAGGCCTCATCACTCCTGTGTGTTAAACAAGTGGGAGAATATGATACAACGTTTATCACAAATGACCGAATGAACGAGTGGGAGTAATGGATGAGATGTTTTATGTTCATCCAATCATTCTATGATAGAACATTCTAGAGAGGATGTTCGACAGAGTTACCATATATTCATGAGAAGCTCTCTTAGAGAGTATCTTGTGTGTATGTAGTGTATCAGGCGTAAGGACGAGTTGTAGGTACAACCTCCCGTTAGATACGGCAATGCATAGCATAGTGATCAAGTAGTGTACCAGGCATTGGAGTAATGATAGGAACTATTCCGTAAGGTTCTCAGTGAGTATAATAGCTTAGCATAGTAATAAAATTTCATTCACAAGCAAAGTTGTTTCCTCACAATTAATTGTGATATTTACTCCAATTTGCATCAGGGGAGAACCGACAGCTAGTTACAGATGAACCGGTTGAGTTTGAGAAATAACTGGTTCAGATTCAAGACTTCAGGAAAATTACCGATCGATTTAGAGGAAATTCCAGAATAGTCCTCAGCTTAATAAAGAAAACCTGAAAGATGTCAACATGTAACCGGTTTATATTGGAAACACCAGGATCTTGACCAACTATGCCCAAAAATCTCCCCGGATACTGTTTCTCTGTAATCCGACCCAGAAATTACCATTGTAGATCAATTTCCAAATTTCATGTATTCCCAAGAGAGAGCGAGAGAGAGATGACACCAACCAGTGCCCGGGAAGTTTTTGGGCATAGTTGGTCAAGATCCTAGTGATTCTAAATCCAACCAGTTACATGTTGGCATCTTCTGGTTTTGCTTTATTCATTTAAGGTATATTCTATAGATTCCTCTAAAATGATTGGTAAAATTCCTGAAGTCTTGAACTTTAACCGGTTCATCTGCAACTAACCACCGGTTCTTCCCGGACATAGACACCAACCAACCGAAGGCTGGCACCATTGAAAGGACATTTCACCCTTAGGCAAGGTGGGCTCAAATGGTCCTTTGGGGACCGTTAAGCTCTACTGGGGGATTTTCAATAGTTGGGAGGAAGGATGGGTGTCCAGGACAAACACTCTGACGTTGCATATTGAGAATGTTAAGTCCAGTACACTGCGAGGACTTAAGTTTCTCAAATTCTGATGGATTCATACTACACAGCATTGACCACCAATCGGCTGTAATGCATGTAGGTAGAATCTTGTGGGACCGTTGACAGTTTGCAAATTGCTGAAGTGATTCACATCCTTCTTCATTGAATTTAATTGCAAAGCCCAAGATTTATGGGGATGTTTTCCACTTCTGCCCTTTTGGAGCCTCAAGAAAAACTAGGACCGTTACAGGAGGGGTAAAGTGCAACCATGGACCATCCAAGAGGACCAGAAGAAAGAAGAGGACCTGCAATAACCACACCAGAGCAACCCAAGTGAGTCCCAAGTGATGCAGAGAATTTGACAGACGTCCCGGCTCATATGAAGATGCTCACTTGCAATGAAGGTTTGGATTATCGATGTTGGTGCTGAAGGACACCTTGCAAGTCCAGACCTTGCTCATGCAAACAAGAAACTTTTCTCAGGAATTACTGACCCAACATGTGGCCATTATCTGAATGATAATTGGTGATTGTTGGGCTCACTTTCTTGCCATCAGCTTCAACTTAAAAGACAAACTTGCCCAGCACAAGAATGCTCAATGCAAGACATTATTCAGGATACGTGATTTGGAGTATCAGTAAGTAGTATTCAAGCCCCGTTGGTAATACTGCACAAGCACACCAAGTCATATGTATTTCACCTTTCACAAATCCCAGCACAATTCAGTAGAGTACTTTGCACTAAGACTTCTTCCCAGTTCAGAGATTCCCATGCAATTGGAGGAGGTTGTCAGCTGCTTGCTCACTGACATGCCACTTTGATTCAGAGTTCTATGTGGTAGACGAGCCTGATGAAAGCCATCAGTTCGTCCAGGTAATGCTTCCTGACAAAATCCAGAAACTTCTCTACATTTGTATAGAATCTGGTGGTAAGATTGATATGTAATTGGGATGCCACCCATGCAAATTCACTGCCGCCCATGCTCATCAAAATCTCAATGGATGAAATTCTCACTAGAATGGAAATGTCATTTCACTAGAACCAGTGTCAAGTCATTGGATCAAACTTTTGAAATTGTTCTTTGAACTGGTCAGCAAGTGCTCTCTCTTCAGACACTTCTAATTTGCATGCTTTCCAATCTCCTCTTTCTGGAGTTCCAAGAATGTTTGCCAACACCTGAAAAAATGAGACAAAAGGAGGGGTTATCGCATGAACATATAGCATGAATATCTTGTAAATATACAAAAACCAGTTCAAACCTGCCAACAAGGTCATTATGTGGGGCTGAAGGTGGCTAGTGTGGATATTCAAACTAAATAAATATCACTTGTGCAGAAACGCAGAAGCCAAACTTTGTTTGCTTGTATCTTCTCAGTACTTGCATAAGCACATATGCATTACTACTAGAAAAGGGAAAAAACAAGGAGAAAATTGAAGAAAAGGCTGTGTTGGTTTCTCACCTCCCGGCCAAACTGCATTGGCAGTTTTTCTCCTGGCCCAAGTGGGTGAGCTAATAAGGTGCCCTCTGGCAGTTCAACATAGAAGTAGTTCCCTCCTCCTCCAATAATGCCTTTCAAAGCTTGTCTAGCATCATGGTCTCTATCGCCTGCTAAAGTAAATGACACATTGTAAGTTTACTACTTGCATTTAGTTTCTATTAGGTTACCTCATCTCTACCAAGACAAAGTGACAAGGTCCCAGAAACATTACTCTAGAACATGAAGCACGTGTCTAAATATGATAAAAATTGAAAGAAAACCACTTAGAAGGGCAGAGAAAGCTGTGCACGCAATGGCACAAACATTTCTCTCCACCTTACCAGGGCGTATAACTTCAAACTCAAATCCTACTTCCTTTGCAGATGTCACAAATGTGCTGCGTGCTATAGATGCCTTCGATAGTGGAATAGGTACTGCCTGCACATGTGTTATGAATCCCCATATTAGCACCAGGAAACAGGATATGGAGTGATTTTTTGTAGCTACAACATAACCTTGTATCTATTATTGTGAATTCCTTCTGTTCCTGATTAATAGACTTTTCCATTCTCCATGCTTTCCTTATTAAGGGTCCAACCTTATTAAGGGTCAGATTCGATCATTCATGATTGATCAATCAGACATTGCCACATATTGAGGTTGGACCCTTTTTCATTTTCCTTTGCTCTACCTCCTTAACCACAACTTGGCTTTGTTTAAAGGAAATATACTAAAAAAGGAAGAACTCAAGCTCTGGTTCTAAGCAGTTAGAAATTGCTAAACATATAACCAAAACAATCACTGTTAACCTGAAGATGGGCATGGGTTCCAGCTCGTAATTGCAGATATCGTTCAAAGAAGATTGCTGCTTTGCCTTGTGCCCTAAAGCATTCCCGTATTGCATACTTATACTTTTCCAACTCCAGTTGAGCATCTAAAGATAGAGATATTGTTGACGGTTGGTGTTCGATTGGGAGAACTAACACATGGCCAGCACACAGGGGTCCCTTTGCAAGGGCACAATAGCAATGATCACCTACAGACACTACCAAGTGTGTATCAATATTCGGCGAAGAGAGACAGAACCAGCAGGCTTCTGGGGGTGGACGAGGAGTCCTTGTTGGCCTTGGCTCATCTAAACTATGACTAAACCTGCACACACCCAAAAAAAAAAGCATCAACCCCACTGGAGCTCAAAATGTCATGTTATTGAGAAAAGGGGTGCAACCTCGATTGATAGGAGAATGCAAGAGAAAACAATGTAAATTCAGAAACACATTTGAATCTCAATATTAAGGTAAAGTTATGTGGATCATTACAGACCTTCGCACTGGAGCTTGAGTTGAGAGCTCGAACTTGCAAATTTTTGTGAGTTTAATACTTGAAGTTTACAAGGCTTCATCCAAAGCTCAAACTATTCAGAGCTTGACCACTTCTCAAGCTCTCAATAGTTTGAGCAAGTGTAAAGTGGCCATGCTGAAAGTGAGATATCAAGGGGGTAAATGATACTAAGCAAAGAAGCATTCAAGACTAGCCAAAGGAGGTAAAGGAGGCCCAAGAAAAATAGTTTCTTTCAGAATCTGTCACTTACCTGCATTCAGATCCCCTTTCACATTGTCCCTTCCGGAAAAAGTCAAAGCAAACTCCTGGAGGTAAACTTTCCCCTCCTTCTCCATTTTGTTCTAGAGAATGTCGATAGCGACAATCAGCTCCCCTTTCGCATTTGCCCTTTGTAACAAAATCAAAGCAGGCCCCCTTGGGTATGGGTGTTCCGTCGCCTAGATCATGCTTAAACTTACAACTCTCTCCACGTGAACATGAGCCTTGTTTGACGAACTCAAAGCAGACCCTGTCACCACCATCGTCACGTCTCTGCCTCTTTCCCTGCGTAACATCGTATCTCCAATACTGACCATCGTCCGCTGTTCCCTGGTTAGATTGACTTGCGTCCCTCTTTTGGGCCAATCCAGACTGGGGGGTAGGTCTTGAATTAGCTCCTTTGAGAAGAGCTAATTCATAAGGAGATTGAGTAGTGTTGGGAGGCCGTAAAGATAACTCACTTGGAAGCATGATGGATGCTGGAGTTGGAGACAAGGCATGGACAAATTTCTGCCCAATCAAGTACACAAGCAACAGCAATAAGCATATGTTGCTTTATAGCACTCTTAAACATGTGTAAGGACGTTCTCTTTCTATTCTAGTTTCAAGAATAAAATTTCCAAGATTCAAGGTCCTTGTTAACATGCATGAATGCCAAGCATAGGCAAGTGGCAAGCTCTCATTAGTCAATACCTCATTGTTACCTATCTTTGGACAAAGCCTTCTCCCATCTAGCAAGCATTCAACTTAAAGACCTTGCCAAAAAGAATCTCATCAAGTGTAAACTCCCTAAGATGCTTATCTAGAGAGAACACCCACTACACTTAAGAATGCCATGTTGTCCTGCATGTGGAAAGGAACAAAAAAATTTGAAGGAATTATCTCTAAAACTGTATCATTGTACAAAATGGGTATTTTAGGTGTACGTTGAATGTTACCTGTTTCTTGTTATTTCCCACAGCCCCAAGACCAATGAAGCGAGTAATGTGCGAAGCAACAGGATTGAGATAAGGCTCACGAGCGTAAAACACACCTGCTGACCCTCCAATATGGTAGCTGGTTGCATACAACAAACTCAATCACTTTGACCTAGGATATACCATTTTCAAGAGTAATCACGCAATTTACATCAATATCATGTCTATCCAAATTATTCCAACCAGATTCAGAAATTTTTGATAGTGGCATGGTGCTGTGCAGCAAGTTTTAAAATATGAAGATCAATTTGCCTACCGCGGCTTCAAAGCAGATGCCAGTTCTGCTGCTATGGCACTGTGGCTTGAAGTTGCATCAACACCTTCTGGTGCAGGAACCCCTGTGAGGATTCCTTCTGGCCACTCATTTGTGATGCCAGTCAAGGACACAAATTCTCGCTTATGAAATAGGGATACCAAAGTCATGTCAATGTAGAACTCGAGAGACATCACAGTTAACTATTTAAGATGTATGAATCCAATTTAAAATCTTTACATTTATGGAAGGATATGAGAGAAACAAGTCTGTCACACTTTTTTCATCTGCACAAGCCCGGAGGGCATCAACATCATCCTCAAAGTGAGCTCCAGATGCTGCAGCTCCCCTTGCATTTTGATACACTTCAGGTACATACTTTCCAGATAAGTATGCCACACGAAGCCCTGTCATACATGCAAAACACAACCAGATTAGCAGAAAGCAAATGTGTCCAAAATCTCATATTTCTTTAACTGCATATATATGTGCTGTTCTCAACACCTTCAAGTTCTGCTACTCGATTCTCTGCCTCCTAAACGCCACGGGACTTCCTTGTCTTGCTCATCACATGTCAGACTAGTACAGCACTATCCTGCTGAATACTAAATAATAGGGCACTAATTAAATGGAAGCCTATTTCCTTGTAACCTCTGCTACCTGCATTGATCACATTGTTAATTATATCAAAGATACAACCACCTACTCACTTCCATAGACAAAGTCAAGCTGAACCTGAACAACCAGAATTCATGCAACTGCAGATTAAATTTGTGCCTGTGACCAAGAATGAGACCATCAACTTATAGGAGGATATAGACGACAGTCTGAAGTATTAGAACCTCTACCTTTCAGACCAAGAATACCACTGCCTTTGAGCCAGAACAAATTATCACAAACAGGGATGCCATCTGTAGCAAAGCCCATGTCCAAGGCTTTTGATCTGGCTGGAGCCAGAAGAGAATTGGCTCCTTCTCCATAGTCACCTATGAAGTAAGTTGGAAGGGGGATCGACTTCTCCCCCTTAAAATAAGCCTCCACCACCTCCACTCCACTCCCGTCAAGTGGGAAAAACTGACCAACGCAGAAAACAGCATCAAATGGGCCATTGCTCTTGTTCACCTAATACAAGCAACAAGGATACTAAGACATCAATTAGAGTTTCAAGTTCATATAATTTGAACATGCAGTGCACCAACCTCGGAGATGAAAACTAAAACCCCTCGATGTATGCAACTAAAATTCACATCTGTACCAAGTTACCGTGCTTGACCTGATGCAACAAGGATGCTACAACATCTATTGAGGGTTTTAATTAAGATTCTGTAGAGACGCAATCCACCTTTCCATGTATGTGCTCAGGCAAAAGACTCCTTGACTACCATTTTCATCTGATACGCTTGACCTGATGCAGCATGGATACTAAGACGTCAATTAGAGCTTCAGATTCACATAGTTTGAAAATGCAACATACCTACCTCAGCCATGGAAAACTATAGCCCCTTGATACTAAAATGCTACTAATCTCTCATCTATACCACATTACTGCACTTGACCTGATGCAACACGGATGCTAGTCAATAAACATTTCAAACAAGAAACGCAAACTGCCTGCCCCTGCATTGAGACAGCTAAAAACCCCTTGACAAATGAATCATCCTCTGCACCATGTTTGTGTGCTTGACAAATGTGTCAAGCATGCACCTCAAATGCTTTGACGTCAATTAGGTTTCGTATTCACAAAATGCAAGGTGGCAACCTGCCATGAACTGCTTGACACAAGAGACTCAAAATTCTACCTACAGAGTGTTGATGCGCTTCACCAATGTGATACAAAAGGGAACACAGATGCTAAGCATTATATTAAGGTTATAAATCCACATTGTGCAAAGCCAGAATCTGTGATGATTCAACTACAAGCCCTTGGCACATGCGACTGATGCCATTTTTTGCCATTCCACCTTGTCGATATGCTTCACCACCAGGTCACAAGACACAACAAGAATAATTCAAGTCAATTGAGGTTTCCAGACCACATTCTGCAAGGTTGCAATCTCTGCATGTGCATGTAGTGAATGGCCCAACAAAAAACCCCCAACACAAGTGACAACAATAAATTTGTGCTTTGTTCCCTGGTCATACGCTTGAGCAATGTGTTAAGAGTACACCTTGAATGCTTCAACATCAATTAGAGTTTCATATTCACAATATGCAAGGTTGTGCAATCCCCCAACCCTGCCATGAACCACTTGACACAAGAAACGAAAATCTCTGCCTAGAGAGTGTTGATGTGCTTGACCAATGTGTAACAGAGGGAACACATATGCTATAACACCAATTAAGCTTTCAAATTCACATAGTGCAAAGTTAAAATCATCCTAGGCTTGCAACAAGTCAACTACAAGCCCTTGATCACTAATGTCATTTGTTTTCCCATTCCACCTTGCTTGACGATTAGGATAAAGGTGCAACAAGAATGATAGGAAGTTAGTTATAGGTTTCAAGTGCACATTCCACAAGGTCGCAATCTCTGCCTACACTTGAATGAATGAATGAACAAATGAATAAGGTAACTAAAAGCCCTCAAACAAAAGCACAACACCAAAATTTGTCCTCTGTAACTATTTGAGCTTGACCAATGCATCAAACACGCACCTTGAATGCTACAACATCATTAGAGGTTTACATTCACAATTCACAAGGTGGCAATCCACCAAACCCTGCCATGAAAATAGACAAAAATTTCTACCTACACAGTGTTGATGTGCTTGACGAATGCATTACAGAGGGAACATGGATGCTATAATCCCAATTAAGATGTCAAATTCAAATAGTGCAAAGTTGGAATCTGCCTCTTGCAATACGTCAACACAAGCCCTTGATCACTATTGTCATCTTTTTGCTCATTCCACCTTGCTTGACCATTAGGTTAAAGAAGCAACAAGAATGATACGACGTCGATAAAGGTGTCCAGTGCACATTCCACAAGGTCGCAATCTCTGCCTATGCTTGAATGAATGCATGAATAAGGCAACTAAACCTCTCAAACAAAAGAGACTACATCAAAATGTATGCTATGTGACCAATTCGTGCGCTTAACCAATGCATCAAGCTTGCTGCTTGAACGCTACAACGTCATTAGGGTTTCACATTCACTATATGCAAGGTGGCGATTCACCGAGCCCTGACGTGAACCACTTCACACAAGAGACGAGAATTTCTACTTACAGAGTGTTGATGCGCTTGAAAAATGCGTTACGGGGGGAACACGGATGCTACAACGATAATTAATATTTCAGATTCCACATTGTGCGAAGTTCGAATCCGCCTACACTCAACAACAAGCCCTTGACACATGCGACTAATGTACAAAAATTTAGAGAATCCATTCCACCTTATCGTTAAGCTTGACCATAAGATTAAAAGTGCAACAAGAATAATACAACGTCAATCAAGGTTTCCAGTACACATTCTGCAAGGTTGCAATATCTGCAATGAATGCAACTAAAAACCCCCGATACAAAAACGACAACACCAAAAAAATTGGTGTGTGCATCGTTCGTGCGCTTGAACAATGCGTCAAGTGTACACCTTGAATGCTACAACATTATTAGGGTTTTACATTCACAATACACAAGGTGGCAATCCACCAAACCCTGCCATGAAAACAGACGAAAATTTCTAACTACAGAGTGTTGATGCGCTTGACGGATGCGTTACGGAGGAAACACAGATGCTACAACGCCAATTAAGATTTCAAATCCACATTGCGCGAAATTCGAATCCGCCTACGCTCAATACATGCGATTAATATTAAGAAATTAAAAAAATCCATTTCACCTTATCGTTAAGCTTGACCATTAGGTTAAAGATGCAACAAGAATGATACGACGTCAATTAAGGTTTCCTATACACATTCTGCAGGGTTTCACTCTCTGCAATGAATGAGGCAACCAAAATCACCCAAACAAAAACGCTAAGACCAAAAACGGTGTAGTGTACCATGTTGATGCGCTTGACCAACGCGTCTAGGCGGCCCAGCACATCGCCGAAGAGCAGGATCCGCGGTGCTTCCTTGGCGCCGCTCATCGTGAGCGCTTGTTGAATGATGAATGATGCAATCCTCCGCTGCTGCTCACAACGCAACACAACAATCGCCTCCCCTTCCCTTCCGAGTCTTCGACACTCCCATGCTTTTTGTATTCCGGTCACTTTTTCCTTACTTTTCCTAAACCCTTACTTTTCCTAAACCCCTACTTTTTTCAAGGGTGGGAAGAGGGAGAGACGACTTATCGCATACGAGCCTACTTCTCATCCATCCGACATAAAAACATGACTCTCTGATTCATCTCAAATGACTTGCATAACATTATTAAGCAGCTACACGATGATCTTTTTCCATAGAAAGAGACTGGGATTAAAAACTCTAATAATTTACAACTACTTGTCAAAAGTTCATAGTGTACACAATTTTAGTGCTCCCCATAAATGGGGAATCCCGGAATTAAAGGAGAATTATGTTCATATGATACCTAGTCTTACATAACGCAACCAAGGAGTTGTGTGATGTTATGTTGGACTAGACTAATTTACATGATGATATTTTTCCATAGAAAGAGACTGGGATTAAAAAAAACTCTAGTAATTTACAACTACTTGTCAAAAAGTTCATAGTGTACACAATTTTAGTGCTCCCCATAAATGGGGAATCCTAGAATTAAAAAAGAACTATGTTCATGTGATACCTAGTCCTACATAACACAACCAAGGAGTTGTGTAATGTTATGTGTGGATTGGACCAATTTCAGATCTTTAAATCTAACTTCAGTGTCAAATAAAGTTAGAATAGTAACATCTGGGTTGCAGACTATTTCAAGGCTTTTATATTGGATAAAGAGAGGTATGCTCGTATGCATTAATTCTCTCTCTGGGGAAGGGGAAGGGAGATGGATTTCAGTTTACCACACTTGCCAAGGGGGAATAGTAAAATCATGTTCCCTATAGGTTTATTGTTGATTCATTCCAATTTAATCCCTACAATATATATGATTGAATCGAACATAACAACAACATGGACACCTATATTTGAGTGGTATGTGGTTAGGTGGGGATCTTAAGAACTGGCACCAAAAAGACGTATGATACAAGAGATTGGATTATGTGCTCAAAATATGCTAACCATTCTAGGCTCAATAGTCAACATGATTGGGGGGGGGACCTATATGACCACTTAATGAGCAGGGGAATCTTCGCTTTGATAATGAATAAGACATTCATATGAGCACTAACTGTGTGTTTCATATCCTATGAGAAGTGGGTGCAGAGAGAGTAGCCTATCCATCTAAGCCACATCTACCCCTAACTTCCCATACCCATGAAAGGGTTGTTTGAGTGCATTTCACTCAGTGTTGGTTGTGAAATTTTCAAGGGCAAGTTTTGAGGTTTTCCATAGGATCTTGAAACATGGGAGATGAGTTATTTCAGGCAGGAATGCCCATGAATAACCCTTTGGATTTTTAAATTATAACAATTGAAGGAAGGGATGCACAAGAAAATGTTATATTTTATCACCCAAAAAAGACCTTTGACCCATCAAATTCACTTGGAAATGAGTGGAATGTGTGTGTGATCCACTAGATGGGAACAACTCAATAGTTAAGCACCTCCACAAATTCTCATGCCAAACTATGCAAATCGCAATAGGATAGCCACCTTGCATTTGGAATATGCAAATTGTCCCATAATTCTAACGACATATATGCAAACATTCCTAAACATCAGAGAGTGTCCAAATGTTGAATTGCACAGTCGATGTGAGCATAAAGGCCATTCTTTACATCAACATCAAAAGATATTTTACTTTTACCAAAGTAAGCATCATTGGTGTTCATGCAAGTTTGCATCGGAGTGGCAATTATTGATTGGAGTCAACACCCTCACATGAGCTCCCAACACAACAAGAACATGACCACTTCCCGCTTTGACTTTTTTTTCCACATTATAATCATCTATGAATTGCATGGCTCATGTGTCTATGAGTAGATATCCATGTTGGCTTGATGTTTACAGTTAGTTTGATTACAGATGAATGAGTTAGGTGGGGTTAGTGGAGGGAAGAAATTATCCATCAACCAAAAATGGGTTGCTTGGGGAGTTAGGGGTTAAGGCACTACTCACCTTAACACTCATGGTAATGGTGTAGGATATCCACCCATAGACACCCAACCCATGCAATTTGGAGATGATTCAAATATGCAAAAAAAATGTTACATGGGAAATTGTCATGTTTTTGTTGCATTGGAAGCTCATGGGAGGATATTCACTTCCATCAATGGTTGTCACTTTGATGCAGACTTTTCCGTAAAATCAATGGTGCTATTTTTGATAAAAATGATTTTTTTTAATGTTTTTGTGAGTATGTCCTTTGTGCTCACATCAACCATCCAACTTAACTTTTGGACACTCTTTGAGTTTTAAGGAATTATATTGCAATTATGTAGCTAGAAATATGGGACAAATTACATACTCCGATTGCAAGGTGGCTAGCTCATTGTGGCTTGCATAATTTGGCTTGAGAATTTGTGGAAGTGCTCAACTATTGGGTTGTTCTCATCTAGTGGATCACACAAATATTTCACTCATTTACTATGTAAATTTGATTGGTCAAAGGTTCATTATTGAGGGTAAAACATAATAATTTAATGTGCACCCCTTCCTTCAAATGTTATAATTTGAAATTCCAGACAATGTTTCATGCCCCATTTTCCCCTCGCAAATAGCTCATCTCCAATGTTACAAGATCCTACGGATATATCCCACTTTCACCTCAAAACTTGTCCATGAAAATTCCACAAACAACATTGAATGAAATGCACTCAAAACAACCCATTCATAGCCTTGGGAAGTTAAGCGTTAAAGTAACACCTTCCTTCTGGTGACATCTATTTTTCATCCTTAAGCCGTCAACGAGTGAGTGCAACAATGCCATCGAGCAAGTTATTATTGAAGTGATTAATCATAAGTGGCATTATGTACAAAATAGCAACACTTTGGCCATTCATAGTAGCGGTGCATTAAGAAGGATGCAAGAATGCTTTAAGAAGAGCACCAACTTTGGCCAATCACAATGGCTAATTGGGGATCTATCCGCTTAACAAGGTGGTGTAAGAAGTGACTCGCAAAAGGGGGACAACACCTTCATTTAATAGAAGACTCGCAACCGCGATAAGGTTGATTTGTGGGAATTTTTTTTTTCAAATTTCAAATTTTTTGGGACAAAAGGCCGACAAGCCAACGCCAAGGCACATGAGGCAGACCACCTGGCAAGTTTTTGTCAAGTAGAGAGGAGATTTCACAGCCGGGAATTGAACCGCCAACCTCTTCCTTAAGATTTGGGTATCTGTCCACCATCATCCAGTAGTTTAGGGTCGTCTCGGACCAATTTGTGATGATTCTCACCTAGCAATTCAACCTCGGTGGACCCCCTTGGTGGATAGTGAAAGGCTCATTTCTTAAAACAACTTCCATATGTTGCATATGAATCTAAGTTATAGTTTTGCAAATCTATGGATTTTTCAAATTAAAAATCCAAGTTATTTAACTTGCATGAAATAGCATAAGTTTTTGAAAGTGTTGCTTTTAGGCTCACCTACCTTAGTGGAATGCACACAAGGTGTCCATGGACACACATACTTGTGATCCATGGAGAGAGTTATTATTATTATTATTATTTTTTTTTTTTAAGACTTCTTATGTGGGCTAGATTCCATTGAATTACCTTTCATCACCTTTGTCAATGACCTTGCCCTTCACCATTGCAGATGGAATTATTCAATCCTTGACCACTCACTTCCTTCAACCTGAATGGGTGTGTATTTTGTCTGCATACAAGCATTGTGTGTGCTCCGTTTACGGGGCTAGGGATTTGTGGCACTCAAGTAAAATCATCCATGCGGATGAAAAAAACGCAGGAATCATCTAAATGACTATTTTTAGGCAATTTGATTCCGGAAATAGAGTCAAAGGCCCCGAATTAGTCTGGTGATGTCACATTCGAATGAATCGGCCCTCAACCCCATAGGGGGGCTTTTTTTATTGGAGCCACTTCATCCATGATATCTTGGATGGATGTTCCTTAGTGAGTGCCACAAATCCCCAGCCCGTTTACGGTAGCTTATAGAGAGCTAGATCAACTTAGTTTTGAAGTTCTTGAAAGATGGAGTATCTTCAAGAACCTTTTGATCATTCATCTTCACCATCTTACTAAATGTATAAAAGTATGCGTACTCCTTGGAGGAGTTTGATTTCATCCTCTTGTACTTATTTTAGGTGAAGTTTAGCATGTCCAAACCATTGTTTGTCCATAGATTGTTTTGACTTTTACCATTTGAAAGGACCTTTGTCATTTAAAAATTGAAGTTAAAATCTTAGGCTAATTCACTTGTCATTCGTGAATTGCCTTTGCATGGTTTTTTTGAGTGGATGACTACTTGTGGAGATTTCCACTAATTCGTTTTATAATACGTAATGAATGCTCAATTAAGCTTATTAGATTTAATTAAGCATTTAGGGTTTAGGGTTTAAGGCCCTTGAATTAGGTTTTAACATTCAGGGTTTAGGGCCCTTAATTAAGGGTTAAGGGTTTTGGGTTTCTGGTTTTGTTGGCGTAATTAATTTGAATGTGTATAAATACTTGTGAAAGGAGAAGGCATTAATTATATTATTATTATTAAACAAAGTGGTCACAAGTATTCATACACATTAAGAAGACCCATTTAGTTCACAAACGACAAGTGAAATGCCTAAGATTTTAAGTTCAATTTAAAAACGACAAAGTCCCTTTCAAATGGTAAGTCACAAAAGGCATAACACACCAATATTAATGAGGAATTCATTACATGCTTTTCGTTTCACATGGTAATAAAATTCCAAACAATTACAACAATTTCACATGTCAAGTTGAAGTGAGGTGCACTCAATATGGGTTTTGTGGACAAGTGGCCTTCAAAGAAAGTTTCGTTGGGCGGGTTGGGCATAGGCATTGGCCCTCTGTTGAGAAACCCTTAGAGATGAGGATTGCCACCCATGTTATGCTCTCTTCATATCTAGCCCCTTATTTTCATGATATTTTACATATACCACTTAGGTCATTCTATAGACTACGACGCCATGCCAAATGCTATATTACATACAATACTGTTTTCACACACCTAGAGCACCCTCATAACATTGTTAAGCAGTGTGCGTTCATTCATGTGGGCGTTGAGAATATAACCAAGGGATGCCCCAACCTAGTGCAAGAAGACTCAGATTCAGGCATCCCATGGTTATATTCTGAGGGCCCACCTGAACAAATGCACACCGCTTAATGATGTTATGCTCTACTAAGCATGTTTCATATCCTAGGAGAAGTGGGCTAGTCGGAATAAAGTAACCATTTAAGACCCACCTACTCTAAGGAGGCTGGGTTAAGATACAATCTCAGCCACAATAATCTCAAGACATTTTTAGCACAAGGGGAGCCCGCGAGAAGGAGTCATTGCCTTTCTTTGTGACCCTACGCACCTACCTACCAAGCCGCGTTCAGACCGGGCACCTGTCGCAGCAGGTACCTCTCTAGATACATACCAGCTTAGTGACATACTTACCTACCTGCTGTCTAACTACCTACCTACCCAGATACCGACCGACCTCCCCGCCCAGGATTCACATTTCAAACTTCACAGATGGCGACGCCTCCGCCTAATTTGATGTCCAAGGTGGAGTGGATCGGACGGCAGAAACGTGTCTCCGACCCTATATCGACGGCCTACAAGCTCCGGCCTCCCTGTCAGCGTGGAATTCAAATTTGCTTGTGGGCTTTTATAGCCGGCCCTGCTGCTGGGCCCATCTTCGTCATCTTTTTTCTTCTTCTTTACAGTGATCCATGCCCTAATCGAAATGTTGAAATGGGTTTAAGTCCCTCGTACAATTCCGTCAAGGGAGCTGGAATCGCGCGCTTTGAAATCTGCCGCTTTTTCGGTTCTGGGTTATGTGTCTGGGTGTGGAATTTGTCTCCGAAGATTAGGACTGGGAATCTTTGGAGGTTAGCTCATGTGGTGGTGATAGGTTTCTGTAAGCATCAAGAGTGGTTGATATGAGGTTATTGCTCATTGAGCTGCAACAAAGAGAGAATTTGATGCAGACATGATGTTTTTTGGGGTAAGGGTTGTTGAGGTGTGGGAAGGTGACGTGGGAGAATTTGGGTTACTAAGGTTTGGAAGGGGAATCTTTCTGTGGTGGTGATGGTTTTGTGACGAAATGCAGAGTTTTGAGCAATGATGATGAGGTTAGTTTATCATTCTTGAGGTATAGAGACAATTTGTTTCTGAATTTGAAGGTTGGGTGATGGTGGTGGGAATGTGCTACCAAAGAGTGTGGGTTCAGGATTAAGCTCTGTTACCGGAAGGATTTTTGTGGAATTCCTGGGAGGATTCTTGTGGAGGTTGCAGACGATGAAGTGGTGTTGGATATGGCGGATGTTTGTTTGAGGGATTCACAGAGAACCTCATGTTGTGAGGATCTAGAGAGTAACGTTGTTTTTTTTGTTGCAAAGGTAGGTACACCATTCGTGGGACCATCTTGTTAGCCATTCCTCATCTTTGCTCTCTTCCGATCCTGAAGGAAATTCAAAATTGCGAGCAAGATCTGGCGTAACTGCCACTTCCAAGTTCCCACCCTTGCAATTCAAGTTTCAGCTCATGTTTCTGGGAAGGTGGATTCCCTCTGTTTGTTGATGATGTCACACATTTGCACATGATGATATTGCCATATCTCTGCACCTGTGTTTCTGGTCTCTATTTGAGGGTCTCAAATTTTTAGAACAACTAGGTCACCATTATCTCATGCTATGCCAATCCCTAGAGATAAAACGATTATCCCATTCTTGCTCGTGTAATGTGGTTGAAGGTGAGGCTCACTCACTTTGTGTTGGAATGTCCCCTCTCCAGTTCCAGTAGAGATAGGTTACCTTCCCTATTTCAGAATGTAGTGCTAGAGAGTCTCAAGTCTTTCTACCGACTGGATCAGGAGGTTGATATTAACCGATATCTCACAGCGGCCACTGCACTTGCACTCTAGGGAATTAGCCCTTTTGACCCTACCTTGATGTACTTCTAGTCCCATTAGTCTTTTGGCTTTCTGGACTTTAAGATCAATTTCATTGAAGTATTGCTATTTTCTTGTAGGTCAGCCACCATCAGCAACCATTTGTGGACAGAACTTTGCAACTGACCACCTAGCAGCTTCAAGTGCGTACGATGAGTGTCTATAGTCACCTACGTCATCAATATCCAATTCTTGGATACCGTGACCATTTGGTCATACTTCCTTCCCCACTCTGGAGCTTGACTCTTGAATGGCAGCAAATGGCTCGAAGAGTTGTACAGGCACATGCTCTTAGAAGTCACAGAACCACAGCCATTCAATCTCCGAGGTAGTATTTGTCATTTATCATCATGTTGTAGCCTTGGCACATCTTGGCTATATGCTTCGACTTTCCCTCTTCTGGAAGCAATGCCAATATTATCATAAGCTTTCCAAGCAAAGGTTAAGATTTTCAAGTAGTGTATGTGACGGCCATACATCTGCCTGCAAACGAAACATGGATAGGTCATTGTGATTGTAAATGTGAACCAGCCATGGCAATGGCTCCAGGGTCCAATAATAATTCCTACAAGGAAGGAGGAGGAGTGCGGACAGGAAGACAGCTACAAGAAGTAGCGGATTCGGATTCAAGAAGCAGCATGGGCACTCTTTCAGCCATTGACCCGAACCGAATGACTAATCATCATCATCATGTGGAAACTAACCGACAACCGTCTTCGTGGTCTGCACTGAACAAATCTATTCTACCTCCGCCGAAGAAGCGCCACCATCATGTGACTACTCCACCACATCCAGTGCAACAACAAACCTCCAGGGTCATATACATGGAATGTAAGGAGAATAAAGGGGACCGAGGAGGGAGCCTTACCTCAAGAATCTCGACTTTGAGTCCTGGAACCAAGCGCAAGATGCTTGGCTATGCTGCTGATGGTATTCTTCTGCTCATGCCCTCCTCTATATTCCATCTATTTCATGCATATAATCTTTTCCAGGTAATTTTATGCGAGGACTGAAATCTCAAATGGCTTGAATAGCATTTCATTATTATGTGCCAGGTGATCCAGAGATATCCAAATATGTGTGTTAAGGTGCAGTTGTTGTATAATAATTCTAGAAAACTTGAACAAATAGTTGTCATGGTGATTTTCAAATTACCGTGTAGATTTGTTGCAAATCTGGAGGCTTTAGGTAGTCAATGGTGGAATTCAAGCCAGGTCAATCATATGTCTGAAATCTAAAATTGCTGAAAAACATTCCATGATTATCTGCCAGGTGATCCAGTGATATGAATCCATCGCCTGAATATGTGTGGTGGGTGCAGTTGCTATAGAAGTATGCTAGAAAACTTGAACTAACAGCTGTCATGGTGATCTTTGAATTAGCCTTGTAAATTTGTTGCAAGTCTGGAGGCTTTGAGTAGTCAATGCTGGAACCCAAGGCAGATTTTGTGCAACTCAAATTAGATAACATGCAGCGAACCTTTTCCAGATGGTCAATCATATGTTATGACTGGTCATGACAATCTAAAATAGTGGAAATACGTCCATGATGACGTGCTAAATGATCCAGTGATACGAGTGCCAAACATATATGCTGGGTGCAGTTTCCATACAAGCAAGTTGGAAAACTTGAACTAACAGCTGTCATGGTGATCTTCAAATTAGCCTTGTAGATTTGTCGCGAGTCTGGAGGCTTTGTGTAGTCAATGGTGGAACCCAAGGCAGATTTTTTGCAACTAACACAATAACCTGCAATCATGTTGCGCAAACCTTGTGTGCTTGCTGAGATGAAGATTCTTCATCTACTGACTGCACATCATTGATAAGAATTTACCTGGAAACTTAGTTCCTGTGTCTGTAGGTGTTTGTCTATGTCTAGATATCTAATCTAATTCCATTATTGGCATTGCAGGATCCATTCCTCCCCTGCCACCAAGGCAGAAGCGCATTAAGCGAGTTTCCAAACAAGGCAAAGGTGATTTGAAGCTGTCAACAAAGTACACTCGCCTGGTTGAACCTAGTGGACTACTTGGGGATCTCAAACCAGGGATCATGAGAGAACAAATGCGAACACGGAGGCACATTCATGCATTATTGGGTGCTGTCGTTGGGGAAGTCCCACAGAAGGATTATTATCTTTCCAGCGTTCCCGCAATCGACAGCTCAAGCTGTGAAACAGACACTAGTGAATTTCCAGTTCATTTAGAAGAGCAGCTACAGCATCATAATTCAAACCATGAATATAGTAGCCCGCAAACTCAAGAAACTACGGAGAATCTGAAAGAAGAGACAATAAATCCTGGATTGCATCCAGAAGTTTGTGATACCACGCCGGAGCGACCATGTGGTGTTTTGCAGAGCGAAGCAGATAGTCATGATGAGCATGTAGATATTTTGACGGATATGCGGAAACATACAGACCTGCTGGGTGTTCTTAAAACAAATGATAGTAGAACTTCTGGTTTTGTACGCTTTCAAAAGGGTGGAGGACAGCATACATGTAACCCACAACAACACAGTTCCATCCCACCTACAGAACCTCTCAAGAATAATTGGACTGAGATTCCCACAGGCCAAAGGTTGCATGTGCCATTGCTCGTTGATCTCAAGCAGGAACCTGATTTTGCTTCAACTTCTGGGAGGGAATCTTGTCTAGATGAGCTTATTCATTGTAAGCAAGAGGATATGGAGGAGGATGACAGTACATATGCATTTGATTTCACTTCAGCATGTGGTGATGTCGCTTCTTCTGTTAGGCATGTAAATGATGCTGTGTTGCCGCAACCACAGGACTCCAGATTTTTGGTTTCAGTAGCAGGTCGACTGACTATTCCACAACCATGCCTTCCTGATACATGTAGTACAGAGTTCCATTAATTTTTCGAGTAGATGTCCACACTGTGTTAAGGAAATGCGGTAAACCTACAAATGGTTCAATACTCAAAAAAATTGGCATCATTGAAGCTAACTCTGTGTGGCAGGACAATTAATATGAGGAAGATGGTCATATCTTTCTGGTAGAGAACTGAAAGATTCCTAAGTAGATCAATTCCGTATCAAGAATTCTATGAATCACAACCCCTTTTGGTGGATAACTTTTAGAAAGTATCTTAAAATCATTATAGGTTGCAGTTACTAAACTAACTCAGTCCATTTGAGGATGCAGCTGCTAATGTGGCAACGTGCTGGCTGGAGCTCCTAAGCCTAGACGTGAAAGGTCGTCTTGCTGGTCAGTACTTCTTGTCCCACTGTTGTGCATATATTCTATGTTTCCTTGCTTTGGCCATAAAATCATCTTCAACTAAGACTAGATCCTTGCTGATTCTAAGCCTAAATGCTTCAAAGCAGGGAACTGTGGATCTCCACAGGATACAAATCTCCATTACATGTTTTCTATGTCTATCGCATGCTCTTTGGCAATGCTCAAGTTAATTAATATCAAACTATTGTACACTGCCCAGCATACTAGAATTCAGAAACATACCTACTTTCTACCACATTATTGTTCTCTTTGCCATGAGGTGAGGTGTAAGGTAAGTTAAGATATCACATTGTCTGTCCTTTTACAAAAGTTTTGTTTTCCTTTCTCTAATATTGAGTTCCTACTTGTCAAGTAAGCGGGCCTAATTCGGCTACTCATATTAAAAAAAACACTCATATTTGAGTGATGTGTGGTAAGGTGTGGATTTAAGAATGGAAACCAGAAAGACATGTGTTTAAAAGATAGACTACGTGCTCAAAATTTGATCACCATTCTAGACTCAATAGAACACAGGTGGGGGGGCCTATATGATCACTTAATGAGAGAATCTTCTGAATAAAATATTTATATGAGCTCCAAAAATTATGAGGAAAATGGCTACGGGCACAAGTTGGATATGCTAATCATCTTGTACTAATTGCATGTGTCATATTCTACAAGAGGTGGGTGCAAAGCTAAAAGTGTCCGTCTAAGACCCGCTTACCTTACTGTGATCTAGCAAACACGAAGGAAAGCAAGGGTGGCACTCAAGACAAGACATCTCAAACTAAACAATAGTTTCATGTTTCATCGTCGTAATTTCAGTTTGCATTGCTTGGAGACCACTTTGAGACTGACGAAATCTAGATTGTTTTCTAAAACAGCACTGAAGAGAAGCAAGCGCAGGGTGAGCAGTGTTATTCTCTCAGGGGAGCTAGACCTTGATGTGCCTTTGTTGCCTTGCACATTTGGTGGAGGTATTACACCAAGTTGTGCACCATCTGCTATCAATCAAGCGGATGGGGGTCCACACTTGGATAGTTGGAGGAGAGTCTTTGAATCTATGGATAGGGCTCTTGCGCTTGAAGGAGACAAACTTGTAAGTCCACCTAACTAAAACTAGTTGTAGTTACCTATCCTCTGGTTGATTGTCATGGGACTTTCCAACTTACATTGGTACCGTAAACACAAAATATCCACATCTAGGCAAGGTTAAGAGCAGTGTGGTGCAGGGATCGCTTTTTACCAGTGGGTACCGTAACACCATAGCAGGTTCGCCACCTGGCGAACGAATATTTAATTTTTTTGAAAAAATAAGGTTCGCCTCTCAAAAACTGAATTTCTCAATTTTCGTTTTTTAGCAAAAAATAAGTAAAAATGACCCTAAATAGCTTAGAAATAGCAAAATATTTCAAAAACTAATTTATTCTATTTTCGTTTTTTTGTCTTCAGAATTTTCTAATTTTTACGTTTTTTATTTTTAGAATTATTTTAGGACGAACCTGCTATGGTACTACGGTAGTGGTATTGAATGAGAAGTTATAAATCGATACCAGGTGGGTCATGGTATTGGTAATTTATGTAAAATGACCAAAGATATAGAGACGATCTCATGGAATTTTGCAATGGTATATGTGCAAATTTCAAGTGGGTATCAATACTGGTATTGAAGGATGTGATACCAGCCGGGTGGATATTTTATACCCGTACATGTACCCTGATTGATACCTAGATACCGGCATAACATTGGCTGTTGACCATCAGGTAATGGTGCACTTGGTATTGCAAGAGTAATATTCATGAGGTCGTCCATTTTAAGAGATCAGTCTCAATATTAGAATTATGCCCCTCTCTTAAGCCTACTAAAGTTTATATTGGTTATTATAATCAGATCTCTAACCCACAGAAAACTATCACCTTGCAGGAGAGCTGGCTCCAGCAAATTCATGTGATGCAGGCTGAATGTCGAAGGGACATGACCATGTCTTTGAGTGCTGGACCTCCATCTTTCAGGTGATTTTTGGAGCAGTTTAGTTGTACTCAACTATCTGGTGCCACTGTCAATAGTTTGAAGCATCACATTTATCTACTTTAGAGAATTAGCCTCTGTTTGAGTCTGGAGATTGTGCCCCGGATGACATGTTGATCCCTTGGTGTTGTAGTATAATGTCTAGAAAAATTTATGGTTGATCTTCGGGGGAAGAGCAGGTCTCTTGTTGCTTATTGTCCAGATTGGTAGAAATATTTGTCTGTTTAGAGCTGAACAGACTCAGAACCATTAACTCAAGGAATTAGATTCTCAATATAATTTTCTGCCAGTTATTCAATTGGGTATAATTTGGTTACTATTTTAATTGGACACCTATATTTGAGTGGTGTGTGGTTGCATGTGGATAAAAGAAAGGGCACCCAAAACCTGTGTGTTCCAAAGAGATTGGACCATGTGCTTTTAATTTTTCACCATTGGGGGTGGGAGACCTAAAAATAAATTTTACTTTGATAATGAATAAGATATTCCACGAGTATGAATAATATGCAAACGGCTCTGGCTTTGATTTGGATTTGCTAATCATCTTGTACTATTTGCGAGTTTATCTGAGGACAAGTGGGTGCAGAGCTATAAGTTTCCATTTATTGCCACTTACCAACACGCCCCTCCATTTTTCAGCAATTCTTTGTTTGTGATAACTTCAAATAGATAAGAGGTCTATGCGCTAGGTGGCGAGATGGTCAAAGTAGTTTGCTAAAAGCTTGCTTTGCATTTCTGACCACATTAATTCTGTTTATGTGCAGTGAGCCAATGCCACGTAGGCCAAAGGATGTCCAACAGGCCCTTCCTGCATCTACAGACACCTTTGCTTCCCCAATAGGAGATACACTACAAACTTGACTAGTGTAACATTAAATGTTTCACAACAAAATGTCAAAATGACCCCATTTAAGCTCAGCAGCTTTAGCCGTCTGCACATAACATTCATCATCCAACAGTCAACCCTCATAGATGCTTTAGTCATCATCATCATCATGTACAGGCGTAGCATTTCTATCAGTGTGGTAGAAGGTGTTAGTGGCAACATTTGTCACTTTGGGCCAGTGCTCTACCCTACCTAGTCAACCATTCATTTTCTCAGAAAGGACTTTGTTCTTTCTTTCATGAAAGTAAGTTAACAACTACTGAGGCCTCACAAGAAGCCCGAGTTGCTGAATGTTGGGTGCAGAGCCAAAGATGCAAAGCTTAGAGCTGGGGTGCCATGCTAAATTCACAATAATAATGATCAAAGGAAATATGTTACTTGAAAGACGTCTTGGTCTCTGGTTCATGACGAGTCCACACATGTTGCATATTTACTTCTTTTTTTGGTAGAATCTTACAAGGTGTTGCTAGAATATGTTCTGGATATGATTATATTGGACAGTAATTGTGCAAATTTGAGGTCTATGCATTGTGTCATGTCATAGAGCTCAAGTGTATATGCAGGAGGGTAGTTTGGAGTCTCTTCAACGTGGGTTTTGTTAATATGGTCTAGAGTTGAATATTTTAACCCACTTAAATTCATCTGCTCTTTCATGCACCCACCTTTGCACCCACCTTTGAAGAGGAAGGTAGAAGTGGGGTTGCGATTCTTGAAGAGTCCGTCAAGCTCCCTTGGTACTTGTGCATGTCAGTTGCAAATTGTAATGCTCTGAAGTGTACAGCTCTTATGTGCTTGGTAATTCCTGATGGAAATGACGGAAAAATCATGCATTTTTAATACCAATTGTTATTGCAGATTGCAACAGTAGTTTGTATGAAGATTGAGCTCAATATCAAGAAACTGAAATGTTTGGAACAGCTTCCTGCTTCCTGCTTCCTGCTTCCCACTTCCGAAGGCCCATAACTTTGACACAGCACAAACTGGATGAGATTGAAGATTGAAGATTTTGATGTTTTGATGTTGCAACTAGTAGTGATCTTGTATTGTCTATTATTTGATGTCATCTGGGTTACTATAATGAGGATGTCACAAATTTTGATACCAGTAGGGTACGGGTAACTGACGGTATTTCTGTTTTGATACCATTTGGATCTATATACTGTGCAAGAACCTTGATATCTAGGCAAAATCGCCCTAGTATCAATATTGATTAGAATGGTAATTGATCCAAATAATAAGTTGGGTATACAAATATCTCAACTTGACATGCTCACCAATGATATATATATTTGACTGGTATTACAATTTTGATAACCCATGGGTAGGTCTTCTAATACCATTATTGATGTTGATTACCTATTGATACCATGCGACTGACATTGGTTGCAACTATTGCACGAAGTGCAAAACTGCTCGGTGAAACATGGAACCTGTAAATCTTATCCATTACAGCTATGTAGAGTCTAAGAAAATGTGAAGAAAGAAAGTTTCAATGAGAAGGTTAAACCTTACACACCTGTACTACAATGACAGTGGCTGGCATGCCAACAAAAGTGTTGTCTAATCTACGATGCCTCAAAATCACTGCAACATGATAATAATTTGTGCCACTGTGGTTCATTTGAAGGTGATGCGTTACATGGATGATAAAGACAGGGTGTATAAATTTGAGCCGCAAAATGGAGGATGTGGAAATGCAGAAATTCGTAGATGTGTGTGCTTGGGATTTTTCTTGAATGATTAATACTACCCGCTCTTCTTTTGCACAGATCCATGGCCCTGCATTTTTGGAGGCTGGATGCTACAGGAACTTGCCACCCAATTTAATAAACCTAATCAAGCTGGAAATGGAAGTGCGCCAAGTCAGCCGAAGACACGTGGAGCGAAAAATTGCCCTAACCGTAGATTTTCAACTACAGTTTGTAAACATTCTAGGACACTATAAGCTTAACATTCGCTTGACTTAACAAGTATGACAAGGAGAGTGAGAGATTGAATCTTGGTCAATCTATTGCGATGTTTCATTGCAAATATTTGTTACATCTAGTACATTGCTTGTAGAAAGGGAATCAGTGATAGAAGTAGAGAATCATCAGAGCGCTTGAACAAGGAGGAGGACCGACACATTGGTTTTGGGTTTTAGGGTTTAAGGTTTAAGGTTTTCATCTTCCTCAGCAAAAAACAAACGATCGGAAGGGGAACTCAGAATTGAACTGCTAGAGTGAAGGCGAATTTCTTATGTAGGCAGAGCTGCGTTAAAGGGTTTAAGGTTTTCATTCTCCTCCAATCTTTCAGAAAACCCTTGCCAAAAAAAAAAACAATCGGAAGGGGAGATCAGAATTGAACTGCTAGAGTGAAGGCAAATTGTTTGTGTAGGCAGAGCCGATTTCTTGTGAAGTTCACCAGAATGACAGGTAAGGCGGCAGGCTCAAAGAAGCGAGCCGGTGCAGCCTCTTCCGCACCGTCCAAGAAGAGCAAGATCAACGATAGGAAAAAGGAGACTAAAAAGAAGGAGGAGGAGGAGGAAGAAGAAGAAGAGCAGACTCCTGAGGTAGGAAAAAATCCAACAGGAAAAAAATCAGAAGCAACATCTCCTCTTCTGGTATTTGCGCATGGCGCCGGAGCTAACTCCTCACATGAATGGATGGTTAGGTATGTACACTCATACCCGCATGTCAACTTCTTGGAGTTAGAGTCATTTCGTAGCTGAAGTGTTTTTGGTAAGGGAACTTGAGATAGAACATTAGCAATGTGCAATTTGTGCTTACCTGGTGGGGGAAATTGGTATGGAACTTAAGTCCCAGCACTTCATTTTGTAAGAAAACGCATGAAGTGGGGGGCTTAGTAAGCATACTCAAAGATATAGGAACAGTAGTAGAAATGGTCAGCTTTGCTTACAGTTTGTTGTGTGAATATGGGTATGGTTGCTTGTGGCAGATGGAAGAAGTTGTTGACTGAGGAAACCAATGCGGTAGATGTTGTGACCTTTGACTATCCATGTGAGTATATTTGTTTGTTTGTTTGTTTGTTTGGCAGCGTATCACATGCACCAGGCTTCTGCCTACGACTAAACCTAAGGTAGATGGCGCTTAAATGATTACTTTTTCCAACTAGCCCACTTCTCCCAGGATATGAAACACTCGATTAGTACGAGATGGTTAGCAAATCCAAATCAAGGTCGTAGCCACTTTCCTCATAAGTTTGGGAGCTTGTATACAGATCCTATTCATTGTCAAACTGAAGATTGTCTGATTTATTAAATGATCATATATGTCCTCCCAATTATGTTGACTGTTGAGTCAACATAATTGTTGAGTTAACAGAATGGTTAACATATTTTGAGCATGTAGTTCACTCTCTTTCAACACATGTCTTTTTGGTGTCCGATTAAGTTCAGCAACCAAATTAGGGACGTCTATCTTACCTTTTTGAATCGTGGGTGGAAATTGAATCATTCTTTTGTTCAATCGGGACTCTTCACTTGCATTGCAGTTCTTGGGGAGAGGTTCAGGATTTCTACCGTCAGGGACAGAGAGTCAAAGTGACACTAATAATATCATACGACAGGCCAATGTTTGTCTTGGAAATTGAGTTAACCGATCTTCTGATGAAACCTTTGAGCTTTTGAACTTGAATTTGGTGCAATTTGTGTGGATGACCTAGAATGAAAAATCAAATTGTTCTGCAGATTGTGCAAACGGAAAGAAAGGGGCCCCTCCAAAAGCTGAGAAGCTGGTGGATAGCCACATAGCAGAAATTGAGAAAGCGGTTTCCAGGAACCCGGGCCATCCCCTGGTGCTCGTTGGAAAGTCCATGGGTTCCAGGTAACAAATGGTGACTAAGCATTTATGCAGTGCTTTGTTTGCACGGATAATCAGACCGAGCACTGAATAACCCAGGGTTCCTTGATTAACAAAAAATAATGGTTCAAGAGAATTCTCTACCTTGTGCCTGTGGTTCACAAAGCACCTATACCAAGATGAAAATCAGATTGACCATTGAAACGTCAATATTGAAGTCCGTTGTTGATGGTATTTGGTGTCACTTACTATTTGGAGTTACATAGAGCTATAATGTTTACTGAGAAGTTTTTACTCAGTAAAGTCGTTTGTGTTCTACAATATCCAAACAACCTACTTGATCTTTGTTGTAAGAACATCCGTAACTTCGAATACTAATGACACTAAAAACCATGAACAATGTAGTTCTTTTTATTTATACCTTTGGCTAAATAGGTGTAGTGTATTGAAACAGGGTGAGCTGCATGGTGGCTGGGAAAGAGGACATGAAGGTGGCTGCTGTTGTTTGCCTTGGCTATCCTCTCAAGGTGGCGCTTTCATTGTGTCCTTTTGTGTTGCAAATTTACATTTCAAGTCCAAACAAATTTTATGCAAAATGGTCTTTGTGTATGAAGACACGATTGTATTTGTCTTGCTCTGATTTTCGTTGTGTTTTGCAGCTACCAGCATAGGGTTATCATCAAATATGACTGGTCAAAGATATTTAGAAGCGATTCTCTGATATTTGAAATAGTTGGCAAATAATATTTATACCAAACTCATTGCATGAACAGATCATTCTTCACATTTCTTGGGTTGCCACTGGCTAAGCCTTAGCTTGTGGTTGCAAGGATTCCCAAAACTGCACCAGTCCACATGTATTCCCTTCTTCATTGATGTTTCTGATATTGAAAAATTTCTAGATTCTGGTATTTGATCTTCTTCAATTGAAGTCGTCTCTTATCGTGGAATATATTCTTTCTTTGCTTCTCCAGGGAGCTAATGGTGCTCTCCGTGACCAAAGTCTGCTCGAGCTTCAAGCGCCAGTTCTGTTTGTTCAGGTATGTGACTCCATTACTGACATCTCCTTGGCACAAGTTGTAATCACAGAAACTAATTAGAGCTATCCTTTAATCCGACTGGAGATTTTTGGCATGCCAAATTCAGTTTGGTCCTCAATGAGCCAATATAGAAAGTTCTTTGTTCAAACCTCACACCCACTCCAAGCATGCACCAAAAGCTTAATGAACATGGAAAGTATTGTATGCAAAACAACCAACTCCCGGTTGAATTAAAGGATAACTCTATTGGGTTATCACTAGTGTGAGTTGATGTCAAGCACTTGATTATTTGGTATTTATTTGTGTCATGCAGGGAAGTAAGGACTCCATGTGCCCCTTGACAGAGCTTGAGAAGGTGCGCAAGAAAATGACAGTGAAGAGTGACTTACATGTGGTCGAGGGTGGTGACCACTCTTTAAAGAAAGGCAAGCGTGCGGGTGGTTTGACTCAAGATGAATCAGACCAGAAAGCACTTCAACAAATTGGCACCTTTATCAATGACATTATCACTGAAGCCAAGTAACAACGTCAGCAAAGACGGGCATTGTGAAAAGTTTTAACTATCACTGGAGATTGTAATTTTTTGGCACAAGTCGAAAAGAGTTTTTAGTTATTCCTCTTGCGCAGTCTTTGAAAACCTATGTACAGTTTGGGGTTCCCTGAAATTGATGCTGGTGAGTACTGACAACAACTTGTTGTACTCCTTTACAAACTTTTGCACAATACTGGTTCCTCAGTTAAATCAATGCTCTCTTCCTGTACAGGGTCAATTGGTTTCCAAGGTCTGACTCAAGGTGCTTTTCCACAACCACCGTTTCTGTGGTTGATGGTTGTAGTTTACTTTCTTCGGTTCTATTTTTGAGGGAGGAGGGAAAAGAGGTCCATTGATGACAACCGCAACCACAACTACTCTTACTTGCCAAAGTAGAATACGAGGTGTAGTTGAGATTGGTTGTGATGGTTGTAGTTTACTTTCTTTTGCTCTATTTTGTTTGTAGTTACTATGTGGCACCAGCACAGAGAACTTCAATGCCAAAAGCATGGGAAAGGATTTGCAGGAGGCAATTACTCTTAGACAACCTTTCCACTAGATCCCATAACTTGCTTGTCATCACTCCACGGATTGCATCAATAGGAGGGACAATCTTTGATTTTCAAATCTGCTCTTCAGCTACAAGAATCGTTGTGTAACAAATTAAAATCGTAGTTGCGGTTGAAAGTGGGCCTGAATCACAACTCAACCACCATGGTGGGTGATGTAAATGCACCTTCAGGCAAGTGACCTTGTTCTCGAGCTCATCTCTTTGTAATAAGGTACAAAGTGACTCGAATGCAATGAGGTGTTCGTTCAGATTCTGCACTCGTGGATGGCAAAGTCATAAATCGAAGACAAAGTAATCAACATGGTTCCGCAGCATCTACTTCACCAACTCAATCTCAGGGCTGTTCACACATGTGGTTCTGTGAAAAGAGTCAGGATGGGAGTGGGCTTTTGAAGTCGGCCAACAAAGAGGTGGCATTTGCAGCAGGAAGAGGAAGGAGATAATAGTCTATCACCTTGTTGGTGATTTTTTGTGCACGTGCTTAAAGGAGGAAGCTGTTTAATGCAAGGCGTGACAGGATGAATAATGGCAGGTGTGACTTTGACAGCGGAACATTATTGACAACTTTGTAAGGACAAAAATTGGAATACAAATCAGCACTCAAATAATGCTACAGAAACAAATTGAAAGGATGTAGTAGGTATTCATTTTACTAGTGAATTTACACAGATTGCAGACGGTGGATTTCAATGGAACTACACTGTTTTTTGCATTTAGTGTTGTGTTACATTTAATGTTGTTACTATTCATTTACCTGCAACACTATCTACCAACCACTTGACAAATAGTGTTCCCTGCGCCGCCACCTTCTCTACCTTGGCTGCATTACCTAAAACTTTGGTTTTGTAGGCACAGCTCGCCCACCTCCCTCATCCTTCCAGACCTTGCAGCTCACCTTGTAGCTTACTAAAAAATTTCAGTTTGTATGTACTTCTTGTATTCAATGGATAATTTCCTATGCAAACATAGTGGCCGATCAAGGATTTGGTAATGTAGTGGTGGTAGAGATGGTGGTGGTGCAACCATGCGGCAACAAAACACAAAACATAAAAATATTATAACACTAATTGTGGAGATGTAAAAATCTGAACATGGCCAAATTTTACATTAGTTCACAATTAGTGTATAGGTTGGCATTTAGTGTATGCAACATTAAGGGCGTCACTGGCATTTAGTGTTGTGGTTCGTAATTACTGTTGCTAACACTAAATGCAAAAAACAGTGTAGATCTCTCTATTCACGCCAGATTTGCTGTCAAGTTTCAGGAGCTGTTGAGATATTTCTTGTGAAATATAAGGTAGATTTGCCTAATTCAATGTTTGATCTTAAATGGACATCTGTATTTGAGTGGTATATGGTTGGGAGTGCATTTACGAATGGACACCAAAAAGAAATGTGTTGAACAAAGATTGGACTACATGCTCAAAATTTGTTCACCATTCTAGATGCAATAGGTAGTCAACATAATCGGGGGACCTATATGATCATTTAATAATTCAGAAAATCTTCAGTTTGACAATGAATAGGAAATCCATACAAGCTCCAAAAATTATTAGGGAAGTGGCTACATGTACAATTTGGATGTACTCACCATATTGCACTAATTGTGTGTTTTAAATTGAACAAGAAGTGGGTGCCCAGTGAAAATGTCCATGTAAGACCTATTTACCTTACAAATAAGTTGGCTTTTGACTTTGTCATGCAAAGTCTATCTTTTAAAAAGCTCATCCATTGATGCAACACTGTTGCAAATCTCCGTACATTGAATAAGCTATTTGGGTTTAGAGTCCAAGGTTGTGGAAACATGTGCAATGGAGAACGTAAGCAACATTTTTGTTTCAGGCACAGGGCATATGTGCGGCTGCTGAGTTAAGCTGGGCTACCTTGGCTCCAATTTTGGTCATTGAGAAAACAATCTACTAAGCTAGATGAGGCTAATGTGAACACCTCCAGCCTTGTGGAATCATCCAACCAATGGATTCAAGCATTAGAAGCTTGAGAGGGTTAGCAATTGCGAAGTGGGAGCAAAGAATTTGAAAAAGTTGAAATCGGAGTTGAGGAAGGTGTTGATCTAGGTTTTGGAATCAAAGATTTTTTGCTTCTCAATTTGGTGTTATAGGGGAAAACTTCTAACATCGTTCAATTCTGTGTAAGTGGATGACATTACTAGCAAATTCTACATGGGTCATTTGCCAATGAAACCAAGTTCAATGCCAATATTGATTATGTTATGTCTCTAAAGTGGTCATGGGTGAGATAAAGTGTTGCCGAATTGGCTTTTCATTATAGAATACCCACAATACAAGTTGATCAACACCTCACAACCACATGCCGCCTCCTAATTTGCCCAGCTCATCCACAAAAATCAAGCATGTTAGCACTCATAATTATGGAGGATGATGGGTGTGGTTCGACTGTATAGCCGATTAGGAGCCAAAAACAAGTGTCCGATTAAGGAAGCTAACTGAATTAGCCTCATATACCTCATATGGCAAGATGTTGGAGACTATAGGCCAACGCACATGGCGCCAGTCCGCCCCGCCATCTGCTTGGCAGAGGTCCACGTGGCCCCCCGCAATTGGCTGGCCGGGGCACGTGCAGAGGCTCACACGCCAGGCGGGCATAGAGCGCCTTGTGCCCCAGCCTCCGCCTCCTTCCACTTCCGGCACTCACTCTTTTTACCTCCATATGTGTCTGAGTGTGAGAGAGAAAGGAGGAAGAGGGTGTTTCGCAGTGAAAAACTTTATAGAGAATTACCCGGCAGAGGGCGGTGAACCCGTCGATTCCGGACTGAGACGGACGGTCCGCTTCGCCTCCTTCGCTAGTAGAGGTGGATGAGCTAAATCGCCTCTGCCAAGCATAGAGGCTGATGGTTGCTCATGTGCGCGGCACTTATGAGCTACACTGTGCCTGTATCAATATATTTGAATCGATTGACACATGAGATACTTTATAGTGGAATACTTTTCAAGATACTCTTTCATGAGAGATGAGCATCATGGCCACCATGTACGAACTTATGCATGGGTTCGATGGATTCAAGAATCTTTTGGGGTTTGGGAAGGAGCCCACCTTCCTTGCTGCTTGGGCTTTCTCCCGTTTCCCTTATGCGTGAAGCAAGGCAAGATATGCCCACTCTGTACCAACAAACATGTTTCTCAATTTTGAGAGCATTTGAGTTTAGTAGATAGATGGATAGATCATTATGTTGGCTTCTTATGGAAGCAAATATAATGTAGATATGCCTCAGGGCCGCTTTACACACAGACCAAGAGCCATGACCATGAAAAGCTAAGGGCCCAAGACCATCGTCCAAAGGTCGTACTGTGGGAAATCAAAATCCAATTTTAAGATTGACGGGCCCTCAAGTTTAGTATAAAGTGAAAGTGGACCATGTTCATGGACTGCAAAATATTTTATGGACAATCTAAATTAGTAGGTAGTTTGGGACACTACCATGACAATATAATATTTCTAGAATGAGATATGGCCTAGGGCATTACATTATTAAAAGCCCGTGTCTGATTTGCATAAAGCAATGGGTTCAATGCATACATTTGAGTGGTGTAGGGCAAGGTTGTAGTTTTACAAACGAACACCACCAAGACACGTGTTACAATGACGTTCGACTATGTGCTCGTAATATAAACACAAACATGATAAGGAAAGCCTAAGTGATCACTTAAAGAACAAAACAAATTCTTCACTTTGACCTCATGTAACTTTTACATCTCAACCCCGAATCTTTAACATGAATTGATAATCTTTGCGATTTGCAATAGTCTTCGCGATAGTCTTCCTAACCAAATGAGATGAACCGTGAGTCGAGTCAATGCCAAAATTGTTTGTGGAATTGGAAGTGCCCTCAATCCCCCCTCCAATAGGGCCACATATTTTTGAACTTTGAACTAGATTTTGTATGTGAGGAGCCCTACTACAAAATGTAGCAAAACGTCCTCGTATTTCAACTTGTAGTAAAACGACACAGTTGTGATATCAGAGGTAATGATGACTATGTCACGAAGAAAATGTGCTATGGTCCTTGGGGGGGGGGGTGAACTCTTCATTGGAAACCTAAATGATGTATGTGGGCCACTATGAAAATTAAACCCCTCCTGCAGATGTGAAGTTTATAGAGAAAAAACAAATGCATGTGTACTAATGGTAGGCTAGAAAATGGACTCATGTATTTATACTGAGCTTTTCAATTTAATGTGATGAATGCCTCCAGTTCATATAAAAAACATAAATCGTGAATGAAATAAGCCTTTATTGCATATAAAATTCACTTCAATTCCTAATTAGAAAGTCTTTGAACACTTTGTCATTCATACTCAACGATTGGATCAAACAAATGAAGACAAGAGCACAATAACTTAGCCTTAATATGGAAAGAAAATCTCATGGATGCTCCAAGAGCCTCCGGTTTGTAAATACCTAGAACCTTAGTGTAAACCCTACTAAAAATGGATAGGGTAGTCATTAAGGACTATTACCATATAACAACAATGAATGAAAATGTGAATGGGATGAAACTAACACATCTATTATTTTCTCTAAAACCTTAGGGACTCTTTTTGTACATCTACCTCTACTTTTTGCAAAGATATAGTCTTTTTAAATATACACACTAGAGAAAATGACAACTCTCCCTTATGTATATACCAAATATACTAATGCCTCAAACAATACCTCTTCTTACACTCACGTTGTTCATACATGGTATGAAGAGTCCACCCCCTGGACCACAGTTTATAATCGACATGCTCATGTCCAATGAGGACATGACATGTCAACAAGATTTGAGATGATCAACGCTCCAAAACTTCAAACATGTGTTGATCATGTACCCTCATGCTTGTCAAGATCCTAGTGTTTCCAAGTCCAACCGGTTACATGTTGACATCTTTCGGTTATTCTTTGTTGATTTGAAATATATTCTCTAAATTCTTCTAAAATGATGGATAATTTTCCTGAAGTCTTGAATTTGAACCGGTTATTTCTTAAAGCTCAACCGGTTCATCTGCAACTAGTCATCGGTTCTCCCCGTTCATTGACCACCATCACGTCTTCCGTTGTATAGTAGATTCAAAATACTAAAGAGATGGTGGGGCCCAGTGAACGCCTAGGCAAGGCTCCTCATGGCCGTTACAAGCGTAAAGCCAAACTGGGCCCCACCCCAACTACTGCCCTAAGCCTCCATACAACCCAAATCCACATCTACACAATAGCTACATAAAACATAAACCTACATGTACATGATGGCTACATACAACTTCCCTCATCTTCCCTCTCGGTACACTCGTTCCTCCAAGGCTAACCCAAGTGCGACAAAACACCTCCCAATCATGTACCACACCCGTACATTTCCCGCCTAACAGCTTGCAAAGGAAGGAGACTTCGGCTGTGGCCTCAAAGTGCAGCGTCTCGCTCTCTTTCTCGCATTCTCATCTCTGTTCGATTCCTTGTCGAAGAAAATCACTGGTATGTGTCTTCCCCATCTTTCCTCATTTTGATTATGTGATTCTGAGTTTGTTTCCTCTTGTAGTTATGTCGAGGGGTGCAACTATTGCTGTGTTATGGCATGGAACCACATTTTTGGGGTAAATTTAGGTGAAGAGTTTACAACTGAGGTTCTTGAATTGGCGGCAAGATTTGGTCGCATTGTTCTTTCTGCAAGATGTACGACATTTTTTTCGGGAAATGAGAAGTAATCTTGAAGGGTAAGGCATCAGGCCAAGTAGAAGAACTTCAAATCTGTTCGTAGTGTCCGGGTTTGCTTCTTCGGGAAGTCGATTCATATTCGCGGTACTATGCATCTGGTTCTGCTGCCATTGATTTTTTTCTTTTCCTTTCTATCTTTCAGTCCTTTCTTGGTTTCTGTCAATGCTGAGTTTCTTTATTTGAAGAACAGGAACTGATAAGTTCTGTGTGAAATTCTCCATGTTCTTGATGCACGGAAAGAGTCTTTGGTTGTTTCTTTAGTTTGGGCTCGCCAAAAATGAATATTTCCTTCTTCTTTTCAATATTGGGGAATAGCTAAGCTCTACCGTCGTTCATCCGTTGTCGACATTGACATCTCCCACTGTTTAAGAATCTGTTAACCTTATGTTAAAGCGGGTCAACAATCGTGTTCTTGGAATTTTGAAGCGGGCAACTCTCCCCTTCCAATACTTCGAATGGATTGATGATTGGCTTATTTCACAAAGAGGAGCATCAACATGGTTGGAAAGAGGGAGCGAATTCAGTGGTACCGGGTTGGTACCATTTGTGTCTGAATATAAACAAAGGTTTACATTCTCAAATGTCGATCAAATTAAAACTAATTAGAAGCCTTTTTTCCACAACCAGCATTCAGACGGTACCCTAGGTATTTATTTTCACTTTCAAGAAAATTGAAGAATCTGTTTTTGGCAGCTTGACTATAGTGCTACTGATGGTTCCCATGACCCCAGGGTATTGATACATGGGAAGAGAAATGACATAGCTACTTGGAACGCCTAGCCTGCAGCTAGCTACTTTGAACCCCTAGCCTGCAGCCAACTTCAAGGATATAAAGTTCTTGACAGATGTGAGAATAGGTATACAGAAATTCATCGAGATTCTTTTGAGTGGTCACTGATCAAATTCAGGGCAAAGCATTCTTATGCATGTGTACGGACGTTCTCTTTCCATACTAACTTCAAGAATGAATTTCAAAGAACCAAGGTCCTTGAGTACATGTATAAATGTCAAGCTTAGTCAAGTTGATAGCTCTCATTAGTCCTCATGGTTGCATATCTTTGGAAATAAAGTCTTCTTCCCCTACCAATATTCACTCGAAGAGGTCTGTCACCCAATGGAATCATCTTTAGGTTATCTGGATTACCTGAGAATTTTCCATTTTGCATTGGAACCTAAATGGAACCTAAATCAAGAATGTTACGTGTCATGCATGGCAGGTGATTCATACAGACGTATGCAAGTACAATCACAATGGCAGGACGATCATTCAAGGGGCACTTGGCATTTATCTCAACTGGCCTACTTTTTGTGTTGAACCTTGCTGCGGTGATCGGTGGAATTGCTGCAATTGTCATCATATTTTCCCTGGAGCATCAACCCAGTAGGATAGGGTGGCTTTTCGTGATCGTTGGAGGATTTGCGGTCGCAGCAGGCGTCTTAGGGGTGTCAACAAGCAATCTTCGAGGGTGCTTCACATGGCATTTGGTGCTTTTGATGTTCGCTCTCATTGGGCTTATAGCTGCGGCTCTTGTGATTTTTTTTAAACCTACGCAAGTTTTGCAAGGGATGAGGTACAAGGACAGTGAACCTAGTGCCCGCAGGATCATCAAACTCGAGGCAGCAATCTTCTTCATCACATTCTGCATCAACGTGAGATTCTTTTTCCTCCCTTATTGAATCACTTCTTTCTGGTTTGCAGTCTTTTGGTGAAACTTAAGGTAAGGTAGATGGGCCTCATTGGTTACTTTTTGTTATTTCCTACCTTGTTCAATTCGGATTCGTGAGGTTGTAATTTCTGTGTGTCCGCAAATGTGTCTGAAGAAGCCAGGATCAGTTCCAGAAGTTTTGGAGCTCGAATTGTTGTGATTTATTTAAGGTCACTGACAGTGAGCCATAACAAGGCCACATAGGTCCCCCCCCCCCCCCAATTATGTTGACTATTTGAGCCTGGTCTGGTTAGCAAATTTGAGCACTCTTTTAAACACATGTCTTTCTGGTGTTTGTTCTTAGATCTGCACATAACCACTCACCACTCAAATATAGGTGTCCGATAAAGGTCTGTATCCGAATTAGGCATGCATACCTTATGTAGCCCTATGGTGGGCACTTCTAACTCCACATACCGTTTGGGACATTGGATCAGATTAGGAATTGTCTCATCTCATTAGCAATTGTGAATCACGAAGATTCTTGTTCAAGTTTCAGAATTGAAGTCGAGGTGCAGAAGTTATCAGCCCGGGGAGTGCACTTAATGCTAAGACTAGGAATACACGTGAGTGCGTTTTAATAGCATACCCCCCTATGTACTTGACCTTGAAATAGTTTTTAAATTAAGATTTTTTAGGTACTAAATCATTACGTATATATCTATCATTTGGTGTAAAGTTCAGGACCAAAAGTTTTTAAAATCTTATTAAATTTTTTATAGAAGTTTGAACTGAAATGTGTTGTTTTTCGCTTCAAAAATCAATTTAAAAATATTTACAAGTGAGTATTTTTTTGAAATTTATACAACAAGAACTTTAGATTGTGTTTAACAACTTCATATTATTTTAACAAAATTTAAATGATTTTTTAGTACATACATAGGGGGGTCGAAAGTACGCACTCACGTGATTCCTAGTCTTAGCATTAAGTGCACTCCCCGGGGTTATCAGAGGTCAAAGTGAACAATCCCTTTATCTGTTAGTGAACACAGGCCCTCCCAGTTGTGATGTTAACTATTGATCTTAGAATGGTGTCTATATTCTGAGCACATATATAGTTCAATCTCATCGTAACATATGAAGCCTTTTCACTGTCTGTTCTTAACTACAAGCCTTGCCATAGACCACCATAGACCAATCAAATATAGGTGTGTGATTAGGAATAGTGACTGATACTTTGACAGATCTGATATCCTATGCATTTTGTGAAAATGAGAAGTATAATATTTCCCATTGGGTACTGTTTTCAGGCTGCATCAATCATCATGTTATATACACACCAAACCATTCGATATGCACACCTGGTTGAATTGGGGTGTTGTCCTTGGCTGGTTTAACGTTTCTTAGTTACCTGTTTTAAGTCATCAAAGAATGTACATCTCAGTGCAATTCAGGCTGCCAGAAAAAAGCAACTCTGCAGTTCCCATTGAGATGTAAAGTGGTTGGGGAGTGGTTCCAACTTGCTCTTCCGATGTACAAAAAGATCATCTGGAAAAGTTTTGTGATAGCCTATCATGAAAGTCGCATCATGTGATCCAATGAAAAATAACAAGACATGGTTCTGAATTATCCAAAGGCTTTGTAATTAGGGTAGATGTGCCTAATTCGGTTACTTATCTTAAATCAGACGCATATCTTATTCAATTCAGGTGCTCATTCTTTATGTGGTTATGTGTGGCTCCAAGAACGGAGACCAAAAAGAGATCTGTATAAAAGAGATTGGACTACCTGCTAATAATATGATAACCTTTTTAAGCTCAATAGTCAATCAACATAATGGGGGGACCTATATGACCATTTAATGAGCACATGAATCTTCACTTTGAAAATGAATAAGATATCCATATGAGCTCTGAAAATTGTGAGGAAAATGGCTATGGTCTCAATTTGGATTTGCTAACCATCTCAATCTCATCACATGTTTCATATCCTAGGAGAAGGGGCTAGTCAGAAGAAGTACCCATTTAAGACCTATCAACCTTAGATGGTGCAAAATGAGAGCCGAATCTAATCAACTAAGCTTGATCTCCTTTTGTGTATGCAGGTGGTCATAGCTATTCTTGGTGTATGCGTCAACTGTTGTGATCTTGTGGATTATTATGAAGACATTGAGATGACTAGTCGAACCAAAGTTGATCTTGGACGCACGCAATCTGAGGCGGAGCGACGAGCAGCAAGGAAAGAGGAATCAAAAGCTACCAGACTTGCACAGAAGATGAAAGACAAGTACGGGAAATGGACAGGAGGGAGCGATTTTGTTTCGACACGGCGTACTTGAAATGTATGTGATCTCAAAAAGAGGACCTGAACATTTCGGAAACCTGAGTGACCCATAACCCAGAAGGGAGTTTCTGGACATTGGAGGCCTCATTACTGGAGATCTTACATATAGGACCAAGACTATTAAAAGTGCCTGTTAGCTATTGCTCTGGCTAACTAACGCTGAACATGAAAGAACCTGCTGATGATCTTTGAGATCTAGTTCAGGCAGTTACAGTAGCTGATAATTTGCCAGTTTCTGACCGCAAGAAACTAAATTTGTTCTCCATGGTACTACATATTGGAGAATTAGTACCTTTCAAAAACACGAAATCCTTTTCATAGGAGTTCTCTGTTCTGTCCTGCCTTCTGGGACCATGGCCCATTGAATGTGTAGGTTTAGGGTACAAAAATCAACACTTTGCAATCTAGTGATGACAAAAAGATTTGCATGTGTGGATATATAGAGCTTGATGAATAATGCCTGATGGAGAATTGTAAGTGTGTATCGGGGAGCTGCATTTTATTAAGTAGCTGATAGTTTTGCCAGTTTCTGTCTGCAAGAAACTACATGTGTTCTCGAAGGTAGTGGTGTTGCTATGAGTGTTGGTCTGGTAGCGCCCTCTTTTTTAATACCATTTGGGTATCTATAATGAGGATTTTACATTTTTTGATACCAACAAGGTATGGGTATTTGATGGTGTTTTTGTTTTCAATACCATGCGGCTCTATATACCATGCAAGAGCTTTCATATGAACATGGTTTAGAATGGTATTGACATGAATAATAACTCAGGTAACAAAAGATCTTGACTTTGACATGCCCACCAAATATCAATATTTGACTGGTATTACAATTTTGAAACCATTATTGATGTTGATTATTGATACCATGCATTCACCTATATACCATTCCAACATTGATTGCTACCCTCCAACACAAAGTCCTTTTGGTAAGAGTTCTCTGTTTCTTTTCTTTTGTGACCATAATGGATACAGGGTAGAAAAATCATCACTTTGCAAAAGTGATGACAAAACTTAAAAGAATTGGCACATGTGGATTTAGAGAGCTTGATTGACGCATGTATGTGATCTTTTGTCCATCACTGCATTTAAATCTCCAATGGAGAATTGGAATGTAAAATGGAATTCATAGGGATTGAGTGAGGTCTTCTGCATTTATGTCTGAGGAAGAATAGAAGTGCGTGCTGGGCACCTGCGTCCAACTTGTTAGGTTGTTATCAAGAGTCTTACGTACTGGGTACCTGGAACATTATTACTCGGATTTCCATGGAGATGTAAAGTGGTTTCAAGAGATCAGGTCTCTGTAAACATTTGTGATAGAAGTTGAGATTTGTGTGATTCAAGGGCTGGTTAAGTGTGCATACAACATCAACCGAATTGACTTTGAAAATTATCATTTGTATATACTAACATCAAAATAATGATACTTCTCCTATTAGAGTGAACATAAACTGGCGCATAACCTGACAATGGTGGGTCTCCAAAAGCTAAAGAATTCTCCGTGGTATTGTAGATTAATGTGTCTGATTACAGAGATCGAAGTCTAACTATCAGAACAACCTCTTCAAAATCAACATCCTTCAATGACATGATGCATCCGTCTTTTAGTACTTTGAGTTCAAGTGTCTGCAGGCTGGACTGTGTGATGATTGTAGATTTTTTTGGGTTGAAATGATGGGCATTGCACCAGTTTGGGTGCTCTTGAAGCAAAGTTAAGCAAGTTGAAAAATCCCTGCACAATATTCAAAATTTTGAGAGAGTGGGATCCTCTCAAAATAATATTGTCCATTTGGACACCTAAAAGTCATGTTAGGTTGATAACTACTAGATTGTACTTCAAACGTGTAGTTTCCATTAAAATGAGAGTATGTTGAGCTGGGGAATCGACTCATTTAGGTTGAGTCGACTAAATGAGGACAATATGTTAGTCAATTTAGGTTGAGTTGACCTAAATATTAAGAATACTATATTTGCAGCCATAATGTACTGTACATGCCAATTTAGGTCGAGTCGACCTGAACTGTCATCCTAAATGGACCATTTTAGGTAGCACATCACTCCGCAATTTACAGCGGGAAATCAAATCTTATTTTTTTACTTGAACTCTACAACTCTCCAATGGTTTTCACTTCATTCTTGGATTAATAGTTTGCTTTATGTACTCCCAATTCACTGGAAAACTCTCAAAATTTTGAATATTGTGTAGTGGTTAGGTATCATTGTCATGCGAGGCCTGTTGATTTTGTTGCTCATAATGTGAGCAATGTGAGCAATGCGAGGCTTCAGCATATATGTTGAGCACTTTGCTGCTCACTTATAATATATTTATGTGCTTGAGTTTCTTCACTTGGCATGACTAATTAATTCATAGATAAGAATCTCTTAACACATCGGGATGCTGTCATGTGCATTTAAGGGCCGGTTTACACTATGGACCATGAAGTCGGACCATGGAAGATGGCGTTTGTCAATGGTCCGAGTTCGTGGTCCGACTTCCATGGTCCGAGTTCATAAAAAATTAGTTTTAAGAGCCATGGGCCCCTCACTAGGTGTAAACCGAATGTGGACCAAGAAGAATGACCATGCACCAAAAAGTGAAGGTGCTGATTTTTTTAATACATGCCCAAAAAAGGCAATTTTGAAAAAAAATCAAGTTTGATCATTCTCTTGTCTTCTCTTGGGCTTCACTTGTCTTCACTTCTTGTTAAATGTGTCGAAGATGTGGCTTGCAAATCTTCTCACAACAATTTTTACAAAAAAAAATGAGCGATTTAATTTGTACATGTTCAATGTAATTTACATGTGACATGTACCTTGTGTTGTCACTACACTAAATAGGATATTTAGTGTTTGATTATATTTAATGTTGTTACCACCCTACCTTGCTCAACACTAAAGTTCAATTCTTTGATAATTAGTGCTAGAAGATTTCCCATTGCGGTTCTTTTGACCACCCTGATCTGCAGTCACTAAACAACTACAGATTTTTCTTTTTTCTTTTTCAACTGTAATTTTAAATTTTTGGGGCGTGTAATATATTGTTGGAAAGGTATTTTCAAGACCTTTCCAATGGTATATTACAAGCCCCAAAATTCCAAATATTGCAGTTGGTAGAGCAAAAAAACAAGTCTGCACTCAAATTCTTGAGTTCTAGATGTCCCACGTTGTTTGGTGAAACACGTGGGAGCTGGTATAAGGGGAAAAACAAGGCAGTGCTGGTATGTCTTATGGGCTATGATATGATTAAGGCACATAGTAGAGGGTAGATTCGTTAAAGAATTATTAAAATGGTGATTCTCTGCCATGGGCCCTTGCCTTTTCCTACCAGACCACCTCTCTTGCCTCTCTCAACGAAAAACCCGTTAGACCATTTCAGTGCATTTATTACGCTTTAAAAATTATATTTTGGGGACCTTGACCTCCGTGGTCCCTCTGCCATTTTTTCTCTAGTGTAAACCGAAGTTGTCCCGGGACGAGTTCAGCAGCCAATCAACGCTCTTACATCGCCGTGGGACAACTTCATGGTCCATAGTGTAAACCGGCCCTAAGCTTCATGTACAGAAATACATACTGGCAAGTGGTCATCAAAAGGAGACATTAGGTACTAAGGTCGAGGCATCCATAGTCTACTAGGTCCATTTAACCGCTCACTAGGGCCATGTAATGCCGACATGGATGAGATCTATATTTTTAAGGCGAACAAAGTTAGAGTTTATGTGGTGGCGGCTTGTGATTGATTAAGGTTGAGCCATCTATAACTGATAAAATAAGAGAGTTTACATTTGTTTAGAAGGAGTGATAATGGGGAATTACTTTACTTGCGAAGAGGAACAAATTCTAAGGAGAATGCATAAAATAAAATTCATGAATATAGAAATTTCTACAAATTTCAAAGTGTAGTCTAAACACATAGTCGATCTATAGGTTAACCCATAATTGCTCATCTAAACGCTGCTCCTTGGCTACAACAATTGTCAAAACTCTTATGAGGGCAATCAATCATAAGCCACCACCACATAAACTTTAACTTTGTTCCCCTAAAAATATATAGATCTCATCCATGTCGGCATTACATGACCCTAGCGAGCAGTTAAATGGACATGGTCGACTATGGATGCGTCAACCTTACTATATCATAAGAGTTTTAAGAACTATCCTAGGCAAGCATTAGTATTTAGATGAGCAGTTATGGGTTACCCTATAGACCAACTATGTGTTACCTTAACTTTACCACTTTGAAATTTGTAGCAATATCCATATTCATGGGAAAAAATTAAAATATAAATACGCCCAATTTGACTCATAACCTTATTCAGATCCATAACAGTGTTCTGTGGGACTGATAGTATTCCAAGGAATATTCCCAATATTTTTCACATTTAGCCTGAATGTGGAGAATATTCCTTGGAATATTGCCAGTCCCGCAGAACATTGTTATGGATCTGAATAATGTTATGCTTGCATGTAGATAACTCCAATACTTGTTTAATTTCTGCACTTCGTGGAGAATTTTAGTTCATGACAACTATATCCACCATGGGAGTTACATTGAAAACGTGCCCTTCCCAAGCTAATTATAAAATTCATTTCAATTGGATCGTATCAAACTAAGTCGAGGCTTTTTAATCCCACTCTTATGTAATATAGTTTTTCATAAGTTGACCCAATTCATGCTCACTATGGGCAACATTATTCAAAAACACGTGTTATGAAACACAAATGTTCTAATAGACTTCAAAAGTTATTATCGACTTGATTATTACTCTCAGAATGCCCGAGGCCTATGCTATGGAACATTATGATGTCAATCCAAAGAGAATTAAAAAAGGGGTTCATGTTTCCATAACATTATTCAGATCCATAACAATGATCTGTTGGATTGACAATATTCCACAGGATATTCCCCACATTAAGTCCAAATATTTCGAAATAGAAATACATGGGGAATGCATATACAATGTTTCCAAATGTTTTCACCCTCCCCCATGGTAGGTGTCACGATAGTTTACCCCAATCTGGAATTGGATATATTCTTGCCGAGATAAGTTACTGACCGGCAGAAATTACACTGGAGTTACGCCATCTTCATCACCCTACGAGTCGGCAACGCTCGAGAGTTGTGGTGGCAGCTGTAGTTGGAGAATCGACAGGCACGAATTTGCACACAATTGCGATTCGGAGAGTTGAAACCAAACAACCCAGCTGCGTCTTCTTCCCTGACCTATCTCCCCAAAAGTTTCTTGAGCAGCAGTGGGTTTGTATCTCGCTCGGCGGCTCAGAAATCACATCATTGAGAGTTTTTCCCAATTCCCAGATTCACAGGAGGCTAATAAGTTGGTGAAGCTGCAATTGCGAGTATAAACTCCAATTTCTGTGCAAACCAAAACCCCATCGAAGCCATGGAGCTTTGCCGCTGCTGCTGCTCCACAATTTTGAACGCCAGCTCCAACAATTTACATCCCTCTTCCAAGCCTCACCAAGTTTCGGACACCTTAGGCCATCGTCGCAACGGGCGGCTATCGTCGCTGCTGGGGCGCGCATTGTTGGAATCCAGCGTCGAGCTCACCCTTTCTTTTGCCAATTTGTTGACGATTGGCGGCAGAGGGAGAAGTGCAACACAAATGTGCGAAAGTGCTCCCGGGGACAGAGTGAGACCGTGGCGGGAGGCGGTGGGGATGAACGGTGCGGTCGTCGGGTGGAGGGGGAGCGAGAACCGGCGGAGGGTTTTGGGTTTAAGGGTTGAAGCTGGTAGCGGGGGGGATACCATGTGGGTGACGGCCACGGCAGCGGTTGCACTAGTCCTGTCCCTCGCAACGTTCGCTGCTATCGGTGGATTCCTGCTGTCCAAGGGTATGGACAACCAAATCCGAGAGGAGGTGAGCACAACAACGCCCGCTAAACCCTTCAATTATACCCTAAATTGGAGTTTTCTTTCAATAACAAAATTCATCTAATGTCGGCGTCCTGCCCAAGTAGGCCATTGATTGTCCAACATGGATCCGGAGAAACCAAGAGGAACCCATTCCTTCAAGGGGACAATTTTTTCTGTCCAACCTTTTAGCTAAAATGATTTTGGTTTCGGTGGAATTAGTGAATGTCACGTTTTCGTCGTTCGCTTGTGGGCACACACTTGAAGTTCTTGACGTCCTGCCCAAGTAGGCTATTGATTGGCCAACATAGACACAATGATTCAGAGAAATCCAGGAGGAACCCTTTGCTTCATGGAGAGAATTCTTCTGTCTATCCTTTTAGCCCAGGTTTTTTGGGTTTTGGTGGACATTATAGTTTGACCTTTGGTGAGCTGTCTACAGCATAAGAACCACAACATTCCTTCCAAACGCTTGTCATGATGAAACGTCAAGTAGATCAGGTGTTTTCTTTACAATCAGAGATGTAGGACTTTAATGTTATCAAAATCAGTTGACGTGATGCCAACTGGCCTCTGGATGCAAAAAACCAAAGGCCAAAAAAGCATGTGAACATCTTCAGTTTCCTCCAAAGTCCTTGGTCGTGTGTGAAAGTACCTTGTTGAAGGTTGTTTGTTAATGGTGAATAATAGTGAGGATGTTGGGTGACGCCTGATCATTTTAGCAAAATATTACAAAACACAAATATGAAGTTGGACCAGTGTGGAGAATTAATCAATGAAATTAATGCAGCAAGTATGGTGATCCTCTTGCATGTTTTCTTCCTTTCAATCAATCTGATGAATGTGAAATGAGAATGCTTGAATTCTGAACCTTCAGATAGTGCTCGGTACTATGATGTGACATAAAATTGATGATTCTTGTGCTCACAGGGATGTGTTTGACTTGGGCCTAAAGATGGCAATACAAATTTGAATTTCATCGCAAACTTTTGAAGACACCTTCTATGGAATTTTTGACAAGGAGTTCAATTTTCAATATAATCGTCATTTGGCCAAAGTTGAACACCTCTGCTTCATTTCATTAAAATTGGGGGTTCCAACACCACTTGAATAGTCCTTCAACATTATAAAGTTGTTAAAAGTGGGGCGAAACTCCCTACCAAAACATGATTTTTTGAGAGACTTTGAGGACAACTCTTAACATTCCTGCACTCACTTGGAAGAGCTTTTTGCTGTAATTTCTTGCCACAGGAAGAGGAGTTGCAGGAGCTGAAAGCCAAAGGTCTATACAGTGAGCCAAAGGTGACACAATATGAGGAACAAGGAGTTGGAACGAGCAAGCGAAATCGACGAGTGAGCGAGGAATAAACAGCGATACCCAGTATGTAATAACATGAGCTCGAAGATTTGTATGTAGTTCTTGTGATCAACATTTTATACATGTGTTCCCTACTAAAGTAGATTTTCCCCCATAGTGACTAGATTCTGATCCTTGTATGATCTGTGGAATTTAGCAGTCCTGACCAACAGAATGTGTTTTACAATGTGCCTATTCATTTCAGTTGCCACGAATATATAGTGGCAGGTTTGAAGCTTGTATTTAAATTTGTGGATTGGCAGTTACAAGTGCACCCAAGTGCAGAGGCTTGAATGGTTTGGAACTCTGATTTTACATATTCCAAGACCAAACTTGTTGGTGTAATCATCTAACAGAGTCCTGATGTAAATGAAAAAATGATTTTTCATCGAACGTCATCTAAAAAGTAGCTTCAACTAACAGCAGAGAAATTAACAAACTCAAAGCTACAGGAGTCTTCTAAATCGAGTGGCTCAGGCTGTCTTCTAAATTGAGGATGCAATTAGCTGGCTACATTATCCCTTCCATGCAAGTTAACTCTTAGACTTTTGAACTACAACAGCATATAGGAAACTGATGCAAATATCTTCACATCACTTCAATTTTAACCCAATAGTTTATTTGCGTATTGAGTCATTTGGTTTGTGAAATGCACCTTGTGGAAGAGGTTCCATATCCTACTAGCATCAATCTATCCAAGAATAGTTGAAGGGTCACAGTAAATTAGTGATATACTTTTGAGATTGCTGCAAAACAACACCAGCTCAAAAGAAAGTTAATTACTTGGGGATTGGTCCTTGCAGTAGTGGGCCCTTTGTGATGGCCCTCTTTGCCGCAATTACCACCAGACAAAGAACCTACGGTAGAAGCTTAATTTTTGACATTCATCCAGTCTCAAGTTTTACAGTTATATTTTCAGCATCTTACAGGTTGTTCTCATTGTGAGGCAAATACAACACAAGCAACAGCAGAGAGTGAACCTTTGGTTGGAAGGTAAGTTAACTTACATGAGAGCCACGGTTGCAAGGTTGCATTGCATTGAGTGCTACTTTGACATTTTTATGGTCCAACGTGTTCTTCTTTGTCAGCTTACTCTTCCTCACCTCAAATTTTAATGCTTCCTAACCTCGAGATGTGTAGAAAATGTACTGATACTCCAAAGCAAGCTATGATCCAAAATACAAACTAAGATATGTGGCCCTATTGTGGGTACTTTCAACTCCACTGACAGTTTTGGCAGTCGGATTGGATTGGATCGGAGTTTGTCTCATCTGGTTAGCAATTGCAAATCACAAAGATTGTCATATCAAGTTCCAGAATCAGAGTTGAGATGCAAAATCTATAGGAGGTCAAAGTGAAGATTATTATTTTCTGTAAGCGATCATACAGGCCCTCCCTCCCAATTGTTAACCCAAATGTGATGTCCACAGTTCAACCTATTATGGTGTTTAGATTTTGAGCACATAGTCTAACTCACTTGGAACACGTCATTTTTGTGTCTATCTTCACTGGCATAAGGTATCTGGGTGCTATTCGATTACTTTTCTCAATTGGACACCTATATTTGATTGGTGTGTGGTTTGGTAAGGATCAAAGAACAAACATCATAAAGATACATGATTAAAAGAGATCAGACTACATCTTCAAATTTTATTAATTACTCCACACTCAAGAGTGAACACAATTGGGAGGACCTATGTATTCAGTTAAAGAACACCCACCTACCCAATCAAATAAAGGTGTTCACTGAAGAAGAGTGACATATAAGGGCCACGTACCTTAATATTATTGAAATAGAAGTCAGACCTTAGTTTCTACTTCTAAGTATGACAGCATGCTTCAGGGTGTCAGCACATTTCTACATATCTCACAGGTTGCAAGCTTTAAGACCAGAAGAATTGGAACGTGAAGTTGGTGAAGGAGGACACGTTGGACCAGAAAGATGTTAAAAGTGGCCCTTCAATCAACCTTTCAAACCAATGATCCACTGGGCGCTTTCTTGAGGTCACCAGGATTTACCCACCATTCCTGCAATAGAAAACTTGTTGCATTCAAAATTAAACAATCTGCCACAAAATGAACCTCTTCGCTCGTGTTGGACATACTAGATTGTTGCACTGAGAAATTAAATTGTGTCGATTAACACAAATCGTTGGTGCCCAACTGGATCCCACACATCCTCAAGTGTCACCTACAGATATAATATATATATCATTTTATTTTCTAATATTGCAATCTCCCTTTCGCATATTGGTGATAAATAAAGCATATAGGTTACACTGCTTCACCTCCCTACGAAGTTGAATCAATTGGGTGCTGTAAGGCCTATTTTGTGCTAAGAAGATGGATGGTCTCTGGAAGCCTAAAGGAAATCGGCAGACGATTAGTCCACTGGTCTATGCAGTTGCCTTTCATTCCAAGAGCCTCTGAGAGCGGCTGATGGAATTCCAAGATGTGAGTCCCAATCTCAGGTGGTTGGATCTTGCTAGAATTTTTGCGACTATTTGTCTTGGACATTACTACTGAAATTGTTTGTCACAATTAAAATCTTATTCTTAAAATCTCATGAATGGCTCGTGAAGTGCTCACATCTCAAGGGACATTTTGATGGGTTTGTTCACTTCAAAATCCTAACATGCTTGCAACTTCTCCACCAATCGATAGTATATATATTTCTAGCCAATCTTATAATATTTTTCATCAAATCAATGAGATTCGTGTAGATTATGATACTTTTTCAAGCTTCTTACTTCCAAAGTCTCTATAAGAGGACCAAAAATATTTTCTGTATTATATTTATCCATACAAATGTGATCATTTGATGGTGTCTCTCAACTTCTTTCAAGAAACCCTTTGGAAATATTATCTTGCAACACATCCCTTAGAAAATGCTTACCCCTTTGGCCTTTGATGCTTAATTGTTAGACAGCCTTGAATACCTATCAGGTTATGCTCACCTATTAACTTTTAATTCTAAAGGCAACCAAATATCACCTGCATACCTTAGTTGAACAGCTCTAATCATTCAAATGGGAGCGAATTGAAGTTCCATCGAGTTTATCACGACACTGCAAGATCTACTGCGATAAGGAGGCACATAAGGAAGTCTTGGATATGTATCAAGTGCTACGTTGAGAAATTTTCCGGAATTTGGTTGTTTCAATTCCTGTGAGCCAGAGATTCTTGAACTGTTGATTCTCGACTACTGAAGTATACAATGTCCTAACTTGTATCAAGCCTCTTGAGTGGGTAACATTTGTGTCAAGTACAGTAGCTCCGAAATTCTGTTGCAAAATGTTTTTGGCATTTGCAACTCGGAATTGGTCAGACGGCTTGTCTTGGAGACCAAGTGATAAGGAAACTCTTGCTTCCAATCTAGTTGTTCATAATTGTACTTGGAAAAGGCTGGATGATTTCAAGGACCATAGCCTTGCAACTTCAGTTTTATTTGATGCTAATCAAACCCATAAAGAACTCGCCAGTACTTTGCAGTGTAGTTGGAGGGAACATTTTATGGCATAATGGACCACCGCCAAATCCAACGGGCTTTTTATATTCATAATTTATCTCCTTCTAACTTGAAAAATTCTTTTATTGGTCCATGAGCTTGAAGACAATGCACATATTCACATTTTTCTTCCTTTTATGGTTTTATTTTATTATTATATTTGAACCCAAGTACCTAGTAGACTTACATCATGCATTCCAAATTAAGGTGCATAATGTGCTTTGAAGGAAGTCAACACACTAACTTAGTGATCTTCATGTTTCAAAGAGAACACATCCCATGGATATCATACTGGTAGGGTGCACCAAAAATCAAGTGCTAAGACCCAATCGCTATTCCGACCATAAACGGTTGAACCTTGGAATACCTAGGCCAGCTAAAGACCTTGGGTTTGAGCCATCCTTACATTGCACTTGCAATTACAACGATTGGAGATCTCGTGAGCACATGGCAAATGTCACAACAAGAATCATATTCTTCATGTTAGACTTTTTAAAGAGAAACATTGAAGTGCCTACAGACTTACATCACGCATTTCAAATTGAAGGTGTATAACGTGCTTTGAAGGAAATCAACACATTAACTTACTCACCTTCTTTCTTTCTCAAGTCTAGAAGTTCACATCCCTAATATGGTCCGACCACATGTTGAAAGCGATGCTCACATGGTGAAAACGTACCTCCCCTGACATCCACCCACAATGTTCTTGTGGCTTCACCACTTGACTGCAAAGCGTATGGTGGAGATTTCTTTTGATGTGCATGGTCCTTTCACCATGGAATAATTCCGTAGGTGATAAACATTTTCAACACAAACGGATTCCATGTTCAAGCAAATTGCCACGTGGAACTTTCCTATTAGTTGGAGCCTCTACAAACTCCCATGTGTCACCTCAAAAAACCAACATTTCGACACCCAAGTGCCAAACATGCTTATCCCATATGACACTAGAGGCCATGGCAAGGTTGATAGTGCACTAGAAGAAAACTTGTCCATTCCAACCATCTGTTACAACATGTCTACTGAGACTCATGGCAAGGAAACGCATAAATAAATCATTTTAGTTGTCAACCAGAAGTTTTTGATTGTCAATTCCTCAAAAACCTTGACCAAAATTGTCTAATATACAACAAAACGATTTGATTTATGCACTTCCTTGCCATGAATTAGAATGAAAAATTTGCAACGGATGGTTGGATTGGACAAGTTTTCTTCTAGTGGTGGAAGAAAACAAAAAAATAAAAATAAAAATGTGTTGGCATGAATCCATAGGTCCACACCACGCCCAAGTACATCCCTCGTAGGCTTTGATTGGGTCCTAGCTAGTAGTTGATTTCCAACCACGAAGGTGACCCAAATTTTGACCACTCAACTCTCGGCGCGAGCAACGGTCATACTCAAAGAGCCCACAATTCGGTTAGTTATGAAGTTATTTCCTCTCTCTCGAGTGTCCTTCCACGTGGGCACCCATTTGGTACATGTGGCGCTCGCCGTGAAGAGTTGTGAGGAGTGTGATCACTAGGTACGCCCACCACTCGAATCCTAATGTCAACGGTGACTAAAGCGGTCACGTCCTTGAAACCAACATTTGTGTTTTCCAATTCATCTAAGTTCTTTGGGTGCAAGCATGGCAAACCGAACCACAAAGTAGGGTCCTTCATGTTGATGTCACAAAAATTTGGTTTAAAGGTCATAAATTCTAGTACCCAAAAAGTATTTTATGTTGGGGGTTTTGTTTTTATCAAAAGCCTTATACAATTCTTTAAAATACTCATATCTATAACATCAAGATGATGTATGCCTTCAAAAAATATCACTAAAAGTATGTCTACAAACAAATGATTATATTTGGTTCTACACACAAATTTCATGGTTTTGAAGATTTTATTTTTATTTTTGTCTTATTATTCTTTGAGTTCATAATGAACTTCAAGACAATTTTGCATGAAAATTTGAGATAAAGGTACATGAGTAAGTTTTCTAAGGGATCTCATTGTGGCTGCAAATCACAAACCATTGATGATAAATTTTAGGATCGTTAGAATACATTGGAAGTAGAAGTATGAAATTATTAATAAGTTCCAAGATTACTCAACAATGCAATGAAGAAAATTATGAATTACACCTAGTGTTTTGAACCAAATTTAGAGGACCTTCTTAAAGTATTTTCATTCAATAATACTCTAAATTGGAATGATATTCGTATACGAGTATGCCAATATATTATAACCTTTTGTCTGAGATAGGCCCATCCACCTTACCCCCTAAGCATCCAAAAGGCCATGTATGAGCCTCAACATGCATGTATTTCAACTACATGGATTCAATTTTAGTTATTCGTGACCATGCTAAAAATGAAATCATTCATAAAGTGCACTTTCTTAATGGGTCGAATGCTTCAATTTCGATTCTGAATTTACATTCAAGAGTTGCCCTTGGATGCAAATTCTTATTTACCATATCATCGAGTTGATCATCTATGTCACAAAACAAAAACAAAAAGATTTCCTCCTTGAAAGGAGGTTTTAAGTAAAGCTAGACTTATGCATGGGTTCTAGACATTATGAAAACGTATACATGCATTTCTATCAATGCACCCTATGAAAGAAATGACATATTTTGGTCATAGATGTGAATTGCATCTCTTGGTGCAACACGTTTCAGTTGCATGCAAATTATGTTATTTGTGAAAAATACACATGGAAAGTGATCATTTGACCACAATGATTCTCAAAATATGCATGATAAAAAAGGTCGTCACTTTCTAGTCTCTTTCCCTGAATAGGTTATCTTGAAACATGCGTGTCTTACGGCGCAAAAAAATTAAAATCCCTCAACTCAACATAATTTTTGGACAAGTCTTTAGTCCGAATTTACTTAAATCATAGTTTTGACTTAAGATAGTATGTATCAAATAAGATTTCAAACCATCAACATAAAAATTGTGGTTTTAAAACTTGGTGAGGACTCAAAGAAATGGTGTCTAGAGGCCGTAGAATTGGCCCTTAAGTGGACCTTCAAGGGTTGATATTTGGCGTTGATGTGTACAAGAATATTATAGATAGTTTTGGGATGACTATTGATCACCAAAATGGAATAGTGACTTCCAATCATGTCAAAGTGGACCAAGATTCTTGGGTTTGGAAGGAAGTTCGGACCTTTCCCAAAACATGTAAGTACTCACACTTCCGTGACAACTACGAACGTTTTAAGCGTGTGACATGCATCGAATGAATCCATGGTGCAAATCATGTGAGTGAGAGCATGCATAGTGAATGTGTTTGGTACAAATATACAAGCCGTGTAAATTTGAACCTTATAATTCATGTCTCTTCGTTGATGAGGGCGGGGTGGAAATTGATAAAATTTTGACCCATTTTGGTGATGCACGTGGTGTTCAACCTCCTTGTGCACAACCAAAAGGGGTACATATTTATGAACGCTCGTTCGTAAATATTATGATATTTTTTCTACATATACATAACTATTGATAATATCATTTTTATATTTTTTGAAATTTTTAGTCATCTTCATTATTTGTAGTAATTGATTTTGTTCAATTCTGCGTCATTCTAGTTGGAAACGGTATGTTTTACAAAAAACAAAATCATGGAATTTGGCTGCCATTTTTTACTATGTGATAGACACCATGTATATGTACTCATGAAAAAAAATTGATAAAATTTTTGACCCAGTTCGGTGATGCACGTGGTGTTCAACCTCCCTGTGCACAACCAAAAGGGCTACATATTTACGAACGCTCGTTCGTAAATATTATGATATTTTTTTCTACATATACATAACCATTGATAATATCTTTTGTAATTTTTTTTGAAATTTTTAGTCATCTTCATTATTTGTAGTAATTGTTTTAGTTCAATTCTGCGTCATTCTAGTTAGAAACGGTATCTTTTACAAAACAAAAAGATCATCGAAGTTGGCTACCATTTTTACTTATGTAATAGATACCATGTATATGTACTCATGATAAACATTTCATAAAATTTTGACCCATTTCGGTGATGCACGTGGCGTTCAACCTCCCTGTGCACAACCAAAAGGGCTACATATTTACGAACGCTCGTTCGTAAATATTATGATATTTTTTCTACATATACATAACCATTGATAATATCATTTTTATATTTTTTGAAATTTTTAGTCATCTTCATTATTTGTAGTAATTGATTTTGTTCAATATTGCGTCATTCTAGTTGGAAACAGTATGTTTTACAAAACAAAAAGATCATGGAATTTGGCTGCCATTTTTTACTATGTAATAGACACATGTATATGTACTCATGAATTATAAAGCCTACCGGCTCCAAAAATCTCCCGCCTTCATCCTCCACATTATACTCATTGCAACTGTGACGAGCGTCATCAGTTTTTGATTTCGGGAATTCACACCTGGACCTTATCGAGCTTTCATTGCACAATTTGCTGCGACGTTAAAGTCAAAGTCACTCACAAACTAAACTTATCCGCATGTGTCTAAGTGCTCAAAATGATTCGTATCACCGGTTTGTAATTTATGTAGACGTACTACAAATCGGCACTTGATATGCTCAACATGTAAGTAGGTATAATTGCCTGCAAGTGTACTTCTCAATTTCTTCTCTGATGTTGACTTTTATGCCACACCTTAACTATCAAGCTTGCAGTGTACAATTCGGTGCTTGATTTTTTAAGATGTTTTAAAAATACTATATGTATGTGTGTAGTGCTTACCAAAGTGTATCGCACGATCGATCTGGGGTTGATCTGTAGTTTTTGTGTGTGTGTTGATGCTTGATAGTCAACATTTGTAATAGACAATTTGTTTTCGGGTGTGCTGAACTTCTCCTCATGGGTTGAATTTTTATGAGAGAGTTCCTTATCAAGCTTTCATTGCACACTTTGTTGCAATGATGTAGACACTCAAAAGATCAGTTTGTAATTTTTGCGTGTGTACTACAAAATGGCACTTGACATGTCAATATGTAGATATTAAGGATGGTTTGCCTTTAAGCATGCACTACAAGCATATGAGTCTTAGGCAATTGAGCTACATCACATGAAACTTGTCCTGTGTAACTATTTTTTTTTTTTAGTCTAGTCCAGTGGTAGATTTGCATTGTTCTTTCATCGACGTGGGGTGATTGCGTGTAACAAACAAATCGCATTCAATTGCGCTCAATTTCTCCTCATAACTTGGTATTTAACGGAAAGCCTCACTACTTGAAAGGGAAGGGGGGGTATCAATACCCCCAAGGCCTATATATCAATGGGCAATTTAGGGGCCTCCTTGCTTCTCTTACCTAGACACACTTGTTAAAACACCATAAGTATTGTTGGGGTTTGTTGCCATCGGCATATTGGACAAATTCATTACTAGCATACGAGTTGTACGCAATCATCCCATGTCCATCCCACTGTTGAAATTATTTGATGCTACTTTGTTGAATTCCAGTGAATGTCTCTTGCATTATTGTGATTTTAGACACTCTTTGAATGTTACTTCTTTTTTGGGGGACACTCAACGAAATTGATCTCCCAAAAATTTAGGCACCTCTCAAATTAATTATTTTTTGCCCAAGTTGCGAGAGAGCTACGGTACTTACTTATCAACTCTTTTCAATTTTCCCATCATTCATTGATTTGAAAAGCTCATGGCAAGAGGTTTTGTGGGATTAACCCCTAGTCGTCTAAGAGGTCCAACTAGGCGTTTCCCAAGAAAATAATAGCGACTTACATACTTACATTTTCAGCCAGCCATGTTAAAAGTGACCCTATCTCAAACCAACTCATTTTTCAAGTGCATAAATTTGATACGTTGAACATATTGATGTTATTGAATATCTATGTTGATCAGCAATGTCAAGTATGAGGATATTTTTATTGGCTCCTTGACATAAGACAATGTATATAATAAGGTGTTTAATTGTCTCGGGGAGATCACTCCCTCTTTAATTGATGCAAACACGTGCGTTTAGGACTTATTTATCGGGGGGTTATTTACCTTGCAAAAAAGATTTTAAGGTATGGTATTTTTCAAAATAAAGGTAAATGCTTGTATTTTAATACACCCTATCAATAATTATAATTTTGGGGGGAATCATTTAAAAATACCCTATTTTACTTGTACTGCATTTTTTCCCTTATACCCCAAGTAACCAAATTTTTTGACTTTACCCCAATTTTTTTTTCTCGGAGCCCAACTGATGTCCATTTTTTTCTTACACCGTGTTTTGTTTCTTACACCCCATTTTTTTCCAACACACGATTCCAACACATGTCTATATATCACCACCGACAAACCAAAGCATGGCATTTTGGATGCACAAACTTCCTTAATGACCTGAAGTAATCTTAAGTTGCTTTCCATTCCATCAAGTATCTTACAATTCGAATGTATGCCCACAAGCAATCTACAAAAAGCTTGGTCACAAAGCAATAAATTAGCTTCTCCAAACAACTGGCTTTCTATGTCATTTTGAGCACACCCAGAAACTGCCATTCACATATTAACATCTAGAAATCAAAGTATGGGATATTGACTACCCAACCTTCCTTAAGGACCTAAAGACCACCCTAAATTGCTCTCTAAACATTTAAGTAACAATCACACTACCACAGCACAAACCACTTTTCATCCACTAGCACATACCCTACCCGACACCCACTACCCCTAGTAATCGTGTCCACGCTATTTTACATGTACTGACTAGATAAAAGATGCCATTATATGTCATGGTATTTTACATGTAAACATGTTTCACTATTTTAAAACCCATGTATTATATTTACAATTTTTGCAAAATTTACCTACAATGAATATATTGGACCCTATTTTTTATCGCACGTTGTTTCTACGATTTTCGCTATTGATCTCCCCGAGAGATACATACATTGTCATGTTGATTAACAATGTCAAGTATGAGGGTATTTTTATTGGCTCATTGACATAAGACAATGTATATAATAAGGTGTATAATTATGTATATGGCTGTACATTGAGACCCACGTCCTTTAAGTTTTGTGGGAATTCAAGAGTTCTTGACATCCATAAGAGGTACATGGATCTAGTAGTCCTTCACATCCTTGAATCATGTTCATCCATTCAAAGCATGCATGATAAGGTAAGTGATCGTTTCATGGTTATCTTTTTTCTAATTGGACAACTATATGTGAGTGGTGTGTGGTTAAGTGTGGTTTGTAAGAATGGACATCAAAAACACCTTTGTATAAAAGAGATTTGACTGCATGCTTAAAATATGTTAACCATTTTAGGTTTAATAGTCAACATGATTGGGATATACCTATAAGATTCTTTAATGTTAACATGAATCTTCACTTTGGCAATGAATAATACATTCATATGAGCTCCAAAAATAACAAGGAAAATGGTTGTCGATATGATTTGGAATTGGTTGCTATCTCGCACTAGTGACTAATTGTGTGTTTTTGCAACCTATGAGAAGTGGTGCAGAGCTTAAAGTAATTCCTAAACACATCCTTAGCTTAAGCATGAACTCTCATGGTAAAACATGCCCATTATGGGCCTCATGACATAAAATGAAGATGTTTAAGTTCCCTTCTTTATATACTTTTTAGAAAATGTCAAAAATGATTCCTCCTAGACTTAAATAATTTCAAAATTTGGGTTCTTCTAATTAGAGCACACATGTTTGTAAAAGGAACTATTTCAAAGACAAACACAAGATCATATAAATGACATGGATTCAAATACATATCACATGTATGCTAACACTGCTATTTTAAATGACTATGTTATTATATCCTTTAAAAATTTGTGTTAATAGATATTTATATAATGTCATAGACCAAGTAAATTTTGAATTTAACACTTAACTAGGTCTTAAGTGAATCTTGACTTATGCGTACATAAAGACATAGTAAAATTGTATATGTGCACTTTTATCGACAAACCCTATGATAGAAATGGCAGAACCTAGTATTACAATGTGGACTGCATCTTTTGTTATAGACACAATTTAATTGCATGCACATTATTTATGAGAAATACACAAGTAGTAGAGTGATGATTGAACCACATTGTTTTCTCAAAGTATGCATGATTATGGTATTCATCATAGTCTTCTAATTCCTCCCCACAAATATTGTATTTTGCAATATGCATGTCTGGGAGGCACAAGAAACACTCTCAAAAAGTAATGTTCTAACTAGGTGGTTTCGAATCTAAGATTTGAATATCAAATTCGATTATAGAAATATTTTTGGCAAACTTTGAGAACTGATGTTTTTCCTTTTTCTCTTTGTTAATTTTTCTATAACTATAATTTCCATAATTCTTGGTTTTCTATGAAGTATTATAATTTCCATCGAAGCCACCTAAGCGGAACGGTATTACTTTGGACAAGCCTTTTGTCTTTTTGTCCATATTTACAAGGTACATCATAGTTACTTGTAAGGTCCTTGTACAAACTAATCGAGTAAGCCGTGAAATGTAAAGCGGAGGACATGATTAAATTAAAAAAATAGAGGGAAAAAGAAGAATGCTAGTATCCGGAGGAGGCTGGAGTGAATAGAGTGTATGTTCGTAAAACATTTGTGGCCACGTTGTAGGGGATAATGATGTTAGATGTAAAACTACTTCACCCTTTGCAAGAGGTACTACATTTTAAAAAAAAAATTGAGAATTGTATTGGTAGTTAGCGCCACTTCACACAAAAGACCGAGAGCCCGTGACCATTACACTTCAAGCGCACTCATTGGTGGAAAAGGCGGAGCTACTCCAAGTTTGCTTCACACTACGCTTGAGGGACCAACGGAGTATGTGAATGCAAGATGGGTGTAAAAGTTGACATGGATTCCTACATGGCATCAAATGGATCATGTTTCATGATCACTTGGACTATTTTCAAAAACTACCTCTTGGAAGTAGGCCTAACACAAAACTGTGAGACCATGGCACTCTAAACGCTCACAACCATCGGTTTATTCTATTTTATCATCCGTGAGGACCCGCATGAATAGAAATTCATTGAAATAGCATTTGGTTGAGAGCCCGGTCACATGTGACTTCACACTACACTTGAGGGTCCATGACCACACTACATGATTTTGGAGGTGTCTTGGGACGGCCTTTGGGACACTTTCTTGTGGGCTCTCACAATTCCATGGTCACGGCTCTTGGCTCGTGTGTGAAGTGGCCCTTAGTTGGGACTTAGGAGGCGTGACAAGAAGTCTTTTAACATTGTTGATAGCCTATCACATTCACCAAGGCCACCCCTTTAACATTTTGCACCATGGAGTGTAACTAGGCAACATGCATGGGTCAAACTCAGTGGAGGGTGCGCTAGCACATCAAAAGGGTCCACAAATCAACTCACACCAACCCTTCGAGACCTCATTGGGAGACTATAAACCTCACAACCGCTTTTGCAAGCGTTTGCATTCATCATCTCATTGGGTATGCGCATACGATAAGTGGGCCTTAAATGGACACTTTTACCTTTGCATCCACTTCTCGTAAGATATGAAACATGCAATTTAGTGTAAGATGATTAGACCATGCAAAATTTACCCGTACTTGTTTTCTGCATGATTTGTGGAGCTTATATGCATATCTAATTCATTGTCAAAGTGATGATTGCCTTTCTTATAAAATGATCATATATGCCTCCCTAATCATTAAGTTGACTATGGAATCTATGACAATTAACAAATTTTGAACATGTAGTCCGATATCTTCTCAATATGTGTTTTTTCTTATGTCTGTTCTTATATTCACGTGGCTAACCACACCCCACTCAAATCTAGGTGTTGTTTAAGATGGGTAACCGAATTCGGTATGCTTATCTCATAAAGTCAACGTCACTTTAAAGTTTGATTATATTCCAATTGTAGTGATTTTAAACACCTACACATGTTGTTGCAAGCTCTATTGATCTTCAAGTTAGTTTTGGTAACTAAGCCTTATGTGGTCATTGTACTCTTCTTAATCGAACAATTATTTATGAGTCATATATGACAAGGCTTGTACATAAGAACCGTCATTAAAAAACACGCATGTTACAATTTGAAAGTGGGTCGTAGGCACTAAAAGTATAGATAGATAGATCATTGTTGGCTCAATAATTAGCGTATTTGGGAGGGTATATGTGGTCATTTCTAAAGAATTATAGTTCTCAATTTGAGATCCGATAACTTTTACATCTTAGCACCGATCCCAAAACTTGAGATGACGATATTTTTTATTCACAATTGCTAACCATATGAGACAATTTCCGATTCGATCCAACTACTACAACTGAATGAGAAGTTGATAAGTGCCCACAACAGGACCACATACCTCACTTCACTGAGGAACCCAACATTCACAAGCACACCATCCAACACTTGACAAAAGTTATCATGTCCATAGCAACCAACCAACCAACCAACCAATGTGCAAACATTCTTTTTGGGCGGTTTGTTGGTTTTATTGGTTGTATGAAGCTGCAAATGGGTTGGCAACCAAGCTATGGTCCTCAATTGGCAGTATAATTGGTGACGTGGCATGCACCATCACCAGGTCCGCAACATGTCAACTGACAAGTAGCATGTCATCAATGTGTGGCAACCCCATGTATATGCCCATGGGGATTACTTGCATATTGCCATATTTTGTAATGGCCACGAGTGAGGTAGATGGGTCTTAAATGGTTACTTTTTTGGACTGGCCCACTTCTCTTCGGATTATCTTATTCATTTTTTATGTGAAGATTTTAGTGTTCATTTGTTGGTCATATAGATCTCCCTAATTATGTTGATTATTGAGCCTATAATGATTATCACATTTTGAACATGTAGTCCAATCTCTTTTAAACATGTTCCTTTTTATATCCATTCTTGAAGCCACATATGACCACATACCACTCAATCATAGGTGCCATGCTCAGATGAGTAACCAAACCAAGCACGTCTACCTTAGTTGCCAACCACATCCAAACCACATGCATTAATCAAATATTATTATAAGTCTATTGTGTTAGATTCTAGTATGAGGTTTTGAGACCCTTGAATTACAAATAATTGCACTTTGGCCCATTTTCGAATACACCCTGATGAGCTTTTCATTACTTGAAAATCCATAGGACCTTTTTTGTTTTTTTGTTTTTGTTTTTTTTTTCATCATGCTACATATCTTGTAAATGTAAGAAAAAAACAAGTTTGACTCCAACTACATTATACAAGCAATCCAAAAATTAAACACATGACAAGGCAATGTAGGGAGCATAAGTAATCACTTGAACCAACAAAAATTGCAAACATAGACATGACAATCATGTGACATGAGATTCTAACCTAAAACATAAAACTTTGTATTCCTAAAGTGTTGAGAAACACTATAAATATGAAAGAGTATGATCAAGCAACATCACATTTGCAGTATACAACAATTCAATTAGAGGCTTTGAGGTATCTCCTTCTAGCAAGCCGGAAGTTAGAGCTTTCACAACTACACTACCGACAATGTCTACGGACATTCATGAAGCTAGACTATACTATGTTAAGAAATAAAATAAGAATCTAAGTTCGAGTGTTTTATGGATTACTTGGTTACATATAAATAGAATTTGTGCAAGTACTTGATGTTTTCTTGTATCGATTCAAGTTTCTTATTTAACCCTTAAAAGAAATAAAAAGACCCTTCATTGTAACTCATGTGTTTTCCTAATTTTGTGCAAGGTCCCCGGCCCCCCACACACAGATATATACAGATAGATAGATAGATAGATAGTCCACAAGAACAATGATGCACATAGAATTTTGAGATGATTGAGAATCACGATATGGACAATGAAGAATGGAGACCATGATGTATGCAAAGACTAGGCTAAGGAATTCAAAGTAGTAAGATAGACATGCCTAATGTGGTTACTTATCAAAATTGAACACCCATATTTGAGTGATTTGTGGTTTGGTGTGGCTCCAAGAATGGATATTCAAAAGACATGTTTAAAAGAAATTGGACTACCTATTCAAAACATGATAACCATTTAAGGTTCAGTAGGGATTATAATTGGGAGGATCTACACTCACAAACAAAACTGAGTACAACTTTGACTCACTTCCATTTGAATAATCATACCATAAGCATGAGTGGGCAAGATCCAAGTGCATTCAAATGAAAGTTGTAGTACATGACGTACTACATAGTGCCAAAAAGTTTGAAGTGGATTTTAATTAGGGTGTGAAAGATATAAAATGTCAAAATTGGCTCTTCAAATACTCAGTATTGTTTGAAATTGTCTAGAAAGCCTTCAAAACATACAAGACTTCGAACGAAGCCAAACTTCTGGCATGTTGCCTCTATGGTAGTGTCAAACATCATGTTAAACATGCACGTGTCCTTTATCAATGGAAATCGGCATTTGTACGCTTCCAATAAAATTCAAATTGTCAAAAAATACATAAATTACAATAGAATGGCATTTGACAATCCTTCATGGAATTGATGGCATGGGGTTGTAGTGGACATCATAAAAGACCTCCAAGTACTAATATGGGCCATTGTTGTGTCTATTTCAACTTGTATTTGAAATTTTTTTCGATATTAAAAAAATCCTTTATAATCTAAGTTTTTTCATGGAATATTATGATATTTTCTTTTCAAAATTTATTTATGTCCCAATATCGATTGATGTAAGCTTTCTATCCACCACATTTGTTTCACTTGTCTGCGCTTATGTACATGGATTTTGATAAAATAACTACAGTCGTATTTTACTCCTTTTGCAAAGTTTATACTAAAATGCTTTTTTAAATTGAATTTTGAAAAGAAAATATCATAGTATTCCATGAAAAAATACTTAGATTATAAAGGATTTTCTTAATATTGAAAAAAAATTCAAATACAAGTTGAAATAGACACAACAATGGCCCATATTAGTACTTGGAGGTCTTTTATGATGTCCACTACAACCCCATGCCATCAATTCCACGAAGGATTGTCAAATGCCATTCTATTGTAATTTATGTATTTTTTGACAATTTGAATTTTATTGGAAGCGTACAAATGCCGATTTCCATTGATAAAGGACACGTACATGTTTAACATGATGTTTGACACTACCATAGAGGCAGCATGCCAGAAGTTTGGCTTCGTTCGAAGTCTTGTATGTTTTGAAGGCTTTCTAGACAATTTCAAACAATACTGAGTATTTGAAGAGCCAATTTTGACATTTTATATCTTTCACACCCTAATTAAAATCCACTTCAAACTTTTTGGCACTATGTAGTACATCATGTACTACAACTTTCATTTGAATGCACTTGGATCTTGCCCACTCATGCTTATGGTATGATTTTTCAAATGGAAGTGAGTCAAAGTTGTACTCAATTTTGTTTGTGAGTGTATATGACCATTCAATGAGCATGAGAATACTCACTTTGATAATGAATAAGGTATTCATGTGAACTCCAGAAATCATGAGAAAAATGGGCACGGTCTCGATTTTGATTTGCTAACCATCTCATACTAATAGCGTGTTTCATATTCTAGGAGAAGTGGGCTAGAGAGGGAAAAAAAGTAGCCATATAGGACCCATCTATACCTTATACATAGCAAAAAGCTTGCCTTCCAAGTAGTCCTTTGGTATGGATTGCCTTGATAGAGGGTCTTAGTCCCTTTTTTATCTCCAAAGGATGAGGATAATGATAAGGTCGCTAGCTCTACGGATGTGGATCAAAATATGCTCTTGTTTGAGATTCAACATGGCATGTAAACTTGCTTACACTTGACTCATGTTTGGCATCCGTCACTTTCCTTCGAGATGATGTTAGGGATCATGCAAAGATAAGCATGGGATAGACCTAGCTAGTAGCCTACCCATTGCTAGCTATTGTGACTCGCGACAATAATTGTTGGAGAACTTAAGAGGGTTCTTGAAAGAGTGCTTTAGGATGACCGGATGAAGTCAAACTTCAATTGAATTCAAGGACATAACATAATCCCAACACGATTCCCAAGGAAATGTCGACACAATGTTATCGGAGTACCAACTATGGATAATGGGTTTGCATGGTATGACTCAAAACCATAACACTTTTGGAGCACTTTGGGCTTGCATAGCCTATGACATTGCAAGCGAATCATTGGAGCGTATGACTTCTTACATTAGTGGGTGTCAAGGCAAATGTGATAAAGTTTGAGTTAATCAAAGTTCTTTGCTAAACAAAGGGCCAAGAAATCGAAATGAATTCGCGAACAATCATTTTGAAGTCAAGAACTATTGTAAACTTAGCTTTCCTTGGGTTTATGTGTATTTTTGGTGAGTTTTGAAAACCTCTTTTAGGGTGGTTGAATCTCCAACCTGCGCTCTTTCAATTCTTGAGAGTTAAGAAGTAAACATGATTGGCAATTGATTATTATTATTATTATTATTATTATTATTATTATTATTATTATTAACCGATGGATGAGTTTACATGGACACCATGAAGCTTAAGCCATGATAAATCTACATCGTGAGGGTTGTTATTTCATGAGCAAATTGACATGTGTCAAACCCATTGGGTATGGGCATATAATGTTTGATAGGCACTATCACATGGGATCATAGAGGATGGGTTTGTCTAGAAAAAACGTTTTCTCATGCCCAAGTATATACTCAATCTTCAAATCATACATTATGATGCATCTCCGATATGAGATCACCCCCAAGGTCTTCACAAGTTAGGTCCAACGTTAAAATACTGTTGTCTTTTTATGGAAACCATTTAGGTATCTATAATGAGGACTGCACATATTTTTGATACCAATAAGGTAAGAGCATTCAAGCCTATATACCATGCAAGAACCTTCATATCTAAGCAAAGTTATCCTCATATCAATATGGTTTATAATGGCATCTAATCCAAATAACAACTCGGGTATACAAAGATTCTCTTACCTTGACATACCCACCAGACATCAATTTTTGATTGTTATTGCCATTTTGATACCTATGGGTATATTCTTTGATACCAAAACGGTTGAACTCGCGCTCGATATCCACACTCATCTATATATTGATCCAACATTGATTAGGTCGGATAACTTCTTTGTAAATCTTGTACTAAATGTATCAAAGTTACTAGCATCGTCAACATTTCGTATGAAAAAATTGCTCCCAAGAGATTGCACTAAAAAAAGTTGTCTTCAAATGAACCCTAGCATATGGTAACCCTTTGAGCTCATTGCCGTTTTGACTACACAAAGGATGACGTTGGGTTAATGCTCCCAAGGAATTGGAAGCGAGATGATTTTACATTCCTCCGAGATCTGAAAACGGAATTTCGCACAAGATCTTGCCAATTGGGGTCAACTGGTGAACGGATCCGAAAGGACCAAATGTGTCCTTGTGAGAACTTAGAGGACATATCATGCATGTCTAGTGAAATCTAACTCTAGTAGGATAAGAAACCGTCTTTTCTTTTTCTTTTTCTTTTTCTTTTTCTTTTTGGGGGTGGTAAGACATTTTCCCTCTCATCGGTTGATATTGGACCATGGTACATTATTTTTGACCTTGTGATCTCACTCTAGATTTCTAGAGAGTGCAAATGCAACACGATATGGTTGTTTCGGAGTTCATTTGGAGAAATGTTGTCCATTGCTTCTTCTTCTTTTTGGGTACAAATTGAAATGAATTCAATTGTAAGAGGAACCCAAATACAAAGCTCCAAAACTGGGTTAGGAGAGAACGATGCCAATATAATTAATGCCCCCTCCCCACCTGACTTTACCAAATAACCAAAGTCTTTCCTAAAAACCGGGTAAAGCTCCCTCGGTTATAGGGGAGGCATCCGGCTATCTCAATGCACTTACAAGAACTTGCTCCGGAGATTTTTGAGTAGGTTTTAGTTAAGTAGCTTTCACACAAGTTCATGGTCTTATCTACCAAGCAATGAATGTTGGATAGTTTTTGTCCCATCCCCAAATGCCTTACTACTCATTTATCTTACCATCGGTTTTTGTTATGGAGCTCCCCGTGCCCTCAGAGCTAAGACTAAAAAGCAACCAATCACAAGGGCAGGAGGCGACACTTTTAAAGGTCCTACATTCTTGCCTCATGTCTACGTACCGATGGGAGGGTCGGTGCTTGAGGCTTAAAACCTCCACTTTAAAACCATGCCACATCATTTGCCAACTAGGTTCGGCACTAGATAATGTCGATGGTGTGAAGGCCGTGTTTTTAGAACCAACTTTTAGGCTTAGCTAAAGTCAAGTGGGGAGGGGGCATAAGGTTCATTAGTCTCCCAAACAAACATACCTACCATATCTTCAAGCAATAAGCTCTTTGGTGCATCTGTCGGGCGCCTACTTGGAGGAGGGGGGGGGTCCACTCGTTGTAGAGATACAAACTACCCTTGAGACCCTTGAGATAAAGGGTATTTTCACGAGGGTTATGAAGTAATGCACATATTCATGAGACATTTCTAAGCATCGTCATAGTGGACAAGTCACCATTGATGCTCGACCAGTTATGAAGTAATGCACATACAATATTCATGTCTTCCTGCCCGCACCTATGTGGGAACTCCTCCTCGTTGGGAACCAATGTGACAATCCCCGGTTACTTAAGCCATTAAGCTCCTTTGGCATGTGAAGGAACTCCATCGATTAACTTGGGAATAATAAAAGCGATGTCAACTTGAATATTTGTAATTTTGACCCGGGTATTGTCACATTGGTTCCCAATGAGGAAGAGTTCCCACGTAGGTGCGGGCAGGAAGACCGGGAAGTGAAGGAGGCGTGGGAGGGGCGGGGCCCAACTGAATGAAGATGTGATCTAGCTCGGGGCATTACTTCCTCTTCACACACTAAGGAGTCGGGACACACTCAAAGCAAACATGTTCGTTGCAGCTCCCAACAAAATAACACATACATGTTTCAATTTGGTTGGAGATTTTAGGCAATTGGTTCTCAAATAGATTTCTTTATTCATTTTTTTGGGTGGAAGTGAAAACATGTGGTTGCGAAGTGGACAATATTTCTTGTAGTGAACTGATATTTAAATATATTTGGAGAAACCACTTGTCCAAAAATAATAAGGGATGTGCACTTGTGGGAACGAAAACATCAAACGACAATAGCAAAAGCAACACCACAACAGCCACATCTTCGAATGTTTTGTATTCTATGTTCGCCCACCACCATATTTGTGTGGTTTTGCGATCTAGTGTAATTCATATTGGCGGCTGGAATTGTTCAAAATTCATGCATAAGTCCAAATATACTTAAATCCTCGTTACTGGCGCATGGGTTCTTGATTAGACTTCTCTAATATATGAATTTGGGAAGGAGGGATTTATTATTTAATAAAACTAAATTTGATAGAGTCACGAGATTGATTTGGGGTCTTAGATGCCTTTTCCAGAGTCCAAATGTCTTAGTGAGACTAGAAGTTTGACAACCATATCATAAAATAGTTCGGTGAGTTTTCACCAGTCTTTGCAATGCATAATATGGATATCGTAGAGCTTAGAAGTCCAGAATCATGAAGCTATGTTTAGTATAATTTTAAAGTTATGCATGAATTGTGGACATAATGAAATTTTATGTGTGCAATTCTATCAGTAGACCCTATGATAGAAATGACAACAACTAATCCAAGATGTGGATTGCATCTTTAGTTGTAGCACGTGTTAGTTGCATACACACTATGTTTTTTTGTAGAAATGAAAATGCACATTCAGAGGAAATGCTTGATCATATTGCTTCTCAAAGTATGTATAATAAAGATTCTCATCACGTATTCTAGTTTCTTCCTCCAAATAAATTGTTTTGCAATGTGCATGTCTCAATTGTGCAAAATGTGCTCTCATATGCATTATTAATTATGAGTAAGTATTTTTCTTTCCAAATTTACTTAAATCCTAGGTATGAATGTGAATGGGAGAAGATGTTTTTTCAACGCATACAACCCACAAAACAAACAACGAGAGTCTACCTATTAGCTCGATTGCAAAATTTTGTGTAACTTTTCTTGGAAAATGAGTGCTTCACCACATACAACTTGAGCTTCGTTGCATCTAGGTAAACGTATCCATCATGAAAGGGTTTGTCATAAAAATAAAAATAAGATCCCTACATATTGAGGGCGGATTCATTCCAACTAGACATTTGTAGACTAATTTGGGGTCATTGATGCCATTTTTGGAATCTTTTGAAACAATATATGCTAACAAGAGCTATTTTCATCCTACACAATAACCGGTTGCATTCTCACCTTTTCCATGAATGAGTATGCCTAGACACCACGAAGCTCGGCAAGAGGAGATCGTTGCATATGAGCATACGTATCAATCGTCCAACAAAAGTGCCTTGAAATAATGTTTATGTTACTTAGGGTGGGGTTACACTCGGCCTTAGGGTCCAAGGCCAAAGAAACTCCAAAATCAAGCGCTCCTATTGGTCACAAGCAAAATTTCGGACCCAAGGAGTTCACACCAGGGTCTAGGTATGAAAAAAATGAAATGGCATTATTGTGACACAAGGTCACTAGAAGCAAAGTTGTCCATTCCAATCACGCTTTGCAACTCATGGCAAGGAAGTGCATCCTTAATGAAGGCTTTTTGGTTGTCAACCGGAGGGGTTTGGTTGCCAATTGTCCCAAAACATCAACCAAACACGGGGGGGTCACTTAGTGCATTTTAAAAACGACGTGCGGCATAATATAGGGAGGATTAAATTCGTTTGACATAAAATTTATAAAAATATTCTAAATAATGAAGGGTCCATTAAAAGTAGACAATCCCATTACAAGTAAGATAGATAGGTATAAAATATGGGCCATTCCTTTTTCGTAAAAATAATATAGGGGCCAAAAATAAGGATCCTAGGATGTATGTTTAGTAGAATCAATTTTGTACGCATGCCTCACAAGGGATGGATGAAAAATGACTCATCATTTACCCAAAAATGGATGAAATTGTAAGCCTAACCCTAACTCTCTTCCTAACACCCCACTGTGGCTTCTCTCCCTTCTCTTAATGGCCTCTCATTTTTCATTTTTCTTCGGTGACTTCTCTACTCCGACATCATCATCTCCAACATGTATGTTCATTTCCACCACTGCTTCTTCATAGCACATGTTTGATTCAATGTTGGAGTCTTTGTGATTTGCATGTTGCCCCTGCCATATTTGCCCAACTGTTCAGTTTTCTTTATTTTGCGAGATCATTGTGACGTTGCCTTCAATCCAACTTCCATCTTTGATCACTCCAAGCTCTCTCTCATTGTGCAATGAGAAACAATTTGAGGTACCAAGGTAGGCGGTTGACCTCCTTGCCCGAACGGAGGAATCAAGGAGGAGAAATCCTAACAATCCCCACATTGAAGTAATATTGCAATATTATAGAAAACATCCAGGCCGTAACAAATTTAAGTATGATCACAAGGATAGCAAATGGATTGATGTAGATTGTGTTATATCTACTGTAACCATGAGCTATACTTCTACAAATGAAGTGTACACTCTAGATAGGAATGATTCAGAGCAACTGTCCAAGTTTGTGACGAAATGAATTATATAGGGTTCATGACTAAGCTTGGTGTGTTTCAGACTATGTAAGTCCTGGGGGGTGCACTCCATTTTCAAGTTGAACAACACGTGCGATAAAAAAAAATCTACTTTTTACACAAAGCATCACCTAAATGGGTCAAAATTTTATCAATTTTTTTCATGAGTAGATATACACGGTATCTATTACATAGTAAAAAATGCTAACCAAATTTGATGATTTTTTATAGAACATTCCGTTTCTAACTAGAATGACGCATAATTGAACTAAAACAATTACTACAAAAATAAAGATGACTAACAATTTCAAAAATATATAAAAAAGATATTATCAATGGTTATGTATATGTAGAAAACATATCATAATTTTTAAAAATATCTATGGCATATAATATAGGGTAGCAAACTTTTATCGTACGTGGTTATGAAATGTAAGGGGGTGTGATCGCCCCGAGATGTAAGGATTGTACACTATGGTTTTGGTCTTCACTAGTATGTAAATTGACTTTGAATGAAGGATTTTGAAGGAGCGGGTGTTGTGTTTGTGAACACACACTCATTCTTGTTGTGTTTCCATCCTAAGCCTTCTTGTTGAGTTTCTACTTTAAGTTTTTGTACTTAGATTTTGCAATGGTATCTATTCTTTATACCTTTTTGTTGCCATGCTTTTTCCCACCACTTTTGCAATGCATACACTTTTAAATTAAATTTTTTTAGTTAAAAGGAATGTAGACTACAAAAAATTGCATTGACATGGGCATTATAATTAACGGTAGGGTGCCAAAAAATAGGCCATTTTTTAAAATTAAGTAATTATAGGGAGCTTTTAATTCGTGCCTTGGAGGTAAATAGCCCCTAAACAAATACCCCTCCGCCGCACGTGGTGCACAAAAATCCTATAGAGTGACCCCCCCGTGCAACCAAAAAGCTCCAATTGACAACCAAAATGATTCATTCATGCAACATTTTCTTGCCATGAGTCACAATGGACGAGTCACAATAGACAGTTGTAATGAATGGGTGCAAGCACGGTAAAGTGGACAGCTCTTGATCCTTGCTCAGGTTTAAGTGAAAGTGATCCAAAACAATATACTAACTTTGAATTTTATGAAATAAAAATTCATAAACATTTAGAAAACATATGAATCTACAAAGCCAAGCAATTTATGTTCACAAAAAACAATTTCAAACAACATATATGTATTTTAGAAGACAGTGCAAGTGGTGGTGCAAGTGGGTGTCATTGAAAAGATAATTGTCAAAAACGTGTTTAAAATACAATTACATTACATTAAATTGATGAATTTTTGAAAAAAAAATTACGATGACCTCAAGTTTATAATGAATTCAAGGAATATGAAAAGAAATTCCAAGTTCAAAATATTTAAGGCCATGAAAGTTACATTCAAAACTATATTTAATCAGTTGCTTTTACGCGTCACTTTTGATGATAGGTTTTGAAGATCTCATATTGATATTCTATATTTGAGTACCTAACTTAACAATAGAGGTCATCATGAAAAATAATCTATTTTAAACAACATTTTGCTACTACTTATAGGCGTTTGACCAAGAAAATCATGGTTGTCATATAGCGGAGCACTTTTTTGGTCCACTTTACCATGCTTGCACCCGAATAGTGGTCGTTACCACCGTGATAAGTGTACAAGTAGCTAAGTAATCAGCCATGTACATTAAATAGTCCTATTGCTATGGGCTACAATAATTTTCTAGAGCCCATGCTAATCCTCAAAATGAGAATTAACGTAGACCACATTGATTTTCAACCCACGCTAAATTTCTACTAAAAATTTAACATGGGCCACATTAATTGTTTTCCTAGAGTATTAATGTGGCTGATTTATTTGGTACCATTTGTATCTTATAACTTATGTTTACTGTGTCGGCCAGAAGTCTTCATGAAGACTCGGGGAAGACCCGGGGTCTTGGACCCATGTTAATTCCACCTTGACTAGAAAATTAGTGTCACCCACCCATGCTGATTGTTTCCACACTAATTTTTCACCCACAGGGTGCAAGCATAGTAAAGTGGACCAAAAAAGTGCTCCGGTATATGAAAGCCATGATTTTCTTGGTCAAACGCCTATAAGTAGTAGCAAAATGTTGTTTAAAATAGATTATTTTTCATGATGACCTCTATTGTTAAGTTAGGTACTCAAATATAGAATATCAATATGAGATCTTCAAAACCTATCATCAAAAGTGACGCGTAAAAACAACTGACTAAATATAGTTTTGAACGTAAATTTCATGACCTTAAATATTTTGAACTTGGAATTTTTTTCATATTCCTTGAATTCATTATAAACTTGAGGTCATCGTAATTTTTTTTCAAAAATTCATCAATTTAATGTAATGTAATTGTATTTTAAACAAGTTTTTGACAATTATCTTTTCAATGACACCCACTTGCACCACCACTTGCACCGTCTTCTAGAATACATATACGTTGTTTGAAATTGTTTTTTGTGAACATAAATTGCTTGGCTTTGTAGATTCATATGTTTTCTAAATGTTTATGAATTTTTATTTCATAAAATTCAAAGTTAATATATTGTTTTGGATCACTTTCACTTAAACCTGAGCAAGGATCAAGAGCTGTCCACTTTACTGTGCTTGCACCCCACACTAATAGCACTACATAGTGTAGCTTCCATCCATCCAACCATATCCATCCGTCCATCCATCCATCCGCCCACCGAGTGCGGCCCCCGCGCGGTGGAGCGCCCGCATCCCGTTGGCTTTGTCGGCTCTCTTGTGCCTCTTCGGCTTCCCTTGGTGGCACTTCCTCCGCCTCCATGTTCTTCATGAGTGGGAAGCAGCCTCCCAGTACGGTGAGAGTAATAGGCCGGGGGACAACTAACTAACGACTGCCTGCCTTCCTAAGGGAGCCCCGGGATAAGCTTACCACAAGACTTCTTAAATGACGCAAGAATCCCCATGGAAAATGTAACTTTCTAAACAGTCCGAGACGACCCTAAACTACTAGATGATGGTGGAGACATACTCAAATCTTAAGGAAGAGGTTGGCGGTTCGATTGCTGGCTGTGAAATCTCCTCTCTACTTGACAAAAACTTGTCAGGTGGTTAACTGCCTCCTGTGCTTTGGCGTTGACCTGTGGGCCTTTTGTCTCTAAATAAATAAAATAAAAATAATTAAAAAATGTAACTTTCTAAACTCGGGCTAATGTTGCTACCTATACATGTAAATGCATGGGCATCGATAACCAACATCAATAACATGGCATTAAAAGACATACCCGTGGGTATCGAAATTGAAGTACCAGTAGAATATTGGGTATTTGGTGAGTATGTCTAGGTGAGAGAATCTTTGCATACCCGAGTTATTCTTTGGGTCAAAGTAGTGGGATGGGGCAAGTACTTCAAATACTGTGAATGCAGTGATGTATTTCGGACCGTTTACTCGTTTGACATAGTAAAGTGCTTCCCGAACTGTGCGATATGGTTACCTATCATATGGCTCACAAACCTGATTTTTTTTACCACGTCTCCATAGGAAACGTAGTCGTTTGTTTCATTGTTAAAAGCCTTGGGCTTACTTCTTCTGAATCGTATTGATACTAGGGTGATTTCTTTGTAGGTATGAAGGTTCTTGCATGGTATGTATACAGATCCAAATGATGATCTTGAGAACAAAAGTATCGTCAAGCATTTATAATACTTTACTAGTATCAAAACATGTGAAATCCTCATTATAGATACATGAATGATGGATAAAAAAAGACAATAACATACCAACATTGCTTGAGACATTATAAAAACAATTAAATACCGTAGGTTTAGGTGAGGTTGGGCGTGTCTTTGCCTACAGTCGATTTCCACATCATCTTTGAAAGGTGTTCCAACCAATTACATGGCAACATGTGGCAATCTGAATCATGGGTGGAGGCAGTCTCGCATTATGACTGCAGGACAATCGAATGGCTCGAATGGCTTGATAAGGGAAGGATAGAACCCTAAATGCAAGAATATATATACACCATGGATGTAACTTCTCAAAGCTGAAACTTGAAGGAGAATGAAGTTTATTCATGTCTGATTGGGCACAAATTCTCCTGCCTAATGTTAATTTTCACTCATTTTTTAAGGAGGTTTCAACCAATTATGTGATAACATTATGCCCAATATGACCCCGACATAGGGTAAGTTGACTCATGCCCCGATCACACCAAACTTTCCGTCCGGTTCCGGCTGTGAAATTGCTGGGGATTATGTTGAGAATTAGATGTTGGCCCACCACTTTTCACACTATTACAGCCGGAGATGCCGACGGATGGTATCAGAACTGGCCGGTGTGATCAGCCCCTCAGTGTCAAACGATGAACTCCATAGCCAATGAGAGGAGACTGGACAATAACCTATGGTAGTGAGTTGTAATGACTCATGAGACACCCAAATAGTAGAGTCATTTATGGGGCATAACTTGTCAATTGCTTGTGGACGGACTTTGGATGATATGGATGAAATTATTCTCTATAGTTGTTGGAAACATGGAGCTATCGGAAGTGCTCTCCATGTTATAAATGATGATGTGCTTCTAATGCAACTTAATGGTATATGACAACACTTGCAGTCAATAATGCAGTGAACAAACATCAAAAAGACATACATGTTACAATATGAGATTGGACTATGTGCTCAACATAAAAACACCATGCTAGTTTCAAGTGCTATCACAAAATTTGGGAGGGCCTATGTGTCAACACCACTTAAAGAGGTACATATTACCTCACCTTTTGATTTCCTATGACTTTTTGCAATTCAACCTTGATTTTGAAACTTGAACGTTGAGATTTAATAACAATCTTCATGATTCATCACAAGCTTTACTAACTAGGGAGGACAAATCTTAGTTCAATCCAACGACCAAATTTATGTTATTTCTTATTTTGACATATAGAGTCAAAGAGGACAGCTGTAGCGGGCCGACAGTGACGTGTACGATATTGAATGTAATACTCACTGTGTCGTGAGGAACACTTGCTACAGTCTATATTTGTCATGCTCATATCCAATGAAGACACGACACGTCAGCTAGATCTTGAGATGGTGAGCTCTACATCCAGTATCTAGGAATAAGGTAGATATCACTATATTCGTTAATTTGAGACTTTCTCTTGTCTCAAATTAATATATGGACCACAACAACATGGTCTAATGTTTGGGTCGTCCTACCTAAACCATCTTGATATGAGTTCTTGATTGGGTTCTTGATATGAACACCTGCTTCAAAGTATTTGCATATTACAACATTCTCCAATATTTGTGTGATTTTATCCATGTTCTTATATTTGTAATTGTCTCAAAATGCCTAAAAAGTCCCAAATTAACGAATATAGTGATAGATGGTACCACTGGTAAAAGTGGTATATACACCTACCAAAAATCATAGATATTTGGGACACGGAGGTGATGAACTTCAGGGAGTCTCCTACAGAGACTCGAAGTCATGCTTGGACTGGCAACTGGATCGTGGACATTGCGTTTAGCAATTGAGCTTCGTGACAATTTTCACACAATGTGATGAAGCTCAGGCTAAGTAATCTGCAGAAGCCTGAGAATCCAGAGTACTACTCTACCACCTACTTCTACCTGGATAGAAACTGCGAACTTACCATCACCGTCCATGATTGCATGCGACACGTACACGGAGAGAGACAGGTTTATTACCTCCACTTACGATCAGATCAGAGGCTCGACCAATTCCTGACGTCGATGTGTTGCTGAAGTAATCATGGGAGCAAAGATGACCTAATTATGTAATCAGCTGCGTAACTCCCTCCTCGAAGACGGGCCGATTCCACATGTCCACAGGTGAAAAAACGACGACCGAATTGGAATGCCCATCAATTTTGAAGGTTTTTGGGATGCAGCAGGATTTCTGTAGGGTTTAGCTGGGGTTTTGGTGGTAGAGAGATTTGTATGTTGGCAGGTTCAGGCTGTTTGTTGGCATTTCGTAAACTGGTTCACACAGCCGTGTGATGTAAAACTCTATGAGTCATTATTTTGGGGGGAGTACGATTAGAGGAAGAATATTTGGCATTTGGCTTCCATTCGCCATGTGACTGCGAGGCTTCCATGAGTGGCAAAGGGGCCCGGGCGCTGGTAATCCTTTGCTCCGGTGCGGTTGTACTTAACGTTAATCGCCTGCAAGATCCATGTTCAAGTACCACTGATGATGATGCCCTTCCCTCATGACAGTCCTCCTTTCAGAGAGGCAAGGTAATCTCTTCGTGATCATCCTTACTTTCTCCTTGAGGCAGGCCAGGAGTATTTTGGGGTCCCCCATGTACGGGTCAAGGTCATGGTGGCTGGCATCAAGAATCCCACCTTACCGCATGATGATCATGGCACTCTTCTTCTTCCCGCTAGTGTAGACTTAGGCCGCCGTACATCAGCTTCCAACGGTGATCTTTCATGATTCCTTCCAAATGTCAGGGTGAGGGTGGGGGGTGAGGGGGCAATATGGGGCCAATATAAGGACATCGGTTCTTGGAGAGTTTCGAAATATTCAGAAGTGGTAGTTCCACTTTGGGATTATTAACTGGGGATTATCTTGGCTGGGGAGATGTGGCATTGGCCTAGAGTAGTTGCGGTATTCGGAGAGGAGAGGAGAGGAGAGGAGGGATGTTGTTGATGAATTGTTTGTAAAATTGCTCCAGGTGGCCGGCGCCTATCTTGTCGCAAAGTTGCAAAGGCGAGCTGATGATATACCTATGTGCCGTGCATCTGCATACCTGGCAGGCAAGGAGGGGAGGGGCGCATGTTCTACCAACCCTCTTTCCATCTCATTGCTTACTCTTCTTGCCACTGTAGCCTGATGATGATGATGCTTACTATTTAGCGCCCTTTATCCCCTTTATCCTGCCCATTGTCGTTCAGATTGACCTCATCATGTGAAAACAATCGGCTGGATAACTACTTCATCCTCATCCTTTTCCACCCCTACCCCGTTCCTTACTACTCCCACACTACATAAATCTGCCATGAGTACACAATAAGGTACATTTGCACTGGCCAGCTAGCTAGAGCTCGTTCGTTCATAGAGAGAGGGAGGCAGACTCCAGAGAGGGATCCAGAGTTTCGGAGTGCTCAGAATCAGCCAGGGATCAGGGGAGGGAGCTTGGCTGGCTCGTGAGAATTTTGGAGTTGTAATTCTGGGTGTCGTCGTTCTCTTTCTCGATTTTTCCTCGAGGCAGGTGGCAGGAGTTTTTGAGTTCACGAGTTGGGGCTTCACAGGCCCGCTGATATTCTTGTGAGAATTTGTGAAAGGGAGCAGCGGCAGAGATGGGTCATGTGGACTTCAAGCTGATTCTGGGCATCTTGGGTAACGCCTACCTTTCTTCCTTCTTTGTCTCAGATGTGTGTCTCCTACATGTACATGTCCCATTTTACTGTTTGTATGATGGTGCAAGAAACGTTCAGCAGGCCAAGTCGATGATCAGTTTTAGAGACCATGGCGCCCTGCTGCACCTACATCTTAATTTTTCATGCCGTGCTCTGTATCACGTCTGAATTCATCTTGCACAGATTAATATCCGATTTCGGGTTCTTGAATTGCTGGATCTCAGTACTCTGTTTTTGGGTGACCTTTGTTGGGTGTGTTCAGGAAACATTACCGCCATCTGCTTGTTCACATCCCCCATGTGAGTGCTGTCTCTCTCTTGTTGAACCTTCTTGAAACAAGGTGTCGGATGAAAATAGCTTATTCTAATTCAAGAGCATCATCATGTCTTTGGTGGTTGAATATTAACATCTACTTTTCCATACTTGCAGCCCCACCTTCATCGACATTGTGAAAAGGAAGTCGGTGGGGGACTATTCCGGGATTCCTTACGTGTGCACTCTTCTCAATTGCATGCTATGGGTGGTCTACGGACTCCCTGTCGTGAAGTTCCAAGTCTTGGTAGTTACGATCAATGCAGCCGGATGCGCCATTGAGTTCACGTACCTCACCTTATATCTGATTCATGCAGCAAAGAAAATCAGGGTCCGTTATCTACGCATGCATATAACTCCCATATTATCTGCAATTATCGCAGTCATCTTAATTCTTCGTGTTCATGATCAATCTCTACTGTAGAGAAAATTGAGACGCCTTACTTTGTCGCTAATGTCACGCTTCATGTGCACCCTGTTTGCCGTCACCGCAGATGAAGGTGATGAAGTTGTTGACGGCTGTTATCGTTGGATTTGCCATCGTCGTGGTGCTTGTACTGTTGCTGGTCCATGACAAGAATAAACGGAAGCTCATCATCGGCACTCTGTGTGCTGTGTTTGCAGTGGGAATGTACGCTTCTCCCCTCACAGTCATGGTAAGCACCTAGGCATTGACTACATATTTCAACTTCTTCTTCCCCTGTGCTCCTTAACATTTCTTCCGTGACATGATCTAATCTGCACTTCGATGCTTACACCTCTCCGTTCACCGTGAGGTAGGGAGTTATCTTTCTTACTTTAATGTCATCTGGCTTTCTGCAGAGGTTGGTGATCCGGACCAGGAGTGTGGAATACATGCCTTTCTTGCTCTCCCTCTTTAACTTCATCAACGGCCTGGTGTGGTTTGGCTATGCATTTCTTGGTGGCATTGACGTCTTTATTGCCGTAAGTCAGAAACCTTTCTACACCCAGCTTTCCGTGATACCGAACTAAGTTTGGTTTGATGTAGTTGCATTTCTTGCGAAGGATTACCCTAGGGGTGGTGTTGTCTGGCTCAACACTTCGAGTCCATAAAGATATTTTCCACGTTGGATGGAACATGGCCTTCACCAATGTGGATAAAAGACGTCGTAAGTTTAATCCAAACAATAATTATATTGTGTCGAATGGTGAAGCCTCTCCGTCAATCTTTATCCCTGATGTGCTGACTCGACTCTGTTTCCCAGATTCCCAACGGCCTTGGCGCTCTGTCCGGCATCGCGCAACTGTGTCTGTACGCGTTCTACAAAAACGCAACGCCAAGAGAACTGGAGGAACAGCAGACCGACGCTGACGAGAAAGGCACTCCCATGAAGCCCGTCTCCCACTCTGTATACGTCCAGATGGAGAAGAACGGCGAGCTTCAAGGAGCCAAGCAATCGACGGGCTCGCTTCCCAAGCACGCCACCAACGGCACGACTTGACGACTCTAACGCTCTCTCTCTCCCTGAGTGAGGCCGCTCTCATAATTTACATGTGTTTCGAAACCAGGGGCTGGCCACCAGAGAGAGAGAGAGACCGAAAGAGAACTCCTATATCTTCAAGAGATGCATCAGATCTTCATCGACAGCAGTTGCGGTCTGAGCATGCATGCACACACAGCACTAAATAGGTACATAATGTCAAGTATCAGCTAAGATTCTCACCACTGTGGGCATAGTCGAAAGGCATAAAACATCCCGAACGGAAGGTTTGCAACAGTTGCATGCACGTGGAGGAGGAGTCACAAGTTTGAAGCTCGTGGAGACCTCGAAAGGATCTATTGCACTCAAACCTTGTGCTACTAATTTTTAAGCTTGTTCTGGCACCTAGAATCAATCTCTGCCATCTCAAGTAGATAATGATTCGATCCCCGAGAAGACTTTCAATTGCAATTTTTGATGGACATTGTTCGATTTGATCGATAATGGCAGAGTAATTAAAGGACGCGCGGGCAGGATGCGCAAGCATCATTGCTCGATGAGCGCTGTATGTTGCTGCCGGGATTGAATTCCCGTTTCTGTATAAATACTATGAACTTCCTGTGTTTCTCAATTGTATTGATTAGCATGTCCTCCACCTCCAAGATGTTGTTGCACACTCCCACTCGACCTGTAGCTTGGAGTTGTCCAATGTGTCGATCCTTCTGTGGCAGATTCTTGAAAAGACTTTACACATAAAGCAGAAGTAGTTAACTAATTATACTCGGTCACATTTCTAGTCATGTAGTATCTCACATCTTGTGCATTCTAGGTCAAATTTTGGAGCTCTATCTATGACCCGAAGATGTAGCTTCTGTTTGCTAAAGCGATGTCCTGAGTCCTTCAATGACAGCTGGAATACGAACCGATGCAACAAGCAGGAATACAAGACCGCAGAGAAATCAGATTTCCAAAATTCAGAGTTGATGATCGCAATGTTCTGGACTCCTGAATGGAAAAGGTAATAGCCTACACTTTGATGCATGGATTTTATTGATGCATGCTGTACTCACACTCGACCTGTAAAAAGGGAGGTGTGTTATCAATGCTCCTCTTGAAGGATGTGTTGCTCCCAGTGCGGAAAATTCTTGACGAGGCTTCACGCATAAATCAAAAGTGTTTTTCTAATTGTACGCGGTCTGCATTTTGAAACAGTCGTGAAGTATCTCACATCTTGTGGATTCTCGTCAAGTGTTTTAGCCCTATCGATGACGCAAAGTTGTAAACTCTTTTTGCTATACCGATTTCCCGAGTCCTTGACCTACAGGAACAACAACAAAAACATGACACGATATTGCATCAAGCAGGAACACACAGATAAATCAGTTTACTCACACTTGATCTATTACATAAAGCTCTGCAATGCTCCCGCAACTCTGCTATTGAAGGTTGTATTGCTCACTCTACTTTATATTGCAGATTACTTATGAGACGTGACACATAAATTTCAAAGGTGTCTAGCTAATTGATTGTACTCGGTCTCAATTTTGTTGAAACAGTAGTGTAATATCTCAAATCTTGCGGACGCTGTGTGAAAATGAGTAGACTTAAAATGTGACCTTGAGGATGCAGGTTCCTTTTGCTAAAGTGATGTAAGTTCCTTTTGCTAAAGCGAGTCCTTCCTTGTAGAGAGACAGCAACTACACGGAATTGGAACCGATGCAACAAGCCATATGAAGACTTGGCCATAGATAGGTCAGATTTACAAAGGTCATGGGCAGTTGATGATGGCAATGTTTTGGACTTTTGCATGGAAAAGGGGTAGCCTCAAGTTGTGCATGATGGTTATGTGATAATATCAACTTCGATCCATACTGTACGTGTACACAATTTATTACATGTTTTAGAAAAATGAAACACTTTATTTCATTGTCAAAAGGCAAAGAATCAACAAGGCCACTAGGACCAGGAGATTTAGGGCAACTCTCTTGGGTGCACATGGTGGAATCACACAACTCCAAGGAGGGCAAGACTTCTCTTAAGCACAGGGTCATCCCCATCCAGTTTGCTATGGTCTATCCAGTATCGTCTTGCGATGGGACACAGACCATGTCGTTCATCCAGACAGAAGAGGGTACTTTTTTAAACTAAAGGTGTATAAATCAACCAATCAAAGTGCTCCACGTAAGCAAACCAATCAATCAACCAAATATTAAAATGGCAATTCTATAATATAGTATTTTCTTGCTTGATCAATCGACCTAAATGTTGAGGCAACTGTTCACATCTGTGAACCAAAGTATGCCTCACTGGCTCTTTCGATCAATATCCCAATCGACCTCCCCCCCCCAAGTTTTTTTTAAGAAAAATTATTGGTCAATGAGGCATGTGGATCTCAATTTTCAGGTCGACTCGTAAAGCAAACCGGCACCAAAATTTGTTTAATTATGAATTTTGTTGGTTGGCGGCCATCACGTCAAATTGAACGTTTGCCATCAACCGCCCTCTCCAATGGGACAACCATGCCTAAGCATATTTATCTAAGCCATAGGTGAGTCAATCTTACAAAGGTCATGGATCGTTGATGATGACGATGTTTTGGACTATTCAATGGAAAAGGGGAAGCCTCAGGCTGTACATGGTGATGTGATAATACCAACTTCGATCATATGTACACAATGATTTATTATATACTAAACAAATGAAATGTTATGTTTCATTGCCAAATGGCAAAGAACCAACAAGGCAATGAAGACCATGAGAGTGTTGGGCATTTCTTAAGCAATTTTATGCTCACTTTCAAGCTTAGTCACTTCTTAGCACATCCTCTTGTTCAAAGGCCATGCCATTCTCCTACATATTTGTGTATCCTTCAATACCCGGGAGGGTGGTGGGACCATCCAACAAGGAAAATCTTTGTCCAACTATCTTTCCTAACTTGGTGCTTTCTCATATCAGTATGTCTCCTCAAAGTAAAAAATTACAACCTCAATCATCAACCTATTAGGATTTTACCCTCTTTACGCTTAGGTAAAGTTGTTGTGCTAAATTCCAAAGTTTACACGCTCAAGTTCAAAATTTTGTGCAAGACAAAATCAATAGAGCTTCAAGTGTCTACATATTTTTTTGTATTCTAAATTGTCTTGTAGAATACCTAAGCAACATTGAAGAAACAAAAAAACAAACAAACAAAAACAAACTTGAAGAAAGATGAGATACAAAACTTAATAATGTTGCCAAATTTGTGAAGGGTCTGTCTCACTTGTGCCCATGCCACCAACCAAATCCACAAAAAGGGTTGGCAACATACACAAGGTAAATATCAACAGAACCCAATGGTTATCAATGTCACACAGCCATGTTTAGTATAAACAACCATTTTGTGTCACCAAATACACATATTGTCATTGAGTATTGTACATGTTCTTTAGCCATTTGAACCGCATGAGACTGAACTTTGTGGTAGGTTACACGCTCCTTCCACCCTTACTAGTCCTCACTCCTTAACCTTGCATCAAGGGTTACTTATGGTAAGCAGCAATTGCTGCTTAGACTATGAAAGAAAGCTCTCATGGTTTCCCCTTTACTTGTTATAGTATTTAGCAAGTTCTCTTGACCGTAGATTCATAGATGGGTGCAAGCATGGTAAAGTGGACCAAAAAAATGCTCTGGTATACTAAAACCATAATTGTTTTGGTCAAAGGCCTAAAAGTAGTAGCAAGCTTTATTTAAATTGGATTTCTTTTCATGATGACCTTTGTTGTTGTGTTGAATACTCAAATGTAGAAAATCAAGTTGAGATCTTCAATAGTTATCATTTAAAAGTGATGCTCAAAAGCAAATGGTTGAGTCTGGTTTTGGACATAGATTTCATGACCTTCACTATTTTGAAGTTAGAATTTTCTTTCATATTCCTTGAATTCATTATCTACTTTGAGGGCATCATCACAAAACTTTGTGAAAAAACCATCAATTTAATGTAATTTTATCATACTTTAAACAAATTTTAGACAGTCATTTGTTCAATATCACCACCTACTTGCACACCACTTGTACCGTCTTCTAAAATATGTAGACTTTTCTTGGAATTTTTTGTCATCATAATTTGCTTGGCTTTATAGCTTAGTATGCTTTAAAAATGTCTATGGTTTTTATCTTCACAAAATTCAAAGTTAGTGTATAGTTTTGAATCACTTTCACTGAACACTAGGCAGGGATCAGGAGCTTTCCACTTTACCGTGCTTGCACCCAAATGTATATCTATGGTGGATGTTTGTCAGGTAGCTTTTACCAAACCCGGAAGTAATTTTTTTTGTTAGGGTTATTTTTTTGTCAAAGGGGTACATTCATTTACACCAAAGTAATAACAATGTAGAGAGAGAGAGAGAGAGAGATGGGCATGCATGTACTTTCTAGATAACCATCATGTCTCTAAAGGGTCCAGTTATTGCATTTTTGCCTAGTGGCACACATCACAAAGCCAACCTGCTAAAGGCATTAGAGATATCATGAAGATTTCTTCCATTCCAAAAGGTTTGGACCCTTAAGGCACACTTCCATGTGCCAGCAAAGTCAGCAAAAACCACTAGATGACACAAATTTGGACCACCCTCCATGTGGAAGTGTGCGCTAATTTTCCCAGGAAAACATAATGCAAGATCCGGCACGATTATAACGGAGTGTTGAAGTTCGAGGAGGGACTTCACTGCCTCTCTTTTCTGGAACCTAGACATTAACTTTCATTTGAGGAAAAAAACTTGATTCCATAAATTTGTTAGTGTGGACTTGAAATTGTTTCACTTTACGTTGATTTTTCCATGATGCCATATTCCTATTATTCAAACATTGCCATGAATAATAATCTTATGATTCATGGATTTATTTCATTTTTCTAGCTTCTCAAGATAAAAAAGCCAATTAGTCTTGTGAGGAACATACAAAGTGGTACGTGTGATGACAAGCACATTCCAACTTGCATGTTGGACAACAAGGCAAATCTATTAGCTCACATTTTAGCCCCCCTACTTTGCATGGAAGTGCTTAGCCAACGAATACTTGACAACACTATCAAAGACTTCGTTGATGTCAGTTGCTTCGTTGGAACTGCCAAAGCATGGAAGTGGGCCCATACTCTGGGGTTTTAAGGTTATTTTGAGTTTAACTGGGCAATAATCTAGGTTTTCTCCAACCCATGTTAATGCCTTGTCAAACCTATATGGTACATGTTCACAACACCTACCATAAGGGAGGGTGAAAATGTTGATTGCTATGTAGACCCTAGAGACTATTTTTTAAAACTAAATAACACCTACATTTGGAGCCAAAGACCTTGGATTAGTCTACTGCTCAATTGAATCAATATGAAATAGCAACAAATCTAAAAGGGCAATTTTTTTTATCAATTGTACCCTTGGCACTGTCAAGTGTACCAAAAAAAAGTTCTCTGGTATACTAAAACCATATTATTCTTGTCAAATGCCTAAACATAGTAGAAAATTGTTGTTTAAAATTGGATTTTTTCACGACAACCTCTATTGTTGTGTTAAATACTCAATATAGAATATCCAGATGAGATCTTCAAAACTTATCATTAAAAGTGATGCTCAAAAGCAATGGCTAAATCTAGTGTTGGATGTAAACTCAATGACCTTAAATATGTTGCAGTTGGAATTTTTTTCATATTCCTTGAATTCTTGTATACTTGAGGGCATCATTACAAAAATTTGTAGAAAAACATCAATATAGTGTAATTTTACCATATTTAAAACAAAATTTGGACAATTACTTGCTCAATATCACCTACTTGCACACCATTGTGCACCGTCTTCTAAAATATGTAGACTTTTCTTGGAAAAAAAATTGTCAAGATAAATTTCTTGGTTTTGTAGATCAATGTGTGTGTTTTTTAATGCTTATGATTTTTTCTTCACAAAATTCAAGGTTAGTATATAATTTTGAATCACTTTCACTTAGACCTATGCATGGTTCATGGCCTATCCACTCAAGCGTGTGTGCACCCCCCAATGGTAGGTATTAGCAAACAAAATTCAAACCTATGCATGTAGAATAGCTTCGCCTAAAGGCTCACAATCCCTTCATTGTAGTGTAACAACCAACTTATAACTTTTGACCATCTTAGTTCCCAACCAATGATGGTGTGAATATGGACTACTTCAATTCAAGGCTACATCCATGATGGATGAGTTTATGTAGGCACCAAAAGGCCGAGTTGGTAGGACACTAGGACAGACTTCCATGTGTCAGTTATTTTGGCAAAGCAAAATAGACTTTGCCAGTATTGGTGAAGTATTGGTGAAGTTGTTGGTTGAGGTGGGGGGGGGGGACGTATGAGAGTGTAGAAATGCGTATTGTTGTCAAACATTCAAGTTGGAATGTGGTCGGCGTTGCATATATCCATTTTGAATGTTGAAATGAGTGGATGTAATGAACTTTATGTTTTGAAATTCTAGAATATTGTACAAAAATCCAATAAATATGAAAACTTACAAGTCGTTGTGATCAAAAGTGAAGTGGCCCTCAATCACACCAACCTTGGTTGATGTCATCTCTCTCTCTCTAAAAACCTTTAGCAAGGTTTTAAAAACAAAACAAAAATCATCATGAAAATCGCAATGTATGATAGGAGAGGTCCAAATTTATGCAAATCATATTTCTCTTGCTCAAATGAAAATTCATGTCAAGAAGTGAACTCAACCTCCTTGAATTTCAAACACCCCCCCCCCTCCCCACACACACACGCACGCGCGCACCCAAAACCGGAGGTTTTCATTAAAAAAATCGTCTCAGACTGGGGAGGTGAAATTTGATGTTTTGAAATTTGCAGTCACATTAAGTTACATAAGCAAATGAGCTGCCATTTCCGTTAGTTTAATGACATATGACGAATCGAAGAGCCGCAATGTCCCACATAACTTTACCATGTGCTTTGACCAAATACCAACAAATTTACTTGGTTTCCACCCCTCTTCTCTATTCAAGATTTGTTTAAAAAAATAAAAATCACTCCTATAATACCATGGAGGAGGGTCATTGGAAATTATCTCTTCATCACTCAAGATTTATGTTTGTGTAATGTCAATGAACCCTCTTGACTTATTGTTGATCTCTTCTCCTTTGTTTCATGACAATGGTATGGACAAGTTCAAATGTTGATTCTTTTTCTCATGGTCTTTGGTTCCAAATATGTGGGAAAACAAATTTAGGAAGTTTTGGGTGTACCCAAGGTTCAACCAGTATTGGGAGGTTACATATAAAGTAGTATGGCAAGCCACCGCAAAAATATGTGATGAGAATATGTGGCAGTATATTGGATAATTTTTTGTTCTTTTAATGTTTTGTGTGACTTGCTTCAACCTTACATGCAAGTCAAAAATAGAAATTGGAGAAAACCAATAGAGCTTGAAAAAGTTGTTGCTGTAGTTTTTTAAAATTAAGCATCCGCAGCATCAAATAAAGATATTTCTAGTCACTTTGGCACATGGAAGAGTACATTGAGGAAGTACACTCTCATTGTTACCTATGCATTATCCAATAGAGATTAATTTCTTCCCCTGTATTTGTTAGTAGACCACACATACAAAGACTAGTTGATATTTTCGCAAGTTTTAAAGATTTGACAAGGATTAAGTCATATGTGTGTTGCTATTGATGGTACCCACATCAACCTTGCAAAGGAACCTAAAATAGCAATTGTCTAGGTGATTACTAGAATAGACATGATTATCATAGTATTTTACTATAAGCAGTTTGTGATTGTAATTTTTTTTGGGATGGGTCTATATTAGCACCCGGTGGGATCCATGATGCAACTTGCCCTTGTGCTTTGTCCTTATATAGAGGAATCATGCAACATAAAATCTTACAAGAACCAATTCTTAACTTGGGAAGGGAAAACATCACGCCCTATGTCATTTTTTCATTAATATCCAAAAAACAATTTGCAAAGACAATGTTTTTTTGGAGATGTGCAAAGAGATATTATGACAAGGCATTGCAAAGTGGTCGTGTGAAGATTGAAAATGGTTTTGCTCTTTCAAAGAATAGGTAATGGATATTGAAGAATCTAAATTTTAGCATTCTTTATTCTCGGCAAGTTATTCTTGCATGTTGTGTGTTACACAATTTTTGCAATTACACCAAGATAAATTTACCGATTATCCACCCCTTCCACATAAAGATTTCAATGGTCTAGACCATTCTAGACAATTAGAAACTAAGAACCCATCAAAAGTTGCAACAAGAAGGATTAAGGAGGCTTTATTTGAAAATTGGATTATGCATATTATAGGTAATTAATTTAGCGCATAGGCCGATGACCAACTGTATTTTATTGGAATATTATAGATGAAATATATGTATATATGTATGACTGCATTTATCTTTTAAAAATTCGATACATGCATGAAAATTAGCATTTGTAGAGTACCTTTATTCAAGTATATGGAATTGGTTTATATTGTGATGCATATTGTTATTCTAGGCATATTTTGTATTGAGTTATCTTTTAAAATATTGGAGATTGACATAGTTTGTATTCTATAACATACAAAAATTTACCATAAAATGTGCTCTTATGTATTATATTCAATGTCATATTGCATGAAACTATTCTCTTCATAAAGCTATTCATATTGAACTATAGCGTCATATTAATTAATGGACTTGACATTTACAGGCCTCCATGCAATATTATAACCATTTGCCAATAATGTATTGTAGGTGATTGTGAATATGATAAACAATGTACATTTTTGCAAGATTGCACAAAGTACCAAGCTAAATGATAAAGACAAAAATTTAGAATATATCATATGCCTATAATCTTTATAACGTTCTCCACATTGGCCAATTGGAACAACTAAAAATTCAAGGGGTTTAGGGTGAGATTGCATTTGTAAAATTGTGAAGTAACTCTTTAAATTATATAATACTGTTAAAATATTGATATAAAATAATATAAAAATATGTACAATCTATCTATCTATCTATCCATCTATCTATCTATCTATATATATTAAACTTAACTTGTTGTAGACCAACACATATAAACTTATACTTGGAATAATATCTCATCATACGTGCTATAATATATACGTGGAATACGTGCTATAATATCATACGTGGAATAATATCTTCTATTCAAGTCCACTTGATGTCGAAGATCCATGATCTTGTCCACTTCTTCCAAATTCCAACTTCAAGCAAAGAAGTTCGACTTTTAGGTCTTCGGACCTTTTTCAAATTTTTTTTCCATGTCCAAAGTATTTACATGGAGACTAAGTTCCAAGCTCTACCTATTGCAGTGCATTTCCGCAACCAATGTCATATGTTCATTTGTCAATTTTAATTTAGTCTTGTCCATAGTTTTAGAAGTGTCCACAAATATTTTCCAAAGCTATAAGAACCTCCTTTTGCATATCAATTTTTTTTGTTTTTGAAATTAACCGTGCCATGAACATTATTCAACCTACAAACTCGTTCTCTAGGAGAGTCCAGTGCTATGGGTGGAGGGGTTTTTTCAACAACATTTGCATACGGGAATGAATGTGTGTTATAAAAAATCTCATCAGGAGACGAATATATCGGCTCGAGATTTTCCGTAGCCTCATAATTGAGGTTTATAACAAATCGAGTACCTAAACAATCATCCAAATTTACCACATTGGCAATGACGGTACCTTACTTCCAAGGTTATATGCACACGATATGGCTGCATTTTTTGAATTGGTTACTCACAAGTAGTTGCATTTGTCATACCACGACTATTTTGATGGGACCCCTCCAATAACTTTGACCACCTTGGCCCATTTAGATTTATGGTGTTTCTTACACTAGTCAATTTGTGATCAAATGTTGTTGATGGTCCATGCTTTGTCAACTTTTTCAGTAAAAAATATTGACAATCTCACACCAATGATGTGCTTTCAAGTTGTTGCAATGAATGTGAGTCACATACTATAGAGCTCTTCGTAAATTTCGAGTAAGAGGTAATTTACTCATCTTCCCATCACATCATTGAACTTGTGGAAGTCTTGAAAGCCATATTGCCATGCAACAAATATAAATTACAAAATTTATAAATGTAGCCCAAACTTTGAAAATTAACAACATGTGCAAAGTTCAATGGGATAGTATGATCTTTGATTCATTTTTGTCATCAAGTCAATCATTTTGTCAGACGATGAACAACAATATCAAAATTTATACGTGCTTTGAACAATACCCCCAAAAAATGGAAACTAGTATAAGTTTTCAACCCTCTATATTTCTCATTTCTTAACAAAATCCAACAACCAAAAAATGTAGTAGAAGCGCATTTAGAAGTTGAGAAGTAGAGTTCAAATATCACCCAAAGTTTTTTGGGGTTGTAGCTTCCAAGCAAGCAAGTTTTATGAGCTTCTAGAGTTACATAAGACTTCTTTTAAAATATTGCTAAAATACGAGAAACTTAGTTGCCAGCACCGACCCCACCTCAAAGTTGACTACCTAACAAATAGACCAACATATTAAAATTTAAATATGTCCAACCTGATGTTACGTTCTTATTGGCTCCCAAGATGATGGGCCATGTTTTTCCTCAACCATTATTAAAGTGTTGGCGGTCTAGTGGGGAAGCAAAACCATGTTCCCAACCGCCAATCTAACAAAGAATCAATTTTTAAAATAGTGATCAAATTTCGGGGATGATGGTGTCAGTGAAGAAACCACCAGTTTTCCACCTTGTGTGCCCCCCCAACGCACACACACAATTATATCAGTTGCTGATTCTCGTTCTCCAGGGAAGTTTAATGCATAATTTCATCATCCATGTGGAGAGAGGTCCACTTTCTTTGTCATTTAGTGGGATTTGCCAACTTGACAAACACATGGTAGTGTACCAATAGTTAAGCTAACAATCACCCCTCAAATAAAAGGGTTTTCTTAGTGTGGGATAATATGAATCGATGCCATCGAGGCTTTTTGAAGTACAATCTCGTATGAAACAACCTTGCATGTGTGTGTCTCTCTCTCTCTGCATCTCCAAGTAATCCCATTGGTGATGTTTAAGACGGGGCACCGTATCAGACACATCTACCTTAATTCATATGCATGGGTGCAATGGGCTAGTTCATCATCATGGGGCCACACTACACTGAAAATTGTATCTAGTGTCACCACTTCCATTTGTCTTGCTCAATATTAATTGTAAACCGCCCGTGTAGTGTCACCAACACAAAAGTGTAAACCTAGCATTATTTCTTATTCCTTGTGAAATTTTTTGGGCATTATAGATTTACAAGGTTGCAAATATTGTCACTTACTGAGTGATTTTTTCATCCAAATTTAAATCATCCTTGACAATATTTCGTTATGAAATTGTTAGGATGCAAAATATACCAAACAAACTTCGTTTCCAAAATTTGCATGGTCTTCATCCAAATTTCAATTGTCCATGACAATACTTGTAAACTTCTTCATACGAAGTGTCATTAGAAAAGTTACCACAGTGACATAAAATATCACATGGCACTAAATACAATACAATATTTAGGGTTGGTTTAGACTATTATGAAGAAGTGCACCAATCAAAAAAAAATAGGGGAATGAAGCAATAGGGGAATGAATTAGGGGAATGATTGGCTACGAAATGGGCCAATTGGCTAGGGTTTACACTATGGCCAAGACTTCTCCACTGGAGAACTTCAAGCATGGATGAAAAAAATGATATGGCTACCAACATGGCAACACTTTTTGCTAGGGGAGTTCTCTAGAGGTCAGGTCTCTTGGGCAACCTCAAACCCTTGGACAAGAAACTTGACCTCCGGAGAACTCCAACTTGAGGATTTCTAAAATTTTAAACTTTAATTGTTTAATTTTTTTTCATCTTGTCCACCATACCAACCGTTGTCTCAAATAACCTTGTCTTGAATTTAAATTCTTGACCGATGGGTGCACTTCTTCTCCGTTGTCTAAATCGGCCCTTAGGGCCGGTTCACATGGGATCCCATGTCAATTGAGATCAATTTGTGCAATCTCAACCATTGAGAACATGAATGTCGGGACTGACCACTTCACATGGGGTCCCAAGTCTTAAGTCCCAAGTATGACACGAATGCCTACATGGCAACACTTTTTGGAGACGAGGCTTGGGACTTATGTTGAGAGTTGGGTCGAGCAAAAAGCTAGACCCAACTCTCAACACAAGTCCCGTGAATATTTCTGCATAATATAATGAAGATCCAACATTAATGATAGTTTCACCATATTTCAAGGGTTTCTTGAGGCTCAAAAGTCGGGATGTTGCCTCCATGTTGGGCGTTGCTAACATGAAGGGGACTTGAGACACCGGCCGTTAGTGTAGTGATATGATAGCATGGCAAAGGTTGCCACCGCTCCGCCATCAAGCAAGCTACCATTGGTTTAGCACTAGGTGTGAAAGGTGCTTAATAAGTTAATGTAAGGATTTGGTGGGTTTTTTTTCTTTTGGTTTGTCAAACAAAGTGAGTCCCAAGGAAAGCTACCCTAGGGAAGAGGGTTCGCCCCTTACCTAGCGTCCCCCACTTTGCTTCCTTTCCTTTCCCATTCCATTCCTCGCTTGGCTTGCGCTGCTTTGCGCTTTGCGGGAGACTCGCCTTGTTGCTTAGGGTTTCATCTCATCTCATCCCATCCCATCGCCATAGCTGCCGCACCCACACCCGCTCGCACCCCGCGCCCCTCGTCAAGCTCTCAGGCCTGCGTCACCCGGGGGATCTCCGCCATGGCCGACGAAGGGGGTCCTTATGAGGACGGCGACTCGCCTCCAGCGCGCCACGGGGGGGATTTCTACGACGCGCATGCGGATCGCGACAACGGAGATAATCGTAAGCGCGAGGTACTGTACTACTGGCTCGCTCTCTCTCCCTTTGTGCTCACTATAAGCACTACCCTCCTCTTTTCTAGTGTCGGCGAGGCCGTCGTTAGTCTCGTCTCCATGTCCGTCTGTCTGTAGCTCGAATTTCCGCGTTCTGTGTATGCTTGTGTCTAGGGTTTGGTGGCGTACACCTTGGAGTCGGTTGGAATCCTCGCGGCGGGATGCGTAATGGCGTATATTTGTAATGGTAATCTAGTATCGGTATTCTCTCCTCTTTGTCGAAGAATTTCTTCCGGCGGGCTCTTGAGGTCTTTTCAATGGTTATTGTCCCCTGTTATAATGCCACATTTCCCCTACCTGTTGGTTTCTTGGAGAGTCGGAATGGTCCATTCCTTCCCATTTATTTTAGAGAATATGTGTTTGATTGAGAGCATTTCAAGCGACATACCAGCCGCCTTTAGTATATGGCGTTTTGATCATTTAGGGTGACATCGAGCTTATTGCGAAGACTACAGGTATTTATTATTCTGTTGGGGTTTAGGTTTCCGTATGAGGTGTTATGGGTGAAGAGTGCAAGGAAGGTGCTTGGTCTTATGAAATTAAATCGAAAACAGGCTGTGACTAGTGTTAATGTCATTCTTAAAGTTCTACCTGATCATTTTAAGATTCATGATCGTTTGGCATGGTCTCTTTGATTCAAAAAAAATGTAGTAGACATTTCTCAGCTGGTCCTCTGTTTTTGTGTAGGATCATCCTAAATGGTGTTTGAAGGTGACCTAATGCAGTTGGAGGGTAGGTGTGTGTAAATACATGGAGTGAACATCCTTGGTCTGAAAAATAGCCAGTCTATTGTATACATATTCTAGGTCTTACCATCAAAGAGTAAGTTGCCGCACGCTTCTTAAAGTTTTAAGTTCAACTGCTGCTTGACTTGTTCTGTATTTTAATGGACTCTTTTGTTGCTTTTGTTGTTCCTTCATGTGCGTAGTTTGGAAGAACCTCGGTTAAAGAGCACTGATGTTGAGTAAAGGTTGACGGAGAGATGCTTTATCCTCCACATCAACGACTATCTCAAAGATCCCTGTATAGATGTCTCCATCACCTCAATCCTCCACGTTGATGATATTTATGCTCTAAAATATCTGAACTTAATGGTTTGTGTAGAAATTCATTGAAGCTAACCTTTTGATGTCTTTGATCTGGCCTTCTTTTTTGCCGGAGCAGTTTCTTAGACTCTTGTGGGATGTGTGGCTGCAATCTCTAATTGCCATATCAAAAAGGTATACCTGAGATGAGTGTCAGGATTAGTGAAATGTAAGTGTGGTGTCTACTTCCATCTTTTCCCAGGAAGCGTAATCTTGTTTAAGTGGACAGGTTTGTATTATTTCATCGATTGACTACACTGTGTTTGGTTAAGCCACATACAGAGCCATAGAGTGACTACATCCCACCATGATGTATCATCGTACCAGAATCCTAACTGTCTGAAGTTGCTGACACTCATATGTTGTCATGTTCCCCTTTATTGAGCTATTGTTTCTGGTGCAGCCTTCCTCACGTGATTCTGGCCGAGACAGAGAGAAGAGCCGTGAAAAAGATCGAGATAGGGACAGAGAACGCCGTCATCGAGATGATCGGGGGGATCGGGAAAGAGATAGAGGGGATAGAGGTGATAGAGGGGATAGAGGTGATAGAGATCGGGAACGGCATCGAAGCCATGATCGTGAAAGGTTAGTGATGTCAAATTTACCTACCTTTTGACATGTGCTTTGATTTAATTTTAGTATTGAGGCTCAATCAGCACAGTGACTGCACCATGATAGTTTTAAGCATTTTTGACTGCAATCATCAGCACCTTTAGTGACTGTCTGTGCTAATGACAAAAATGTTATGTGTCCACATTTCACTCTCTTCAGACGGAGCCGTGAATATGATCGTGATCGGGACAGGAGGCATAGACACCGGTCTCGTTCACTCTCTCGAGGGCGATCACGGGACCTCTCCCGTTCAAGGTCACGTTCTAGGTCTCATTCACGGGATCGGAGAAGGTATGTGGAATGTTTCCAGAATTCTGTGTAGTTACCCAGGGTGCTGTGTGTTAATTCTCATTTCAATTTTTCTAGGCATTTTAGATTTTCTTTCCAAATTGGCTAAAATAGCCACTAGTGGGTTATTTATGTGCAAATCTTGGTATCAGTGAAATATTTCATTTCTTGCTTGTTGGCAAAGTAAACAAACTTAAGTTTGGGGCCTGAGTGATGTACCCATGCTTAAATATGTGGATAGTTTCTCTGAAACTTTGCACTTACGTTGTAGGCAGTGTTTAAAAGAAGAGGTAATTGAGATCCAGAAATGTAAGAGTTGATCAAAGTTAAACCAGACCTTTTTAATGATCATCCAGATGACATTTATCCTAAATAGAACCAATTAGTTTGCTTTGAAGTTACTTGTTAGGGCTGCACCTTGGGTGATTTGCAGGGCATCTCATTCTCTGTATCTGATGTACCTCTTTTTGCAGTAAGCGGACAAGTGGGTTTGACATGGCCCCTCCAGGTGCTACTGTTGTTCCAGGGGCTGCGATGCCAGGTTTGTATTTCCTGCACTTATTTGGCATTCTGATGGTCCTGATTGTGTTCAATTGACTGAGGTGAGAAGTGCAGTTGTGATGTGTTATCTAGATTTACTGCAACACGCTTTTTGCAATTTGAAACCTCATCTCAACTGAGGATTTCTTTGCTTACACAATTTTTGGCCCCAGAGGATACATTTTTCCTTTGTCTAGGATGGATTATTTAATTTCTTATGAGTATTGCATCCCCTTTATCAACACCTCAACACCTATTACACTCTGGAGTGTGTCCCTTGAATTCTGGCAGAATGTTATTCCCAAAATCCAAAATTCCAAGGACTGTAAAATTGTGTTTCATTGTAGTTCCCAGTACACTGGGAAAATTTGTTTGGTTATTATGAACCTCAGTCGCTTCATGTGTTGATTGATCTCAACATGCTTAAAGTAGCTCGCCATGTTCAGTAAAGTAGCAATCAATGCCATTGGACCCTTAATAAGACAGAATGCGATTATTAGACTAGGTTTGGGTTGAGTAGATTATAATCACTGTTCTTTTTGAGATGGTTGGACCTACTTTTGATTTGGAACTGAGGAAGTCTGTTCTTTGGTGTTTGCTTGTTGTTTTCTTGTTGTTTGTTGTTTGTGGTTGTTATTGTATGCTTCGTGGTTGCGGAAGGCATCAACCAAGTCCTGTGCCCTCTCCACGGAGCGCATAGAGTGCGTGCATGGGTGTGAATGGTCGACAAGGAAGTGAGAATATTCTGGTGTTAGTTGATCTTTGCCCATTTCAGCTCATCCAGCAATTGTAACTTGGAGGTCTAAATAATATGTAGGGATTATAGTGTTCAAATATTGCAGGAACAGGTCAAGGTTTTGGCAGAGTAGTACTATACACAAAGTAGGATTGTAGGCAGTCAAATGTCTGTCTGTATACAGTAATGTAAAGCTGTAAGACAGCTTTCTCTATGGAATGTGTTTCTGGAAGATTTGTCAAAGTAGGTTCAGTGTGGAAGTGCCTCCAAAATATTTGATAAATTGCTTACCATCTAAAGCACCTGAATAGCCTCACTAAGTATAGCTCTTCCCCATTCACAGCTCAAGTTTGGGTTAGAGGTTGAGTTTCTTACATTTTTGTTTTTGGGTAAACATTTTCCCTTTCATTAATGTCAGGTAGCAAACGTGGGTTAGATCAAGACCTTATATGTTTGCTTGGTTTGTTTGTGTCATAGTGACTTTTAGACATTTGTCTTATTAATGTCCATGCATTTTTCAGGCCAAATTCCTGGGATGACTCAGCCAATTCCAGGAGTATTTCCAGGAATGTTCCCTTTTGGTGGTACACAGGTATTTGGTTCTATCTTATGGTGATATTGCTTTTCATGTTTTAACCTTTCATATGTTGGTGTGTTGTAAGTTCTGACTTCAATGAGTCAGAGGTGAGTCCTCTAGCCTGCTATATAGTAATCAAGTATTTTGGTGATCAATCAGTTTGGAGGTCTCCCTGGAATGCCAGCACAAGCAATGACTCAACAGGTGATTCTGCTTCTTACTGCTCAATAACCTTCACATACCAAGATGTATTAAGTTGTAGTCACCCTTGGTATTGTCTTAATGAAACATTGTAGAAACTCTTTAATCCCCTTTTCTCAGGTGTCATGGCATTTTGTGGAAGTGCTCCTATTGTTGTCTAAACCGTGTTTGAGTATGAGACACATTGATAAATATCAGTGGCTTGCCAACATCTTGCATGCTAAGAACAGTGAGAAAGGAGTCTTGGCCACCGATATAGTTATGAGCTACCATAGTCCTTTCAGAAGGCAGCTCTGAATATCTTTATGCAGATTGCACCAGTTTGTAACGAACTAATAGTTTAGTGTTTATTAAAGGAAGAATTGTATTGACATTGTGGACATGTTTTTTGTAGGCAACCAGGCATGCTCGCCGAGTTTACGTTGGAGGTCTTCCACCTATGGCGAATGAGCAAGTGAGTGATCTCTTCATGTTAAAGCAATTAATTGCACATTTGTAATGAAAGTCATTAGCATTGACCGGTTACTTTTCTGTAAGTAGGATGTGGGTTTCTAGCAATGTTTGCTGGACATTTGTAGCACCTGAGTGTGGTATCCAGATCGTGTAATGCTAATGGGCACATGAACATACAGCATAACAGAAGTTAATCTAGAGGTCAAAATGCTTCCCTGCCAAGAGTTGGTGCAACTTGATACTCATTTTCAAGGTGTTCATGGGACTCAATAAGGTAAGGTCTGGCATTGTGTGTCTAGTCCTATGGTTCTGGGTTGGGTGACTCAGTGAGTTCCTCATGGTAGTGGAGGCACCAATGGGCAGTCATAGAATCACAAAGTGTATCGTGTACAGTTGCGGTTCCTTTAGCCAGTCCCATGCAATAAGCTTTGGTTGTCAGAGTTCAAGGGGTTTCTCTGCCCCCTAAACTTTAGCCTTTTCTTTCTATGGTGTTTGTTTTTCAGACGGTCGCCACATTTTTCAGTCAGGTGACGCTGCTGTTGTTAGTCACTCTTTCAGGATTCCAACTTGCAGGCGCATAGGAAGCTCCTGTTTCTATCTCACCTGCTATGAAAGTGATCCTAAATCCTGCCAGACAGATAACTTATTACCCATTGTGCCAACATAATTAAGCTGTTGAAGTCATTGGTAAAGTAAAGCAAGTTCAATGGTGTAGGTGTTAACCTGGAAGAGAATCATGTGTGCCATGAGCTATTGACATTATCTCCAAGTCTCTTCTTGGAAGGTTTGGCCGGTAATTGTATATCTTGGATATCTATGTTGACCAACCACTTCTGCTGCTGTTGTATGGTTTAGACAATTGCGACCTTTTTTAGTCAGGTGATGGCTGCTGTCGGAGGAAACACCGCCGGTCCAGGTATGTTGGTTTTTAGGCATCACATTTCTGATTTAAGAGCATTATGAATGTAGTTGACTAGTACATTCACAGTCTTCCTTTGTGTAGTAAAAATCAATCTTCTCTGCTACCTACCTCTCCATCCTGTTTTGAAGCAGTTACAGCAAAGATCCTTGAGAGATACTTTGATCTGTGTATCATGATGGCTGTGTGGTGTTACTGAGCCAGCTTGGGTTCTATTATAGGTGATGCTGTTGTGAATGTCTACATCAATCAAGAGAAAAAGTTCGCATTTGTGGAGATGAGGACTGTTGAAGAAGCTAGTAATGCAATGGCTTTAGATGGCATCATCTTTGAGGTAACAGTTTTTCTTTCTTTCACGCATCATGTTGCTCATCAGATGTGGTGAGGTTTTTGATGCTTAACCTTACAGCATCAGTTGGAACTATTAAAAGGGCATCTGCAGTATTAGATTTGTGTTGTTATTATAGAGGTAGTCAAGCTCAGTTCAGGTAGGATTGTGATGGATTTCACTTAACGTTGTTTTTTTGGTTACTTACAGGGTGTCTCTGTGAGGGTTCGAAGGCCAAGTGATTACAACCCTTCTATGGCCGCTACCCTAGGTCCAAGTCAGCCTAGCCCGCATCTTAACCTGGCTGCTGTTGGCCTAACCCCAGGGTAAGCTTTCTAAAAAGTAGTGACCATTACTCTATAATTAGTGTTGAATGAGGAAGGAACCTGCTTGCATAACTCAAGAAGTTCTTTCTCCAGCAGCATCTCAAGGTCCTTAAAAGTTGCTTGTATCTGTACTATCTTGTATCAAGCTAGTCCACTTCTGGTTTTGGCAGTAATTTTCTTAATAGAAATGCCAGAGTTCCAGTAGTTGTACCTTAAACCAGTTTTTTATATGAATGCAGAAGTGCTGCTGGGGGTGCTGATGGTCCGGATCGCATTTTTGTTGGTGGTTTGCCCTATTACCTGACAGAAGTTCAGATCAAGGAGTTACTTGAATCATTTGGGTGAGGAGAACTGGTCCAATTCATTCACTACAGTTTTGGAATATACATATTATATACCATGCACCAATACAATAGAATATTAATGGTAGCAGGGTATGATTTGTGCATTAATTGCAATGATGTGTGTGCTTGTTCATCAATCTGTTTTGATATCATGTCTCATCCTTCACCGTTTTCACTGCTAGGCCTCTGCGAGGTTTTGATCTTGTCAAAGATCGTGACACGGGAAATTCCAAAGGTTATGGCTTTTGCGTTTATCAGGTACAATTTATTTCCCAAGGTCTGAACTTTCGTGGTCTACCTCAATGTCCTTCACTATCTGATAGCCCAAACCTGTCATATTTGTACAAAGGCAACCTACCCAATGCATCTGAAAATGTCTCCTCGATGGGCTTCACTTACAAAGCGACGCATTTCACCTGAAGGGTTTGTCATGGAGAATGTCTATGAAGGCTTTGCTGAGCTTATAACAACCTCTAGAACAATAGTTGTGCACCCCCCCATGGTTAACTTGTGAGCCGTGACAAACCACATATTCTGCAGGACCCAGCTGTCACAGACGTCGCCATTGCGGCACTTAATGGTTTGAAAATGGGTGATAAGACACTAAGCGTGCGTCGCGCATCTGCCAGGTAGGAAGTTTGCTTATCTTGCTCACTCCTATCCGTCTGTGTGGCTGTGTGGCCCTCTATTTTCCCCTTTCGCAGGATCCGTCAGTTGTGGATATTGCCTGTGCAACGCTTAATGGCATGAAAATGGATGACAAGACATTAAACGTCCGCCGAGCCACTGCAAGGTTGGCTTTAGTCCACTCATATGTCAAGGCTTTATGCTCATGAGTTGACCTCTTTACATTTCACAAGAAGGCTTCTTGCACTAGGTTTTTGCTCATGCTGCATTGTATTGTCGATCTGAGATCCACCATGCAATCCTACGAAAAGGGACATAAGGAGAGGAACATGTGGATGGAATTTGCAATGGACAATGGACAAATTAAACTTCCAGGAAGTGCTGTTTTCTTGTACTTTTTAAAATAAGTTTCTCAAAATAAGTGCAAGGCATACTGGACAGTTGCATCAGGTTGTATTGGAAGTTCATAAGTTGTCTAATACAGCTTTCAATGCTTTTAATTGCAGTGGACAACCAAAACCTGATCAAGCAAATGTTTTAGCTCAAGCGCAACACCAGATTGCCATCCAGGTGCACTTTCATACTGATGAGCAATTTGTGCAAACCTAGTGAGGTTTGAAAGGAATCAATGATTTGATGTGGACAATTGGCAATTTTATAGGTTAAGTTTCTGCATTCTAGATGTTGGTACTATATCTGAACTGACATTCTTGAGCAGAGTACTTATACATCATGTGGGCTTCCAGAAACTCGCTTTGCAAGCTAGCGGTGCAAATGCAGTGGCATTAGGTGGCATGTCTATGATGAGCGGGATGCCAATGATGGGCATGATGCCTGGAATGGGAAATGGTCTCTCACCAATGGAAACAGCTACCAATGTGGTTGCATTGACTCAGGTGAGTGCATCTCAAAAGCTGAATATTCACAATGGCTTTTTGTCCTAGGTCTCTGTATATGAGTTGAAATTAGTAGTTTGTTGTCATATTGCATTGAACTGGAATAGAGTCCACTAACGGCATCCTTTCTTGTGCAGGTTTGTACAGCAGATGAGCTGAAAGATGATGAGGAATATCAGGAGATTTTGGAAGATATGAGAGAAGAGTGCGGGAAGTATGGTAGGTTCTGAACTTGAGGGCTGTCCTATTGTTGTGAAGTATTCATTCATATGTTGAGGCCCCTTAAAAAATGAACATGTAACTTATTTTTAGTGATCTTTGTGCAGGGAACCTAGTGAAGGTTGTCATTCCAAGGCCAAGACCTGGTGAAGATGTTCCTGGCGTAGGCAAGGTTAGCATCTGTCTACTTTGTGGGCACTTCCTTTCTGTGATAACTTTTTATCACGTGCCGCCCTCTTATCATCTCCCTCAATATTCTGACAAGTTTGTTGGTGTTGAAGGTCTTTGTCGAGTATGCAGACACAGCTGGTGCTGCTAAGGCAAAAGCATCTCTTCATGGGCGACGATTTGGAGGAAATTCAGTAGTTGCCGTGTATTATCCTGAAGACAAGTTTGCAAGAGAAGATTTTGGAGGCTGAAGAATTTGTTGGCCTGTTGGCTGCTTTTGAACGCTTTTGTGTTGGTGGGAAAGTGTAAGTTGGCCTCCACACGGATCTTGAGGATAAGAGTTCTTGAAGGCTGATGACCTCTCGTACTTATTTATATTCTACTAAGAATAGGTCTGTCGTAGAAGTTTAATGAGCTGTTCGTTCCTGTATACTCAAACCATCAATGCTACATCCTGACGGATTGTGTGTGGTGTTTGTTATTCTCTTTTTTGCAGTGTCTTATGGTAGTGAAGATTTTTCCAGACACTACTACCAAAGGGACTCTTGATCTTGTAGCGTAGATGTGTTTTGAGCTCATCCTCTCTACAGATGTGTTCTGAGCCTGGAGCTTGGCTGTAATTGTGTTCAAGTAAATATTGAGCAAGTTCCAGTTCTTGGTCCAAGTTTCTCAATTCTATTGCTGCATATTGCCATTTGCCTCAACTATGCAATAATTCTCAGCATGATACTGTAAAGACTGATTGGTTGTTTTACCTATGGTGATGAATTACAATAATTCAGGGGTATGGCTGGCCCATGGTGTCTCTCTGCCATATTGATGCATTATCATTCTGGCAGTCCAGATGTTGAATGTTTGCACATAACTCACATTCACCCAATCAAGCAATTGTTGTTGCCATATGCTTTCTAAATATTTCATGGAGCTCGTTGTAGTTTCCACGTTTCTGAAATTGGTGTGGTCCGTTATCATATTTTGCCAATACTGACTCTGTTACTAAGATGATGAATGTGTATGGATGTCCACCACAATAATTCTCGAGCATACTCCATTGTCAACTTTTGAGTACACGCTCCTAATCCAAAAAAAATCTACGACATGCAAGTACTTGATGTCAGACTACAACTTCAACCCCATCCATGAGTGCCTTGGGTGTAGTCTGGTGTCAAATTTTGCTATATGTAATGACTTGGGGGTGGCAAGATATTGACAGCATACATCAGTGACTGGACATTGACAGTAACCGGACTCATTTGGTGCACCTTAACTCAAAAGAATTGTGCACACTTTTGGAAAAAGAAGTGCATTTATGTTCTGCATTCCTTGGAAGATATGATACTGTAAAATTGTCTAGCATGTCCGTTAGCTTAATCTAACTACATGTTTTCAATGACGACATGCATAACATTATTCAGATCCATAACTGTGTTTTGTGGGATTAAGAGTATTCCATGGAATATTCCTGACATTCAGACTGAATGTGAGAATATCCGGAAATATTGTCCCACATAACATTGTTATGGATCTGAATAATGTTACAATGCCCTACCCTCCTCTTGATTAACTTAGTCAATCATGCAGCCTCACTTTCTCAACACCTAGTTGAACAAGGATTTGGCATTTGGCACAAAGTGATAACCACCTGGAAGGCATCATGGGGTCTATCACAATAAGAAACCCATGACATCCCAACACCACCAAAAGTCACATTTGAAGCTCTCAAGGATGCCTTTCTCCCTACGGAATGGAATTGTTTCCGCCACACGAGAAAGAAATTAGATTACCTTCACCTTGAGGTCTTTCTCAACTATGAACATGAATCGTACCTGAAGCAATCATTGACATCACCCCGATACAAAATTATTGTTGCGTACTGCACCTCAAAATCATAGACTTGCCATAGAAATTGACTAGTGGTTGATGATCCCTGGAGATAACAAATTATGCCACGTATGCTCTTACAATATAGTTGAATATGGAACGCACTTTGTGTTGAGAGTGTCCCTCTACAACTCCATTGGAGACATGTGTCCTAGCCTAAGTCAAAACGTACCACTATGCAGTTTCAAGTCTTTTTTCCCGTTGGACCACCAAGTATATATTAGCATGTATCTATATTAGGCCACTACACTCTAATACACCATGAAATCAACTTTTTTGTCACTATCTTGATGTACTACTTTTAGTCCCATAAGCCTTTTGGCTCCCAAACTTTTAAATTGATTCCATTTCATTAGTAACACATCAATCTATTGTCATTTTAACAATGTTACAGTATGCCTCTGTTCGCATAGAGAGGAGTCCCACGTTTATTTGAGGATCACATGTCCTTGCAACTGATATTTTGCCACTCCAAAGTAAATTATAGGTAATTGAACCTATCAGTGATTAAATGTGATGCACACCTACTAATCTCAACCAATCACACTAGTTTTGGAATGTATTTACCAATTTAATTAAAAATTACTACACTAAATATTGTATTTAGTGTCATATGATGGTTTATGTCACTTGTGGTAAGTTTTTTAATGACGCTTATGAATAAGTTTACAAATATTGTCATCCCAACTTACTTTAAATTCATCCAAATGCCAATCATTGAAACAAAGTTTGGTATATTCTGCATCGTACCACTTTTGAAATGAAATGTTGTCAAAGATGATTGAAATTTGGATGAAAATCACTTAGTAATTGACAGTAAATGCAACATTGTAAATCTATAATGCCCAATTTTTTCCCCAAGGAATGACAAATAATGCTAGGTTTACATTTAGTGTTAGTGACACTACACTGGCAGTTTACAATTAGCACTGAGCAAGACAAAGAGAATTGGTGATACTAACTATAATATTTAGTGTGGTTTTTAGTGTTCCTTCTCTAACCATTTCACCAAAAGTAATTTACTTGAACCCCGTTGTAGTATTGTACGGAAGTGGAAAGGGAATTCAATGGTGCACTATGCAAGTGTGCCATGATGCCAAAACTTCATTACATTGATGATCTACTTAGATACCACTCGCTACCTATGTGTTACCTAGCATTCATTACTTGAAGATACTAGTAAATAATCATATTTTGTGGAGAAAGCATTTCAATGTATAGATATTCCTAAGTTATATTGACGATCTATGTACCATTAGGCCTATTGATTGCTTCTAAGGGCCGCTTCACACTATGGCCGTCCAAGTTGAGAGGCCGTGGGATTGAATGGCCAAACTTTGTTGAGAGTCCAAAGAAATGGGCTGAAAATACATAGCCAATAAAATATAGGAATTGGAGCCTTCAGCTGGGCATAGTGTGAAGCTTCCAAAGGCAAAGCGCAAAGTCTAGACTTTTGGCCATGAATTCCCACGTCCTCTCGACTTGGACAGCCGTGGTGTGAAGCCTCCAAAGGCCAAGCTCAAAGCCCAAATGAAGAAGGAACACTCCACTTTAATCTAACGGCCAAGATCTTGTCAGTTTTTTATCTTTTTATGATCGATGGCCTCTCGACCATAGTTTGGGTTTCCATTCTTGTCCAACCGAAACTTTCTTTGAGAGTCCGTCAACTTGGTCAAAAAGTACTGTCATGTAGGCATTTTGTAAAGCAATGGCCTTTGGACTTCGGCCTCTAGCGTGAAGGGTTGAGAGGCCGACTTCTTGGTTTCTTGCAATCTGATTGGTGGAAATCGTCAACCTCTTGACCTTCGGCCATAGCGTGAAGTGGCCCTAAGGAAGCAAATTGAGTATTGTCTAAACATATTACTACACTAAATATTGTATTTTAGTGTCACCAACACTAAATGTATACCTAACATTATTTGTCATTCCTTGTAAGTTTGTTTGGAACTTATGCATTCACAATGTTGCAATTACTGTCACTTACTTAGTGATTTTTCATCTAAATTTCAATCATACATGACAATATTTCATTACAAAAGTTGTAGGATGCAAAATATACCAAAGTTTGTTTCAGTAATTGGCATGGAATTCACATCTCAATGATCCATGACAATACTTGTAAACTTTGTTCATAAGAAGTCCCAATAGAAAAGTTACCACAATGACATAAAATATCCTATGACACTAAATACATGCACTAAATGCATGACACTAAATGCATTTAGGTTGCCCCACACTAATTTATCGACCTTCCACATTATTTCAAATATTTATTGCTATAGTAACAAAATACAATTTTTTTGTTATTTTATTTTGGTTGCCATACGAATGGATGATCAAACTAATAAGCTTCTATGATATGCTCTTGACTCAATGTACTATGCATGGGTAAAGAGGCTATTCGCAAAGGCAACCTAGTTCCACATATCAATGTACATGAAGTCAAACAAAAACAAGTAAATTTTAAGTTCTCTCTCTCTCATTCTCTCTCTCTTATGCATTCCTTGGGTCATCTTTATGTATGTTGTATTCAAGTAAGCTCTGGTAAGTTCCAAAATTATGACTATGTACCAATGAAAAATTAGAAGTAGGCAAGAAGTGACAAATGACAATAAACAAACATGGAACTACTAGCTAACATAAGAGACACTACATTTGATGGCCTTGATTGCCCAAAATATTCTTTTATTTAATTTCAATGGATATGATTGTCCAAGGATTGCGCACATGATCTAACACATCCCTCCCCCAGTTCTTCAAGCCTTACCCCTAGCTTCCATACCACTCATTGGCCCTTGCTCTTATTGGTTGTTGCTATTTACGTCATAAATGATTGGGGGGCTCCTCCAACTAGTAGTGACACCAATTGGAACAATGGCCACATGAATGAACCCCCTAACAAAACGCTACCTACTTGGAGGTGAAGGTGGTACCACCAAGGTGACATCAATGTTTAGCTTCTGCATCTCAATGGAAACTCCCACTTCTATAAATTTATTGGATGCATGAATACATATACAATACATGTATGTAGGCATGCAAGTTTGTAGACGCAGTTTATGGTTAAAGTGCATCTATGTTAGGGCATGTGACATGCAAGTTCTAACTCAAAATAAAATAAAATGATATTCGATGGCCTCGATTGACCAATACAATCATCAATTTAGTTTCAATGGTCATGATCATCCAATATTGCGCACATGACCTGATATTTTTGTACCCCAATTTTCTTGACCTTATCCCTAGCTTCCACACCACACTCTCATTGGATGCTCTATATAATTCTTAAATATTTAAGGGTCTCCCAAACTAAACTAATGACTCCAAATGGAATTATGCAAATATAAATGAAGCCCCTAACAAAACATTACTTGGAATTGAAGGTGGTACTCACCACCAAAGCGATATTGGTATTCACTTTCCGCATCTCAATGGAAACATGCCCAAGATTCTTCTTCCACTTTCATATTTGACAGATATATGAATACATGTACAATACAAGTATGTGGGCATGTAGGTTTTTAAGCGAGGTGTAAGATGTAAGGTGGGTGCATCTAAGTTAGGGCATATGATTTGCCACTACTTGCTAGCACATGTAGTGACACTTTGATTGTTTAATACATTTTTTCAATTTAGTCTACATGATCACAATTGTCCAAGATGTGCACATGACCTAATAGATCTGTGCCCCAATCATCCCAACCTAATCCCTAGCTTCTATAACACTCATTGTCTCCTCTCATTGGTTTGTACAAAACTTGCCTTGCTAATGACCCCAAATGGAAGAATGCCCAGATAAACCACCCCCCTTTGACAAAACACTACATACTTTGAGTTAAAAAAATGGCACCACCAAGGCAACATTAGGTGTTTGGTTTCCGCGTCTCAATGGAAACATGCCTTTGATTCTTCTCCCACATTGATAGTTGTCAAATGTATCAATATATGTACAATACAAGTCTGTAGGTTAGTAGGTACAGTTACAAGTATGTGGGTTAGTAGGTATGGTGTATGATTGGGTGCATGTCTAGTTAGGCAAGTGACATGCATGGCACAAGAGACGCTACATTGACAACTTTGATTGTCCAATACATTGTTTCAATTGTCACAATTATTCAAAGATTGTGCACATGACCTAATATTTCCATGCCCCAATTATTCCAACCCTCTCCCTAGCTTCCACGCCATTCAGTACCCCTTCCTCTTATTGGCTGTTGTTGTTCTTAAATTTCTAAATATAACATGTAAACGAAACAATGCCCACATAAATGAATGGAACGCTACCTACTCGGAGATGAAGGTGGTGTGTTACCTTACCACCAATGTTGACATTGGCGTTTGGTTTCCGCGTCTGAATGGAAACGAGCCCTTGATTCTTCTTCCCACTTTCGTATTTGTCGGATGTATGAAATACATGGACAATATTAGTATGTAGGTTTGTAGGTTTGTAGCTATGGTGTATATGGTTGGGTGCATGTGTGTTTAGGGCAGGTGGGGGAGGCAGGCAGCCAGCGCAGCCAAAACACACAAACTTAGTTTTGGCTAATGTGCACCGATGAATGCATAGGAACACTTTTGCAGGAATCAATCCATGGTATGGAATCAAGCAAGTCAGGTGTGTCAAGTCAGCCCACCATCTGCCACAATGATGAAGCCATGATGATGGTGTTGAGGAAAACCCCACTGGGAAATGGCCTTAGTAAGCACTTAACCCCTCCTCCAGGCGGCAAGCATGTGTGATAGGTACCTCCACCTTTTCGGATGCATGTGTGGATGGATGGATTCAAGGACTTGCAACAACTTACCAACTCGCAGATGATGTTGTTGTATTTGTTGTCTTCTTGTCTTATCTTTTGGCGGTGCCGAGCACTTCGGAGGAGAAAATTGTGCCTAAATTTGGCTTAACGTACTCTCTTGGGGGTTTGGAGGGGAGAAAGTGGGTCCCAAAGCGTGTGTTGACCAGGAAGGTGGTATGAAATTGCTGTGATGATTCATGGTAGGTAGGGTTCCTGTGACAACAAGTTTGGCAGTCGGAGGAGCATTTTGGGTTATGTGATGGCCAGGGTTATGATGGCGATGGTGATGATGTGAGCATGTGTTGGGGGATGATTTGGTGAATGCTTGTGCTGGATCCACGGAGGAATGTCGGCCAGTTGAGGAGTTTTGGAGCTTGCAATTTTTTGTTAACTTAATCCAAGACCTCTGAAGAGGTTTTATATGGTTGGGGTTGTTGGGAGTACCCAAGAAGGTCGGCAGTTCTCTCTTAACTAATTAGGTGCTCCCGGGTCGTGGAGGATTTTGGAGGTTTTTGGCCTTTTATTGCTGTTGTGGTTGTGTATGTGTGGGAATTTTGCATCTCACATGTGCATGGCTTATGCGGTGATTTTTGGGAATGAGTGCCATGGCGCCGGCCTTAAGCCTGGTTGAGCTCACAAGGACTGATCCAGATTGAAGACTAAGTCCTTATGTGTGATGGAGGTGGAGCTCGAAGTGTTTTGTGCAACTACAGTTCTCGGAGGGTTAAGTCGGAGCTCCACATCATCTCAAGTGTCACTAAGCCGCTGTTTGTTACCACTCTGAAGATGCACTACTCGAAATTCTGTAAGGTTAGAAGAATGTGAACAAAGGGTGTTAAGAATTAGGGTGCTACTACATCTTGCTGGGATGAGGAAGCACTTGGCCGTTTGTTGAGATCAACGAGGAGGATGGCATTGCTGCCAGCCCTCGCTGATTCTGTCAGGATGTCAGGTACTTTTTCCACCATTTTTCCAACATAACCTACGGATGGGGCAATTTTTTTAATTCCTTTTTCCTATCTACTCAGTTTTCTGGGATCTCTGAGATTTCCCGGATTCCACTCTTCCTCTTAGTTGATATGGAATATGACCTCATCCACATGGAACAGATGGTCTAGTGATGTTTTGGGAGACCAGTTTGTGATGAATCTCTTTCTTGATGTAGAGGGGGGTTAGAGGGAACATTCATTCACATAATCTGTAATTTCCTCAACCCAACCTGAACGGTGACAGATCATGCGTTTGTAGGCCGGGTTGTTGTTTTTCTGAAGGCCCCGTAGTAGCTTTTTAATATGTCTGTATGCTAGGGATGTTGATGTTTTTTGAAACTCCAGTGGTAGATTTTGTCATATGTCGTATTCTTCGATCTCGACATGGTTATGAAGCTCAGTTTCCATGTATGAGATCCTCCACCAATTTGTGATGAATCTCTTTCTTGACATAGAGGGGTTAGAAGAAGAAGACATTCATCTAACCTGTCAATTTGCTTCATATTTGTAGGCTGGGTGGTTGTTGTTGTTGTTGTAAAGCCACCTGTGGTAGCTTTCTCACGTGTCTGTAGGCTGGGTGGTTGTTGTTGTTTTTCTGAAGCTCCTGTAGTAGGCTTTGTCACATGTTGCATGCTTTGATGTATGCTTTGGTCTCAACTTTGTTACAAAGTTCAGTTTTTCATGTATGAGATTCTCCACCAGTTTGTGATGAATCTCTTTTCTTGATATAGAGGGGTTTAGGCTGAGTTAAGCTAATGCTGGTACTTTTGTACTGCAGCTACATTGGGTGTGGATGCACACCCATCCTTTTACTCCAACCCTGTCATCATGTCAGAGATTGAACATTCCTCTCATGTGACTCTCACATTTACTAGTGCCGCCGCTCCAGCAGACGAGGTTTTCCAAAAGCCTGTTGTGGATGTTGTGGCTGAGTTCAACAACTCGGCTGCTGAGAGCCAAGAGGAATCACCTTTACCTCCTCTTCGACGAAAACGCGCAATTCGGCGCTATGCAGAATGCAGCAGTGGCGACGAATATGTGCCCAACGCCAAATCTGTGCGTCGCAGGTCTCATGTCAGTTACCGAGAGTCTGATAGCAGTTCAGAAGGCGAGAGTTCTGACTTTGAACACCTGCCTCAAGTAAGTTAGTACTTCTCAATGTTCATGTGCTCGCATTTATTCAATCATTACTTACTGAGGATATATTCTGAAAGCCTGATTAACTACAGGAGATATATTCTTGTGACACTAAAGAAATATATCTTGGGCACTAGAGTTATCCTTCAACTCAATGGGACTTTTGGTCGGGAGTCGGGTCCTTATGATTGTCCATTGGTTGCATACAAAACAGTTATCCTTTAATTCAATCGGACTTTTGGTTGGGAACTGGTTGTTTTGCAAAGAACACTTTCCATGTTTGGGGAGTTTTTGGTGCATGCTTGGAGTTGGTGTGGAGGTTTGAACAAATAACATTCTATATTGCTTCATTGAGGACCAAACTCGGAAGCATGCACTGAAAATTCACCGAACATGGAAAGTGTTCTATGCAAAACAACCAGCTCTCAACCAAAAGTCCAGTTGAATTAAAGCATGACTTTAATATTGATAATCTCTTTCCATTTCTGGTGCATGATCGGAGGTGGTGTTTGAATTTGAATGAAGAGCAACCTACTTTGGTTCTGTGAGGGCCAACTCATTATTAGCACCTCTTCACATGCCAAATTGACTTGACCTTCAATAAACAGATATAGAATGTTCCTGGTTCCATCCTCCACACGACCTCCAAGCATGCATGGAAAACCTACCAAACTTGGAAGGTGTTGTATGCAAACCAACAAACTCCCGACCAAAAGTCATGCTGAGCCAGAGGATAACTCTACTAATTCACAGTAATAATCATCAAGAAGAAGGATGTAGTAATAAAGATGTTGTAAATCACTTGTACACGGTCCAATTTTTTGTAAGGTGGTTATGGGTCTAAAAAGGCACTAAGCAGCAGCAAGCAGGAGGGAACTCAAAAGCTTAAGCTGGTGTTGGAGCTTCTTTCACAGTCCAAGACTGTTGAAACTGTGTTACATGTTGGTTGTCGAATCCGGTCTCTGGAGGTAATAATAACTGTGAAGATAAACTGCAGGGAACCAATCGATTTTTCCGGTGCATAAGGTCTAAATTCTTGTCTACTTTGACACTGTACAGGAGTCTTTTCTGAGAGTTGTTGAATTAATCCAACATATGTGAATATCCACTTGTTTCTCTTTATTTAATCATATGCCGGATGATGACATAGTTACTTGACATAGGAATGACCTTGACTACAAGTAGGGAGGCTGCAATTTGTCTTATAGTGGTTGTTCCTGTCTGTCACCAGAATTTTGGTGCTGAGTTACCCCCTGGGGTGCTGCGTGGGTGTCCATCTTGTCGCGATTGTCAAAAGGTGAGGTTTTGCTCTCATCTATTGATTGATTTGCATGTTTTAATGGTTTCAGATTGCACTGGTATATATTGGAGATCCCATTGATACAGGTTACATAGAGCGATGTTTGGTTCAACAGTTTGAGTGCCAAAAGGTATTTTCATGTAGGATTCAGTAGGACCCAGTAGGACCTCGACTAATGTGAATACGACACATGTATAATGTCTATCAAGAAATGATTGTTTACTGTCGAATCATATAAAAACCTATGGTAACAATTATTTTGCTGTTTTGGTGAGTATATTAGGTGTTGGCTAGCTGGCGTCCGGATGCTGGTCGCCGACCTTGCCTTGAGGATGCTCCTGTGTTTTATCCAACCGAGGAGGTAAAAATCTTCACCTTGATAAAAAGATCTAAATTACCTGCTCTGTCTAAGTACTCTGTTCTTCGTTCTGAGGCAATTCTACAGAGCATATGAGTCTCTATGTTTTTGTGGGTATTCTTTTCCAGAACCCAATTTCTGCAAAAGTCATTGTTTGATCGCTGATCTAGTGTTCTTAGAAACCCAACTTTTTTTGTAATATTATAAATTTACAAGAGTAGTTTTTGAAATTGCAGATGGAAGGGGTTGTTACATGCTATGATGCCTGATTGAGAGTGGATCATTGTGGAGATCTCAGTTCAATTTTCTTGCACTTTTGTCTCATTGTTTTTCTCCAGGAGTTCAAACACCCATTAGAGTACCTTGCGAAAATTCGTGCACGAGCCGAACCATATGGTATTTGCCGTGTGGTTCCACCAGTGACGTGGCGACCTCCCTGCCCATTGAAAGAGGATTCCCCTGAGCTGCAAAGCATGCAATTTCCAACGCGTGTGCAACAAGTTCACAAGCTGCAAGTGCGAAAGCCTTCCTCTACAAAGGAGTACTCACCTACCCAGCAAGCAAGTAAAAAACGACGTGGACGCGCAACACTTGGTAGAATGGGAAATTTGGCCACCTGTACTGCAAATGCTGCAAATCCTGAGGAGCAGCAAGAATTTTTTGGTTTTGAGCCTGGTGACCCCTTCCCACTTGGGGCCTTTGAGAAGTATGCGAACGATTTCAAAGAGCAATACTTTTGCAAGCCACAAGAGCAGCAGAGTACTATGTCAGAAAAAAAGTGGGAACCCACTATTGAAATGATTGAAGGAGAGTATTGGCGTATTGTAGAGCAAGCCACAGATCAGATTGAGGTATGCCACCATCATGATAGCCCTTCAAGTATATGTGTTCTAAGTCAAGTAATTGGTATGGAGGTGCCTGTTTTGACAATGGTTAACCACCAAAGTACTGGGGGGTTGTGTATATACGGATATACACCCTGGATATTATTGAAATAACATTTTATTTAGTCCATATATAATCCATATTTAGGACAACTGATTAAAGAGAGGAAGTGAAAATAAAGTCATGTGTGACATATGTGATTAGATAGATGTGGTGTGTATTTGACTTGAGGACATCTATACAAGCTTAAATCCCCCTATAATTCATTTCACATATATGTATGCTTTGATTGGAATAGGGCATTAGATAAATGGACTAATTTTTTATAGGGTCTCTTTTGACACTTTTAGCTAAAAGTATCAAGAAATGATGTTAAACCCCTTTGTATGACACCTTGAGGCCCAGAATTGGCCTCTTGGACCTTTAAGGATTAAGGTCTGGAAAATATTGTGTTACAGAGTTTATGTTTCAAAAGCCATTAATCACAGATTATTCTGACTCTTCCCACAACCTTGCAAACGGTAGAAAAAACTTCAAGGACGGTTAGGGTTTACTCACTGAAATACGTTTCTTGGACTTGGAGCAGGTTCTGTATGGTGCTGATGTGGAGACTGGGAAGTATCGGAGTGGTTTTCCAATGGCAAAGCCAGGCGCAGAATCTACAAGTGCATACGAAAAGTCAGGGTGGAATTTAAACAACATAGCAAGGTTTCCAGGTTCCATGCTATCGTTTGAAGAGGGAGACATCTCAGGGGTACTTGTGCCATGGCTATACATTGGCATGTGCTTCTCTTCATTCTGCTGGGTAAGTGATAGGGGACTTTTTTTTCAATAGCATTTTAGGAATCAGGTGCAATGCATGGAACATTGAAGGTATTCTTTGAGCTTGCTTTTGGAGTACAGAACATGTGTGGTAGTTGTATAAATAAGCTAGTAATTGAGACAGAGTAGACTACTCAAGATTTGATTCTATTTGAGATGGTTGTGCAGCATGTAGAAGACCATCACTTCTACTCACTCAATTACATGCATTGGGGCGCACCAAAAATATGGTACGGTGTTCCTGGCTCTGCAGCTGAAAAATTGGAGGCTGCTATGAAAAAACACTTGCCTGATCTGTTTGATGAGCAGCCTGATCTTCTTCATAAGCTGGTAACTTCCTTGTTCAAGTACCATGATTTCTCCTCATGGTGTCCAAGTCTTTGCTTTAACCCTCAACCCTTAAAGGACCAAGGGTGTTTTATATGGGATACGTGACTAATTGTACGAACACCCAACAAGTAGTATTAAAATAACAATTTATGTTGTTTATGGTCTTTAATCCATATATAGCACAATTCATCAAGAAGGGGGAGTGAAAATAAAGTCACATTTGACGATGGTGATTAGGTGTACATTGTATGTATTTGTGTCTAAGTAATTTATACGATCTCAAATCCCTCTAAAAATCATTCTACATATATGTAAGCTTTGATTGGAATAATGCATATGAAGACAATCTTTGATAGGGTCACTTTTGACACTTTTAGCTAAAAACATCATAAAGTATTCGAAAACGTCTTTGTATGACATATTGAGGCTCAGAATGGGTCTCTTGGGCCTCAAGATGTTGTAGGAAGGGGTTTAAGAATACTTGACATTTTTTAGCTAAAAATGTCAAAAGTGATTATATCCAAAATTAGCTGATCTATCACATGCATTATTCCAAGTGGACATGCATATATGTAGAATGAATTATAGGGGTATTTAAGTTTGTATAAATGACCTAGACTTAATGACATAACCATGTATATCTAATCACCGTTGTCATGTGGCTATATTGTCACTTCCTTCTTTTAATAAATTGTGCTAAATTTGGATTCATATCCAACCACATAAAATATTAGTTCAGTACTTGTTGGGGATTTGTACAAATTGCCACATATTCTGTATAAACAAACCCCTGGTTCTTTAAGGTTAAGTTTATGCAAGTATCACATATTTTGTTTCCTCATATTTCTGGGATCATAGATTGTGTTATTGATGTGCCCAGTTAGCCAAGGATCTTAAGTTTCTCCTTACAATGCAGGTAACACAGCTCTCGCCATCATTCTTGAAGCAAGAGGGGGTACCAGTGTACAGGTTGGAGCAAAAAGCTGGTGATTTTGTGATTACGTTTCCACATGCTTATCACTCGGGATTCAACTCCGGTTTTAACGTTGCGGAGGCTGTGAATGTGGCCCCTGTGGATTGGCTGCCACATGGCCAAGCGGCAGTGGAACTTTATAGGGATCTTCATCGGAAGACATCCGTCTCACATGACAAGCTTTTGTTAGGGGCAGCAAGAGTGGCAGTAAAAATGTGGTGGCATTCTCAAAGAAATCAAATGCATATGGAAGCATACAACAATGCACCATTGATGTCTCAGATGGAAACTAAAGGCTTGGAGCCAGATCTGGTGTGTGCATGGCAAGCCTACTGTGGTGAAGGTGGTGTCTTAGCCAAAGCTCTTAAGGTAAATCTTGGGTACTAAAGTGTTGAATTTCTCATTTTGTCAAATTAACACAAATTAAGACGGTATTGGGTTCAGAAGTTGGAACAAGGGCTAGGGAATCTAGTGGAATTCCCATGAAAGCTGGAAGGAATTCTGGAAGAAAAAAGTTGTGAGGCACTTTATATAAGGGTGGGTTTACCTTAGGGTCGAACACCAAAGAAACTCCATAATTGAGTGATCCTATTGGTCCAGAGCAAAATTTTGGACCCAAGGAATTTACACTAAGGTACGGGTCCAAGTTATGAAAAAAATAAAGTGGTGCTCATGTGAATTGCTTTCTCGCCAATCTCAGCAGTCCCCACTCAAAGAAAATGCTCCTTCTATTGAGAAACCAATCTTCAAGCTTGGGTCCAATCTTGAGTTCGAAAGTAAGGTCCATCAAGAGGTGTTTTGGACCCCAAGTTTGGACCCGGACCCTAATGTTAACCCACCCTAAGTTGTATTCCTCGAGTTTGATTTGCCTCAGAGAAGGTTACTCTCTCTGCTTGGGCGTGGGGTTGATATAAAATTAACCATATATAACCTAAGATTTTATATGTAGGAAAATACAGGTTGTGACTGGTGAGCAAGTAATATTTTGTGACATTCCTCGTAAATGTTTTGCGCTCCAACATTCATGGTGGTCATATGCCCTGTCTATTTGCATAGCATTGTTTAATGGTGTAGTGGGTGTTCTCCCAGGATAAGCATCTTGGAGAGGATACACTCTGAGATTCTTTTTGACAAGGTCTTTAAGTTGAATGCCTGGTAGATGGAGAAGGCTTTTGTCCGTAGATAGGCAACAGTTAGGTGTCGACTAATGAGAGCTTGGCACTTGACTATGCTAGGCATTCATGCATGTAATTGATGACCTTGATTTTTGGAAATTTATTCTTGGACCTAGAATAGAGAGAGAACGTCCTTAGACATGATGCATAAGAATGCTATTTGTATTTTCTTTTTTTCTTTTTTTTACTCCAACTATCTGTGTATTTATTGACAAATTGGGTTATGCAGGAGAGGGTGGACATGGAGCATGCACGGCGAGACTCCATTAGAGTGGTTGCAGGTGAGGATCTGTCAATGAAACAGATGGACGACATCTATGACATGACAGATGAACGGGAATGTGATCTGTGCAAATATGATCTTCATCTATCAGCTATTGGGTGTCAATGCTGTCCTGAAAAATTTGCGTGTTTGCTACATGGTCACCTCCTCTGCTTATGCCCCTGGAGCAAAAAAACGCTCTTTTATCGTTACAATTTAGATGAGCTAGGCCTTCTTCTGGCTGCAGTAGAAGGCCGTTCTGGGGCAGTCGCTGATTGGACAAAGCAGGAGTCCCAGGTGGAAGTCATGCCTATGGAAATTACTCCCCCTGTTCATGTTACGAATGAGGAGAGAGTAGTAGGAGATACTAATTTTTCTATTCAGCCTTTATGTTCTTTGAGTTTTAGTATGGCAGACTGCAACGTTCCCCCTGTGCACATGGAATGTCCACCATGTTTCCTCCCAACAACAAAATTGGATGCCATAAAGCCGAAATCTGGATTTTTCCTTGAAACTGCAAGGGTTGTTGTACCACCTGACATGGGCGCTTTTTCTAGTCTAAGCAACTCAATTAATAGGGCATCATTGTCTGTCGTTGCGAAAGGTGATGATCTTGTGCGCAACAATTACACACTCAAAGAAGTTAAGGATGCAGCAAGGCAATCGGAACGTGTAGTTTTCCTTAGGTCAGGACACGCACAACAACAAGCCATGGAAACCACCAATGTGGTGAATCATGAAATTGTAGTTGGCCAATCGGGTACATTTACGTCTGCGAAACCTACTCATTCGGCTTTAGCAGAAGTCATATTTCTTAGTGATGACGATGATGAGGATGAGCAGGAGGAGGCTAAGATTCCTGTGAACACGTGTAAGTTTAACGAGGCACGAGAACCGTCCGTAGAAACTAGTGTTAGTGAGCACGTAAATCATTTGGTTGATAGGGTAGTTGATTCTGCTGTCAAGAAAGAGGGACAAGGTTCTATCTCTCGTGGTGGCAGCGGTGGCAGTGGTCATGGAGATTCCATGGAAGCCTCGATGATGAAGACATCATCATCACATGTGCTTATACCTTGCAAACCCTTGGTTAGTACTGAGTTGCGGAGACCAAAAGAGGAATTTGCCGCTTGTTCGATGCCTACTACGACTACGACTGACTTGGTGAAAGTTGTGCAACGTAACACTCCTAATAATTCGTGGGTCGGCCCTCGGGTCGCCCGGGTTCGGTCAAAGCAAGATGTGGAGCTTCTGAGTACAGGACACATTGTTCTGAGGGAAGGTTGGCACACAAGCCGTGCGATCTACCCTGCAGGTGACTATTGCCTTTTCTCCAAAGAATCTGATTTTTTTTGGGGTTACAATGTTATAGCAACTTATATTTTTGAGCTTAGTGTTCCCTTTTTTAATGTAAAAGGGAATGTCACACACATTCAAAAACGTTGTTTGTAAAATGGAGTTTGGTGGGCTAAGGTAGAAGGATTTTGTCCTTGGCATGTGCCTAACCCTGGTGAGCTTGTTTTCAAGGTTGGTCCCACTTTTTCCTTGGGTAGAAATGTCTGTTTAACTCCAATTAGAAATGGCGGTTTTATGCCTTAGAGAACCTCCGTTTTGGATGGGGGAGTTGAAAACGGACATTTCTACTCAAATTATGAGGGACCAACTTTCTATTCAAGCTCCTCAAGATTAGGCACATGTCAAGGCCAAAACTCTTCTACCTTGGACGACCGAACTCTCTGTAAACGGTGTTTTTGACCATGTGTGACCTTAATGCCTTATGGTATGTGGGCCTTATATGGTCACTCTTCTCAATTGGACACCTGTATTTGAGTGGTATATGGCAAGGCTTATAATCAAGAATGGACACAAAAGACCTCATGTTCTATGTAGAGATTGGACTATGTTCTCAAAATATACTAACCATTCTAGGTTCAATACCGAACATCACAATTGAGAGGGCCTATGCGATCACGGTTAAGAGAAAGAAGGATCTTCACCTTGACCTCTTATATAACTTCTACATCCCTACTCTGATTCGAAGAATTAAGATGCCAATCTTTATGATTTGCAATTGGTAATCAGATGAGACAGTTCCTGAGCTGATCCAATGACCAGAAATGTCTTTGGAGTTGGAAGTTCCCACAGTAGGATCACATACCTTATTTAGGGCCACAAACCTTATATTCTTTGTACAGGCTTATTTATGAGACATTAGTTTAGAATTCTTCTGAATATGTGATGACTTGTTTGGGTGGTGCAGGTTTCAGAAGCCAGACTAAATTCTTTGATGTCGAAGATGTTTACCGCACATGTGTGTATGTCTCTGAGATAATGGAATGTGGGGCTGGCACCCGACCTCTGTTCAAGGTACAGGTTTTAACGACTTTGTGTCAAATAACCAAATAATCAAGCTCAAAGTGTAATTGTAGAGCATAATGGGATTCTGGTAAACTAGGTTCCATCTTTCTAATAGAGTTATCCTTAAAGTCTCAGTAACTCTTAAAATCTCAGAAATTCATGATTTGGTAGGGAGTTTCACCCCACTTTTGACAATTGATTATGTTCCAGTAGTGTTCAAGTGGTATTGGAACTTCCAACATTAGTGTATTCAAGGGGAGATGTGTGACTTTGGTCAAGAGATGGTTATATAAAAATGAACTCCTTGTCAAACTTTTGAGAGCACCATTTTAGGTGTCTTCAAAAGTTTGACATGAAAGTCATCTTTATATAGCCATCTTTTGCCAAAGTCAAATGCCTCCCCTTCATTTCTCCAAAAATTGGATGTTTAGGTACCACTTGAACACTCCTTCAACATTATACATTGTCAAAAATGGGGCGAATTTTCCTACTGAAACGTGAGTTTTTGATAGGTTTTAAGGATAACTCTAATGTATAATATCTTGCACCAATGTTTCGTTTCTCCTGATTAATGAACTCGTTATAAAGTAAAAGCTTCCACATCATATGGCTAGGATTTTGTGTTCTTCCTGGCAGGTCACCCACCCAACAAAGCGGGAAGTCTACTTGAACGAGTCCATAGATGCATGCTGGCATGAGATCCAAAATCAAGTGAACGAGGAAATAATTGCTCGGCGTGCGGAAGATAGGAGCCGACAATTACCTCCCCTATTACCTCCCCCAAATGGTCTAGAGATGTTTGGCCTCACATCAGCATCTATTATTCAGGTATAGAAAAATTGAGGATGCCATTCATTGACATATCTGTAAACTTGTTCTTTCTGCTTAGGCCATCTGTACACTGGAGAGGTTGAGAGCTCAAAGAAAGGAACCTTCTCATTGTTGGAAAGGAGCCTCTTACGCATACTTGTTCACTCATCTCCACTTTACACTTGAGCTTTCAACTTGAGGATTGATCTTTCTACTAGGCTTACAATGTTTAGATTGTGCCTTGATGGATCCCATGTGGAACGACTACGACAAGCTTACGGTCAAAACTCTAAGCTACCTCATGGAGGTAGCTTAAGAATGTCAAGAGTTTGAGCTCTCATTTTATGGGCCCCTAGCCAAGCCAAGCCAAGCCAAGCCAATGGGTTTCAAGCAATCTTTGGCTTGCCATGAATGCTTCTTTCTGTAGTATCATTCCCTTGATATCTCACTTTGAAAATGGCCACTTTATCCTTGCCCAAATTATTGAGAGCTTGTGGATTGGTCAAGCTCTCAATAGTTTCACCTTTGGATGAAAGCTTGTCAATTCCAAGTACCAAATTCTCAAAAATTGCAACTTCAAGCTCTTAACTTGAGCTCTACTGTAATTTTGAGGTCAGGGCTAGTTAGTGAGAATTTTTGTAGTATGGTGGAGTTGATCAGGCTATCAGTAAATATGACTGTTGACGTGCTTGCTATGCTGTTTCACAAGTAGGGTTTCTAAAAAAGTTTGGAGTGTTTTTTTTTTTGCAAAGAAATTAGAGTCATCCTCTAACTCAACATGTCTTTTGGTTGGAAGTTGGTCGATTTGCATACAACACCTTCCATGCTTGGTAAGTTCTGGTGCATGCTTGGAGTTGGTGTGTAGGCTTGAATGAATACTATTCCATATTGGTTCATAGAGGCTCAAACTTATTTCTGTATGCCTGGAGGTGCAAGAATGAGTTTGGCCCTGAAGAACCGATATAGATAGTTCTTTGTTCAAACCTCCACACTGACTCCAAGCATAATCCGAAGAGTTACTGAATTTGGAAAGTGTTGTGTGCAAAACGACCAGCTCCGACTTGAAGTAAAGGATAACACATTTGTTCACTCTGAACTTATGTTGTTGGATTGAATGAAAACTGATCTTCAAGTTGTAAAGCTCATATCCTAATTGGCTACTTTGAATGGGCACAGGCTGTTGAAGCTCTAGATCCTCTTCACCAGTGCTTGGAGTATTGGAGAGGCAAGCTCACAAGGCAGGACCAAGTAGATGGAAATTTCCCTGGACAGAGTCAGGGACCCCCATTGCAAGGTTATCCGAAAGCTCTTCAAAGCAAAGCACCCGAAATTACAAGTGTAAATACAATTGGCAGGTCAGTTGTGATGAATAATAATTGCAGCATGCAGGCGGCTGCTGCAAATTACCAGCACAGTCCTCCAACTGGGAGCTCTATCAGGAGAGGGAAATTGATAGGTCCAGGTGGCAACCACAACCAGAAAGATAGCCAGAATGATGCATATTCAATACTGCAGGGTTTCTTTCACAAGGCTAATGTGGAGGAGTTAGGCGTTTTGTATCGTGTGTTCCGCGATACACAGGGAGCTGAATGGAGCACCGCATTTCGTGCTCTAGATGATGAAGTTCAGAAAAGGTTTTGTTAATTGAGAGAAAGACACTTGCATCGGCACACTCGCACACCACTCACTTTTTATTTTTCTGTTTTCTCCTTTACTCTACAAAGCGGTTCAAGTAGATTTATTTAAAGAATGTTAAAAAGTTGAATGCCTACTTCCAAGGGACTGATAAGTAGATTGGATGAAAACACTTCAGTCATATGGTGACAGCATTGCTATCAAATGGGTGGAATGCCAGCACCCTTTCTCGCCGAAGCATTATTTCAGAAGTAAATGTTATGGCTGGCACATTGCCACCTGAGAGTGAAGTCATTATAGCTGTTCTTTGGTTTGCGGCCCTTGCTGGTGAGATGGAGTTGTGTTGTGCATTTGTAGTGTTTTGGGCGTGGTGACATGCAGAAAAATCAAGATTAATGACACTTATAGATTCATTATTGTACAGCTAAAATCAGCACAGTATTGTAAGTTCAATTCTAAAATGACAAGGGCCCTTTCAAATGGTAAGTCACCAAAAAGTATGACCTAATTGGTATTATTCCAATTAGTGCGTGTTACTATCAGAGTTATGCACTGCAATAACGTCTTACTCAGGAGTTTGATTTTAACTAACAAAAGGTCAATAGGTTGTGCGGACATTACAAAACATAAATGACTTTGCTTGGTAAAATATTACATTCTCATTATAAAGTTATAGCACTGCGTAACTCTGTGTAGTAACACTCACTAATTGGGATAATCGGTGTAATGAGGAATTTTTCATATTTTAAGCAATCAAGTTATTTACATGCTTTGTTGGTGGTTTCACTTTGAGAACAAAACAATGAACAGGGAGAACCAACAACCAGTGTGTATGTTTGACAAATTTCATGTGACGTTCAACCTCAAATCCAAAGTGTCACATGACGTTTTCAAAAACAAAAATGAATGTCAATTGACATCTACATTTTATTCCAAAATGTCACCTTAATTTTTGGCTTACACAATATTTTAGAAAACTAATATTTTGAATAATAAAAAACAAACTTGATTTGTAACAAAAAAAAACTATCAATCGAGCGTAAGTATCCTTCGGTCTCGCATGTTTATCCAAATGTTGAAGATGGTAGCCCAATCCATTGCATCCACTTCAAGCCCACAAAGAGAAACCCGCATAAGAGCATCAAGGGTCTTCAAGTTCAACCTATTGCGCAAGTGGCTTTTGATTGCATTTTGTTTGGAAAATCCTCTCTCACAAATAGCTATACTTGATGGAATGAGTATAATTTTTTGCCAAAGTTGCATAAGTTTAGGCCAATTTGTGTGCCATTCCAAAATGCTACCATATATGCGCCAAGCCTCAAATATCGTTTTGTTCTCACACTCATGTCGAAGTGTTTCCGTAAATTCCAAGAGTTCTCCCTTACACATGTCACTCTCTTCTTCAGTGTATTGAAACTTCAACAATATCCTTTCGAGCCACAATTCGGTATTTGTGATTCGGTCACTATCATCGCTTGGATAATTATGAGGGCTGAAAAGTTTAGCCGCATTGAATATTGGAAGGTCTGGGAAACGATCGTTCAAAGCATGAACAACTCTTTGCACATAAGATGCACCTAACAATACGTATTGTTGTAGTTCATTGGGCCCATCGGTTGCCCATGCATGAATAATACGATCTCCTGTATTATTTTCATAACTCAATTGAAGATTTTCTGCAGATTCTCTCAAGAATTTTCCCAAATTCTTGCTTGTACGACCAAACATAGGTCCATTCCCGGATAAAAAATGACGTGATAAAATTGAAATGGTGATATCGATGGTTGCACTAATAGTTATGATATCAACCATATCATATAGAAATTTGATATTCAATTTATTCAACTCTTGTAAAACATCCACAAGCAAGTTCAAATGAAAATGAAATTTGAAAGAACACATAATCTCATACCAATGTGGTTCTTTATCTCTGAATAATTCCAATAATGCCGGCATGCACTGTAGTAAGCGGGTCATAACATTACCTCGAGAAAGCCACCGTACTGTATGAATTTGTAAAACCACTACATAATCTTCTTCAAATACATCTTTCAACAATCGTTTCAGCTCATTGCGTCGATTTGTACTATGGCCCACTCACTCATAAACTTTGTTGGCAAAACGATCCAACATTTGAAAATCTGGAAAAGATCTAGCTGCATCTCCTGCAGCTAAAGCCTCACGATGTGCAATACAATGCACATTTATGAGAGTTGAAACCTCTGCACGCATTCTAGCTACTAGTCCCGTACGATGTCCCGTCATACTAGAAGTCCCATCAGTGGCTAAAGCTACTTGTTTTACAGGCATCCAATGCATTTTCTCCAATAATCCAATAACAACCTGATACATAGATTCAGCTGTACCATCTCGAAGAGCCAAAAGCTCAACAAATCTTGTAACATGAGGTCCTTTCCCATTGTTTGATAAATAAACAACATAAACAATCAAATGTTGTTCAAGAGTTCGATCAGTGGCTTCATCTATCATCAAAGAAAAAAATGGAGAGGATTGTGCCTCTGATAAAAGTCTATCATTGAGATATTTTGAAATTGTCCATAAAAATTCCAATGCTGCATATCCTAAAGTATATGAACCATATTCATCATTGACAGACACATTTAGAATCTGTAGTAGTGAAAGTAATTGGCATGTATCTTAATAAGTCAATATTGAACGATTATTCCATACTGTAAAATATAAAACTTTCATCACAGTTATGATTTTTGATTGTTCTTTATCTACCATGACATTCAGCCCTTGAATCACTGGAGGTGCATTTGTACATTGAGGAAAATGTATATCCTCCCAACGAGCTATCGAATGTTTGTGATCAACAATCTTTTCATGAACCTTGACAGCTGATTTTTGTAAACTTTTGCAACCAATGCATGTCCCCCATCTGGATTCAACACGTATTTCTTGGCAAGCAGCGCATTTTATAAAACCTATTGCTGGCCCATCTATAATGTAACAACCATGGGCTACCAATTTTCCATGAAGCCTTAAAAACTCTTCTGTACCTTTGTTGATTGGGAATGACATGAGCAAGTTCTTGAATTACATCATTTCCAATATCATCATCTGATTGAGATTCACTCTCATTATCCATGTTGAGAGAAAAAATTCCATGTTCAAATCCTGAAGTTTGTTGAGATGATTGAAATGAAGGTTGAGAAGACACTCTTCCACCAAAAATCTCATTCAAATTAAGTTGACGAGCTCTTTCACGATTGTTGTTACTTCCAGAAGCCATATGTTATGTCTGCAAAATGATTCAATTCTAATCATATAAATTTAATACACTCATCAACAAACAACATTCAAATTTCATTCTTATCCAATAATAAGTCAGTGGAAATTCCCCTAAAATTTGTTTCCAACTTCACAAAAGCTTTACATCATGCAAAGAATCCCGAACAATCTAATTTCAATGTGATGTTGGTGACGCCCTTGAGTATGTAGAATCACAAAGACAAATTAAAAAAAGAATGATTAACTTTATTCACAGTCACAAAGACTACGCAATTCAAAGTGGAATTTCGTAAACAAATTATAAACCCCAACTTATGTATTGAATCCATGATGAATCTAGCCAAGGAAAAGCAAGCTTCAAACAAAATTGGCAACCCTATTCACAAGTTCTGTTTCCAACTTCATGAAGGCTTGACATTATGGAAAAGAGAACCCTACTTATGTGAATTTCAATATACAAATGTTGAGTGAAATCCCGCCAGTGCATCGAATTACAAAGACAAATTAAGAAAATAGTGATTAACTTTATTCACAATCACAAAGACTACGCAATTCAAAGTGGAATTTACAGAGAAGCTCCACCAAACCATTTACAACACTGAAGAGGAAAAACTAGCCTTTCAGGCTTCAACATATATGCCTTTCCACTTGTGCAACACGATTAGAGAGAAATGCACGACATACAGAAAAGAAGTCAAGAGCCTTGAATTTAGGCATCTTTCTCCACTTTTTGCTTCTGAATTTGCAGCCAGACTCTGCTATCTTTACCGCCAAAAGCAATGGACAGAAACTCTCAAAGGTGATCAACATGGGTGACTCTCTTGCACTTCAGTACGGAGGCTCTGAGGCTCACAATTACGTATGCTCCTCCCTTTGCTTGATTCTAGTTGAATGTATCTATTTATCTATCTAGTACCTATCTGCTGAACAATCAATATCAACCGATATCCTCTTGAAGCATATTATATCCTTTAGTGGTAAAGAAAAAGAATAAAAAGTTGTTCAATTGGTGAGGTCTGATCTAGGTCTCTGAACTGGAATTGTGAAATATAGAAACACTTCTAGTGCGCTGGCCAACAAAAGGTTGTTACAAGAAGGAATACTGATTATCGTTGGGAATTAATGGTTCCAGGTGTTTCCAGAGAGGCAGGGGAAGTGGAAAGCAACCACACAATCACAACTTCATAATTACAGGTTAATTATCCCAACAGAACAATTCACTCTGGAACAAAGTGCGCTACAATCAATCCTAACCGAAAGCAGGCGCTGATCTTCTACGTCATTTTTGCAATAAGAAGCCTCTCCAGCTCCAAGAAAGCTCAAAGGGATTCAGATGCTTTCAACAAGGGAGCTTTGCGATTCAAAGGGAATTGCTCAAAACAACTTTGGTTGAAAGCAAGAAAAACTCACATTGGTTGGAAGCAAGAAAAAACTCATATGGAGTGGAGGATGTGCAAGCACCACGGTGATACAAACATTTGCCTCGCCATGTTCCTAGTTAGTCTCGCTCTCCGATCACCGTCTTAGCTCCCGGTTACAAAGGAAATTGCAAGAGCAAAGTTGAACTTAAGTATGTGAGTGAGTGTAGGAAGTTCTCCTACTGTTATGGGTTATGTTTTCCGGATACTTGAGCTGCACTTTATAGTACTCAAGTAATACGTGTCATTTTAATTTCTAGTGTGTCAATTGACGTGTGGTTTTTTTCTTCACAAGTCACAGTACGTGTCAATTTCTAGATTGTGCGTGTCAATTGACATGCATTTTTTTTTTGTGCAAGTTTTTGCGTGTCAAAAGAGAAAAACTTGCAAAAACTTTGTCAAACATATACACTGGCAACAACTACACTAAATAGTTCTATTAGTATGGGTGGAAAATTAGCGTGGGCCATACTAATTTTCTAGTCAAGGTGGAATTAACGTGAGTCCAAGACCCTAAGTTTAGACTAGCTGTGACATCCCATGGTTATATTCTCAAGGCCCACATGAACAAACACACTATGTAATAATGTTATGTTACTGATCGATCTAGAGGAACTTATAGAATATTCCTCAATTCAATGAAGGAAATTGAAAATGTCAACATGTAATTGGTTGGACTTGGAATCACTAGGATATTGACCGATTATGCCCAAAATCTTCCCCGGATATTGGAACAAAATCCCAATCATTTGCTTATTTTCTATGTGGAAATGAACACATATATTGAATTTTAAACATTTGAAGACGAGGTGCAGTCAATATGGATTTTATGGACCAGACAGCCTTCAAAAATGTAATGACAAAGAATTGAAGCTGGGCGGGGCAGACAACGTTTTTCGGTCAGGTTCAACAACGTTTTTCTCGGACTGCCCGATGGTAGCGGGTCGCGGGCCCGGCCCTTATCCTATCAAGAGACCCTTCCCCACGAAGCTCGTTGGGGAAAGTCTAGCGTCCCGAGTCCAAAAACGTCAAGAACTCCAGTTTCCCCACGTCAAAGTTCAAAATCCGCCGGACTCCGATCGTACCTACAGCTCCTTCTCGTCCACGATGTCCACAATTTGGAGGTTTCTGAGGTTCATCACATCTTCCAAAAACGACACCCGCATCTCCTCCATGAAATTGCCAACAGTGTCGGTTTCCCGGTGAAACGCAAATTCCGTCAACGCACGCCTTTTGAAGCCCTTGAAATCGGCGCAAGGGAGCCGCAACCGCTTCAGCTTCCGGCACAACCTTAGGTCGGGATAGCACCCGATCGAGGTCGGGACACTCGTAAAACCACAAACTCTCCAACCTTCGAGAATGCATCATGAAGGACGCCTTCTTCAGGTTCGGGAGGTATTCCAGTTGCGCTGCTCGCGGCTCGGACAAGCATCCCCGATTCTTTTCGTAACAGAACCGCTTGTTGGTGAATGAGGAGTTGCAAGAGCACACAATTTTGTCGAATTCGTCACATTAGATAACACGGAGGACGCAAAGCGAGCGCAAGCCCTGGAGGTTAAGGGTCTGCAAGTTGCGCACAGCCGGCGTGGATGTAAAGGAGTTTCACATTCTGTGGAGATCGCCGTCAAACGATACGCCCATTAAATCCACTCGCTTTGTGAAATATTATTTATGTGTGTAATTCTAAAGATATCACTTGGTGTAAGACCGCCGAACCTTGTCTACGGGTTCTTATTTTTTATCATGACTTAAATCCAAACTAAGAGGTTGTTGACTTTGTATCTATATGTTTAGCTATCCACAACTAACATGCCTCAATTCTTAATAAGGGTGCCCATAAGCACTTCTGGTCCCACCCACCCACACAAGGACTTCAAAGAAGTCCTTTGTGACACTCTCCTCTTACTCTTTTGTCTATCCTCTTGAGGCTCTTAGTGGTTGTGGCTCTTGGCTTATAGAACATGTGTTTGTAACTCTTGGTTTGTATAAGAGTTGTTTGTGGCTATTAAGGTATGCTTTGAAGGGTTTTTAGTTTTTATTCTTAGTAGTAGTTATGGTCCTTCATTTGCATTCTCAGAGCTTTTGTATTAAGTTCTAATACCTTAGTGATCTCACTTAAGCTATTAGCTTAGAACCATTCTTGAATCTCTCATAGTCTCCTAGTTTTGAATCATTCTTGGATCTCTCTTGATATTTCATCTCTCTTGGATCTCTCTCAAATTTTAAATCTCATTTTAAGTTTTTACACTTTGAATCATTATCGGATCTCTCTCTTAGTTTGTTATCTCTCTTTTGGAAAAAATTTAAGTCTTTTAAGTATTAGATCCCTCTCTTAGTTTCTCACCTTTGATTCAAAATTGGATTTCTCTTAGTCTCTCAACTTTGAATCAAAATCATATTTTTCATAGTCTCTCAACTTTCTCTTTGATATAACTTATTCATAAACATATCTTTAGATCTTGAACATATTATAGTATTAAAAAATACAACAAAATACATCATTAGGCTTCTGCAAACTAGTCTTGACATCTCGGGGGGGGGGGGCACTAGCGAAAATCGTAGAAACAACGTGTGATAAAAAAAAGGTCTAATATATTCATTGTAGATAAATCTTTCAAAAAAACATACATGTAATATAGGGGGTTTTAAAATAATGAGACATGTTTACATGTAAAATACCATCACATATAATGGCCTCTTTTATCTAGTCAATACATATAAAATAATGTGGAAACAATTACTAGGGGTAGCGGGTCTAAGGTATGGTCTATGCTAGTGGATGAAAAGAGGTAATTTTTTGTTGAAAAAGCTTGGATGGATGATTTCGCATGCTGGCTGGCTTAAACATTACTGAACCAATGCATCCAATGTGGAGTTAAAAAATTGGTTACTTGGGGTATAAGGAAAAAAATGCAGTATAAGTAAAATAGGGTATTTTTAAATGATTTCCCCAAAAATTTACAATTACTGATAGGGCGTATTAAAATACAAGCATTTGCCTTTATTTTGAAAAATACCATGCCTTATAATTTTTCTACAATGTAAATAGCCCCCCGATAAATAGGTCATGAGCACACATGTATGCAAAATATAAGAGGGAGTGCACCCCCAATAGATGATGACAAACTTAACATGATGTACAATAAAATAAAAATAAATAAATAAATAAAATTGATAAGGGCATGGAGATTGGTGTAAGGAACATCAAGCTTGACATTTTCATGTCAAGATATAGAAATTTGAAATCCAAAACTCGTGTCAAATATGTGTCAAACAAAAAACTAGCAAAATAACTTTGCATGGTGATAAAATTCAAGTGTTTAATATGCAACAATGATCCAAGGACACATATGCCTAAATATTTAAAGTTTAGTTCCCATTCATGACCCATGTAGCATAATCAATTTCCACATGAAACTATACAACTAAGTTGACATAGTTGTAGTCTTATGAGTAAGGCTTGTGTATGACTTATAATTTCCTATTGACTACCACCACAACTACACGTCTAGCCTCTACACTATGTCATTCTTGTCTATTTCAAGAAAGCACAAATCATAACCACTTGAGCCATATGATCGTGAACAACCTTAGGTGAACTTGAGTTGGAGAGCCGTGTGATGGGTGACCATCTCGCATGGTTCAAAGAGCAGTTTATTATATCGTGAGAATGCACGCGTTATCTTCATTAAAAAAAAAACCCCTATCTTCAAATTCCCTCCATTAAAATCAACATCAATTCAATGAGATACTTTGCATCCACTTCTTCGTCACAATGTAACAGTTGAATGCTCAGATAATAGAGTTGTCATTTTCTCTTCATCATCACTCTCTTCCAAAAAAGAAGTTAATTTCTGAATAGAGTGTTGAAGTTTGGCAACCATCAATTGTGTCTTCTTTTGTTGCACCTCAATCTTCTTGTGTTCTACCTCCATAATTTCCTCGAGACTTTTGAATTTAGAATCAATTGCAAAGTGTTCAATAGCGATGACAAATCCAGTCACAAATACAATTGAAGAAAGCAACCACCTCTGCTCTGAGTAGAACTTCTCATTTGTGGCACAGGAAGGTGTAGGTGGAGGCCTAGGTGATAAAGCTTGGATTGACGTCATCTTGCGTTCAATGAACGACTTCATTGCATTAAAGGACCCCCTCAAAGGCATTATTGCGTAAAAAATTAACACTCCTGCATAGTCAATACAAAACATCATCATTTCATCTTAGAATAAATACAAGTACAACAACAAGCAAACCATCAACACATCAACCAATAACATAAACATCATTGACAATTGCTAACAACCGTAAATACCTAATGACAGTTGCTAATAAGAGCTATCCTCCTGATAAATCAAGTGCATTAGCTCTCAAAATTGTTGGGGCTTCAAAACATTCTGCAAAACTATGAGAGAGAAAGAATTTGACATGTCTTGGACCAACCATAACGTTCCAAGAAGGTACAAATATCAATATATCCATAATACATATTTCCATCCTTTTCCAAGAGTTACAAAAATTTCTCATCTATGTGTTATTGTATATTGTTGCCATATTTTCCTTTAAAAATCTACTTACAAGGATTTGTACAACATATGTACCACCAAATATTGCTAAATGCAATTGTGAACAACTTAACATGCTTTGGTAGGGGGTGTGTTACAACACTCAAACTTAAAGCATCTCTTGTTTTATAGGTTATCGGCTTGCATTTGTAATTTCATCTCCTAGATAGACTCTATGTAATTGTGGTTGAGACTTTCTACTTGTGTGATTTTTGTATGAGATGATCAACATGAAGATAATATATCATACTCATCGGTATCTACAACCTATTAACGTTTATGTATTGTGCACAACGAAAATGAAGTTGGTAGAAAACCTGGAAAGTTGAGGCAAGAAAAAGAGTTTGTAGACCAACACCTCAAAGCATATATATGGTGATACTAATATTGTGAGGTTAGCAATGTTTATATGTAAGGATCTTTTTACTTTATGATCCTACTTTTACAATATAGATCATAAATACTTGCATATAGAAGTTTAGCAAATCCATAAAAAGGTTATAGCCATCTTCCTTGTGTATTTTTGGAAGTTGTGTAAGCATCTTATCCATTGGCAAAGAGATTATTCTCTAAATTCTTCTTAAATGAGCATGTAGGTCCCCCCACCCCAATTATGTTGCTTATTGAACCTAGAATAGTTAACAAATTATGAACACAAAGTTCAGTATCTTCTAAATACATCTTTTTGGTGTCCACTTAAGATAGTCATGGAATCAGAGTAGCTTACGTTACACTAAACGACTAGAAGTTTCTTTATTATTATATATATATAGATATATATAGATAAACTAAAAGAACATACTATATCACTTCAAATTTCATTGAATACACTTGGTGTAAACTCCTTGGGTCCAAATTTTTTCTCTTCACAAATAGTATCACTTGGTTTTGGAGTTCCTTTGGTCTTGGAACCCGGTGTAAACACACCCAAACTTAAGGTAGATGGGTCTTAAGTGGGTCGTTTTCTTAATCATGCCCCTATATTTGATTGGTATGTAGTTCGGTGAGGATCAAAGAGCAAACATCATAAAGACACATGTTTAAAACAATTTGAACCACATCTTATTGTCATTAACTACTTTATACTCAATAGTGAACACAATTGAGAGGACTTATGGATCCAGTTAAAAAATCAACAAACAATACACCTCTAATAACCGTAACTAAATCAAGGGAAGGCCGATTTTTAATCCAGCTTTTGCAAATGTTTCATCATAGATTCGCTAATGCAACACAAGTTTTGTTGTGTGAATCCGACCGGTAGAAGTTGGAGAACATGAAAAAGGAACCAAATAACACCCACGCACCTTAGTCCCACCACCAGCTGGTGGGGCCGCACCAAACATCAAAGGTAGATATAGTGGCGTGGCAAAAGGCGCAGATGCCGAGATGCTTTGAAGCGCCGCAGCGGATGAGCAGACACTCAGGCACACAGACTGACCGATTCATCAACGGATCAGACACATCAATCTCTCCTTTAAATACCCCAATTATTGCCCCGCCCTCCGAATCCTTCAACAATCCCACCCACCTGCTCACAATTTCCAACTTTACTTAAGACTTGTCACTCTCACACTCACACTCACCTCTAACGATTCTATTCTGTCTCCATCACTCTCCGCACAACATCGTCACAAACTCATGTGCTTACTTATAACTTAGAATTGTAAATACTTAGCACCATCGAGTCGTCGTCGTCATCAACACCATTAGCTTACCACAAGCAAAGCAAAGCAAAGCAAAGGAAAGAAAGGGCATCTTTCTTACTCACGGCCAAGTACTTAAGTGTGGTTTTGCAGCTGGGAAAAAGGGTTAAGTTATAGGAACCCTGGGTTAGGCAACTGGGGTTGATTTGTTAGAGTGTAAATTAGAGGTGAAGGTGACCAGGAGGAGGATGTTATTGTTGCAAGTTATATAGGTAGCGGAGAAGGCATGATGAGCATGGAGAGCCAACGTGACAGCGTAGCGGGGGCATGTGATGAGGCGGAGGAAGCATTGAAGTGAGTTTTCTCGACTTCGAATATGATGCTTGGATTGGATTGCATTTGATTTCGAGCTGCAGTATGTAGTCCCTAGTTTTTATGGGTTTCTTTTTTGCTGGGTTGCTTCCAATTTTGCTACGCGATTGCATGGGAATCATTGGATGGCCTCTGCAAGAATTGAAGTCGGTAAGTAGACAGGTCTTAAACGGTTACTTTTTCCTGTTCGCTATGAATACAACTCCGGTTTCGGGAACTATAAATTTTCGCTCGTCCGCGAATGTGGATGGAGAAGCCATGTTCACTCGCAGAGAAATTTGGAGCTCGCTCTGAATTGATATAAAGTTTCAAAGTGACGACAAGGTGGCATAACTCGGTCACATGGCCCCCAATTGCGTTGATTAATGAGTACAGAATGATCAACAAAAGTAATAATTCTAGAACACATAGTCCAATTTCTTTTGAACACATGGCGTCTTTTTGGTGTCCGTTCTTAGATCCTCACCACGCACCGCTCAAATATACATATCATTTTAAGATAAGTAACCGAATAAGGTCTGCTCACCTTAGTGGGTAGGCAGTAAAAAACATTATGGATTTAAACCTGCAGAAGCTTTGTTTGAGCTGGAGCTTGAGTACTTGGCTTCCCTTCAAGAAATTGGTGTTGGGCTACTCAAGTCCAGAAATTTTGGAAGAACCCAATACCGTAAGTAGAGTACACCCAAAATCCCAGAAGAAAAGCCGAACTAGCTTAAAAGGGGTTAGCATCTCTTCTTCACAGTCATACCGAGCATTTTTTAAGTATGTGTAAGGACGTTATCTTTCTAGTATTCTAGCTTCAACAATACATTTTCATAAAGAATCAAGGTCCCTGAGTACATGCATGGATACAATCCAGCATAGTCAAGTGGCATTAAGCTCTCATTAGTCGACATGTCCTCATTGTTGATACCTATCTTTGCATATAAAGCCTTCTTCCATCTACCAAGATTCAATTGAGGCACGCGTCTTAGTTCCCCAGGGAATCATTTTTAGGTTATTCAGAACACCTAAGAATTATTCCATTTTGATTGGAACTTAAACAGGCTACTTAAGAATTTTATGGGAAGTATGAAACCCTAAATGCAAGAGTACTTCGGTGCTCCCAACAGAAGACGCTGACTAATCCACTGTCTGATTCTAGAGGGACTTCTTATGTGGTAAGAAAGAGTCTTGCGGATACCATAATTAAATGCCGTTTGAGGTTCAAGAACATATTGGGTGACATTGGCAGACTTGTGAAATTGGTACTAGCCAAATTACATGTTGTGCAATGATTCAGCCTGTCACTTGACCTTGGTTTTGTGTTGATCCTCTTGTCAAATGTACAATCCTTTTTACATGTCATATGCATCTTCTCGATGTGAATCAAAATCTATGCAGTATTCTATAGATTATGCACATAGTGACTATAATTGGGCACTTCAATCTGTATCTTCTTGTTATGTGTTGATGATGTTCCATTAAACAAGGGCTCATCCAGAATCATCATAGATTTGAAGCTATGTGTATTCTCATAATTTGAAGGTAACGCATGCATGAATGAAGAGTGCACCCCCAAGGTATCAAATCTGTGTTCCAATGGTCCATGTGATGTTTCTTTACTGTACCGATAAATCTGGACACTGAAAGGATTGTTGCTGAATGTGTGTGTGCTTGCAATTCAGGCTCTTTCTACGAGGGGAGTTTGATGAAGCAGAGGCATTTATTGAGAAGAAGGTTCAAACAAAGGAGAAGGAGCCTGGTGTAGTGCCTATTTTCACACATTGCCATGCAGTCATTCTTTTTGCCAAGGCTGGCATTACAGGCACCGAGGAAGACAGGTATCCGGGGGTTTAGGTTTCGGTCTTTGGAAATTACAAGGAATGTGTACTTGGGGTTGGTGAACAAGAATTTTGATCTTGGAATTGGCAGAGGGACCTGGATTTACAACAGTGCTATATGTGTCAAGAGGTCACAAAGAATTATTACATACCTAAATTTTCAACTGGAAATCAAGCTTTTAATGTTAAATTAACTGTAGTTAAAGTGTGTTACAGTTAAGCGGGTTAATGTCCTTGGTACATGATCAAATCTTGCGAGTGTTATTCTCACCAATCAAATTATATCGATATTGCAGATTCTTGTTATGTGAAGATAAGAATCAATGTCTAGAAAATGTGAGAACATGTTTGCATTTTGCTGAATCAGAAATCTGACCATCACATCTGGATTGGAGAAGAAATCATATTAAAGGCAATTGCTATAATATATTCATTCTGATGAAGATGGACCGGGTTGGTGGTTTACTACCTATCAGAAAGCAAGCAATGGAGATGTTGAAAGAAGCTGCCAGCATGGCAGGGGAGCATATACCTAAACAAGGTTGGGTTAAAAGCATTACAACTTGGGGAATGGGATACTTCAATACATCATCATCTCCTAAGGCTCACGATGTCACTGAAGAGGAACTTGCTTGGTATGTGCATATTAAGAGAAATCTTCAAATAGTTGAAGTCCTCCACCTTGAAGCCTCAAACTGAAAGGTTCTACAATTTCTAGAAGTGGGTCTCTCTTTGCTTATCCTTGTGTTCTTTCCCTTTTCGAGTCTCAATTGTTGTCATTAGCATATAGGTCAATTTCAGATGCTTCGTAATCCAGATTAATCAAAGTACCATCTTGAACTAAACATCAATGGTTTTGTTGGTTTGATAATCGCAGTCGCATTATTGAAGCGGAAGCAACATACCTGTCAGCACTTTTGTGCTTCTTTGAGGAATCAATGTCTGCCTTTTTTAGAGTAAGATACATTCCCGATTTCCTTTTTTCCTTCTGTATCTTGCACAGTATGTTTCGTAGTTTATGTTTTGTATGGATGTGATTGGAAGTTTGCAATTAAATGTTAAATTTCTTGAATTCGGCATGAGAAGTTGCTTTGCATTTGGTGTTAAGCTCTAGTGCTAGCTTTACATTATGGCGGTTATTTTGCTTAATAGGTCTGTTTTGGAACAAACTGGGTCGCACTCAAGTGAATCTCTGTGGTGAAGGTTTTTCTAAAGAGTTCCCTATTTCTGCAGGCAGCTTTTCTGATACGAACAGCGATTGGAGGTTACAGATATTGTCATGGTATTTTGAAAAGCCAGGTGTGCCAAATGCTTGTTTATGGAATCTTTGAAAAAGAATATCCTACACAAGTGTAACATAAAAAGTCAATATTAGAGTTGTCCTTTAACTAAATGGGACCTTTCATCAGGAGTCGATCCCCTAAGATTTCTACTGGTTGTTTTGCGTACAATAACATTACTTCTTTTCACTTGTGGTGCAAGCTCGGAGGTAGTGTTTGAATTTGATTGAATGGCAATCAATTCTCTTGGCATGCCAAAATGAGTTTGACTCTCAATGAACTGAAATGGAAAATTCTTCGTTCAAGCCCCGCACTACCTCCAAGCATACACTGCAAACTTCCTCAGCAAAAGTCATGTTAAGTTAGAGGATACCTCTATTGTTTCCATGGCAATTGCTGGCTTGATGCAGCAATTGAAGTCCTGAGTAACAGACGTGAATCTATTTGAGGAATTTCTTTCAATTCTAACTGGTGGCATCTCATACGCAAGAAGGTTTTACAATCTTTTTTTCATGTTTGTCACAGAAACTTGGCAGCAGAAGTGAACACAATGTTGGAGCAGTGAAGCTTGGGTTTGGTGGGTTCAGCTTAGCAATCTCATTGTTACCTCCCAGATTGTTAAGACTGCTATCTGTTTTGGGGTTCCCTTGTGACCGTGTTGCGGGCTTAGATTCTATTGATCAATGCCTTCGAGGTGGTGGCCTTCGAGCTCCAGTAGGTGGCGTGTATGCATTCAACCCTTCCGTGCCCTCTTGAGCATTTATTTCTTTGATGAAAAGTTGCAGGCCTTGTTTGTAGAAGAAAAGATCTGCATGCTATACATTGGCCACGACGTAAAGTGAATATTGAAGGAAAGAGCAGTTGAGGTTCTTATGGTCTATGTAATACATTCACCAAACTTAAGCAGACAAGGAGGGCCACTTCCCTTGCAATTCAAAAATTGTGAGTTGTTACGTAGTTGAAGATCTTGTTTGACTAGGATGTTTTCAATTGTCCAGGAGAACTCTTTTTTTATTTGGGTAGTGTTGTTGGTTGTATTTCAGGTTGCTCCTGTCGTATCACGTGATCTTGCCATCCTTTTTCTCCATTCCTCAGGTGAGGAAATACTCAGATTGGCCATGATTGTGTTAACGCTTGGTGAGTTAATTTAATTGTTGAACTGGTATATAGGCGAATGCACGGTATCAATTTACAATATCAATAATGGTATCAAAGAACTACCCGACCAGTATCATAATCATTATTTCAGCCAAATTGATACTTGGTGGGTACCACAAGATGAGAGGGTGTATGTGGGTCAATACCATCCTAATACCATGATGATACTAGGGTAATTTTACCCATGTATGAAGGTTTTTGGATGATATATAGACCTGAATGGTGTCAAAAGCAAAATTACCCTTATACCCGTACCCAAGTGGTATCAAAAAATACCCGAGTAGTATCAAAAAAAGGTGATACCACTCCCACACTGGTTAATTCATCTGAGTTCTTTTGGCTGGTGAGTATCAGTTTTGTCACTGACACTCTTTCTGAGTGGCCATACAGGAACGGGAGGAGCATATTGCAAGCGCTGAGCAAGTCCTTGAATTCCTACAAATAACATATCCTGGGAGCTTTTTTCTCAGGTGAAGTGTTTTCACAAACTTGTGCTTGCACAAGTGGTACTTCTTTACAGTTCCTAACTCTTCACACAAAGTTTAACAGTTGCTTTGATAAAATATGTAGTTTTACCACACCTTCCTTAGAAGAATATGCATCAAGCTTATTAAGACGGATCCACTACAATTCTTCTATAATGAAAGCCGCAACTTCCATGCTTTGTTGACACCATTGTGTCCTGACATCAATCTTTTCCTGAACTTACAATGTGGTAAACTCAGAAGGACAAGTGCATGCCACAAAAATCTTAATTTATCGTCAAAGGATCTGCACTTTGATTGGTGGTGGTTGCTACATTATAGGGTGGCAATCAGCGTAGGACATGGTTTTTTGAGGGACCACATTTTCATGTGTATTGGTCTCGCACATTTCTTCAGCAAGACCAATGTGACTAATGTGTTCCACGGTCTGACTGCAGCTTCTACAGGGGCCGTCTTCAGAGACTGCAGCAAAATCTCACGGGCTCTTTGGACTCATTCTTGACTCTAGAGAAGGTAAAATGCATCCGAGTATGAGAATTTTATTGTAACCTATATATGGACTCATTTAATATATGATTTTGAGTTACTTGAATTTTCAAGTGCACAAATCTTATACCTCTGCGTTACATAACATTTGATGTAAATGTTTGACTGCTACAAGAGCCATATGGAGGTGTCCGGGAAAGTCTGTTTTGTGAAACCACTTCTGAGATTCCCCTATGAGTTTTACAAGACTCAAGAACTAATCCAAAGTGAAGTATTAAAGTGAACATGCGGTAATCGTTTCTGCAATCACTTTAGTAGACATAATGGTGTCCTGAAAATTGTCATAATGCTCGAATGTTGTTTTTATTCTTGCAGGGGCTCAATTTACCACCGGATTCGAAATTCTTTAAACTTCGCCATGCTTGGGTTTATGAAATAGGTTTGAGCCACATGTTACAACTTGAGGTACTTCAAAAAGCATGCGCCTTAATTTGGCCTTGTACTCAAATTGTAGGGAAATGGAGAAGGAAAGTGACTATAGAAATGGTGGAGGATGTCATTACTGTCCACTAAATCCCTTGCAAATCTTGATATTTCTGGCTTGTAATTTCTTACACCACTGAGTGCAGTGGAAAGCAGCAGAGAAGTATTGGGAAGAGCTGGAAAAAGACAGTGTGTGGTCCCGCGCTTTTTTTGCATACTTGCATGTATGTCCCTCTAACCTAGGTATCTTCCTACTTGTCTTTCTATTACATATTCACTAAAAATTCTAGTGTAGTTCTCTCTTAGAGGAATTTTCCTACTGGCAAGATAATTTTGCCAAGTATCAAACGCAACTTTTGCAATTGTAGCCCAACTTGGTTTTTGTATGACTTAGTTTTTATATGGCCTTGAAACAGGGTGTGTGTCTTGCCATGTGTGATGAGCCAAAGGCTGCTGCTTCAAATTTTGCCAAGGTATCATATATGTAGCCCTCGACAGTATTAGTGATTATAGTTTGAATCCACAAGATCATGTTCCCACCATCATTAAGTCTTCAACTCAACATGACTTTTGGTCGGGAGTGGTGGTTTTGCATACAACACCTTCCATGTTCAGTAAGTTTTCAATGCATGCTTGGAGGTAGTGTGGAGGTTTAAGCGAAGAACATTCTGTATCGGTTCATTGAGGGTCCAACTCATTTTGGCATGCCAAGAGGTGCTATATTATTTGGCCCTCAATGAACCAAAATTGGTGGCTCTTCATTCAAATTCAACACTACACTGTTTTTTGCATTTAGTGTTGTAAACAGTAATTACGAACCACAACACTAAATGCCATATTCAGATTTTTACATGTCCACAATTAGTGTTATAATACTTTTTATGTTTTTTGTTTTGTTGCCACATGGTTGCACCATCTCCACTACTAGAAGGTGGCAGCATAAGAAACACTATTTGTCGAGTGGTTGGTCAAGAATGTTGCAGGTAAATGACTAGTAACAACATTAAATGCCACACAACACTAAATGCAAAAAACAGTGTAGCTCTGAGCATGCACCAGAAATGGAGAAGAAATTATGGATATTGTATGTAAAACATCCAATGGGAAACAACCAAACAAAAAGTCCCATTGAGATGAAGGATAACTCTATTGCCACCATGTTTTGGGAAGTCAATTTTTGCATTTCCACCACGACTCCTTCCAAGAAATGAGGAGTTTTTCACATTATGGTCTGTGTGGATTTGAATTGAAATAGGTGCAAGGCCTTATGCGGGGAACGATCTCTGGCCGTGTATTAGCAGAGGAGCAGTATGCCTCAAGAAAAGTAAGTGCAACTTATTAGTGTCATGGGAATGCTATAAATCTCATAGCACCCATCCTTTAGCAAGATCCAAAATCAATTATAGCACACCAGACGGATATCCTTCTCCACAACCATGTTTTCTTGGTTAGTCTATGTTTTGGTACATTTAATAACAAGGTTTGCGACACATTATGCAGGTGAAGGATCATGCCTTGGACACAGAGGAAGGAGTGAAGAGCCTGCAAGGACAAATTTGTGGGGTCGAGTTTCTGTATCTTTGGAATTCATTCCCCCAGGTAAGGTAGTCGGGCCTTATTTCCCCCTGTTTGCTACCTTATACTACTCGGTTTCACAAGGTTGAAATTTACGTGCGTCCACAAATGTATCGGAAGAATCCAGGATCGATCCCAGAAAGTGCTGGACTTAATCTCGAGTTGTTATGAATTATCAAAGTCCACTGGCAGTGAGCTATAAGAAGGCCATATAGGCCCAATTATGTTGATTGTTGGGCCTAGAATGGTCAACAAATTCTGAGCACATAGTCCAATCTCCTATAATACATGTCGTTTTGGTGTCCATTCCTAGATCTGCACCTAACCACCCACCACTCAAATATAGGTGTCCGATTAAGATAAGTGATGCATGTCACATGCAACTTGAATTGTTCAGAGACGTGATTCACTCTGAAAATAGCTTCCAGCAAGGTTCTACTGCTTGCAAGTATTAAGGTAGGGTGCTGTTGTTAACCTAAAGCTTCACTTTCTGTCTGTAGATGCCAGCTGACAAGCTGAAGGAGGTTGTGCACATTATCGAAGAGGCAGAGGTGCTTCTGACCCTACAGCAAAAAGAGGGTTCTAAAGAAAATTATGAGGAGGTGAGGTTTCAGGAGTCATAAATAAGTCATAAAAGGGTGAACTTCTCTTGTCATCAGTGCATTTTAAGTTGGGTCTTTTTCCTTATTATACATCGTTTGTATGTAGATTGACAATCTTTTTTGAAACTATAGGATGATGATGAAGAAGAAGAAGACGAAGAAGAAGAAGAAAGTGCCGATGATGAGGTTGCACTTTGCAACCTCATCAAAGGCACCTGCTTGCGGGAGCTTAGGGAATTGGATGAAGCACACAAGTGTCTGGAGACTGTTAGGTATCTATCTATCTATCTTCCCAGTGCTCTTTGTTGTATTCCTGCACCACTATTAATCAAGATACATTCTTAATTCTTTTGTGGTGTTTGTGATTAGCACGACTAATACGTTATCCAGTTTCCATTTTTTCTTTAGGTGCTCCCGGAACGTTTTTGTTCCCAGGGGAGGTCGTTCCTTTTAGAGATAATGAAGCACCTGAGATAAGGAGTACTTTGGGGGGCTATTAAGTACTGTGCATATTCATGTAATATTCTGTATATATGTTGGATATTCTTGGAATATATTAGTGTATTCTCTAAATGAATTCCCAACACCCTAAATTTTATGAAAACTCTTATAATTTTACTTTGAAGAATGAAAGAGGACCCTATCTTGTATCGCACCTAAAATTCTTGTGAGCTGGAGATGTGGGTATCGAAGGGGAGGAACAATGGGCGATCAAGCTGCCCTGGTTGCAGCTGTTAGAAAGAGTCCACCTCTAAATTGACACAGTAGCCTACGTGCGAAAAGACTATATTTCATGCTAGTGTTGACAAATATAGGTGTTAATCTTTTTTGGGGGGGTGGTTTAATAGGGAGACAACATGCTATGTGGAGACGGAACTTTTCCTTATGCCTATGGCAGCATATGAGAGAGCATTGCTGCTGATCACACAGCACACAGATCGTGTCAGCCAGGATCCAAATCGCTCGGGTGACTATGAGCTTCTTTTAGAGGTACCAAAGAAATGCTGAATTGAATGTCACACAAGACAAATGTTAAATTTGAGTAACAACTCCAAAATCCATTACATTGTGCATCAGCAATGTCAATATAGTGAATGGATTATCACCACTTATCCTTCCATGCCTATGTGAAAAAGAGAAAGATTTGTATACAGCCTTCTTACAATTTTGAAGTTCAATTTCAGGCAAGAAAGGAACTTGCCATAGCCGAAGGGTTCAAGCAGGATTACAATTTCTTGTGGCGACTCTTGGGACGTGTACATGCTGCACGTGGAGCCATACAGTGTCTCATGGGCGAAGAGGTCAGTTGCTCTCCTAACGTGTTCCAGATTTTTGCATTTCTTGCTGAATCTGTTTTTCATCTTGTGGTGGTCCAAACTTTCAATCAACTCACATGCTTCGCCCTGAAACGCTTTTGGAGCCCAATTTGAGCCTCTCCTACATCCAGTATTTTGAAATTGCACAAACATAAATGTACATTTGATGTGCTTTTTTTGGTAGACAGTCATAGCTTGATTCTTGCAAGGTCATACTTAACACCCACTCAAAGTAACTTGGAAAGAGTTTGATGAAGGTTTTACATCATCCAGTATTAGGAGAGAATACACAATTAGTATGAAAATGTTGAGTGCTTAGGGGGTTAACAACATTCAATCAACCTACCTGCTGAACCCTTCAGCACTCTTTGGAGCCCAATTTGAGCCTCTCGTACATCTGATATTCTGACATTTTTACAACGTATATTTAAAAATTTGATATGAATTTTTTGATATATAGTGACAGCTTGTTTTGTCTTGCAAGGTCGTTCTTCTTGACACCCATACAAAGTAACTTGGAAAGAGTTTGATGAAGGTTTCATATGATCTAGTATAAAAAGAGAATACAAAATCAGTTTGAAACTGCTGAGAGTGCTTAGGGGTTAACAAACGTTCAAACTCACATGCTTAACCCCCTAAACACTTTTCGGAGCCCAATTTGAGCCTCTTGTATATTTGATATTTTGAAATTGAACAACATGAATATACATTGTGATGCAATTTTTTGGTAGATAGTGATAGCTTGTTGTCTTGCAAGGTCATACATCTTGACACCCACACCAAGTAACTTGGAAAGAATTTGATAAAGGTTTCATATCATCCAGTATAAAGAGAGAATACACAATAAGTATGAAACTGTTAAGAGCATTTAGGGGTTTACAATCCATCGGGTGGTATTGTGTGCTGCAGAGATCTAAATCTGTAGAAGCAGACGACGTCAACAATGAGGAGTGGAAGGATTCTGAAGAAGCGAGTCTGTCAGCAAATACTTATGGAGCTAACTCTGAGGACATATTCTTTGATGCATTGTAATGCACAGCGACTGGCTTTCCAAGTCATCCCAATAGCCATCGTCTTACTTACACTGTGCCCTTGGACCTTTTGAGTTCCGTAAACCTTTTCAAGATCAAAGTGTCGTCTGTTAATAAGTCTGTAGGATACCAATAAATTGCCATTAAAGCAGGGACTTTTTATGAACTTGAATCTAGGAATGCATTCTTCACTTGCTCCCACTTTGAAAGGTGGGTTATGTTACTTACGGACATGACCTCAGAAGTCAAGATTTGCCTTCAACAAGGCAAGTTTCGGCTTGACGAGTCAGAAGCAAGGAATCCAAATACACAGTACACTAAGCCCAACTACTTGTAAAGGCATGAATTCATCGACAACAAACAGCAGGGCACATTGAAGTACAAAGGGAAAAGTAGGCAAAGGGTAGGTACATTGTGACCTAATTCTACAAATTTTATGTGGCAAGGTGTTGTGGCTGCCTCCTTCAATAGATTATCACAGTTAAAAATATAACCCAACGAGTGCAAGGAAACTCGGGCGTTTATGAGAGAATGATCAGTAAACTTACTGCATTGAATTCCAAGGCTTTCCTGCACTTTTCTACATCAACCTATTATTTTTGATGCTGTTGCGGATATAAAAGTCAAATCTCTCACCTGCTCCACATATTGATGTGTACTTCTTGAATCTTGGGTCAGGTCCCACAACTTGGACAATTGTGGGACCAAAACATGAGCCACCATATGGATGTCCAAAAGCTGGCATCTAATAACCTTCACATGAAGTATAAGTGGCCACTGTGAGGAGTTGGTATTTCGATGTATACAGGAAAGCAAAAGTATGAATATGTGGTGGCCAACTTTTGTAGATTGATCATAATGGGTCCCAGAGGCCCATTTTGTGCAGGTTCAAAGTGTCTTACAAAGGTGTTTGAGGTAATTTATTGTCACTTCAAGGGGTGATGTCAAAAGCGGCCCTGCCTAAAATTGCCTAAATAAGCAATTGCATTCTTCCATTTGGACCAACACACATACATTTGAGCGGTATTTAGCAAGGTTTTGTGCTTAAGAATGGACACCAAAACAACGTGATAAGAGTCAATAAATAGTATGTTTTTCACTTGATACCAACATTTGGATTCTTCACCCCTAACCCTAATTGAATCCGTTCCTCAAGAACACTTTGACAAGTTGACCCAAACTATCATGATCTTTGTGCCAGAAATCTCACTTTGGAATCTTCGAAGTTCGGGGCTTGCGCCTCTACCCCCCAACAAAAGCACTCAAGGGGTTAAAGAAAGGGTTGAGCAGAGAGGACCCACTCAGATGCCATATGCTTGTACGAAAAGACTCTTGATCTTTTGGGAATTTGGCATAATAAAGTTTGGAATGAAACAGCAATGGGCAACCAAGACATCCTCCGACTACCTGTATAATGCAGTTGCAAATTGTTTTGAGTTGCAACAGAATTGTATGAGATTGGGATGACCCACTTACCGTTATGACGGGTAGAATAGTTGTATCTTCAACGACGCCCATACTTTATAGATCTTAGAGAATCAATTGCACTGGGGATACTTGTGGGTACCCATGGGCTCGATGGGCCTAATAGAGGAGGAACAATGAATGATCAAGTTGGCCTAGTTGCAGATGTTGGAAAGAATCCACCTTGTAAATTTAACCATGAACAGTAAATAAGCCACAGTAAACACCACTTCAAAAAAAATTCATACCTTGGACTGTAAACTCCTTGGATCCAAAACATTGCTCACATATGATAAGATCACTCAATTGGGAGTTTCTTTGGCCTTGAACGGGGAGAACCAGCTGCTAGGTACAGATGAACCGGTTGAGCTTGAGAAATAACCATTGCAGTTCGAAACTTCGAGAAAACTACAAATCGTTTTAGAGGACTCTATGGAATATGCCTCAAATGCATATTAAAAAGACGGAAAGATCGCAACATGTAACCGGGTGGACTTGGAAACACTAGGATTGTGACCGATTATGCCCAAAAATCTCCCCAGACACCGGACTGACCTAAGCGCAAACCCCACTCTAAGGGCCACTTCACACACGAGCCAAGAGCCGTGACCATGAGATTGTGAGAGCCCAAAAGAAAGTGTCCAACGGCCGTCCCAACACACCTCCAAAATCATATAGTGTGGTCACGGACCCTCAAGTGTAGTGTGAAGCCATATGTGACCGGGCCCTCAACCAGATGCTAATTCAATGAATTTCTATTCATGTGGGTCCTCACGCATGATAAAATAGAATAAATCAACAGTTGCAAGCGTTCGGAGTGCCATGGGTCTCCAAGTTTTATGTTAGGCCTACCTCTAAGAGGTGGTTTTTGAAAATAGTCCAAGTGATCGTGAAGCACGATCCATTTGATACCAGGTAGGAATCCACGTAGACTTTACATCCATCTTGCATTCACCTACTCCGTTGGTCCCTCACGCGTAGTGCGAAGCGAACTTGGACCGGCTCCGCCTTTTCCACCAATGAGAGTGCTTGAACTGCAATGGCCACAGGCTCTCAGTCTCGTGTGTGAAGTGGCCTTGACCTAAGCGTAAACCCACTCTAATAATACCAATTCAACACACGTACCAAGGTGGGGTGGGGGGGGGCAAGGCAAGTTGTCAGCAAAGGTTTACAGTCCACCCTCTATAAATGTTAGGCTCTGGAGTAAAATTTCCCTAACATTTATAGTGAGTTAACATTGTAACAGTTATAAAGGGAGCTTTTTGAATGCTTAACAAATATAAATTCATTACAATTATGGAGGGAGAGTTTTGCAAATTTATCATATATAAAATATGTGTATCAAATCAATCTTTTATTTTTATGAAACAAAAGTCAAATTTGGTGGCTTTTGCCACTTTGAAAGGTTGTGAGTCAATGTAATGGATGTCATCACACAGTATTGGATGTATTTCGTAGGTTAACATTTATAAGTGGCAAATTAACAAAGAGGGGAGTAAGTTATTGTTAACATTTAACATAGTTAACATTCTAGTTAGCAATATGAGGGGAGTACGATTTTGTTAACAAATATAATGAGTTAACGTTTATAAATGTAACATTTATCGAGGGTGGACTGTACAAGAATGGCAGTGATGGAGCATCCCGCGCAGTGGCATCAGCAGCAAGGAAGGAACAAACAAACAAAGCTCACGGGTGGCCCTCGAGCCTCTCGCCCTTGTGGACCGTCCAGGTGGCGCGACTTTAGGGCATGGTACCCACCACCCCTCCCCTTCGCTCTCAACAAGGGGTACCAGCATCCCCAAACGCGACACCTCGCACTTTGGTACTCACAACCTACACATGCCCCCCTCGCAGGGCTGAGTAAGAAGTATACCTGTGCTGCTATTATTATTATTATTATTATTATTATTATTATGTCATTGCGGCCATGAAAAATACTGTGGTGGCCCGGCCTTCCTTTTGACTTGACTCGACTCGACTGCACTTTGGCCGGAGGGAAGGCATCAATTTGCATGTTGATGATTTTATTTTATTTTAACAAGCTGTAATGTGTGCCCGCTGCCCGATGCCTAGTGTGTATTGCTCCTTCTATTCCTTGCAGATGGCTGGCTGGGTAGGTATGTAAGTTAGGTTCGGGGGGTGGTGTTCTTATTTAGGAACTGAGCGCACATCCGGGCCCAAGTGTGCACGTTGGAAGGAAGGAAGTGTGTAACGAGAATACCCGTCCCAGCTTTGTTGCATGGTGTATAGGTATGAGATCAAGGTTTTCACCAACATTGTAGGGTATGACACTTCTTGTTGGCTTTGTTCTAAAAGTTGGATATCAGCATTAACCCTTTAAAGGATCAAGGGTGTGTTTTTTACAGGATTCGTGATGATTTGTGCAAATCTTCACCAAATATTGCAGTAATATTCGATTTGATTTATAATATTGAATTCGAGTTACAAATTCATACACCAATATTTTGGCCCATGCTAAATACCATGATCGTTAATGACACAATTTGGATTGTAAAGATGTGTACGAGGAGGAGGTGACCCAAATTTATTGCCTCTAGTAAGAGCAAGTCAACCTTCTTCTAGACCGTTCACCGCAATAGTCTGGACTCTGGAAGCCCTTGGGAGTGTGGGTGTGTCAAAGTAGTCAACCACATGTCTCTAGAGCATTAACCCCATTGCCTTGATGATCACAACAAACCTCTCAGTCACGACATTATCCATAGACCTATCTTAGTAGAGGCTCAACATCTGATATGCTAAGATGAAGTTTCACATCCCTAGTAGTCCCACATAGTTCCTTCCATTTCCCACCCTAGTGACACCTCCCATGGCATGGGTGGCTAACCTACATTCCCTTGACCATAGGCATGGGCCCCAATTCTACCAAAAGCTTTGGAAAACACATATGCCAACATGCACATGAGATGGCCTAAGACCACACTATATGGAGTTGTGATAATACAATAAGTTATTCCACCACTAGGGCCTATATGGACTATCACCCTTTTTTGGGCCTCTCTATTGTCAAACTGAAGTTCTCTCACGTTATTGTTTATCATAGAGTCACCAAATGAGGGATCTGTTTACCTTGTTTTGAAAGAATCTCCCATATTTTCTATTTTTAAAACATATGTTAGTGACTAAATTAAAATTGGGACCAAAACTCCTTTTGCCTCTATTCAGGGACTGTAAAACTTGAGAAACTTTTGAGTTTCATTCTTGAGATTGCTTTTATTTGGAGAACACACTAGTGGTGAGAAGAGGAAAGATTGTCTAGATGAGAAAAAAGACCGTGAAGATGCTTAGTAATATAATGTTGAAACATGTCAAGGCCTAAAACTCAAAGTTTTCAAAGACTTTCCACTTGCACTCAAAGTGGAGGAATCAACCTTCAATTCCCCCATAATTTCCTAGTTATTTTACGGTTAACTCTGATGTAGGTCTCTTCATTTGCACTTGAGTCCAACTGATGAAGTTAAGTTCTATGAAATTTTCTAATAAATTTTGAGTGGTTAGAAAGTACTTGAATATTAAGATCTAATTGCATCTGGAAGCTTGTAAACAACAACAACAACAACAACAACTTGGGGAACACTTTTCTCCAATCGATTCCCCTTAGAATTTCATTTTTTTTTATGATGGATTTCACTGTAACGTTTTTAATCATGTTGTTCAAGACATAGAACTTGGTTTCCTTAGTTCCCATGTTTAAACATCATTTTACATTCAAATTTATTTTATCCACATTTCACATGTGAAAGTTACATAAATTTCATATTTACTACGTACTTCAACTTATGTGCGACCCACCATATATGCATGTATTACCTCTATAATATGACATTTTGTAAGTCCATGAGTGTCATATTAATAATGTCACAATCGTATTATAGAAGTAGAGTTTAACTAAAAAGTTTGGTTTATAAAATTTGTGTCATTATATCAAGGTTTGTCGTATTAAAAAAAGTAGAACTGTAGTTAGTATGCACACCGAAGAATATGATATACCTTAGTTGGTAAAAAAATGATAATGTTGGCAAAAAGTTATAGCAACACATAACTCCAAATGATAACCCACACTAATTAGACACAACATTGTAGACAAATACACATATTCTTGAATATATATATATATAAATATAAATAATGAGTACATAACTAACATCAAACACCAAAGTTGGTGGATTATCAAGTTTGACCACACGGTAGCATGAGGGGCCGGAGTTTACCCGGGGGTTAATTGACATGGTCAAACGGAGCACCAATAGAATAATGTTAAGCCCATGCGTTTACTCTAATCCATTGTTCTAACTTAGTAGTGGGACCCACGATCGTGATGACTCACGACGGAAAGTGAACCCTATGGAGCGGAGTAGTTTTATCATATTGCCTCCCCGGGCCTAAGTTCTAAAATAACGGTTCCGATAATGTCGAACTAGGAATCAAAGATGGTATTCTTGTGCTCATGCGTACGGCCCACCTACTCTAGTCGGGGCGATAAGCATAAGCATAGGTAGAGTACACTTGGGAGGTGTGGTTTATTATTAGATTCTTCGGGAGTCCATGGTGTCGTTCTTTATGTTAGGGTCCCCTAGGAACACGGACAAGCATCCATGGGATTTTTACATAGATATCAACCACATAGGCATGTGTATTATGGGGAGAGAAATGAGTGATGGCATTATCACATACAAATGTACCTCTCATCCATCAAACATAGAAAGAAAAAAAAGGCTTGAGATTCGTGGTGTATACGTAAACTTATCCATTGAGAAGTTGAAAATGTAGTGAAGTATACTATAGCAAGTAAATCACTGCATTTTTTTGTCTAATTAGTGTGGGTTACCAGTTTGAGTTACGCATCGCTATGATATTTTACTGAGAGTATCATTTTTTATCCAAATAACATAAGTACACTAAATATGATATTTAGTGTCACTTGCTAATTGGAATTACACAATGCTATATCTATGTACTACATATCTCATATTTTACCAACAAATGTTACATTGGTAGTTTGGACATTATAGGACGTTAACAACTTTACTTGGTAAAAAATTACATCTATAGTAACAAAGATATAGATTGTGTAAATCCAAATATTCAATGACACTAAATATCATATTTAGTGTAATTAGTATGCACACCGAAGAATATGATATAACTTGGTTGGTGAAAAAACAATAATGTCGGCAAGGAGTTATAGCAAGATGTAATTTTGAATGGCAACCCACACTAATTAGACAAAACAATGTACTTTGAGGTGAATTGACTCATGAAATAGCTTCAGAGATCCCAAATTAGTTCAGTGGAGTGCAGTTGGAAATGAAACAACCCTCAACCTTGCAGGGGACTTGTTTCTACTAGAGTCCCTTTGCCCATGACGGCACAACATTATTCATATGCTATCAGCCATTCCATTCTAATAATATTAGTATACTACTTCACCCAAGTTTTCCAACGTGAATTTGCTAGTGTAGTGCTTTGTTGTGAGGAGAAACAAAGTTTAATTCCAAATAGGATATGGCTTATTCCTGGCCCCACCCAGCGTATAGACTCAACTAAATGTTGTCGTGGGATGAGTTTTCATAGATGCCACGAATCCCTAGCCTAAAAAATTGATTCCTTTATAGATTTGTTGCTAATTCATCTCAAATAATATAGCATTACACATGTCCCTGGTTGCATTCCACAGGACCATGTTTCATATGAGCATAATTCTCCTTTAATTCCGGGATTCTATGTTTATGGGAAGCGCTTAGGCTGTATATTGTGAACTTTTCAACAAACAACTATAAATTATTAGAGTTTTTTTAATCACATCTTTTTCTTTGGCAAGAAACCATCATCCAGTAGTTTAATAAGTTTAGGAACCTTGAGTAGACTACTTCAGGGTCTTTGAAGCTAATTCACGTGTCAGATCAAATCTTTAAAAGCAACCTCCGAGGTGCGTACTATTTGAGGGTGTTATATTGGATGGATTAGAGGTATGCTTGTATACAATAATTCCCCGCTCCATATTGCGGGGACTCCGTAATATTATTCAACTGCTATAAGCCGTTCCATTCTAATAATATCAATACACTACTTTACCCGAGTTTTTCAGTGTGAATATGCCAATGCAATGCTATGTTGTGAGAACAAACATAGTATAAATCCGAATAGAATATGGTTTAGTCCTGGCCTTGCCTAGTGTACATACTCAACTAAATAACGTTATGTCCAAAGGTGTAAGATGTAATGTTACTTTAGGTCATCCTTCACATTATCATTGAACCTCTGTCATTGATTGCTCCACATACTAACAAGGTATACAATAATATGTTTCTTAACCTATTCGTAAGATAGTTAAGGCATATAACATTAGTAAGCACTCACATCGGATGTTTTTTTGTTATGTTGGCCCCTGACATGAGCCATCATAATTTTTATTGAGGAGGAGGCTTATAGTCCTTTCCAAAAATGCCGCCCTCTCAGGCGGCCACGTCATTTTTATTTAACTTCCAAGGTGGAGGTTGGGAATGGGGAAGAGAGCAACCTCCACCCTTTGAGTACTATTATGTAGATGGTGCTCATGTTGTCACTTCGAAAAAATGAGCATGACAAATTTTGAATGCTTCTCCTAAGTAATCGATAGGAGATTGTAATGCATCAAAATGTTTCTTAGTTGTATTTTGTATGCAAAAGTTATAAAGCTTTGAAAGTTTCAAAGTTTGAAAGCATTGGCAATCTTTGACGTCTCGCCGTCCCGCTGGTCTACTTCGCTTCTCTTCGTAATCGTTGCTGTTCTTTCCTCTCCACTCTATGGTGCCGTTACCCACTGGATCTGCGTCTAGAGGCGGTGCTTCTGCTTCAGTCTTCTTCTTCTTAGGCACTCGGTTCGGGATCAGGGATGTTGGTCCACGCCAGTGTGTTGTGATCCGAAACTCTCGCGCTAGTGCTAACCAAGGTTGTCTCTGATCGAGATCTGTGATCTAGAAGTTCCTCTCTGCTTTCGTGTTGGGATCTGTTGGTTTGCGAGCATCGATCTGGCTCACATTTGCTCCGAACCTGCTTGACTTCTTGGAACTAATTGCTCGTCTTCATCATGCATTGTCTTCGTCGTTGGGATTCTTGCTGATGTGGTGTGTTGGTAGCTCTTACATCATGGACCAGGAAGTTCTGAAATCAATGTAAAGTTATTAGGGCATTGATGTTGGGTGGGATAATGGTTTTAGGAATTTCTAAGTTACTTGTGTCTTTTGCAATTCATAAATCTACCTACAAGTTCAACATTGTACAGTATGCATTTTTCTGCACAAAAAGCGGGGGAAGAATCATCGTTCTCCAAATACATTGTGGATTGAAGCACTGTCCGGGGAGAACTGTCAGTTGGTTACAGATGAACCGGTTGAGTTTTGAGAAGTAACCGGTTGAAGTTCGAGACTTCAGGAGAATTACCAATCATTTTAGAAGAATCTGTAGAATATACCTCAAGTGAATAAAGCAAAACCGGAAGATGTCAAGATGTAAACGGCTGGATTTAGAATCACTAGGATCTCAACCGACTCTGCCCAAAAACTTCCCGGGCACTGGATTGAAGTATCTCTAAGATTTGGTGGATATAACTTCTTGATGTTTGAAGATTATACTTGGAAATTCATTGTTTATAGAAAGCAATAGTTTAGAGAATGAATGCATCGCACACTAATCATTTGAAAAAAAACATGATATTGCGGTCCAACCGCGATAAGGTACACCATTTGGACAAAATACATGCCAATTGTGGGGCCATGACAACTTGCATTATGTCGTCAACCTTGAATCGGACTCAGATGTTGAATTAGCAACAAATGATGCGGCCAAACCGGCAATGGACACAAAAGAATCATTGTTTAAAAATATGATTAGGTACAGTCTAACCTCTATAAATGTTACACCTATAAGTGTTAACCCTCTCTAAATGTTAACTTTCTTCTACTCCCCACATATTGCACACTATAAATGTTAAACGTGTTAACTGTTAACAAAATGGTACTCCCTTCTTTGTAAATTTGACTCTATAAATGTTAACGAATGAAATACAACCATAATATGGATGATAAAAACTACACATCCAGTTACATCCCTCTCTCTCTCAATTTTCCTCAATTCACATGTGTTTAGGGTTTAGGATGATTACGAGGATGCGCTTCAGATGATGATTGTGAGGGAGAGGAGTGTGAGGTGGAACCCATTCCATCTTATAGTGACTTGCAATCTAGTTTTGGTACCATTAGAAGGTACATGGAATCACGTTCATGTGATGTGTCCAAGTATGTGGGTTTGTTGGTGCAGATTGAGAAATATTTGCAAGTTGTGCATGCAAATGAATCTCACCAAAGAACCATTGATTCATATTTCACTTCATATTGAATAAAGTTTTGATTGGGTTTGCAATTTTATGAATGGTATTCTCTCACAAGGACTCTTCACAATTGCTTAATGTTAAGATTTGTATATTGCTCAAAAAAGAAATTTTATAATTGTTAACTGTTAACACCTCTATAAATGTTAACTTTGATCCACTCCCGAGGGTTAACATTTATAGAGGTTTGACTGTAGAGTTTGTTATCAAACACACTTTTCTTAGGGTCGTCATATATTGCTAACTAACTAATTTCTTAGTGCACAATGCATGGGCAATGGGCATCATCGTTGATCACCATTTGTGTCCATCTCATTTTTTAATGAGCCCATGTGGCTATTACATACTCACACTATGACTTCAAGAACTGCAAGATCTCAACTTAGGGTCTTCAAACAACATAAGCAGTTTGCAATTTTCCCCAATTGGAGACCCGTTATAAAACAATGATGCAACCCAACGTATCATATTACTTGAACAATATTTCCTAAATATTAGCCTATTTTGATGTGTCATTCTATGTTGTGAGCCATGTATTATTCTTCTTCCTTGCTAAAATGCTATGCAACCAAATTGGAAGAGAAGAATAACCCTTTTCTATCTGTCTTATTCTTTTCTACGATCCAAAAGGCTTCATGAGCTTTTGTCAAGCAAATTATCGGTTGCATAAGCCATGCAATTCCACAAAGTACCAAAAGAGTGACACCATGTTTTGTTCTAATGTTTTCATCCAATATTGACTTCGACCTATGGGCATGCTCTACATACTTACTCAAGATAGTATTTTGCAAACGGAACCTTGATAATATGGTGTATTGGAGTTCCCCACAGGTAAACACCATACGACATTGAATATGTGCAGTTAGCTAGTCATCTAGGTGTAGTATGGGGACAAGGATTTACCTACTGAAGATTTGACTGCCTGACTATAGCACAAGTTTGGGCTCACCGAGAGGTTGACATCATTGGAGGTTGGGTCCGTTGAGAATCATTGGATTGACCTCTTCTAAAAGGATTGTGCATAAATATTCCCTTTCTTCTTCTTCAAACCCATGTTGTGTGCATGAGTTGTGACCATGTTACTGGTTACACATATCATGGCAAAGCAAGTAGCCAGTACATACTATAAGTAAAAGGTAACAGTCAGAGGCTCTTTGGAAGTTGGCTCCAGTAGGGGCTAAACCGGGGGGAGCACCGTTGGATGCCACTTAATGGCCCCACATCATAGGTATCCCATTGGAGAGCCCTAAGCCCCTACGCTCTCAAGGAACTTATCTACAATCAAACGGAACTTGACTACCTCGCCTATGGAAATCATTACTTAAATTAATGCCTTGTCCCTTTGACCCCCTTGGGTGGTCATTTTGTTGGTTTCATGGTTATTTTTATTTTTTCCATTACATTTTTCAATTTGTGAAATAATATTTTCAAAAACCCACATATGCAAATTTGATGAAAACTTAAAGATAATGGTATTCTTAAATATGTCTATCCAAAGTTATGAAGAGTCTCTCATGGCCCTTTCTAATTTGCACGTGATAAGATAGAAGAGCTTAATTCCGTTAGTGACCACATGTGGGTTACTCTATAGCATTTTTGTGCAGCATATGCGGTGGAGGGGCATTTGTTTAGGGGCTATTTACTTCCAAGGCATAAATTATAGGTTCCCTATATTTACTTAGTTCTCTAAAATGACATGTTTGTTTACACCCTATCATTACTTATATTTCCCATGCCAATGCAGATTATTATAGTCTATATTCCTTTTGAGTAATAAAAAGTAAGCCATGTCCATACATATTATTTTATACATACAAAAACCAAGTCCATGCATACTATTGCGAACACAATTCCATACAAGTCATTGCATGAAACTTGTGCTTCATGATCATATTAAAAAACACAAGAACTCTATTTGATCACATAATACAATCCTAGAACGAAAAACATCGACGCTCGTGTGTTTGCACATAAGAACCTAATAAATTGTTTTAACCATGAAGACTACAAATTCAATACTTTCAACTGGTTGAGACTGGAGCATATAGAACACAAACACTTGCATATATCATTCTAATACATCAAACAACACACATCTACATCACACTTGCATATCATACACAATTATATCCAAAAACTAAAATATCATACACCATATGCATTACAAAAGTGTAGGTGTATTCACCAAAAGAATAAATAATATTGTGTTTTAAAAACCACAATACTTGCTCCATAGGAGTTTGCACATGAGCACAAAGAAAATCCTATAGGGGCACCCAAAAAATGACATCCTAAATTTCAACCCCTATACAAGTTATACTAAAAAGTAATGGCCCACAATTTATACCTATCTAATTGGCTTATAATGGGATTGTCTACTTTTAATGGACCTTCATTATATGTAATTTCTTTATAATTCTTATTTCAAATGAAGTTGATCCTCCCTATATTATGCCGCACATCATTTGTAAAATGCTCTAAGTGACCCACCCATGTTAGTGACCCAATTCCAACACCTTTTTTTTGGCCCCAGGATGAACAACTATTTGCTTCAAAAAGGAATTATTATTATTATTATTATTTGAACCCAAAAAAATCACCACCCACCAATCGAGAGGGATACCATAGCTCTCTAGTAGCTTGGGTAGAAAATAATTAATTTTAAAGATGCTTAAATTTATAGGAAATTAATTTCGTTGAGTGTCAACAAAAAAGAAATAACATTCAAAGAGTGCCTAAGACATTCATTGTTTCCAAGCAAAACACTTACATACAAATAAAAGACAAACTTTAGGGTAAGGAATGTTGGTTAAGGGAAGTGTTTAGGTTAATTGTAGCCGCCATAGATGAAATTAGGAAAACCATCCATGAATTATAAAAACGACTTGGATAAATGTCTATTTTATTTAAAATTCCTTTTTTATCTTCCCAATTTTAGACTATTATTTTGTGGGATGCCTAACTTATTTTTGCACTTTAATTAATTATTAGGCAGAAAGGTGCCCAAGCTGCTAGGAAGCTACGGTAGAAATCAAAGCTCAACACATACCACTATTAAAAGACATAATTAACCGCTTTAGATCGCAAAGAAACCTCGACTCTCATCAATGATATATGCAAACTAAAAAATGTCACCAAATCATGAACTCAATTGCTCAATTAACCTCCTTACGGATTCCCTATTTATTTATTTTTTGAGATTTCCAAAAAGAAGATCAAAAACATCAAGGGTCGTTGTGTCCGTTATAGGCGCTTCTACCAAATTATGAGGTGGGGGCTCACTTATAAAAAGGCTTGGCGCATTAGATAAACCCAAACCTCACAAACACATCCTCTCAAGCATACAAATATCCACAGGTGATGCTCGCCACCTAGACTCAACCCTTATCCACAACCAATGGGATTTCACGATAAGCGCTGAAGTGGAATTTGGCATCTTCGATGCAAAATATTCTAACTTGATAAGCTGAGAACAATAATAAGTAAGTTATGTAGGTCACGAATGCATGGCATCAAAAGATTGGCAATAGTGTAGAATGGTATCAAAGAACATGTCCAATTGGCATCAAAAGAATTGCAATACTATAAGTCAAACATTGATAATTTGGTTGGTTGGTGTCATAGAACGGAGAATATGTTTATACTCCAGACAACTCCTTAGCCTGTTTATTTTATTTATTCTATAAAGTCAATGCTAAATCATTATACATAGTCAACCAGTATTGACCGACATATGTATACAGTCTAACCTTGATAATGTCACACCATCCGTTTCACCAAAAAGTGTGATATAAACAAGGTGTGACATATTTGATAATGTCACATTTGGAAGATTTATGCATAATGTGATATTATCAAAGAAATAGGTAGAAAAACAAATAAAAATTACGATGTTCAAAAGAAAATAACAAAGATGAGAATTCAATGTTTTTAAATATCAAATTAAATTCAAAAGCTTGAATAACAAAGATAGCACATCATAATGTGTCATTGAGATCAGGTAAAGACCTCTCACTAGAGACAAAGAAGTTCCTAATGTCACATTGTTTTGTTGACATTGATGTTAAATGTGCAACACCAATTCTAATGAGCTTGTCATGGATTTTTTCCATTCCTAACAACTTCATAGTGTTGAAAATTTGAGAACCTTGACTAGCCATAAAATTCAAAACATCTTTAATAGATTTTTGTGCATCACTTAACTTCACTACCTTAGACTCAACATCATTGCTATCATCAATCAATGGGTCTACTTCTACGGGATCATGTACCTCCTGGCCATCTTGCACTAATTGCACAAGCTCCTCGGTAGAATACTCCACCTCAAAATCATCTTCACCTTCCATGTTTACGTACTCCAATGGAGAAAGCTTCTCTACATGCTTTGCCTTGGACATCAAAGCCCAAATTCAATGTTGCCAACGTCATCCATAGAATTTGTTGTCCATCCGGCCTTTTTTCATCCATATTACTTGTTACCGTACTCGGCCATCAGGGTCGGCAAAAATTAAATAAAAAAACAGAAGTTGAAAAAAATCGGAAATTATTGGAGAAGAGAGTTGAAAAGAAAAGTTATTCATTGAAGAGCATGCCGAATATTACAAAATTGAGCCAACTTCATGTAGTAAAATCCCAAAATATTGCATACCGTAGCATCATAACTAGTTTGTGCAAAAATATATATTTTTAAAGCGGACATTATGAGCCCAAATTTTCTCTTGTTTGCATAGCAAATTGAATTAACCCCTAAAGAGCTTGTGGCCAAAATCATGGCAAACCCAGAGGTTGCAGTGGCGTTTTAGGATCCAAAAGTAACACATACAAAGGACCACTAATTGAGATTAGGGCATTCAATTAGGTTAAACACACCAAGGCCGCCACAAAAGGGTGAAAACAAATCTTTCATTGTTGTGAACTAGCCTTGTATTAAAGCGTTGAATCTTTTACAAATATTTTTTGAAATTGTTGAAATTTTTATTTATTTATTTTTACCATGCCTAACCCACTTTCTCCACTTTAATTAATTATTCGGCATGAGATGTTGACCCTGACGTCCAAGTACGGTATTATCACACTTACACTACAAATTTTGGAAAAAAATAGTGACATTATCAAGGGTGATAGGGATAATAACGAGGGAGTTTTACACTATAAAATTTGGTTTCAAAGTTTTGGGTGACAATATCAAGGTGTTCTAAAAACAAGAGTGACATTATTGAGGTTAGACTGTAATTTCTCTTCGATGTTATAAAGGTAATGTAAGTGGGCTTTAATAGGACACTTTCCTCTCTGCACCCACTTCACTAGGATATGAAATGTGTGATTAGTGTGAGATGATTAGCAAATCCAAATTGTGTCCGTAGCCTTGAATGGTTCAAGATTTATGGTCCGCGATGACCCTAAACTACTGGATGATGGTGGAGAGATACCCAAATCTTAAGGAAGAGGTTGACAATTCGATTCCCGGCTGTGAATTTCCTCTTTACTTGACAGAAACTTGCCAAGTGATTAATTGCCTCCTGTGATTTGGCGCTGGCATGTCGATCTTCTGTCTCAAAAAAGAAGAAGAAGTCCATAGCCATTTTTCTCAAAATTTTCGTAGCTCGTAAGTATATATGGTTCATTGTCAAAGTGAAGATTCTTTTGGTCATATAGATCCCCTAACCATGTTGATTATTGAGTTTAAAATGGTTACAACAATTTGAGCATGTAGTCTGGTGTCTTTTAAACACATGCACTTTTGGTGTATGTTCTTAGATGCACACTCGACCACATACCACCCAAATGTGTGTGCCTAGATTATTGTGTTGTTCAATTTAGACACATCTACAATAGATAAGATTGCCATGGTTGTTTTCTCAGCACCCACTTTTCCTAGGATATGAAACACATGATTAGTATCAGATGGTTAGCATATATCATGATTGAGGCCATAGCCACTTTCCTCGTAATTTATGAAGCTCATATGAATACATTATTCATTGTCAAAGTGAAGATTCTCGTGCTCACTAAGTGGCCATGTAGTCCTCCCAGTTATGTTGACCATTGACAATTATCATACCTTGAGCATGTTGTCCAATCTCTTTTAAACACATGTCTTTTTGGTGTTTGTTCACACCAAACCACATGCCACTCGATTATGGGTGTGCAATTCAAAATAAGTGACCAAGTTAGGCATGTACCTTAAATATCATGTAAAACTTAGGGCATGTTTGCACTAAAGGCATCAAGCCATGGCTCTTAAATGACCATGGTACCTCGCTTTTTGGATGAGGGCATAGAGAAGTTCATGGACTATAACCCAAAGTCGTTTGGAGGTCACAAGCCCTTAGTATAAACCCAAATGGAATCATTAAAAATACCTCACTATATAGTTGTCTATATACCTATGTATCTATCTATATGCCTATATATATAGATAAATATACCCATATATATATCCATATATATCTATGTATACCTATATATCTCTATATCTCTATATATACCTATATATACAATATGCTAATGCATCATGGAGGAGAGAAAAAAAATACATAGCTTCCTTCACTCTTCTTATCAAACACCTAAGTTATATTTGATTCGTGTGTTGCAAGATTGTAGTTAAGAACATACACCAAAATGATACATGCTACAAATGAGATTGGATTATGCATTCAAAATATAATAACCATTTCTAGAGCCAATACACATTGGTTGGGTACTATGTGATCACCTAAAGAGATATGAATTCTTCACTATGACTTCCTATAATTTTTGCACCTCAAGTCATGATTTGAAACTTGGAATAAAAATCTTTGCGATTTGCAATTTCTAACTGGATGAAACAATTCCCAATTTGATCCTACAGTCGATTATCTATGGGAAAGGAAAGTGCCTGCAATAAGGTCACATACCTTACAGCTCACCTATGTAACCAAAAAAAGTTTGTTGCTACCATCAGTTTTTGAGGCTTTTATAGGCATGACAACATGTTCGTCTCTTCTTTTTTAACCAAAATTGTTCATAGTTCAGCAATTTCACTTAGAGGGCATCTCTTTTGAGGCTTTGGCTAGCCAAGTAAATATTCTCATAATTGTCCGACCATCCCCATAACATTATTCAACAAATCCCATGTGTGTCTCTTACACGATTTGGATGATGGAAAGTGGGATCAACCACTAAAATTGGGCGGTGTGACACACTACTAGTATTTGTTCATGTATGGGATCCTGTACATATGCCACGCTCATCCCAACTCCTACAATTCATATGAAGCATCGAATGTGTCATTGGGAGCATCCACAAGGCCATCACATTCTTCAACAGTAGTTCAATGTTCACATCCTTATTTAACATGTCAATGCCGAGCACATGTTGGATAGTGGGGTAGCCAGTAATAAATGATAGCCAACATACTAAACCTACATGTCTCATCCACACCCGTGGGCTACCTATTTTTAAAAGAGCTTAGACTTGGATGGGTGGTGAACTTCGCCCATATGTCAATTGAGAATCAATTTGAAAATTTAAGAAGATGCGGCCATTTCACAATTGATACCAAAATCTTTGCAAAATGAAGTTGGGCCCACCGAACATGGTAGGGCAATTGAAGAATGTTATGGATCTAATATTTCCGGGCCCACCCTAGTTCATGTTTAATTAGTCTCGTATCAGCTGAATAATGTTATGCCTTGTAAAGAGAGTGTTTTTTTTTTACCATGATGCATCGACAATGATTTTTTGTTTGTTTATTCATATAAGATGGAACAAGTATGTCGTAAAGCTCATTGGTCAAATAATCTTTGTTGAGGCACACTCGTAGACCACTTGCATACATAAACATCATTTGCTTCAAAGCTCCACATGAACCCAACTCAAAGAGTACATGATTTTGGTCAAAATGACATCCAAACTTATATCTAACATATTCTATGAGGGTCACCGCTACAAAAATACGAGTCATGGACCATTAACATGCATAACTAGAAACTTGTCCTATGTCATTAGAAAACTTACAAATCTACCATCAAAATAGATTTGCATTGTTCTTTCGTTGACGTAAGACAATTGGCATGGGCCTTGTATGCTTGTTTGTGCACCCTAAAGCCAAAAAAGTGAAGGGGTAGTAATAACTTTATAGTTGATGGGATTGGCTTGCTGAGACCATTAAAAGCAAGAAACGTTTGAAGGCAAGTGATTCCATTGGTCAGGGTCATTGAGCGTGAGCTCTAGTGAGTGGAATAGGTAGCACTCTTATGTCATTATAGCACAAAGGGCTGCTTTGGACACCGATTCTGGGTCCATGGGAGATATTTTGAAAAGGGGATGCTAACTCGTCTAAGAGCATATCAATAAGGTGGCCCGACCCTGGGGCATCGGGTGACCGTGGTGGGACTAGAGACTTGAGTTAGCTTATAGCATGCCCACACTTCACAATTTCTAGTGTGGGTGACCAGAGAATGGCTCCTATCAGCAGGGGTCATTTTTAGCTCTAATTGGGCCAATGATAGCCACTGGATGTAACCATTGGTGTTAGGAACTGTTCACTGGTGGCCCACACCAGTACATGTGGGTGGACTATTACTTGGCAGGTTTGGGCTCCGAGTTTTTTTTTTGGTCCTTAGCTGGTAGTGTACAAAGCGGCACCGTATTGCAAAGTGAACTACACCAAATTGTCTTGTTAGTGTGGGTTATTGTTGCTATCATTTTTAAATAACAACATCGTTTTGTTACCATTATATGGATAGATCACCAACATGAATGAGAGAGACGCCTCACCCTTGATGAAAGCCATCTAAATGCAAGGCACGTTTATGTAGCATGGTTGACGGTTATCCTTATAACATAAACATAAATATATACTATGCATTCAATTTAGTGTGGGCTACACTATTCACTATTGACTCACACGTACAATTTTACAATCCCTAGGTGGCAACCATAAAAGATGGAAGGAAACACTTAATGCTATGTGATAAACAATGGAGACCACTCTAATTAACATGATACATCAATTTTAGTGCCACACCAAACCATCTTTATAATGTAGTGTGCACACTAATCAATGTGTTGCGCATAATCAAGGTATCTACTAGGAAGTAAGGTACAATCTAAACTCCATAATATTAACCTCCTCAATGTCACACTTCCCTTATATCTCAAAACCTTAGGGAAGAAACGTTCTTAGTTTAAATTCCACTCCTTATTGTGACATTTCCCTCCCATATATTACGGATTTTGACATTGATATAAATCATCAAAGACTTCAAACCACATGCTTGCATGCATCATGTTATCACTATAATTATGCCCATTATTGTAATATTGATGTTATGTTATCTCATAATATCACATGCTACATTGATTCTCTTTTATCACGCGTCCATGTTAACACTACGTAACTCCTTAATATCACGTGCACTTTGGTTGCCACAAAGCGTGATATTATGGAGTTTAGAGTGTACTTGATAAAGATTGCTATTTCTCACTAAGTACTGATAACCACGCATAACGAGTCCAATTGGCAACCCATAGGACAAAATCGTTTTTTAACCTAGTCATTCTTCTATACATGCTTTTGACATCGCGGGCCCATAAAACCCTAAAAGGAGCAACTCGGGCAACCATTGAAAGAGCTTGCTCCCAAAAGTGAAGTGAAGTAAGAAAAGTAAGTGGCCCAGGCTGGTACGTAGGGCCAGAAAGATATGAAAGTACTTTTTACACGCTTTTTTTCACCGGCGGGCTGCCAGGCCAAAATATGTCTACAGTATGTAGGGCAATTAATTGGCCGCCAGATATTTTTGTAGTAAGGCTTTTTGTGGAGACGCTTGGTCCGGACCTACCCTCCGAGCCTGAGAGAGGAAGGTTCGGGCCGTCAGGTACGATGGGAGGAAGGTAGGTAGGTAGGTACGTAGGGCGAAGGGGCTGACACCAAATAATTCCCTTTGTGGCTTATTAACAAAAGGGGAAAGGGCTGCCACATGTGGAGTCTAACGTATGAGGTTCGGCATTTTTTGGTAATCGAAACCAGCAAATGTGAGGTTTGTGAAATATCATTTTGGGATCCAATGATGAACACGAAGAACTAGAACTAACGTATACACTCCCACTCAGGGCCACTTCACACACGAGACTGAGAGCCCGTGACCATTGTACTTCGAACACTCTCATTGGTGGAAAAATGCGGAGCCGGTCCAAGTTTGCTTCACACTACGCTTGAGGGGCCAACGGAGTATGTGAATGCAAGACGGATGTAAAGTCTACATGGATTCCTACATGGCACATGTTTCATGGTCACTTGGACTATTTTCAAAAACCACCTCTTGGAGGTAGGCCTAACACAAAACCGGGAGACCATGGCACTCCAAACGCTCACAACCGTTGATTTATTCTTTTATTATCATGTGTGAAGACCTGCATGAATAGAAATTCATTGAAATAGCATTTGGTTGAGGGCCCAGTCACATATGACTTCACACTACACTTAAGGGTCCGTGACCACACTACATGATTTTGGAGGTGTGTTGGGACGGCCTTTGGACACTTTCTTTTGGGCTCTCACAATTTCATGGTCACGGCTCTTGGCTCGTGTGCGAAGTGGCCCTCAAGTTCAGGCAATGAATGGGGAGAACCGACCGCTAGCTACAAATGAGCCGGTTGAGTTTGAGAAATAACTGGTTCAAATCCAAGACTTTTGGGAAAAGTATCGAAGTGTTTAGAGGAATATCCCGAATATTCCTCATTTTAATAAAATCGTTGAAAGATGTCAACATGGAACCGGTTGGTCTTTGAAACACTAGGCTCTCGACCAATAATGTCCAAAAGTCTCTCCGGACACTGGTTTATGATCAAATAGAAACAACTACATTTTTTTATTTACTTTCAACTTCATTGCATCTACACCCAATGAAAGAATATATACACACATACACACGTTGCACCTCACATCCTTTTTAGTAGCTTATGTGCAATTAGGTTGCCTTCATGAATAGGTCCCCTCTGTATCCATGCAAAATACCTCGGATCAAAACCAAATTTCAAAATCCTGTAACTTTGTCCGTTCATCCACATAGCAACCACAATAGAAAATAGTTGATGTGTTTTTTTATTGTTGTAGGAAAAACTCAAAACAATGTGAATTGTTAATATAGTAACGTGGGGCAACCCAATGCACATATCAATGTAGGCTAGTGGGGAAGTGGGATAGCCAATGCTTCACTAGACATTTTTTAGTGTGGTCCACACTATTCATCATCAACCCACGTTAATAGTCTTGTAATTATGAGGTGGAAATTAGAGTGTGTAACCTGACAATTGGTGCTACATGGTAGTTTGTGAAGACCACTTTCGTAACATGGCACATAAGGTTAAATGCCACACTAAATGGGTTATTAGTGTAGTCGTGTCACTAGATGTGGGATACATGTATTCAAACATGCATTCATTCATAGTACATCCAACTACATGTTTAAGTATAAGAACACTACATTTATTAAGCTACATTAAAAAAAATAAACTACATGAACATGATTTGTAATCATGTATTTAGTTATTCAAATTATAATAAAAAGCTTAATGTCACTCTAGTATTACACAACTAGTTTACATGGTACGAAATTATATATTCGTCCATTGGACTTAAGTGTATTTCTACATATTATATAGTCAACACTACCAAAAATCTTGATCTTGCCACATGCCCCTGGCCTCCAACGATTGCCATGGAAATGTAGTACCCTTGTCGTCTAGGTTCGTTGCATCTATGGATATGTATTAAGGTCATGGGCTATCTTGCACAGTTTTGGCCCATTGCACGTGTGCATATAACTAGTGTCTCAATCATATGTGTGCTCTACACATTGTTGTCCATGGTGGACAGGGGAGTGCATTCAGCCCGTGCCATCTGACCCATAACACTAATGTATATGAGTTCTGATTTGTGAAAAATATAGTTGAAATTATAGAAATAATGAAACTTTTCTTGCCCACATTTTGTGTAAAATAAATCGTGTAGATATAAGCTAAATGAAAAAGAAGTCAAAAGTCAAACTTATTATCAATGATCTAAATTTCAATGGATATATAGTAAAGTAAAAGAAACCAAATATAATAAAATGTCACATAAAAGGTAGTAGAAGATAGATTTAGATAATACGTACATAAATTTGGTTAATATTTTGTAAACCACCCAACCATGAGCTTTTATTTAATTGAATATAATTATAAAGCCTAGTCCTAGCCTAGACCTTGTCCACTCCATCCTAGTCCCCCCCCCTCCACACACCACCAGCTGACTAGACCCATCCACCTTGACCATGGCCATTGGACCCCACCCCCCAAGATAACACCACTGGCAAGGTTCATTACCCAAAAGACGCAAAACCACGTGAGGTGATGGTCTATGGATTCACACTTTCTTGTATATGTTCACGCTAGTTGGATCCATGTTGTCCCAAGCCATTACGTATGTGCATATGAATTGATGGCATCACCAAAACCGCTCGCTTTACGTGTTGCCGTCAATGGCCAACTGCTTTGGAACTTTGAAACGGTGATGGCCTCGGTCCTTAATGTCCATGTTGCATTGGAACTCATTCGTACGAATGTACTAGATCTCCAACCCTAGCTTGTGTGCAAAAGATAGCGTACAAAAGTGAAACACGGAGAATAGATTTGGTACCCACTTGATCTCCGCAACGGTGGCATCTTTCCAATCAAAGTTTCTTTACCTCTTTTCCTCTAAAGTTCAAATGCATGTTAACTTATAAAGTTTGGAAATGCAAGGCGATCACATGTCACCAATCCATTGTGGACACCTTATTTAGAAGTATGAATGGTGCAACTATGACAAAAAAACATAATGTCTAGGATTTCATTCTAAGAACCAAAAACATATTTCTCTAGCTCCAATGGAACTAAGTCAACCGCTTGGGTCCTACTTGACGTTACCTTTTGGTGTCTTCCATTGATCATTGTTACTTCAAGCATGAACCATACTATGACTCCATACCCATATGCCATGAACACAATGTAAGAATATATCCTTGTGGACTTCTACGACTTCAATTTTAGTTTGCGTCCTCCTTTGAAGACAAAGAAGTGAAAGCATGACTAGTGTTTTGATATAATATGGCCTAATTTCTTATTGTAATTTTCTAGTTGTTTTTAAGTGGATAAATTCTCAAAATTCTTCATTTATTTTTCAAAGCATCTGGTACACCCTAAACTCCGTAATATCAACCTCCATAATGTCACACACTCTCTAATATCCTGAAACCCTAGGGAACGGATGTGCGTAGTTCAAATCTCACTCCTTATTGTCACCTTTCTCTCCCTTATATCACGATTTTTGTCATTAATGCAAACCACCAAGAAGTCAACCCACACCCTTGCATTGCACCATGTGTCAATATGTGGAGTGTCACCTTCTTGTTCTTCTTGTTCTTGTTCTTCTTATGCCACTTGATGAATGTTGGTGCATGCATTTGCCACATTGCCCGGGAAGGCGAAGTGGAGTGGACCACACCACACCATTTAATACGTTGCACTTTGTGTTATTCCATAGTGTCACATGCTACACTAATTCACTAGTATCACGCATCCATGTTAACACTACAGAACTCCGTAATATCCCGTGCACTTTGGTTGCCACAGGTGTGATGCTACGGAGTTTATAGTGTATTTTGAAGTCCAATATTGTACACACATTAAAAAATAATCAAAAGAATTGGTCGACTTGACACACTTAACAATACCAAAAAATAAACACATTACCGTAACGTTGATTGTCAATACAATCATGCACACTAATGAACCATGGATTACAAGTTTGTGTTTGGATGCGAATGTAACAAATCATTTACTACTTGCTGATGCAAAACAAGCATTTTTTATTTAAATCAAACTGTTAAAAACAATTTGAATAACTCCCACATACCTTATGTGCACCCAAACTTGTTGCAATGCAATTATATAGTTGCAAGACCTTGCAAAAAGTGGCCACCTAAGGTAGACGTGCCTAATTCGGTTACTTATCTTAATAGGACACCTATATTTGAGTGCTATTTAGTTTGGTGTGGCTCCAAAAACGGATACAAAAAAGATAGGTGTTTGAAAAGGACTGGAGCATGTCCTCAAAATTTGATGATTATTCTAGGCTTAACATTCAACAAATGTGTGTGTGTGTGTGTGTGTGGGGGGGGGGGTGGGGGGGGGTGCTATATGACCAATTTAATGGGAATGAAAAGCTTCAAATGAATAAGATATTCATACTTCTCAAAGCTTCACTTTGAGACGTGGGCTAGTTGGAAAATTAACCATTCAAAACCCATCTACCTCAGGCCCATTGCGCATACAACCTTTCCCTCCTCCTAGCTGCATGGCCCATGGGTGAGCCAATGAACGGGGAGAACCAACCGCTAGTTACAAATGAACCAGTTGAGTTTGAGAAGTAACTAGTTGAAATTCAAGACTTCAGGAAAATTACCGGTCCATTTAGTGGAATTTATAATACATTCTTCAGTTTAATAAAGAAAATCCAAAAAGATGTCAACATGTAATTGGTTGGTCTTGGAAACACTAGGATCTCGACCAATTAAGAGTAGACAAACCCATTTCCGATTACCATCCCCCGGCCCTCTCCCAAATCTTACTACATAGAGTCCCTAAAGTTGTGAAGTTGAATACATGTAGCCATCATTTTCTAACATGATGGAAAAAGTCATGAAGAATCACATATGTAACCTTCACATTCGGTGTGATGGAAAAAATGAGTTAAAAGGGCATGGAATGGGTTCCTTGAAAAGGTCACGAATTGTACTCAAGGTTTCGTCTCCTAGTTATTGAAAATAGGTCGACCTATGTTGTAAATACGGGTTAGGAGAGAATCTTGCCTTTGAAAATTTACAATAATTTCAAAAATTAGAAATATATTGTGAATTTTTTATTAAACGTTGTGATATCAATTTCCAGAGTTGTGAAAAATCACCTCAATATCACACCTATACTACACTTATGCGAAATTGCTTAAGTGAACGGAAATAGGTCTGCGTACTCTTATGCCCAAAAATCTCCCCAGGCACTGAAGCGAGCCCATGGCCCCAGAAAAGGAAGGGCCAGCAGGCTCGGGCCGGATATACCAGGGTCGGGCCGTACCGACCCGCCAGACGGATACCGACCTACCACGCTCCTTTCCGGCAGGAGGGTAGGAAGAAGGGCTCACGAGGCTCCCGAACCTCCCTTCCCACCCGGCCCTCTATCCACCCTTGCTCCCTTGCTCCCTCGCCTCCTCGCCCTGTAGTCTTCTCCGAAACACTCCTCGCGCAGCCATCAGAATCAGAGGGGCAAAGCGCCAATCCGCAACATTGCACCCTCGTCGCCTTCCAGCGACGGCCACGACCGCTGTCCCTCGAGGAGGAGCGTCCCCAGGCCACAGCACAGGGAGGGAGAGAGAGAGAGAGAGAGAGAGAGGTGCTCTGTCCACATTCGTCCTGGCCTCCTAGTTTAAGCTTACACCTCGTGTAACTTTTTGGTGCAAGGAGAGAATAGGCGAGGAGAGGGGAGCATCTCGCCCGACCTCTTCTTCTTCTCTTTGTGTTTCTTCTTCTGGTCCTGCCATGCGCGCGGGAGGGGCAGGCGAGCACGCTCCGTGTACAGGCGCAGAGTGAGGGATTGTTTTGTGGATTGTGAGGGTAAGGGTTTTGTTGTAGGGAGTATTGGGAAGGGATTGTGAGTTTGGGTGGTGGGGGGGCAGGGGAAGTCGGGGAATTATGATGAAGAGCATGTACTCCGCGACGGCGGCGACGACGGCGGCAGCCCCCTCGCCATCGGGATGGGGGGCGTCACGCATTCCCAATGTGGGGATTCGGGCACGGGTACCGCCCTCCGTTTCGGCTTGCGCGGCCGCCATGCCTGGGATGGGGGCGCTGCGATCCAGCCCTGTGCGATCTCTGAGCTCTGCGGGCAGGAACCGTGGAATGTTGCACGAGATGGCGGGGTTGGGGATGCCAGGATTGCCAGGATTCGGGTCGCCCACGCTAACCAAGAGGAGGCAGACTACGGGGCCAAAGGGGGAGGAAAGCAAACAGCCGCTGGGGTTGGGCATTGGGCTACCGGTGAGAGCGCAGGCTGCAGCGGGAGGGGCAGCGGTACCAGCCGAAACCCCAAAGAAGAAGATTCTGGGAATTGACGCGGTGACGTTTAAGAAAGTGGTGCCTCTGGGGTTGATGTTCTTTTGCATCCTGTTCAACTACACTATTCTTCGAGACACCAAGGACGTGTTGGTGGTGACGGCGAAAGGAAGTAGTGCGGAGATCATCCCGTTTCTTAAGACGTGGGTTAACTTGCCCATGGCCATCGGGTTCATGGTCATCTACACCAAGTTGTCGAACACTCTTACCAAAGAGCAGCTCTTTTACTCGTGCATCTTCCCTTTTATCGCGTTTTTCGGCGCTTTTGCCTTCTTCATGTACCCGTTGGTTGATGTGTTGCATCCCACGGCTTTTGCCGACTTTGCCTTGGAGAAATTGGGGTCACGATTCCTTGGGCCTATTGCCATCATTCGCAATTGGACTTTTGTGCTCTTCTACGTCATGGCAGAGCTTTGGGGTAGTGTGGTGGTGTCTGTGCTCTTTTGGGGTTTTGCCAACCAGGTGGATCCTCCTTCCCAAAAATCCTTAATCTAACTTTTACCCATATGCTGTGTTTTTGTCTCATACCCTTGTTTTCCCCTTGAAAATGAAAAGCTTTGGATGTTTTGGTCGAGAATGTATAATCTCGGATTGAGCTGTCATAGTAACTGGTTACCAGAGAGATATTCATAATTGGGTTTTCTGTCCACAACTTTTCAGTGCAATTCTGGAATGTGTTGTCTTCACAATTGTTATACATTGTTGTATTCTGTAAGTATTGTTACAGTAATTTCCAAGCTGCTGTGTGTACCGAGAATTGCGAAAGGTTGCTATGGAAGACTTTGGACGTGATGAGGTGAATGGAGAGAGCAAGTTTGTTTGGGGAGCATTGGTGGTTATCTGAAAAAATGTCTTTGTTGTTTGTGACAGATTACAACCGTGGATGAAGCCAAGCAGTTTTACCCGCTTTTTGGGTTGGGTGCGAATGTGGCTCTTGTGTTCTCAGGGCGTACAGTCAAGTACTTCTCGCAACTTCGTACCAAGTTGCCACCGGGTGTCGATGGATGGGGCTACTCACTGAAGGGCATGATGGGTCTCGTTGTAATCCTAGGTTTAGTAATTGTAGGTATCTACTGGTGGACAAACAAGTACGTTGTGAATGATCCATCACTACCGAAGGCAGAGGCACGTAAAAAGGTTAGCGCTCATGAGTAATACATTCTTTCCTTTGGTCAATTTAATGCGTTCCATGATATACAACTATGTGGACATTTTAGAGAGATTTGGATTTAGAGGCATGTGATGTATGAATATTGGCCTTGGACGTTGAGTTCGGTGGTGAGCTTTTTATGTTCTTTATTTGGAGTGTGTGTTCAATCTGCCAAATTTTCTCTTGGGTGATCTTACAAATCCACCTATTTGTGACAAGTAAGATCCACTTTCTAATACAAGTGACAAATTTTTACTAAAATGTAGTAGATTTGTGACCTAAGTTGGTTTCTTTGGCATCCTTTATGTCCTTCTCTTTATGTGGATTTTCTTGGAAAAGGTTTGAGGGATTTGAAGATTCATTCAATATACTTCTGTCACAGATCAATTTGTAAGTAACACTATTTGTCTATGCATGTGCAGAAAGCTAAGCCAAAGATGGGCATGGTTGAGAGTGCAAAGTTTTTGTTGACATCACGGTACATTCGGGATCTTGCTACTCTGGTGGTTGCTTATGGAATCAGTATCAATTTGGTTGAGGTCACATGGAAAGGCAAACTGAAAGCACAGGTACATATACTTTCTTATTTCACTCGGCCAGTACTTTCTTGGAATGCATAAGTATTGTCTCATGTGTTTTTTGGAGCCTGTCATGCAACCCTAGTACATAGCTGTGGTGTTTGCAGTATTGTAACATTGTTTTATGGGTAAATCATAGTTCCTGTATGGGCTGTAGGTAATGAGAAACCATGTCAATGATGATCTTGCAATGTAGGGTTCATTTCTACTAGGTTGTTCCAATCATCACCTGTGGCTTGCCAAGATTGACTTATTTGAAGCTGTGTTTTGTTATGGTTGCAACCCTATCACGAGGAATTTTTGTCATGTGATTGATATTGACTGGTTGACATCCCGAAGCATGAAGAGAAGTATACACCATGTCACTCATCTTTCTGCTAATTAGGAAAAGTTGATGGTTGTCTATTCATTTCTAACATTTCTTACATTTTGTTTTTCTGTGTGTATCTTTGTGTGAGTGCAGTTTCCAAGCCCTAATGACTACTCCTCATTCATGGGTGACTTCTCGACATATACAGGAGTGGCAACTTTCATCATGATGTTGCTGAGTCGTTACATCTTCAAGAAATATGGATGGGGAGTGGCGGCTGCTATCACTCCCACAGTTCTACTTGTCACAGGAGTGGCCTTTTTTGGTCTCGTACTTTTCAGTGGCCCACTGACACCTGCTCTTGCAGGCATTGGATTGACCCCATTGTTAGCTGCAGTTTATGTCGGAGCACTTCAAAATATTTTCAGCAAGAGTGCTAAGTACAGTTTATTCGATCCTTGCAAAGAGATGGCTTATATCCCCTTGGATGAGGACACTAAGGTACAGTTGCTCTGCAATCTCAATGCACTTTGTGCTACAAGTTAGTTCAGGTTTGATGGAATGCACACATTTTAGTGCACAAAATCTGGTAAAATGTAGAAGGATCTACTGCTTTCTCACTCTCTTTTGTTGTAAAATCATGTTTCAGGTGAAAGGAAAAGCTGCTATTGACGTTGTGTGCAACCCTCTCGGCAAGTCAGGAGGTGCTCTCATTCAACAATTCTTGATTTTGGGTTTTGGGTCATTGGCAACTTCAACTCCATATCTAGGGGCCATTCTTCTGGTCATTGTGCTGGCCTGGTTGGGTGCTGCACGTTCTTTGGATGCACAATTCACACCTCTGGTCCAAAAAGACCTAAAGGGAAAGTTACTCGAAGGCAAATTGTCAGCCATCTCAGCTGCTGTTATGGGTGGTCAAACCAAGCCAAAGAAAGAGGTAATTTTCCTTTTGTGATTTTCTTACTAGTGTCAATATAACTATAGTTATGGATGGAAAAATAATTGATTTAACAGGTTAAGAGCTCTTAGTAGTGCAGAAAAGTGCATAAGCCTCCTCAAAATTATGATGTTTTCATTGAATATGATGTACACATAAGTAAATGGGCTTTGTTTAAGATCGTGAATTGTAGTGTCATGCTGTGCATGGGTGGATATCTCGGGAAACTGCTTCATAAGTGTAGCTGATATGCATCACAAACTGCAATTGGAAATTATGGTGTATATCATAATTATGTGACACTAATTTTATAATTAAAAAAACGAAAATCGTTGGTAGTGTACTGTGGCACATATTATTTGAAAAATGCAATTAATATGTGATCAATGCGGAAGTAATAGAGTATATGATGCTATTGCAACACATGATTATTTAACATGACGTATATGGCCTCTGGATATTCACATTGTGGTTGTTGAACCTGACTTTTGGTCAAACTTTGTGAGGTGCAGATTTTATACCGCTTTGTCAGTGTGCTCAATGACCAAGGATTCCTTGAAGGAAAATATGTTCCAGTTATCGATGGACAAACCCAGAACAGCCCTGCTCCTCCACCAGCAACCCCTGAAAGTGCCTCGGAACCTGCAAGCGTTGCTTCAAGCACTGATTTAGGTTCAAGCAATGGAGATGGGTCAGCAGTCCAAGAAGGCGGGACTGACGTCCCAACTTCAGAACCAGCTCCCAGCAAGTGAGATGGTCTTAACGAGAGTCACCTTAAAAACTTTGAGCCTCGAAAGGAAAGGAAATTGACAGTGTTACAGTGGTTTATACCCTGCGGGAATTGATGGTTGTACTGAAAGCCGGTGTGATGCTGCTATCAATCAGCATTCACCTGTTGTGTATGTCAACCAATTGAGGGCTGGTGGAGTAGAAATCAAGAGACTGGCCCCAATTCAGTCTGGTTTACTATTTATCTGGCCTCAGTTTTGCATGTCAGGTACTTTTTATAGGTTAACAAGTAATATGGCATCTAGGCGCCAACCCATGTTTTATCAGAGTTTTTAATAACTCTGTAAAGGGTTAGTCTATTGCTGGTTGGGACTACATGAAATGCTGGCTGACTAGCGGCCTATGCAATTCTGATAGCTTCATCAACACATCACTGTCTATTTAGGTAAGGGTGATATTTTATGTTACTTTAGACCTCTAAAAGTGGCAGACTGATGAAGGTGACTTGGACTTGTACTTTAGGATTAGCTGACAGTTCTTGATGAAAAGATAATGATGAAGGTTCTAATAATCTCTTAGGTGTCATTGGCTGCTGAAGGCAGGTATCTGAAATTGTTGGACCCCATGACATCTTCACTGAGTCATATAACTTCACCGAGTCATATGACTTCACTGATTACACCACAGTAATGTTCTTTCATGTGCAGTTGTATAATGTGCTTGTATTCTACGCAGGTCACGGGATGAAAATCTGAATGTGGACCTGTGACATATATGTTTTGGGACAACTTGTTGATGGTACATATCATGGTGACTAGATTGGGTGTAATTGAAATTTCTTTCTTTGTTGCGACGAATATCACCTGGATCCTGTGTAAAGGGTGAATCAGTTGCCTCATTATCATTGGTCCTGAACTTGTACGTGACATAAGTTATAACACTGCGTTATATACAGATACTGAAAAGCAATCAATGGATTTTTGTTCTTCTATCGGTAGAGCGTTTACTCACGAGTAGGGCTTTGTACATGTGATCTGCTCCGAGTAGTGAGCTTGCTGTTGCTTGTCCCATGTTGTCTTGAGATGTAATGCTGGAAAATGCATTAAAATTGGTGGAGTTCAGATACTGCCTGTACTTTGCTCTGCTTCAGAACACATAAAGTTTCCGCATGATTCTGCAGGGAATATATATGAATAAAACCGAAATGGATGCGGGTCAGGTTACTGACTAGGAATAGAACCACTTCATCTACAGGGTTGTACTAATTGCATGAGTTGTAATTGGTACACATGCTTTACGTCAGCTTATGTGTCGCACATGAAGAAAGTGCATATCCTGCATGCATCAAAGAAGGGTTATTATGCAAAGTAAGATGTGCTTGCAATCAAATGAGTGAATTTGATATGAGACTTACACACACATATACAAAACTAAATATGAGCTTCTCTGGCCATGCTGTTCTGGATTAACAATGAGTTAGCACCCAAGCCCTCAGATTGGCTTTTGGTAATATAAATTTCACATTCAAGATGCAGAGATTATGTCAATGTACCATTCACTTGTGTCCATGACTCCATTGCGATGTTTGCTTCAGTGTCAGAAAGCATGGAATGGCACATCGGCACAACTCAAGCACTTGATTCGCATATAAAAATTTGAAAAAAGCAAAAAAGCAAATCTTTCCCACTTCTTGTGCCTCTAATGAGCGCTTTGCAGTAGTAGGTGTAACTGTTGAGAACAACATGGAAAGTGGCAGGAATTGTGTGGGAATACTGGATATCGCAGCAGCAGATGGGTGGAGTTTGCTTCTAGTCAATAATCAATTGTGCCATTGATTCTGCCTTACGTTACTAAGTGGGAATTAACCCTCTCCATCTACTTATCTCCTATGCAATCTCTGTTGGGTCTGCATTTTCTGCTTCAAAGTCTCTTATTAGGGGAGACTCAAATTTAGGCTCACGGCAGGAAGGAAGGAAGGAGTGACATCCAGCCATCCAATATTAAAGTGATGTCACTTTGAGGAAATTAGGAAGAACAGATGATGGTGATGATGGGCAGTAGTGGCTCCCACATAGCCATGAGAGTGAGGGCTTATGATTTTGCATTTAACATATCTCCTATCCAATCTCTGTTGGCATTGCAATTTTTGCATCAAGGTCTCTCATTAGGGGAGACTGACTCAAATTCAGGGCTCATTGGAAGGAGGGATGACTTCCAGCCATCCAATAGTAAAGTGGTGGCACATCACGGAAATTAGGAAAAACAGATGATGAGCAATAGCTGCTCCGACATAGCCATAGCTTATGATGATGTTGCATTTATTATTATTACGAGGAGCGAAGAAGTTTGTGCGGGTGGTACTCTCGGCCATGCGGTCCATCCTGACACAAGTGATTTGATTGCAACGAAAAAGTAAGCGGTGAATTGGAACTGAGTTAGGTATCTTCCTCTTATCTTTGTGGGTATCTATCTCCATGTGGCGACTACCGCCAAGGCAGGTCGGAAGAAAATGGTGGACGAGGCGGGGCAACGAGCTCCCACGACCCCGCCACATTGTTATGCACTCTGCCGCAGAGGCCTCGGACATTACACTAGTTGATCAAACGCTCAAAATTGCGTCACTAATCAAAGCATTTCGCAGTCGAGGACATTTCGTCGCCTCTCTTGGTGTGTAACCCATCATCTTTTATAATGGTTATTTGCTTGTTGTCTGTTTGTTTTGGTTTTCGAATTCGTGACTAGACGAATTTTTCAGTACTCAAGGTTTCGTTATTGACAACACCCGGTAAATTTGGGTAGATGAATTTTTGGGCTATGTCGATTCCCGCCATGAAGGTTTTCAGTTTGGAGAACTCAGATGCTGAATGTCAGTGCAAAGGGAGTCTGTTTGCCGGCAAAAAAACATGTCTTCGGTGGCTCACTTATATTGATTCGTGTTGATGAGAATTAGATGGGACGGAGTTTTCTGTAATTTTTTATGTTTTTTTTTGAGCGGATTTTATGATGCTCTTGGTTTCAGATGAATGCGAGAACCAGTGAGTGCTTCTCTTGAAATTCAGTCAGAGTCGGATGCAAGAATTTGGGTCAGTGATTAATGGCTGCGAGGAAGGACAAAGAAACATCATTTTACAAAATCTTAGAAAGATGGGTTGCCCTCAGCTTATGCGCCCGGTTTCAGATCAATGCATATGAAACCAGCATATAAACTTATCTTGAAATTCATTCAGAGTCGGATGCAAGAATTGGGTTTAGTGATTAAATGGCAAGGAACATCAAATTTTTGGAGTAACAAAATGCAATGCAATGGATGTGACAGACCCACTGGGAAGGACGTTGGGTAGATTGGTGGAGGGAGATGCTGGGGTAGAGTACTCCGAACCTGAGAATGCAAAAGATCTTGCGGAGTTTCTCAAGGATTTCCCTACTCTCAATTTGGAGGCAGTGGGTCTCAAGGGTGTAGATCCCAACAAAAGGTTCATTGCATTATCTCCTTTGATATTTGACGCTTTCTCCTATAAAGTTTGACTATAGATTATAAGACGCTTTATGAATCTTCTTAGAAGTGCAAAGGATTACCTAGTGTGTCCGTCTGGATGGTGACCCCTGCTTCCGAAAAATTGCTTCTAATCTGTTCTACAAACGATATCTGAGAATGTGAAACTTTTGTAGTTCAGACACAATGGTGTCAATGGATTTCTCTCTCTCAATGCCCTCCTTCTTTCCAAGCATGTTGATGCTCCTCTTTTTGATGTATCGATCCATCAGAAATTGCTTTTAATTAGTTCTGGAAACGGTATCTGCAAGTGTGAACCTTGTGTAATTCAGACATAACCGGTGTCAATGGATGCTTGTCTCTTAATGCCCTCCCTCTTTCTAAGCATCATGTCGATGCTCCTTTTTGCGTTGTAACAAATCTTCAATCCATTAGAAAATTTGCTTTTAAGTAATTCTAAAGACGATATCTGTAATTTGGACACGAATGGTATCAATGGATCCCTCTCTCATTGCCCTCCCTCTTTTCAAGCATCACGCTGATGCCCCTCTGTGTGTTGTAACAATTATCAATCCATTAGAAGTATCATAAGAAATGATGGTTTAAAAACAACTGATGATTTAAAAGGGAGAGTTGGTCAGGTTCTACCTTGGAGACCATTTGCGGATCTCAAGAGCCACACAGTTATTTTGGACAGTGAATGAGGTGGTGGCACTGTTAAGAGGATGCTACTGTGGGACAACAACTGTGGAGCATGAACATGTGGTGTCAAAGACTGCCAAGGATTGGATTCGATTAATGGTGGAACGTCCACAAGCGCGCTCATTATTTTCGCCTCAATACCAGCGCCAGATTTTGCATCACCTACTTTATGCTGGTATCTCACATGGTTTTATGTAACATGTCATTCTTAACCATCATATGCAAGGACACTCGCTTTCTTTCTATTCTAGCTTCAAGAATAAATTTTCATCAAGAATCAAGGTCCTTGAGTACATGCATGCAATCGAGCATAGTCAAGTGGCATTAAGCTCTCATCAGTCGACACCAATGTCATTGTTGCTTATCTTCAGACACAAAGCCTACTTCCATCTACCAAGATTTAATTGACACGGTGTGTCTCCAATGGAATCATCCTTAGGATATCCGGATTACCCTAAGAATTCTTCCATTTGCCTTGACACCTAGGGTACGTGGTAAATCTATTGACAGGTTCTGTAATCTATGCTAGCTTCCAGAATAAATTTTTCATCAAGGATCAAGGTCCTTGAGTACATGCATGGATGCAATCGAGGTTAGTCAAGTGGCAAGATCTCATTAGTCGACACCTCAGTGCTGCTTACCTTCAGACACAAAGCCTTCTTCCATCTACCAAGATTCAGTTGACAAGGTGTGTTTCCAATGGGGTCATTCTTAGGTTATCTGGTTTACCTAAGAATTATTCCATTTGCCTTGGAACCTCAATAGGGTACATGGTAAATGAGAATTCTATTGACAGGTTCTGAGTATACCTAGTACTCATAGTGTGACATGGGTCATAGTACTGCTGTACAACAAGTGATAATACATCTTTGCTTTGTGCAGATCACTTTGAGCGGTTTCTTGCAACGAAGTTTCAGGCCTCCAAACGTTTTGGTATTGAAGGATGTGAAAGCTTGATACCTGGTCTCTTCGCACTCTTTGAGGTTTGACATAATCTTATCTCCAAAGTGGATGTTTTAAAGTAATGTCAGTATATCACAACTTGGTGTGGATGTAAACTCAAAAGGCCTGCTGATGAACTCGGCTTTGAAGTATCTTCATGCTCAGTGTAACAAAATATATCCTACATCTTCATCTCACCCACTTCTAACTACACTCAATGTAGTAATCATGAAATCTTTTGTGATACAACACCAGAGGCTGTTTTGAAGCTGATGTGATGAGATGGTTTTTCTGTGATGCAGAGAGCCGCAGAGACTGGAATCAAGGGAATTGAATTGGGAATGTCACACAGGTTAACTTTCTTGGATACTCCTGCCTGTTTTGGAGAGTTGTGATCTCAGCTAGTAGTTTGAATCCCTTACAAGTGGGCGTGCACCTTCATCATATACTGATAATGCTGAAACATTTGCTTCTCGTATTGATGAAATCGAAGAAATGAAATATGATCTGAAGGAACTTAAAGTAATTTATATTAGTCTATGTTATGGGATGTTTCCTGGAGCAGTTTAATCAACAATTTGCACCTATTGACTTGCAGGGGGCGTCTGAATGTGCTACACACAATCCTATCGAAACCACTTGGAAGCATCATCACAGAATTTAAGAACGTGGGTGACCCTCACTTTTTGCAGGTTGGAGATGTCAAATACCATCTTGGCACACGGGGAACTGTTGTCTTTGGTGATAAACAGGTAACATTGGTTTTTCTGCTTTTTGAATTACATCCTGTGGGTTTGTAGAATGCTTATGAACTATTTGATGAGGATGTATGAAAAGCTGCAGTTTTAAGCTGTTGCTGCTTGCAGATCCAAATATCACTGTTACCAAACCCAAGCCATCTAGAAGCAGTTGATCCAGTCGTCTTAGGGAAGACTCGTGCCAAGCAATTTTTCACAGGAGATGACAAGAGATTACAAAACATGGTAGGCACTATGCTTCCTATTTCAGGAATAATCTTGTGCAAATATGCTGCACGCACTTTCTAATTGAAACTTGGGAAAGTGAGGTTTTGATGGCATTTCTAGTTCTTGTTGCTTAGGAAAACATTGGTTGCAGTAGCTTGATCGATGTTTGCCAGGATAGTCAAATCTATTTTGCAGATTTGAGAACTGGTGGAATTAAATCAAATTCTAAGTGGCCTTAAACCCCTTATTGGTATACTGACATGATGGGTGCAGGGTCTTTTACTTCATGGTGATGCTGCTTTCAGTGGTTTGGGTCTTGCTGCAGAAGTCATGCAGGTATATATCATACTCGTTCTAAGGGCTTGTAACAGTCTTAAAATTGAATTTTTGCTAAATCCTCACAATCTAAGAGCATCTCCTATGGTCACTGTAAACTGGTTCTCTCAATAATCGGCTTTCAAAGATTTACAAGCCAAATGCTACATGCTCATCCCACCCATAAAGTCCATATCTATATTATAAATCTTCATTGGCCACTTATTGAGAGAGACGGCCCTCTAAAGTCCTCGGTCACTTGATTTTTGAGGGTGGTGGATGGGTGTCTAGAGGATTAATTGGTGATTGAGTAGGTGTTTAGAGGATCTCTCACTCTCTCTCTCTCTCTCTCTCTCTTACTAATCGGTGGTCAATAAAGATATGGATAGCACTTGGTCTCTGTGGCTGGGAAGAGTATGCGACTTTGCTCCAAAACAAACTAGAAGGCTGATTATTGAGAGAATAGTTTTACAGTGATTGTTGGAGATACACTAAATGCTGAAATTTCTCAAATGGGACGCTGATTTGGGCCACCGTGTGCTTGGCTGGGTTGGTGCCAAAATGCTACTTTACAACCTCAGCTTTCAGATCTACCTCAATATACCACAGGGGGAACTATTCATGTCATTATTAACAATCAAATTGGCTTTACCACTGACCCCAAGCTGGCTCGTTCCTCCCCTCACCCCAGTGACGTGGCAAAGGTACTCTTGCTTGTACTACGTTGTATTGAGTTCTATTTAAATTGTAGCATTGCAGAAAGAGGCTAGAATCAATCAATTAGTGTTCATGGCACACATGCTGACTTTTCTAAGGTACATATTTGTTAGACTGTTGGTAGTGTGACTTTCATGGCATTCTTATGGACGTTCCCTTGAATTTTCGATGACATTCTTAAGAATGTAAGGATGCTCTCTTTCTATTCTAGCTTCATGAATAAATTTTCATCAAGATTCAAGGTCCTTGAGTACATCCATGAATGCATTGAGCATAGTCAAGTGGTAAGCTCTCAGTAGTCGACACCGATCTCATTGTTGCTAATCTTTAAACACAAAGCCTTCTTCCAACTACCAACATTTAATTGAAGAGGTGTGTCCCAAATAGAACTACTCTTAGGTTATCTGGATTACCTAATTATTACTCCATTTACAGTGGAACCTAAATAGATACTTAAGAATGTTACGGCCACATACACGTGATGTAGTTTTAGTATAATCATCTCTGTTGTGACATTTGGATTTGTGTAGAGTGTTGGAGCTCCCATTTTCCACTGCAATGGGGATGACCCTGAAGGTGTGGCACACTGCTGTCGATTGGCTGTTGATTGGCGCCAGGTAGTAATTACTTAATGCACTTTTCTCATCTCTCTTATTTGCGTGGTCATGCCTTCAACCTTCTCTGTTACAAGGCAGTGTTGGCCAAACTCTGGGAAGGAAATGCAATTTGGATCAATTTGGTTCATGAGATTCATGTTGGTACCATATTTCAACTTTTGTAGAAATTTCAAACAGACGTTGTGGTGGATCTGGTATGCTATCGTCGGCATGGTCATAATGAGCAAGTTTGTGCCAGACCTTCTCCTTCTCTTTCATTTACACCTTAGTCAGTTGCTACCTGTATTATGTTCTCTTAGTATATAGCTAGCTCCTCTTTCTGTGCTTGTCCTATTAATAGATGTGAAGGTTATGGCTACTTTGTCAAGTTTTGTTTAAATTCTAATTTCTGGGTTGATTGGTGATCCAACAGGATGACCCAAGAGCAACTCAGCCTCTGACATACCAGAAAATTCAAAATCATCCCACCACACTACAAATCTACTCAGAGAAATTAGTTGGTGAAGGCATCATCACTCATGATGTGAAAAATCTCTTCCGACAACCCTTTTTTTGCATGCTTTTGCTACTTTTCTGGATTTCTAAGAATTTTGTCCTTTCCTTGAATTTTTTGAAATTCCTTGCAAGACGAGCCTTCTACAACTTGGGGATCATCTGTCTAATTTCAGGTCATTGATAGTTGGGCCACTGATGTGAACTCCAAGTTTGAGACTGAGTATGCTGCTGCTGATTCATACGCTCCCAGTTTGCATGAATGGCTGGCTAGCAACTGGCAAGGTACAGACCCATTATCTTGTGATTTTTTGATATTGAAAATCGTTCAGTGTGCTGGATTTGAATTATTGGTCTCAAAATGATCTCAAAATGTGGGCATAACATTCTTCAGTAGCCTATTTAGGTGTTGCAAATGGAGTAATTCTTAGGTAATCTGGATAACCTAAGAATGATTCCATTTGGGAAGCACCTCTTCGATGAAAATCTTGGTAGATGGAAGAAGGCTTTGTGTCCGAAGATAAGCAACAATGAGGTGTTGACTAATGAGAGCATGCCCACTTGACTATGCGGCGCAGTATTTATGTGTGTACTCAAGAAAACTTGATTCTTGAAAATTCATTCTTGAAGCTAAAAATAAAATGAGTGTACTTACACATGCTTAAAAATGCTATGGCTAACAGTTTGTGAAAATCAATTCAGGAGAGGCCCTCGGATCAACTACCTTGAAACGCTTCATTCAGCCAACTGGGTTGGACATTGAGACTTTGAAGAGAGTGGTAAAGATGTTGTGAACCTTCTCTTCTGAATCTTTTGCACTATTTTATAAGTGGAATTTGTTGATATTGTTGTTATATATATTTATAAAAGTTGAAAACTATGGGAGGCCCCACAGCTGACTGGCCTCAAAACCTACCAATGTGCTGAATGCAGGGATTTGCAATCACCAAAATACCTCCAGGGTTCAATTTGCATCCAGATGTAAGAGTAATCAGCTCAAATTTTAATTTTAATTTTTAATTTTGTTCATTTCTTACCTTGGTGCTGAAGCCATTTCAGTGCATCCGCACAGTGTTGACGGTGTGCACTTGGAAGTTGTAGGTGGGAACTTTGTTGAAAGCAAGACATCAGATGATGGAAAGCGGTGTTGGTGTTGATTGGGCAATGGCAGAAGCACTGGCATTTGGGTGAGTTCTTGGAACCTGAAGTGTACGTTTATGTTTTAAGATAGGTGCACCTATTTCGGTTTGTGACCTATTATTTGGACAACTAAAATTTAGGTATAGTGGACACAAAGGATATGCTATATGGTCCCCCGGAAAATAAAAACCAAGTGAAGGTATAGCATGACCTATGTGCACATACGGCAAGTTAGTCCATTGTGTAGCACACCGTGACATAAACAAATGAGTGGAGGCTCCGACATAGGTGAGGGCATGGATTTGCCAATTTTACACTTTGATCAACTATATATAAGGCACTAAAAGCAAGTGTGGCATGTCATTTGTGGTCCCACATCCTTACATCCATTGGGTGTTAGGTAAGTTCATAGCAGGATAGTTGAGAAGCACTTTCTCCTTTGAAAAGATGGGACATGATCAAGATGGGTAGCACAAATGGACCTTCCTATGTGACCACAATGGGCCATAGAGTATTTTGGTTTAGAAATTGAGATGCGATTCAAAGTTTTTGAGTTGCATGGCTTCCGAATCCACATTGTAAGGCTAATCCAACGAGATAACCGGCATAGGTGCAGTCACCTTACCCGGAATCAAGTTGTGGTCAGAGCAACCGGCTTTGTTGATTCCTGATTGAATACAAGATGGCACATTATCATTTGTAGATGATGACCTTGTTGTCATCACCTGATCACTACGTCTAGTAATGCACATGTGTTGCCTTGCCATCATCTGTGCTAGGCACCCAATACATACCATGCCGCTATTGCGGCTTGGTAAGTTGGGCACCTACAACAAGACTCCTCGCATCCATTACCTAGTTCTTAAGGTAAGTGGGCCTACAACAAACACTTATAGCTCTACACCCACTTCTCAGAGAATATCAAAACAAACAATTAGTACAAGATGATTAGCAAATCAAAATCGAGGCCATGGGCATTTCCTTAGAATTTTTGGAGCTCATATGAATATCTTATTTATTGTAAAAGTGAAGATTCTCTTTCTTGTTAATTGATCAAATGGATCCCCTTAATTATGTTGACCCTGGAGACTATGTTGACAAATTTTGGGCAATGTGTCTTTTTGGTGTGCTTTCTTAGATCCACACCTACCCGCACACCACTTAAATATATGTGTCCGATTAAGATAAGTAACCTCATTAGGCTCGCTTACCTTAGAGGTGGACCCAACATGATCCATTTGCTCGTGCAGGTCATTACTTTTGCATGCAGACCCAGAACGGGGTCAGACACCTGAGAGGCATCCCCACTTTACAGTGAGACTTAGCGGCCAGGATTGTGAGCGAGGCACTTTCAATCAGCGCCACTCTGTACTCTATGACCAATCCACAGCTAAGAGGTAATCTGAGGTACACGTGTCTTAAATGATTGGTTTTTGTTGTTTGTCATGATTCTCAACTTAGATTTCAGAGTTAGGATTTTTCTTGGATCCGCAAATGCGATATGAAATTTTAGCAACTATAGAGCTATTTATGAAGTAAAGCAGATGAAACCATGGGTTTAATCCCAAACACCGAGTTTATGAGAATTAACACAAAGTCACCCAAGTTTTCTTAATACTTAAATTACCATACACAAAGAGTGGTGTTGGGCTATCAAAAATTGGCTTTCTAGCTTGTCCTACTCGGATGGGTGGGCCAAGCTAGCCTTGGATAGGCCAATCCGGGATTTAGGACAGAGGGTCCCATGCGCAAACCCTATTTTTGATCCTAAAATTATCTCAAAGTTTCACCCAACTTTCAAAATAGGCTCTGATACATGATGAGCTAACGAGCTCTTACTAGAAAGTTTTCTCAAAGAAGGATAAAACCCAAGGTATGTCCCTTGAATTCAAGCACATGTCTTTTACGGTGTCCGTTCTTAGATTTACACGCCACTTAAATATAGGTGTCCGATTAAGACAAGTAACCAAATGAGGCACATTTACCTTATGGCTTCTTGTGTGCAAAACACTGAACCGTCACCATCTTTCAAGAAATTCCCATGGCTCAGTTCTAAAAAGCGTACCCTCTTTTTGTTGGGTTACTTGCTTTTACAGATACATACCATTGAATAACATTTGGCCAGGGCGACAAGCTCAATTTGTTGTATGCAACTCAAATCTGTCCGAAGCTGCTGTGTTGGGATTTGAGTATGGATTCAGCCTAGAGAATGAGAATGCTCTCATCATGTGGGAGGCCCAGGTATGTGTCAGGCAATTATCAGCAAGGCCTATAACTACCTTAAATATAATAATCAATGTAAAATAATTGGTGTTCTACGTATATACATTTCATCTACTGTAGTGTAAGTTGAATTTAGAAGAAGCCCCTGGGTGCTGAGTGTATAAGGATTATCCATTTGATGCCTTTGATGGTTTATATAATTAGGCTTAACAGAGAATAGAACCGGTTTGAATGCGTGCCTTGTAGTGCAAGGCCATGAAGATCTATGCCATATTTGCAATTTGAGTCCTCTGTGCTGCCACTTGTTCTTATTAGGGTCTGTTTTTCTCTTGCAGTTTGGAGACTTCACCAATAATGCACAGTCAATGATTGACAATTTTATTGTAAGTGGTGAGGAGAAGTGGATGACACCCACAGGTTTAGTCCTCCTACTTCCCCACGGCTATGATGGTCAAGGACCTGAACATAGCTCTGCGCGATTGGAGCGATTCTTACAGGTACTCTCAGCCTTAGCAATAGCCCTATCACAGAAATAAAAATACAAGAAACTTAAAAAAACCAAAAATAAGAATACATTCTGGGGAAATTGTAAGTTTATATATAGAAAAGCTAAGTTCTAATTCCCTAAAAGGAAAATATTACTTATTTTGTGTGTACCCATTAACCATGAAGGAAATATTCTGGTGGTATTTGCCACTTATCTTACACTCCTATATTTTATTTCATTAGGTAGGTCACAAATATTAGTTGAATTTGTTCCAAATACGAAGGCAAGTTATTATAATGTAATTAACTCAAATGATAATTGGAAAATCTAAACAGCTAGACTCCTTGGTGATTTTTTGAGAAGGGAAAAGGGGGCATAGCTTAATTGTGATGAATTTTGTAACTGTCAGTTGTGCAGTGACGATCCTGATTCTTTACCTGGGTTTGGCCCCCTACACAAGTTGCAAATGGAGGCAGGTTTCTGTGCTGCTGACAAAGGTAATGTGCTTGTGATAGCCCTTGTAAAATTCACTAACTCTGGTATTTCTGAATTAAATCTGTGGATGTAGTTTAACCACTCGGAGGATTTTGTTGATATGTTATGGAGAAATACAGTTTTGTCTCCAAGTAAATCAACTCAAGGTGTCAAACGGTGATGAGTGTTTCTCATTCAGGTGGAAAGGGCTTCTTAACTCGAGCGGACCTGAAGGCAGTGATAGAGTCCATGAAGGGAGTTAGTCCAGAGCGGGCGGAGATATTGATGCAGGAGCTCGACATTGGACAAGCGGAGCAAATCCAACGGTTCCAGATCCTTCACTTTTCTTTCTTTCTTTCTTTCTTTCTTTCTTTCTTAGTCATAAGCTGATGTTATCCTTGCCCTGTGGTTTACAGTTAGAGATGTTTTGTAAGGCATATGTCAATAAGTCTTGAAAATATTAATCAACACAGTGACCATTAGAGTTATCCTTCAACTCAAATGGGACTTTTTCCCGGGATTGGTCCCCTATGATTTTTCATCAGTTGTTTTGCATACAATATAAATAATTTCTTTCCACTTGTGGTGCATGAGTGGAGGTAGTGTTTGAATTCAAATGAAGAGCAACCTATTTTGGTTCATTGAGGGCCAAACTATATAGCACCTCATGGCATGCTAAAATGAGTTTGACCCTCAATGAATTGATATAAATTGTTCTTTATTTAACCCTCCACACTACCTCCAAGGATTCACCACAAACTTACTGAACATGGAAAGAATTCTATGCAAAACAACCAATTCCCAACCAAAAGTTATGGATAACTCTAATGTATAGAGGCTATCTTTCCACCTTCATTATAGTCTTTTATGTCTGGACACTTGGGTGCATGTCTTTAGTTAGTGGGACTTCTAAATGTTTCCGAGTTCCCTCTTACAAGATTGTTTGCTGCATCTTGTATAAAAATGGCAAGATACTATTCACCTTTTGCCTGTTAAATGCCTAAGTCACTTTATAAGATGGTGTGCTGTGGTTGAGAAGTTGGTGAAAATTTGAGAAGCATTATTAGGCAGGTGGAATTCCCATTATCCATACGCTGAATTGGGTGATTTTGTTAAACCAGGAAAGATTGGGACATGTTTATGGCGCAGTGGATGCGGCGCAATGCTGAAAAAGATCACAACCTGTATGGTTTTCCTTTTGACATATGACACTGCCAATCATTTTTGTTGTGTGTTTCTGGGCACATTTAGTACTCCCGTCGTCACTTATATTTCTTGAAGTTGAGACTGATAATTTTATTGATACTAAAATTGACTTGAGTGGATTTTGCAGATGTGTTGTCAATATCACAACCCCAGCAAACTTTTTTCATGTGCTGCGACGTCAAGTGAGTCTGCTGTGATCTTTCTGTCCATAGGCAAGAGTAGATTTTTGGTATCCACAGTGGTCAATGTATTTGTATATTTTAACCGAAGTATTTCAATTTGTTTGGTGCAGATGAATCGGCCTTATTCTAAACCTTTAATTGTGATGAGTCCAAAGGTGAGTCCAGTTCCTTACTAAATACATGGAGAGCCCACACAAACCTGACTTAGAGTTTCAGGGTTTAAAAAATTATGCTCTTTTAAATACCAGTGTCGTCCAATGCAACAGAGAGAGGATTTCATAATTTCATGATATTCACAATCCATGTAGAAGATTCTAAATTTTTTGATTCTAAATATTCACAAACCATTCATATCAATGCTCAAAATTATGTCATGAAATTTTGTCCCAAGGCTCAAAATTAACCCATGAACAACATGGTTCGAAGGATTGAGAAAACCATGTGTAGAGATGATTTCAAAAATGACTAAACTTTGAATAGAATTGTATGTTGTATCCCTTAATGTATATTAAAGTATTTGCACCCTAATTTCAACTTATTTCTTGAATCAAAGAATCTCACTAGAAGGATAAAGTTATTTCAAGAAGAGTTAGTTTTCTAAGAAATGACCACAAATGAAGACAACAACAAAATTACATTTTCTAGTCTCAAAAGCCCCGTCAGGACCCTGTTGATGTTTAAAGGTTAAATATAGAAAGTCTGTATTCTTAAGCCTCTATACTACTTCTTTAGCAGCATTAGCAATCTGTGAAGCACTTTGGTGCTCAGTACTCAAGTTCTTCAAATTGCCAGATTTGAAAATTGATAAAATTGTCCTCTTATTCTTCATGTTCGAAAATGTGTAGTTGCTAGCTTTAAAATGTGAAATGTATCCTCAGCCTTCTGCTAACGTTTGGAAGGGTGGCAGTATCTCCTACATCATAAACCTTGTGCATCCAAGCTAACAGACATGGCGACGGGGACATACTTCAGGTATGAGTAGCTTTGTATTACACCGTTTAGCTTCTGTGTGTAACTTTGTTGTACCTTCTCCCTTCTCAAACACCAAAGTGAACTATTTTAAAATCACCTTTCTATCCTCATCTCTTTCTCAGCTAGTCCTGCCATTCAGGCGTGTGATTGCAGATGGGGATGCAGCAGACAATCTCCGACATACACATGACTTGGTTCATCGTAAAGATGTACGGAAACTTCTGTTGTGTTCTGGGAAGGTCAGTTTTGCAATCCCATTTTTCACTCTATCCTTGAACCAAGGTGCGTGGCCCTGCTGTGGGCACTTTCAACTCCACAACCAATTTTGGCGGCTAGATCGGATTGGGAATTCTCTAATCTGGATAGCAATTGCAATAAATCACGAAGATTGTCATTTCAAGTCTCAAAGGTGGAGTCGAGGTGCAAAAGTTATAAGAGATCAAAGTGAAGATACTCTTTCTCCGGAAGTGATCACGTAGGCCCTCCCAGTTGCGATGTTCACTATTGAACTTAGAATGGTGTCTAGATTCTGGGCACATAGTCCAATCTCATTGTAACAAGTATCTTTTTGGTGTTCGTTTATAACTACAAGCCTTGCCATATACCACTCAAATATCTGAATCTGATTAAGAAGAGTGATCACGTAAGACCCACACACCTTACTTTTAGAATTTACTGAGGAACTTTGGAAGCTTGATCCATTCATTAAGTAGGTAGGGTGGTAAGGATTAGCAATTTCCCACTTCGATATTCAACTGATGGAGTATTGCCAGTAGGCATTTGCAGTATGATTGATGACCACATGGTTTCATTCAGATTTTCTATCAGCTGAGCAATGGGAGACGGACTCGGAAGGTCCGAGATGTTGCCATTGTTCGGCTGGAGCAGATTGCACCTTTTCCTTTTGACCGGGTGGCCATGGTAATTAATCGGTACCCAAACGCACAACTGACATGGGTCCAGGTATAAAAGGACTTCCTCTCCACCCTTTCTCTCACTTCAGCTTTACCCCTTTTACCAGGACAAGCAGCTACTTCAGTCCTAACGTAAGTGGGCCTAATTTGGTCACTTGTCTTACAGCCTACTTACCTTATGCTGCTTTGGGAACTGAAGAATGTATCTCACTTGGACACCTATATTTGAGTGGTGTATGGTTAGGTGTGGATCTAAGACATGACACTAAAAAGGCATGTGTTTGAAAAGAGATGAGGTGACTGCGCTCAGAATTTGTTAACTATTCTAGGTTCAACAATCAACATATATTGGGGACCCATGTGGTCGCTTCAACAAGATATTCATATGAAGTCTGAAAAATTGGAGGAAAATGGCTATGGCTTCAATTTGGATTTGCTAATTAGCTCTTTCTAATCGCATGTTTAGTGTCCTAGGTGAAGTCTGTGAGGAACCAAATTTTTGTGTTTTAGGTCCTCATGCAGCTAGCTAGGGAACTGAAGAATGGGTTACCATGGGTAATCTTTGTTTCAGGAGGAACCCAAGAACATGGGAGCCTGGGCATATGTGCAACCACGACTAGCCACTGCGCTGCGGGAGCTCTGCCGGGAGCGAGAGCATGCAAAAGTGCAGTTCATTGGTCGCCCAACGACTGGCACCACTGCAACAGGAAGCTTCCGAGTTCATCAAGTAGAGATGAAGTCAATCATCAGTGAGGCGTTCAGTGAGACATGAAAGGTTGTTGTTGGGTAGTTCTGTAGCTGCATTGGATTATATTTTGATGTTGCTGGTGATGTATGTATCATATGGCCAGCAGACTAGGTTGGTAGTCTGGGGTAGAACTACTGTAGTAGATTCACTAGTAGAAAGAAGGGAAAGGAAGGTTACCATTGTACAGTCTGCATCATGTATTTGTTTCATTGCAGGACACATTAATTGACATTCTTGTAACACAATCTGGAACCCAGCGCTCTGGTAATTTCACTTTGATTTGATGTCCCTTGATGTGTCATATGGTCAGCAGACAGGGTGGCTTAATCCCAAGGCCTTAACCTAGATCCTATGGAAACTCAAGGTCAAGCTGCCTAAGGCCGGAAGAGTGCTCGGATGATGACCTTCTTCCTAGAACTTCATTTCTGGTGCACCCTACCACCTATGGTCCACCCAATCATAGTGGGTGTATATATGTATTTTCAACCGACCATGTGGGAACCTAGGGGCTTGCCCTTGGGGGAAGGAGATAAGTGTCAGTCAGCATATCCACGGCCGTTCAAGGCGTTCACCTTCGAAGGGAGGCAGTGGTCTTCAAGGCCCCTCTAATTCTTGTAATGATTGTTTTGAATTACATATAGGCTTAGACCAACTTGAAAATGAAGCAACTTTCATTTCCATGGAGAAGTAATTATTTCCGCTCCTAACCTTTTTCGGAGATAGTAGAATCTTCGAAACGGCACATGATTGTGCCCATTCAAGATTCAGCATCTTCAAATCCCCAGTCCACGACAAGGGAACCCAATTTGGTGAGCTGTGAAATCTCCTCTCTACTTGACAGAAACTTGCCAGATGGTCAACTGCCTCCTGTGCTTTGGCGTTGGCATGTCAACCTTCTGTCTCAAAAAAATAAAAAATCCAATTTGGTGCAAAGATGGTAGGGTGGAATTTGAGATCGCATTTCAGGGAGAAGTTGATCGAACTTCTTCAACCTAAGTTATTTGTAACTCAAGCACACGAGATGCTACCATATTCTCCATACAGGATCAGTTGGCGATGAGTTTTGGATTTGAGAAAATTTCGGTGGAAATCAACTTAGGATGTCGATCGTTCTGTGTTTATGGTAGCGAATTAGGGTCTGTTGAAGTGCTTTCAATTGTGGTGGAGGTCTAGGTGGCACTTGGAGTTGACCGCGAAGTGGTGTTGCTGATTGATGGGTGAAATTAAGTCATGGCGAGTTTTTATCCTTCGGTGATTTGTGTGGTTTGAGTTTTCAGTTGACACAGATATTCATATTGCAATGATTTCGGTGTAACCTGAGGCGATCTGTGGCTTAGTTTTCTGTCCGACCTCTTGGGGACGCGGTTTGATTGATCGTTTCCGGGCAGAAGAAGAAGAAGAAGAGGGGGGAATTTAATTATTATGTGCCCAAAAACATCTTGATCACCGGTGGGGCGGGATTCATCGGCTCCCACGTCGCAAAGCTGCTACTCCTGAAGTACCCCGAATACAAGATCGTGGTGCTCGACAAGCTGGACTACTGCTCCAACCTGAAGAACCTCCTACCCGCCTTGAAGACAACCAAGAACCTCAAGTTCATGCAGGGCGACATTGTGAGCTCCGATCTGGTGCGCCACAAAAAAAGACCCATACCCTCTACCGTTCCAGGAAGGAGTTTTGGACGCTGTAGCTAGGTGGGCCATCTATATTTTTATAGACAGGTACTCCAGATACTACCATATATTGGTTTGGTGGATGGACCATTACAAGATTGTGTTCATCACAGAATGGTGCGCGTACGTCTGGTTGGTCATGCCGTTTGGATTGATCAATAGACCAACTACATACCAAAAAATGGTGAACATGGCATTCTAGGAGTACTTGGACAAATTCATGAAACTATTTTTGGATGATTTTAGCATCTATAGTAACATGGACAACCATTTGGAGAAGTTGGAACTTGTATTTGAGAAATGTCTTGAATATGGCATAAGTATCAACCCGGAGAAAAGTGCATTCATTGTGACGTTTGGGTCATTACTAAGACATATTATGTGTGAGGCTAGGAAATTCCCTGATCCAACCAAAATTGTTGCCATAGTGAACATGCCACGTCCTACCTGCCTAGTTGAAGTACAACGGTTCATGGGGGTAGCACAATTTTTGTGCATTTACATCAAGGATTTGGCGAAGATCATGGCACCCATGACCCAACTGACTAGGAAGTCCGACACGTTTGTATGGACAGATGAATGTGAGGCAGCTATTGAACTGATCAAAGAGAATTACACCAACGCACCTATACTTATTTCCCCGAAGTGGAATTTGGAGTTTCATGTCCATATGGACGCCTATAACATTGCCCTAGGAGTAATGTTAGCCCAAAACATTACAAGGAGGTGGACCAACCCATCGCATACACGTCCAGATTGCTCAACCTGACAAAGAAGAATTACACAACCACGGAACGGGAAGCTTTAGCCATGGTATATGCATTAAATAAGTTTAGACACTACCTCTTAGGCAACAAATTTGTGTTTTATGTGGATCATATGGCACTAGTACACTTGGTCAACAAACAACAAGTGTCTAGATGGATTGCTAGATGGTTATTGTTGTTCTTGGAATATTATTTTATGGTGGTATACAAACCAGGGTGGCCCCATGCAATGGTAGACGCACTGTCACAGTTGCCAAATGGTGAGGCAGCTACAGGAATCCAAGACCAAAACCTCGGACGCATTATTATTTTCAATGACATGAGTGTGGTATGAAGATGTAGAAGAGTTTTTGCAGATGGGGATTGCATCGTCCAACCTAAGCACGGATCAAACGAGGAGGTTGTTTTTTTAAAAGCATTCCTTACAGTTTAATTGAAAACCAATTGTACAAAAAAGGTGTTGACCATGTGGTGAGACGTTGTGTCTACCTGAGGGAGGTATCTACCATATTCCATGAAATGCATAACCAGCCAAGGGGAGGACACTTTTCAACTGCCATCACAGTGAAAAAGATATTACAAGGAGGGTATTGGTGGCCAACCTTAAATGCAGACACAAATACAACTGTAGTCACAACTCATTTTATTTACGAGTGCATCCTAACCAGGTTCAGGTGTCTAATGATGTTGGTAAGTGACCAAGGGGGCTACTTCATCAATGACGTGATGAAAACGCCAACAGAGCATTTCCTATTACAACACCGGACGTCCACCCCGTACTATCCCAAAGGCAATGGACAAGTGGAGTCCACGAACAAGGTGTTGACAAACTTGTTGACCAAGTTGGTAACTCATAAACGGACAGAATGGAATGAACACATCCATACAACCTTATTTTTTTACCGGATAGCCTATAAGATAAATACACATCACACTCCATTTGAACATGTCTATGGTTTAACACCGTTGATGCCAATTGAATATATTGTGCCATCCAGTCGTACATCCGACCTCATAGACTTCAACCAGGTTTGAGTGCTACATGCAAGATTACAAGAATTGGAGCACCTTGATGAAACTCGGAGATTGGCCTAATATTTTTCAGAAGTGGTACAAAAATAGAGATTTAATTGGGCTGCATGAAAATTCATGACAAAGGAGTTTAACATCGGCAATCACATCCTATGATTTCCCAAATGACAGAAGACAAAGCCATGAAAATTCAAAAGCAGATGGTATGGGCCTTACAAGATACAATACAAGCTGCCAAACAATACGGTGTTTTTGGTTCCAATGGAGCATTTTGAACCAAACCCATTCTCAGTGAACATCAATAAACTGAAGCCTTACCATTTTTTAAAAGAGGTGAGCCATTATCATGATAATTCCATGGCCCCTTTATCCCAACCAAGTCAGAATCAAAAGACGGGATGGAGCGAAATTCAAAAAAAGATAGTAGAGTTATCCGTTAACTAAACCCCAGTTTAGTAGGGAGTTAGTTGCTTTGCATGCAAGACTTTCCATGTTCGGTAAGTTTAGGGTGCATGATTGGAATCAATGCGGAGGCTTGAATCCGGGACATTCCATATTGGTTTATTGGGTGCCAAACTCGTTTTGGCAAGGTAAGGCATGTCAAAATGAGTTTGGCACCCAATGAACCAATATGGAATATCCCGGATTCAAGCCTCCGCATTGATTCCGATCATGCACCCTAAACTTATCGAACATGGAAAGTTTTGCATGCAAAGCAACTAACTCCCTACTAAACTGGGGTTTAGTTAACGGATAACTCTAGTATATGAGCAATTTAACCCGCAAGATCAAAAGCTATAGAAATGGGTCGGTTGAAAAGGAAGATTCCTAATTCTTCCAAGCAATAAATTCTTAACTAAGGAAGAAATAAGAACCTATGTCCATATATGCACATTCATACATACATATATATACTCATACAATATGATAAACACATATAAGTGTTCAAATTATAATAAAAATCACAAGAAAATGAATTAATGCAATGAGGAAGTAACCTTAACCAAGGTAACTGGATCCTTGGCCATTAGAATGATTGATTTTTCCTTATCGTTTTTTTACTTGAAACAAATCAAGGCTCTATGAAAAACTAACTTGATGAAGCTCAACCTCTAAAATATCTAAAATTATCTAATTATAATAATTTGGTTGAGATTCTCCATCAATTATTATATTTTTATGTCTAATTTACTTTTCCAACACATTTGCCTAAGTTTTCTAATGACTTCCTAGTTTATATCTACAAATTCCATTTTGAAGGTCTAAGTATAAAATAAAAGAATAAAATATTTTAATAAAATATATTTTAATATTAAATTACCTATAACTAAGTTGTGAGTCAATATGATGGCTTATATGGAACCGAAGCACGTATCCCCAATGTGAATGTTCACATCATCAATGTCATTTATAATTGCACACCTTATAAGCCCCCAAATGGTCCTACCAGCCCCTGGGAACTTTTCACTAATCATTGGACCTACCAGTCCAAATTTTTCGACCTACCATCTTAAAAATCAAACCTGTTGCCACCCCCGGCCAACTTGGTTGTAGAATTGGTCAAGGCGGCTAAGTCCACATCTACTTATTACCTATTGAACCCACCGTTCCAAAGTCAAACCGGTTGCTACCCTCAGCCAACTTAGTTGTAGAATTGTTCAAGGTAGCTAAGTCCATGTCCACTTACTACTTATTGAACCCACCGTTCTAAAAGTCAAACCGGTTGCCACCCTCTGCGAACTTGGTCTTGGACCCAATTGGCCCTATTTCGACCTCGTCTCATGGACTTGGATGTTCTCCATTCTACTTATCTTTCGATGATCTCCCCGACTGGAGAGCCAAGAGGATTTTTTTTTCGCATGTACCAATTTTTTTTGGAGACACCAAACTCATAGTGGAAGACATTATTGGTTGAAGGAGGAGGACTGCGGAGCGGAGATGATAACTAAGAGTGGCTGGGCGATGTGGATATGGAGGACGTTGTGAGGACATAAAGAAATCTAGGTGTGGAAAGATGTAATAGTAGTTTGGACGAAGTCTGGACATGTTGTTCACCATAACTTGATACGAACTGGACACTTGGTTCTTCTCTCAACCCCCTTCATATTTTTTTACTTCAATCATGAATAGTAATGTATAATTTTCTATACCAACAAGATTATTTACTGAACTTCTACCAATTCACTATACTAGTATTCATAACCATGTTTTAACCACTACACAGTAACATTCAAACTCACATGGACATATAACTATAATTGACGTGAACTGGCCCACATGTATTGTACTAATCATCCTAGTTTTTTCAACTCAAGAACATCACTTTGTTTGGGTAAAAACATATGCACTAAAATTTTCGTCCTCATTGAAATTAGTCACTAAAAAAATGTTCTTTATAAGTATAGGGCTAGAAAATAATTCACATGTCTCCAACCAATTTTTATTTATTTTTATTTTAAGAGACTAAATATTTATATTTTTTCCCGCATACTAGGACATGTAGAACTTGACATGATCCATATCCAACTAAGAAGTTGAAAGACAAGTTATTCGAGTTTCAGATGCAAATAACTTTGGATATACAAAATGTTCTTTGTAGTTTCATACGTATCACATCCCGTCCAGTTCACCCTAGAAAATAGTATGGATGGATTGCAAGAACCACAACGAGGAGCAGTAATCATTTTATGCCTCCAAGCTAAAAAATGGTTAGACGTAAACACACGGGTGGTGACAATATGCGGTAACAAGTCGGATATAACAGTCCACTTCGAGCCCTCAACGAGAAAATATATGGATGCTTATTCCCACCTGAAAGTGTTTTACGTCCGTAGTAGTACGCTCAACAATTTTTTTGATGTGTCTATTCTTGGTTGAATATGAAAAGGCACAATATCACCTGTAATTGATGACCTTGTCATGGCCTCACCACTATGTCCGATAATTAATGGCAAATTGATGCACCTGCCATTGCGTACCCAATACCTTCCTTGTCCCTACTACAAGGTTGGTAAGTTGGGAGCCTACTAGGGCTCCTCTCATCAATTACCTAGTTCATATGATAAACTTTCCTAGTTGATTTACCCATCAAAGACTTTGCAATAAGTGGCAGTCCCATCTCTAAATCTTCGCGTACTCAATCACATAGTATTTGTCTTTATTACATGCCTACTTTTACTTATTCCTGAATAGAATCGACCAAGAGATATAACTTGACTACAATGTTAAGGAAACGATCACAAAATAAAACAAATTCATTATACAGAGGACTGGAGAAGAATTTTTTAACTATAGAGCACCACATCATGAAGTCCAACCCATCTTTTTAAAGATTATACGTCCAAAACTTCCTTGATATGTAGCCGGTAGCACATCCTCACATCCAAGAATTTGAGAACATCGTTTTCCTTCTGGCATAATGAGGGGTAACATCCTCATAACAAACAAATAAAAAATTGCCCTTCCAAAATTACTACCCTCAGATTGACAGATTGGTCCCAGGCTGAGACTCTTTGAAACCACGTCATGGGCTTAGTAATCGTTATTTGAAATCCTTGACACTCCAGCCAAGTGCTGCTTCAAAATTGACTACATCATCATACATCTTCACATATACTCATTCAAAAGCTGCAAAATTTGTTGTTCTGTGATAATCTATACACTTGAATAACCTGAAACAACAATTAATTAATTCAAGATTAGTATTAAAACATCGTTCAACACTCAGTGTAACCATAACCCTGCCAAAGGGCTTTGAATAAAATTTGCACATCTGATTTTAATTGATTCCCATCAATAACCACACACTTGACTAGCACCACAGCTCACCAGATCAACCAACCTTCAAATTAGAATCTTGCCACGACAACAAGAATCTGGCATGAAAGAAGAAACACTTGAAAGTTTGGATAAGATATAGCTGCCCAAAGGTTATTGGAGCATGCCACATACATACCTTATACAACCTCACACATACCTTATTTCTTACACAAATGATCTTATTATCATAGTTCTTCATGCATTAACTCCGAATCTGTTCATATTATCATAGTTCTTCATGCATTAACTCCAAATCTGTTCATTGTAAAGAAGAAAAGTGTTGTACACAGTATTTCTTACCAGTCTGAAGGTATCTGCAGTTTATTTGCCTCCTCCACCACCACCACCACCACCTCCTCCACCACCACCACCACCTCCACCTCCTCCACCTCCACCTCCACCTCCACCTCCTCCACCTCCACCACCACCACCTCGACCTCGACCACGACCTCCTCCTCCTCCTCCTCCACCACCGCCTCCACCGTTCCACCCTCCGTTCCACCCTCCACCGTTCCAACCTCCGTTCCATCCTCCACCGTTCCACCCTCCACCTCCTTTTTCTTCATGATCCGGGTTTTTGGGGTCCATCGTGCCAACCGTCTTTGGGTTTACTGGATCACCAGGTTTCAGATTGTGAACATTTGTCTCCTTTGGAACTGCTTGTTTCTTGTCACCTGCTGCTGCTGCTGCTGCAGGTTTGTGGTCCTCATGAACTTTGTTTGGGCCATCTGTACCAAGTTCATGATACACAATGTCATCTTCCACAGTTGTCTTTGGCTCTGATGCTTCATCGTCAGATTTCTGGTTGTGAGGAGCGGCTGCCACTTTTGGAGCTGTTTTTTTCTTCTTGTCACCTGCTCCGGTTACAGGTTTCTGGTTGTCAACTGTGTTGGAAGAACCGCCTGTACCAGATGTACGGTACACTATGTCATCTTCAACTGTCTTTGGCTTTGATGCTTCACCAGGTTTCTGGTTGTGAAGTGCCACTGGGTCGAGTTTGTGGAACTGGGTTTGATTTGGAACAGTCTTATGAGTCTTTTGATTTGCAGTTGTACTAGTCACCGTCTCCTGCATACAATTTTTCCAGAATTCAAGTAGGAGTTCGACACAAGCATATCTTAGCAATACTTCCCTCTTAAGACCTTGAATCTTAAGCTGGCACAAACATACCCTTTCAAATAGGAGTTAGAGACATGCATAATATACTTGCATATTAAGACCTTGCAGCTTAAGAGACAAACATCCTTTGAAGCGGGAGTTAGACACTAGCATATATCCTTTCATATCTTCGCAATCCTTTTATCTCAAGACCTTGAATCTTAAGGCACAAACACATCCTTTCGAGGAGGAGTTAATCACAAGCATATACTTATATTTTAAGATCTTGCAACTTCAAGACATATCCTTGCAACTCCAAAGGTAGGATTAACATTGTAATGGTTATTATCCTTCTGAACTACCTGCTGGTAACAGAGATATATATATGCACAGGGGCCCTGAAGTTCATCACCTTTGTCACAATATTTACCACTTTGACCATCTGTCTCTGTCCGAATACTGAACGGAGGTGATGAACTCCAGGGCCATCGGTGCATGTTACCGTAATTTTGTGCACAATTCTCTAGTACATCACAACAACTGCAATTTGCAAAAGGCGGCTGGTACACAAAAATTGCAAACAACCGTTCAGAGCTGCTAATTACACTTACCTCTGAAGCTGTCTCCGTAAGTGCCCTGTCGACAAGAGGCCTGGCCAGAGTAGGGGTTGTGACAGAACAGCAAACAAGAAGAGCCGCCAAGAGAAGTCCCTCGTACATCCTCAGCGAAGCCATGATGATGTTTTCCTCATAGAAACGTAAGCAATGTCATCAACAATGGGATCACATGATCAATGCTGCTTTCTTACACACCCTTAGGACAATTTATATAGAGCTTAAAGGAAGCAGGTCCTCCCTCCTCACCTTGGAAATCTGTCTGCATGCCCAGTAAGCAGCTTCGAGCTGCTTGCTCAACGTGGCTGGACACCATACCCTTGCACTTGAATGTTTTGCGATGAATCTCCACCTGGAAACTGTGGATAGCTCCAGACCCTCAGATTTCTAATTCCAAATCCAAAGGCCACTTATCGATTACCTGGCGGCCTTCAATCGGGGTTTACTACTCCTTGTTTGGAAACCCCTAATCTAAGAAAGCACTCGTGACTAAAATCAAGGTCAACATACGACTTTCTAACTTGAACACACAATTGCCCTGGGAAAACTATGAGTCAAATGTGCCAATTCTACTGCCTCTGTTTTAGAAACATGTGAATACGTGGCTAATTGCCAGAGTCAGTCTCTTCCAATTTCCAGATGTAATAAAAATGAGGGAAATCTTAATTAAGTAGAGCTCAACTCATGTGTTTCTGCTATTATTATTACTCTGGTGAGAAGGCTAGGTTAGGAAGATTAAAAATACAGAGGTGATCCTACATTGAAGACCGTTTAGGGCTAGCTATGGCCAGGAAGCTTTTCATTGGTGAGCACACCATGATCTTGCAATTCGGTACTGTCCCAGTTCCATATTCCATATAACATGAAGAATTAGCTTGCTTACAGAACAGTACTAGCTAATATTTAAAAGCATTATGATTTGTGATTTGTTCATGTTTACGAGATGGCTGCTTGAGGTTAAGCGTGATCCTGTATGAAATTTGGGCATCAATATCTGTCCCGTTTAATTGTAAGATGTGAAGTCAGAGAATGCACCACCTCCAATGAAATGAACTTAGATTACATAAAAATCATGATGGAAATCACACCTCTTGTGTCTGTATTCTCAAATTTTATTGAGTCACTCACAATTAATAAACAACATGTATACTTGGCACCATGCACTGAGCATAATGAAGCTACCACTATAGCTGAAACCACGCAGATCACATTGTCGTCAAACGTTGGAATATATGTTTCTGAAATAAACTAATCTGCGAGTTGCATTGTGAGTTTGGTTTGGGCTTGGGATGCCAGAAGAGATATTCAGTTTGCATCTGCATATAAAATTTCTTAATTACTCAACAGTTTTGATGATATAGTTGCATGATCCTCTCCTTGCTTGTTGACTTCATGAGCTCCAGGTGCCAAGATATAAACTACAGTAGTTTGACTACTAATATGTTCATAGGTGATGAGATACTTTCTATGTGTCTCCAGCTGCTCCCAAGCAATTGGGTAACAAATTGAATATTGGGATATATAGGTGGGGAACACTTTAGATGTATCTAAATTTAGACCAATTGGCATTCTTTTCAGTCAAATTTGATGGTTGGACATTATAAGTTCTTTCAAGAACATCGCAAACATTCAATGTCAGATGAAGGTCTTGTCACTGTATTCAAAAGGTAATTTGAATGTGTCTTTCAGAATTTCTGCGCTGTAGTACTTTCTTTTTATTTTTCTTTTGGATTGGTCAAGTGAATAATTTGATATTTTATTTGATCGCCAAGCACGCATAATACATTCCCGTACTCATATGTGACCTATTCCACTCTTTGTAATCTCACGTGATAATTCATAACACTGTTGGAACCGAGAGATAAGGGAGGACATCAGAGCTTGTAGGAATTTGAAATGACGAATGGCCCTGTGGTACAAACATTTATTCATAACTGTGCAGTTTGCACTGATCCTTTCAACATTGAGATGAAACAAAATTGCCACTACATCTGCAGCAAACAAAATCTCTCAACTGTTTGTAAGGATCTCTCCCCTCTTCGTAACAAGAATATATACCGTCCATGATGAGTTCTCCCAAAAACTACTAGCTTATGCTCAGTCGACCTCCCTTTCCCAGACATGACATATAGCAATCAATATATCTAGCAAGTTGAAGAAGATAACTCGATAGTGCAGATTAGTCCAGAAACTTGCAAAAGAGCAGAAGATGTATGTCATCTTCCGCTATAAGCTGCACACAACACAACCATCCCAATGCTGTAACTTAGATCCCATGATGAGATTCTAGAAGAGATAGCTTTTGCTTACTTTCTGTCCACAATGTCTCTAAATTCTCATGATCACATTGTCCGTAGCTGCCAGGATCATTGTATAGCTTTTCATCAGTACTTTGCAGTAATATGGTCACATATTAAGTGCAAGACAGACATTGATGCAATGTGGAAGAGTTTAGGGGTTTGCAGATTTACCATGAGTTAATTAATTCCCACCACCGCCTCCACCTCCTCCACCGCCTCCTCCGCCACCTCCTCCTCCTCCCCCTCCACCGCCTCCTCCCCCACCACCACCATGGCCTGGGCCATGACCACCTGGATTGTTGGATCCACCACCAGGGCCATATCCTCCTCCCGGGTTGTGTCCTCCGGGGTTGTATCCACCACCTGGATTGTATCCTCCTCCTGGGTGGTTCGGGCCTCCTCCTCCACCACCTCCTCCTCCTCCTCCGGGGTTGTATCCACCACCTGGATTGTATCCTCCTCCTGGGTGGTTCGGGCCTCCTTCTCCACCACCACCTCCTCCTCCTCCGGGGTTGTTTCCTTCTCCTGGATTGTATCCACCGCCGTAGCTCGGGTTGTCTCCACCATAATTTTCGGTAGTCACGATCTTCTGAGAATCGGTCATCTGCAGGCGAAACGATTAGATTGTTCGAAATATAGTAAGTTATATGTTAGGTCCAGCTATTGAAATGATCAGCTTCACCCGGTTCAGCTACCGAATTAGTGTCTGTCTGAAAATTTAATTTTTCATCAAAATTCTCATACTCTCAGCAAAACTCTTCATAGAGATGAATTAGAGGACGATAAGTGCTTTACACAACGGATATAAGATTTGGAACTCGCATCTAATATATGAAGAATGGAAACAACAACTAGACATTGGAGTACTGGAGCAAGAAAAATAATAATATATTATTGCTCCAAACACAACAGTTACATGTTAGAAGCCATTAATTAAAATGATCAGCCAGTTCCACCTCATGGTGCAGCTACCTAAGTAGTATATATACATGTGTCTGTAAAATTATACCTTTCCATCAAAAAAATTATATCCTCAGCAAAACTATGCATAAAGTGAAGAAGACGAGAAAGTGCGTGCTTCACGAGGCTGACATGTAATTTCTCGAAACTAATGTATGCCAAAGAATGGAAACGGAAAATAGACATTGGACTGCAGCAGAAACAATATTGCAATTTGCTCCAAACACATCAGTTGCATGTTAGGAACCATTATAATGATCAGCGGCACCTAATTAAGTAGTATATATGTGTCTCAAAATTCTACCTTTTTATCAACAAAATTATACTCTCAGCGAAACTATGGATAATTAAGGTGAAGAAGACGAGAGATTCAGTGCTTCACGAGTCTGACATATCATTTCTTGAAACTAATCTATGATGAATGGGAACACACAAAAACATTAGGCATTGGACTGCAGTGAGGATCGCATCGGAGTACCTGCGTCTCATGAAGGTCCCTGGCGAAAGCCTGGCTGATCACTACTAGTGCTAGAAGAACAGCCGATAGAGCCATGGAGGAGCTGGAGTAAGCCATTGCTCCAGTCATACATGCACTGAACTATAATATAGATGAGCAGAGATAGATGTCGATCGATGTTGATGATGATGCAAACTGCAACCTCGCTGCACATTATATACACCTCAAGACGCGGTTGGATTGATTAAGATTTACTTGTTAGAACACTTCTGGAATTGAATTGACTTTTGGGGCGAGCTCTCAGTAGTACTACACTACTGCTGCATACTTGCCCTAACTATCCTTGTTGGTTGCTTGCGTGCAATAATTGTTGTACAAGACACACCTGTCAAAACTCTGTCTACTACATGCATGTATACCTGATTCGGTGAGTCAATTTGGTTTGTTAATGACACGTGTATGTATACACACTAGAGAACTAATGGTCATGAGTCGATCCATCCATTTTCGAATTGACTAATAACCATGAAATCATATAACATATACGTACTGCTGATATACCAGCTGCTGTTGATGTTTATAAATAATTTGATCTTCACAGTGATCTGGTGCTCATAATTAAGTTTGATCTCTAGTCAGCCAGGAGGTTTCCTCAGTAGCATCCCCGTTTAGGTGAAGATATTATGGAGCAGCTTGTACCTCGACGCGCTTCATTCATGGCAGATGTAGCAGTTGGCGACAGTACTGAGACAGGCTGCAGGCAGATATGAGATCAGACCTGAATGAATTGACGTCGATGGAGCAATTTATGGCAGAGGTGCATTTTACAGCACGGGATTGGTGGTTCAGGTTTAGAAACATCGATTCGAACGGTGCAAATTTATAATATATTAAATTGAAGAGTAGATGATCATAACCTTACACGATCGATATAATGCAAGTGATCCAATTTCTGCGCATGCACTTCGAAATAGAAGATTAAATGGAGGAATATTATACCTTTTATGCAATCCCTCAACATATGTCGACATTTCAGCAAATGGGTAACAAATAATTAAGCTGCCTCTTACAGAATTTCTGCCCCTGGTTGCCAAATCTCTGTTTTTTAGAGGCGCAATATTTGGAAATTGGGAGCTGCTATATATCACGTTATATGAATTTTGCTTCATCAAATTCCTTGGAAGTGAAGATAAATACCTAGGGTCTAATTGGTGACCCCCTGCTTTAGAAGAATTGGCTCTAATTAGTTCTGAAAACAACAAATCTAAGAGTGTATGCCTTCTCTAGTTGTGCACACACAAATGGTACCAGGGCGGAATATCCTCGAAGGCACAACTTTGAATTTGATCTCAATCTCATGGCAGCTTGGAATAACTTAGTATGTGCAAACTAGTACACTAAACACCTGCTTTAATGCTTGCGAACCCTTTCCATGCCAGGTGGGCAGGGTTCACCTTTCTTGTCCCCTCCTGCACCTCCTTTACTGGGACCACTTGTGAAGAACTTGTAACAGCCATAGAATAATGCTCCCCACCCTGCTAGCGACACGAACACAAACTGGAGAAAAGCAGATACATTGAGTATCAAATAATTTATTAGTACCCCTTCTGACCCCATAAAATTAAAATTGTACCAAGTTACACAACCTTCACATTATTTCATCTATTCTCTAAAAACATACAAGTTCCTATATAAAAATATCAGAATATAATACGAACAAAAAAACCTGGATAAATTCTGCTAAGAAATAGCATGCAAGCATCTTACATGTTCCTCCTTCCACTTAGAGGGGCTTGTGGGATCCTGCCATATTGGCACTTTTGCAGGTCCATGAGCATCTGTTATACATGTCATATGAACATGACGTGACTCATTGAAGTTAGCCAAATTTAGGTATACAATAAAGGTTACAAATGAAGCTCCAGTTCATCTCCAACATCCCACATAAGGTAGACATGTATTATTCGGATATGTTTCTCTCTGCAACCCACTTCTCGTAGGATATGCAACACATGACTACTGTGAGCTAATTAGCAAATCCAATTCATTCCTGTAGCCATTTGCCTCATAATTTCCGGAGCTCTTATGAATCTTGTTCATTGTCAAAGTAAAGATCCTCCCACTCATTTAATTGGTCGTACAAGTCCCCCCCAATCATGTTGACAATTGAGCCTAGAATGGTTAGTATATTTTGAGCACGTAATTCAATCTCTTGTAAAAACATGTCTTTTTGGTGGACGTCCTTAGATTCACTCAAATATCAAACATAGGTGTCCAGATCATTGCTATGTTCGATTTAGGCACGTCTTATCTTATCAATCCTGACGTACAAAACTCACTCTTTCATATATAATATACTGCATACAATACGTGCATGAATGCAAAGATTTTTCAAGAACTGGATCTTGAACACGTCAGTGCATCATTCTATACACATTTTCAGTTCATAATATAGAGGAGATTGATATCTCTCCACCTAACCTACCCGGGTCACAACCAATTCATCGATCACAACATGCACCCTTAATTACAATGTCATTTTTAATCTGATAGATTACGAAGGAGGTGTTTCAGAATCTGAGGAATTACACATACCCGCCATGTTGCGCCTCCATGTAAGCTGGGATGGAGCACTACGAAGAAGGCGGCTGGAAGCACCCAACTTTTGAAGCAGCGCCATGTTGTTGCTGTTCCCTTTCTCAAACTGCTTCGCTACCAAACTGGATGTCAGTTCTGCAACCTGCAGACACAACACCAACAGGCTTATCATCAAGATTTCTGCTCGATCTTTGTGATGTCAAACTTATGGTTTAAACACTGCTACCATTGAAATTACTGATATTTTGAGGCATCACCAAGAAGCAGCACCACAAGTTGCACCAAGAACTTCGATGGTTGGAATTGTCGACAAATAACAATGTCTGCAGTAACCAAAAACTAAGAATCAAATTAAGGAAAAAATGAAGGGTACCACGTGGCATCCTCCCTTGATCCAAGACTCATGTACATTCAGGACAAGGGCCAAAAAAATAAAAAGAAGAAGAAGAGAAATGGCAATGTTTGTCAGAATAACCACCATGGACGCTCTGGAAACAAAAGAATAAAAATGGAGAAATATTGTTGCAGGTCTAGGAAATAGGAAAGCAGTGTGACAGTGTACCAGTAATTCAAAGTACAATTCAATACAAAATGGTTTGCATATCCAGCAACAGAAGAACTTCAATGACACTGATCAATGCTCAAGAATACTTAAAATTTCTCTACATTTAAACAGGCTCAAAGGATCATCAATCCATTATCCCACCCTACTCATAAACCCCAGACCTTGCCACCACAGGTTCCAAATCTTGGCACATTAAGCACATTGATACAACTTCCAAACAATTTAGCCAAGATTGTGAGACCTCTCTTGCACATTCTCTTGTGCAATGGCGAGTGAAAATGTTTACCTGATCTCCAGCAGCAGCAGCAGGAGCAGGCACAGGGAGAGAGATGGAAATTAGGGTTAAGAAATGATGGAGATTGAAATGAATAGCAAGATTGATGACAGTGGCTTTCATGGGAATGTGAAGATCCATGGACACCATGCTGGATGCATGACAGACTTGGTGTTCTTCCATGTGGTCATAAAAATATGTTAAGGTAGATGTGTCTTAAATGGTTACTTTTTCTTGAACATTCACTTCGAAATACGACTCCAAACCAAGAATTTTAAATTCTGGTTGATGCACGAATGCAAATGGAGAAGCCAGGTTCAATAGCCGAGGAATTCGGAGCCTGTCCTGAATTGATTTGGAATTTTTGAAGGTGACAGCTACGGAATCATAACTCAGTCACATAGCCCGCCCTCCAATTATGTTGATTGTTGAGTCTATAATGATTAACAATTTTCGAGCATGTAGTTCAATCTTTTTGAAATAGATACCTTTTTGGTGTCCATTCTTAGATCCACACCTAAGCACTAACCACTCAAATATAGATGGGCATTCAAGATAATTAACCAAATTAGGCATGTTTATCTTATATGTATCAATGTAATGCGGAGATACGTAAAACTAACATTAAACTGACATTATCTACCACAGTCATATTTTTGAAGACCTTAAATGGACACTATCTACCACAATCATACATTTGAAGTCCCCAAACATATCTTCTACAATTATCTTGGAGATTTCGGGCCATGTATTTGTGGTAGCCATGTTAGTTTGCCAATCTATTAGAAACCATTTATAGATTGGAAATAACTTTTTCAAGTAACATAAGTTGGGATGAGTAATCCATAAACCTATAGGGGGTAGGTTTTGACCAGACCCCTAACAAAGTTGCCACATACCTTAACCTGGAATCTTAACACTCATATATATGTATATATTAAGAATTGAAAATAATAGGTATGAGACAATCGCATAAAACAATTGAGACACCTATATATTATTACTTACTTTGCACCTAGTGGTTCAAATTCAAAATTGCATCAATATTCAATAGCCAAGGTGCCTCATTACAATTACAAGATTTCAAGGGATTTTAATTGCATAATGGAAGAGGGACCACCAACCCTCTAATAGTCATCACCACAGGTGTAAGAGGAGTTATATACAACAAATCCATGGAACAAATTAAAGACTTAAACATCCCCACACCACAATTCGAAAAACCAATGAGAAACACCAATGTCATACACCAAACTGCCAACAAATACCTAACTTATCTTATCCTTAACAAAAGAAAACAAAACCTAGAGCCCCCCCCCCCCAACTAACTAAGTAATTAACATAATGAATAATGTAGTTAAGAACATGCCATTCCAAATTAGCCCATCTCTCACAAGGGAGGCAATATACCCTAGGATGATACACAGTTGCATGCATCCTAGAGCAAATGGACATGCACTCACATCCATGGCAACACCAATATTCTACGTGTTTTTTTTTTGTTTTTTTTTTTGGCATCTTCTACATCCATCAAAGATTGGACTTGGTGTTTGCTAAGGTGGATGTGCCTAATTTAGATATTTTCCTTTATGCACCCACTTCTAGTCATATATGAAACACATACCTAATTAGTGTAAGATGATTAGAAAACCCAAATAGTGCTCATAACCATTTGCCTCATGATTTTTGGAGATAGTATGAACAATTAATTCATTTTCAAAGTGAAGATTCTCATGCTCATTAAGTGGGCATATAGGTCCCCCCCCCTCCAACACCAATTATGTTGGCTATTGAGCCTAGAGTAGGTAGCATATTTTGAGCACATAGTCCAATCTCTTTAAAACACGTATCTTTTTTTTAATGTCTATTCTGAGATCCACACCTAACTACATACCACTCAAATATAGATGTCCATATTATTGCTATGTTAAAATTAGGCATGTCTCCCATAATTGATGTTTGCAGAAGACCTTGATCAATTTCATTGAATTTAATATGGGGCTAAGGACTACAAATGCAACTCATTGGTTGAAGGAAACAAAATCTCAATGATCAACATTGTCCACTTTGGGGGTGGGCCATGTGACCTAAGGAAGGTCAAATGAGGTTTGTGACTTTGAACATTTCTATTAAAAAATTAGATATGCTTTCAATGTAATCTCAATGCCCTCTCAATGTCATTATGCTCATGTGCAATCGCTATTGTGCACTCTAAACTCCGTAGTATCAACTTCCTTAATGTCACTCCTTCTCTTATATCATGAAACCCTAGGGAACAAATGCTCACAGTTTAAATCTCACTCCTTGTTATCACGTTTCCCTCCCATATATCATGGGTTTTGACATTAAATCAAACCACCAAAGAATTCAAACCACACGCTCGCAAGCATCACGTTGTCATCATTATAATTATTGTCATAATTGCAATATTGACTTTGCATTATTCCATAATGTAACATGCTACACTAATTCTCTTTTACCATGCATCCATGTTAACACTACATAACTCGTGAATATCTCATGCACTTTGGTTGTCACAAGCATGATATTTATGGAGTTTAGAGTGTCCTTAATCCAAATAAAATATGGAATAATGTTTTTGGGTTATCTAAGGGACATAGTGCTCAAAGTGTCCACGATAGGCACTTCAATCTACCTCAGGCCATAACCTAAGCTTTAGGAGTTAAATGAAAACTCGATGCCCTAGACCTCGGTGACAAGCACCCCCTCGGTAACAGGCCACCTACCTTACTCCGAGCTTACCCCTATCACCACACCTCATCCGGAAGCTCTTGCTGTCGCTCTTCCTCCGAGAAACCTCACTCGCAGCGATGGAAACCGCCACCGTAATTCGCACCAACGGACCCCCGATTTCACAACCGTCGCCGCCTCCCGGGCTACTCACATGCCACACTGAATGAACAACACATCGAGCAATCTGACGTGCGGGACGGGCGATGACGGGGGCTCTCGGAGGCCTGCTGGCGGCAGTCTCCGTGCCTGCTACCAACAGCTTCTTGCGCGGACTCGATGAGAAGCTGACAATCAAGGCGTGCTTCAAGAATGTCAATTTGGGAATCGGGTCGCTGCTCACGGGGCGATTGGAAGCGAGTCACGGTGGTGACAATGCGATTGGTAGCCGCCGTAACAGCAGCCGCGCGTTGGCGGCCTCCTTCGGTCGGAGCTCCGGCGGTCGGTACCAGCCTGCCAAAATTTATGCGAGAGACAGGGTTGTAGATTTTGGGAAAAACAAGGGGAGCATGCTGGGCACTCTTTCTTCTAGGTTTGTTTGTTGACCTGGGCTCTTTGCCTTCATTTTTTCTTTTTCCCTCTTTTTGTGTTCTTGTTTTGTGAATGTGAATGTGAAACTACATCATGCAATTATACTCTTTCTTCTCTTTAGTGTGCGTCTCATTATTTCAAAAAAAATTCTCACTGAAGCAATCATCTTGTGATGCCCACCATGTATCTTTATGCGATTGGTATTACAATCTTGATACTGGTCGGGTAGGTCCTTCATACCTAGGGAATATCACCCTCATATCATATGGTGTTAAGATGGTACTGACCTAAACAATGACCCGGGTATACAAAGACTCGCATCTTGCGATACCCACCAAGGAGCAATATGTGACTGGTACTGATGTGTCACACATCCCAACATTGGTTGAGACCATGCATAATGTGGCACAGTGGGTTGTTGGACCAGCTTTTGCCTGCATTCATCGTTAAGATGCTTTCAAGGTTTATGGTTTTGGAGCACATAATTGGATGGGATTTATATCCTTAACACAAGCCCTTGCAGTACCAATATGTGACTAGTATTGCAATTTTGATACCTGTCGGGTAGATTTTTTGATACCATTGTGACACATTCACCTTTATACCAGTCCAACATTGGTTGAGACCATGCATTGACCTCCACTTCAACAGAATGGCACAATGCGTTGTTGGACCACCATTTGCCTGCATTCATCATTAAGGTGCTTTGAAGGTTCATGGTTTTGGAGAAGAATTGGATGGGATGTTGTTCAAGGGTTCTATATTATTAACACAAACCCTGTAACGTAGCACAGCTACCTAAAGTGTTTCTATACTATAGACTCTGTATACCATTCAAGAACCTTTATACCCAGGTGAAAATACTCTAATATCAAAATGGGATGAGGATGGCATCAACCCAAGTAATGGCTTGGGTATACAAAGACTCTCTTGTCTTGCGATACCCACCATGTATCCATTGTGACTAGTATTGCAAATTTGTTATCTGTGAGGTAGGTTCTTTGATACCATTGTGATGCATTCACCTTTATACGAGTCCAACATTGTCTAAGACCATGCATTGAGCTCCACTTCAACATAATGTGACACAATGCGTTGTCAAACCACCATTTGCCTGCATTTATCGTTAGCTTGCCTTCAAGGTTTATGGTTTTGGAGTGTAATTGGATGGGATGTTCAAGGTTTTTTTTATATTATTATTAAAACAAGCCCTGCAATGTGGCACAGCTACCTAAAGTGGATGGTGAAGAATCTGAGAGGGGGGATGCTTGAGGACTGGGTAGAGTACGCCCAGGAAGTGTTGGACGACCCTTTGTACAGGGACAGAATTGAGTGGGAGAAAGTGGAGAAGCTTCTAGTAGAGTCTCATGACCTTGCCAAGTTCTCCAACAACAGAGATGCCCTTGCGCCCGCACGCATGTATGGCTGGGATTTGGACAATGATGCTGCTTGGAGTAAAGTGAATTTCTCATTACTTGGAACAAGCAAAGGAGGTCAAATTCCAAGGGTGCCAATTGACCAAGAACCTAAGCCGAAGCCAGTCACACCAAGGAAATCAAAGGTTAGTGCTTTTTCCTCTAGAAACTGTGAGTGAAACTTTGAAGGCGGAATCAATGTGCTTGGTGAGTAAGGGCACATTACAGTGTGGCCAAGGGCTGTGACCATGCAATTATGAGGGCCCTTGAAACTCATCCGAAGTCCTTGCCATGGAAAATTGAAATTGAGTTCTATGTGGTAACAAGCCTTCAAGTGTAGTGGTAAAGACATGTGTGCCCAGGCTCTCACATATGCTATTTTAATACCATTCTAGTATTCAATAGGGCCTTTTCACACAATAAGTCAAAATAAAGCAAGGATTGTGAGATTTTGAAGTGTCATGGTTTCCCTGGTTTGTGGCAGACCCACCTCTGTAATTCACAAAATCCGGTAAACTATGAAACATTATCCATTGCACACCATGTAGAACTCCCTGTTGGTTTGTCATCCATTCAAACTTCCTTGGTCCCTTACACACTCAAGCTCTAATGGATAGTGAAGTGGGATGGTCTCGGCATTTTCCTCCAATGAGAGATTGTAGATTTCAATGATCACGGGCTCTTGAGCTCTAGTGTAAGTTACCTTGGGAGGCCTTTCTGTTGTTTAAGGACCATAGGTAGACTTGATCCATATTTGACCTAATCAGAGAGTGCGGTCCTTTGAGGATATGATATAAACTCTAACAGGTGGGTTTTTAACAGAAAAATTATAGAGAATATTGCTGCTGTGCAGCAGGGTTCTTGTTTTGGTAATTAAGAAAGGCCTTATTGTGTCGCATAACTGTCCCTGTACATGCACCCTGATTTTGAAGGCAGATCGGTGTTAATCCAACATAGCAACAATTTGGACACCTATATTTCAGTGGTATGTGGCCAGGTGTGGATCTAAGAACTGACACCAAAAGGACATGTCTTTAAAAGAGATTAGACTATGTGCTGAAAACTTGTTAACCATTCTAGGCTCATTGGAGGGGGGGGCCTATATGACAGTTAACAAGCACAAGAATCTTCTTGCAATAATGAATAATATATTCATATGAGCTCCAAAAATTATGAGGAAAATGGCTACGGTAATGATTTAACGCCCACTTACCTTAGATGCACTCTTTCCATCTGATCCTATGGGATTTCTCATCTTGAAGATGTAAAGAATTTGACAGCAAACAGAAGTAGGTTCTGGTATATGTACATGAATAATGTGCTCAAATCTTATTACAGTGTGTGTGGCTTGAATCAGTTGAGGACAAGGACACCTGCTCCCATTGCAGAGGGCCAAACCTCATCAGGAAGTTTGCGAGACGAACTTAATCGAAGAAGACAACAGAGGAGAGAGAGACTAAGTGCGCAACGAGATGCCTTAATGGGAAGCAAGGCAATGGAGAAGCAGAAAGTTGAAAGCCGCTTCCCTGGACGTGAAGGTCTACTCAATAAATTACAGGAAAACAGGCCCCAAAATTAGGTTAATCTGAATAGTCTTTTAGGAATATGGTGTGCAATTTTGCTTCAGCTATTTGGCCATTACAGTTGATGTCTGCAATGATTCATTTTTAATCTTACTCTTCCTAGAGAACACACATTAAATCTTGTGTAGTTTGAACATTCTGCCATCCTTTTCCAAGATCACTAGGAAATCCAAGCTGAGAATCATTGGACATTCCTTCTGAAAATTAACTTTGGAACTTTCGGATGATTAACAATTTATTTGACAAGGTTGGTCTCTAATCAACTGTTTTGTACTCAAAACTATGTACTCAAAATATGTACTGGTTGCCAAATTTTTTTGCAAAATTATAATTTCTTAGACCCCAAGAGATTGACAAATTGGCAGATCTGCAACCGAAGTAATCTTGGGTGTGTACTTTGTAGTTCACCCACATTTTACTCTGGCATAGCTTGTAGTACCACAAAAATAATGGGCTGTGCTCCTCACCAACTCTATCAAATTGTAAAGATGTGACATACAAATCAATCTATTTGAAGTTCTTTAGTTTCCTTTGAATATGTCCTGTCAACATGTGAATCATACCTTCGACTTTGGTTCTGATTGATCTGCTAGGCCTTCATAGATGAAGGTGAGTCTCCATCTAATCTCCATCTGGAGAACCAGGACTTTAGATTGAACACCAAAGGTCTTGAATCCTAGACATGGTATTCAATGGTATTAATTGGGCTTTTCTGCCTTCCTTAAAAACAAAACTGCTCTTTCAATGAGAAGGACGACAGGTTGCATTGTAACCCTTAAAATCCTTAAAAAGTCAACAGTTGTTGAGATCATTTTTCAAGGATGAATTTTTGAATGAAAACCTTTTTTCCCTCCGTACTAGTGTCTCCCCTTTTTCTTTTCTTTCCCTTTGGATTTGTTTACACTAGTGACCAATGACCATGACTTTCTAAAATCTATCATTGGTGGAGAAATGGGTGGCAGTCCCACTTCATCTTATACAAGGTCACCTGAAATAAAAGTGACCATGGGTGAGCATGTCAGAAAATGGATGAGAAAGTGATAGGGATGTGACATGAAATCCTACATGTCCATAAATGAATATTGTTTGGTAGTCACACGTATTGAGTGGTGAGAACCCAAATGGATTGTCTCCATGTAAAGTAAGGGTGATCATGTCTTAATTCAATAAAGTTTATTTATTAGTCCTTTTATTTTATTTTATTTTCATTAAAATCACTACATCTTGTCTAAGTTCACTTGACACTATGATGCATGATCAAAGCTTTTAAAATTTGATGTGGATTTCTCTTGGTCATGGTCTTTAGACCGCCAACCATAACCACTAAAAATCAAGAAATTGTTTTCTTTTGTGGTCATTGGTCACATGTGTAAAATGGCCCTCAGTTCTTCTCTCACACTTGGAACTGTAATGCACTACATCACCCATGAACAAATTAATTGCAGTTATAGGCGTTATTATTATTATTATTATTATTATTATAGGTGTGATCACTTTTGAAATAATTTGAAAGCATGCACCTGAAGCAAATACACACTTACATATTTGTGTATGTTAAGGCCCAAATTGGTCCTATTAGGATGGATAATAGGTGTGGGTCCAAGAAACTTGGGGTCCAAAATGCCCCTTCATAGACCTTACTTCCAAACTTAACATTGGACCTAAGCTTGAAGATTGGCTTCCCTTACTAGGAGGTTTATTTTCTTGGATTGAGACCAACAAGATTTGATGCAAAAGTGATTGCCACATTAACACCACTTCATTCTTTCGTACTTTGGGTTTGGCCCTTAATGTAAACTCCTTGTGTCCAATTTTTTCTCCTCCTCAATAGGATTGCTCAATTTTAGAGCCTCTTTGCTTGTTGACTATAGTGCAAACCCACCTCTAGATGTTTAGGGGTTAAGGTGGCCCACTACTGGAAGCAAAGGTGAACAAAGGAAGGATAACTAATTTGATTACTTATCTAATTGGACACCTATATTTGAGTGATGTGTGATTTAGGTGCGGATCTAAGAATAGACACCAAAAACATAAGTTTGTAGAGATTGAAATGTGAGCTCAAAATCTATTGACTATCCTAGGTTCAATAGTCAACAATGTTGAGAAGACCTATAAAGTAGAGCATGCTAAAACCATTGCCCCACCCAAAACCAACACCCTAAATCTTGCACAATAAATACAAATTGAAGTTTGATTAATGTTCACTACCTTAACATCATGCTCTCATGTTGGATTTGGGTCATCTACCAATAAAACTTTGAACCCTCATGTAGTTAGGTTTTTGCTATGGCTGAAATAACCAAAACCCAAGGTACAAACTCCCAAGGAAGGCTTTACTAGTGTCTATTACAGGCATTTGTCACATTATAGTTCATTAATCAGACAATAGGGTTGCTATCTTCACTCTAAAACATCACTCAATCATCTTTTACTCTCTTTTCTCTCAAGGTTTCCTCTCATTGTTTCTCATTCAGTGGGGTATGTGTGTCAGTTATTGTAAGTTTCCATCTCGTCATGAGATTGTAGAACAGTAGTCTTTTGAGAACAATAGTCTTTGAGTATCACAATTGTCTTTGTGACCATTGGCCAATGCATCTTCAAATCACAACAATTCCTTCATTAATTGGTCAATTTTAATTCTAATACAAAACAATTTGTTTATTCCTTAATTCCAAGATTTAATCATTACTCACAACTTATGCAACTAACAACGATTATCAGGGTCAAGCTATATAGTCTTGATTGCCCTGCACAACCTGCAACAACAACAACCAGGGTAACACACAAGACGATAGTTGATCTGGTTAGCTTGCATTTTATACTCAAAGATCAAATTCTTTAGACTATGTAATCATATAAAAACTCTAATTGAATCTAGGACAACTTATGCCTAAATCTCCTTGATAATCCAAAGTTTATCCTATCTCAAGTTCACTTAATCAATCTTAATTTCTCAAATCCACCACTAATCAACTGTTCAGAATCTTTTCCTCATCACATCAATTGATTGGGGTTCTCTCATTAAACCAACTTGACATATTTTACTACTACCAGCCTATGGTATTCACTTTAACTATGATCACACTTGGCTGAACAATTTACTCATTCCTTTCTCACTGCCTCTCTCAAGCTAACAATTGCCAATGGTTTCCTCTCGGCTTGGCCCTTCGGCTTCCTCTGGCCACTCATGCCTTCCACATGCCTTATCTCTTCGAATGGCTCCCGTCCTAGGTAACCCTCGAGTTTCACCCTTTCACAGGGAGACAATAGTTTCGCTTAACTATAGGCTTCGACAAATCTCGACTCAATCAATCCGCCCTTGGTTGCTCAAGGACTTCATTTATTGCGACTCTTGCCTGTAGTTTAATTTACTTCACTCCGAGGTAATTATCTTCTCATTTTTCTCTCACTCTCTATCACCTGCTTTGGGCAAAGATTTTGCATATGCTTTTAATTCAATTGGACTCTCTGTCCGTAGTTCGATTGAGTTTCGTATCTTCGATGTTCTTAACCTCCGATTTCTATCTCTCGGACTAAAGAAACTTTTCACTCAGACAATAGTCTTCTCATACAACAATCCTCACATTCTTGGTTCACAATTTCAGTTTGCTCAACTATATTCAGGAGTTCACACTCAATTGACTGCAGTCTTGACACAAACAATAGTTTATCACATCACAGTCGCCCAATCAGTTCAAATTCACGCTATGACTTGCTCAACTATGCTCGCACTCTCTCACTCAGACAATTTCGACTTCAACAATGGAAAATCGTTTCACATTTCCTTCTTTGCTCATCAAAACAGGAGAATAGTTTGGCTCACTTCGGTCGCCCACTCTCGGTGCTGAGGGAGACAAGTCTATATGTTTAACTATGCACTCAAGTGATTTGAAGAAATGCATGCCTCCTTCTCCGCTGCCAACCCCTTTGGCTCGGCAGGGAAGGCGATGATAGTTTATGTAACCAACTATGGGCGCCTAAGCCCACGCCTATAGTTTATAACCACCTTCCTAGCATATAGTTAACTATTTTCATCAAGTTGGATGAAGCTTCATCCAACTCTTCCTATCTGCCCATAGTTTAACTATTTGGCCAAAAAATCAGCTCACACCTCAACTTTTGCATACAAAATTCAATCTAGACATGCTTTGGTGCATTGGAACCCTATGTCGATTGTTGATGATGCTCATTTTTAAAAGTTAGAGATTGTAGAATATATACACTCAATGCTTAAAGTGACAACTTTAGCATCATCTACAATATGATCATTTAAAAAGAAGAGAAAACATCACTTGATGATGAATAAGACATTCACACAAGCCCCCAAAAAATGAGGATAATTACTACTCAACTTGGATTTACCAATCATGCTTTTGTGCTTATTGCATGTTTAATATCCTAGTAGAAGTGGCATCAGAGCTAAAGAATTTGCTTTAGGCCCACTTACCTTGACCGAGAGCAACTCCTATGCCATGTGGAAATGATTATCTCAATAATCATCTTTCTATGATTTTTGGGGGCAAGACCACATGCCCATTCCCCCCACAAAGCACATTTGTGTTCCAAATCCTTTAAACCCGCTAATTATGAACTAGATAACCAACAAGAGTGTGGTTGACTTGTGATAGGAGTGGCAAGTCATTAACCTACTCGGGATGGTTATCAATGATGACTAATCCACTCATGGGCAAAATCTAAAAACTATATTTGATATCGCATAGCCTGCATGGATGAGAAATTGTGAGAAGTGTTGATATCAATATGCTTGGATGAGCGATTAGTTATGAAGGGAGAGGCAACTCTCCTCTAAACCCTTTCCCATCCTCAATTCTTGAAGGTCAAAGGACTTTGGAGAGTCGTCTCTCCCTCATTAAATTGGTGGTCAATGAAGATTAATAATATAAAAGGTAGATGTGCCCAATGGGCCAACACAACAATAATATGGACACCTACATTTTAGTGGTATGTGGTAAGGTGTGGATCTAAGAATGGACACAAAAAGACACGTGTTTAGGAGATTATACTACATGCTCAATATATGCTAACCATTCTAGGCTCAATAGTCAACATGATTGCGGAGAACTTATGTAACCATTTATTGAGCATAAGAATCTTCACTTTGATGATTACTTAAATATTCATATGAGCTCCAAAAATAATGAGGCAAATGGCTACATGCATGATTTGGATTTGCTTGTCATCTCACACTAATTGCATGTTTCAATATCCTACGAGAAGTGGGTGCAGTGAGAAAAGTACCCAACATCTACCTTATGGACTTTATGTGTGAGATGAGGATGCAACACTCGCCCAAAAACTCTCAAAGGCAATTATGTAGAGGGTCAGTTTACAGTGAGTGCAGGACTTGCTCGGAAGTCAAGTGATTCACCACCGTAACCTAGTTTTCCGGTGCACCTCAATGCAACGGAAATGCATCCCCAAACCCAAAACCTCGAGAGAAACCTGAAACTCAAAGAGGACCAGAAGGGGGGCTCTCACCAGAACACACACTTGAAGTTAAGCAAGCGCATGGAAGAGTGATAAGAGCAAGAAATTAAGTTAAGTTATTGCTCTTCAACTCTTCTCTCCGGGGCTACTAAACTCGCTCCAGAAAAAGGAAGGCCCTTCTGTCACAATTGCACTCAGAGTCCACCATGCTCATCAAATGCGTCCCTCTAGGTACACCACTCACCTGATCACAGCCAAAAAACAATTCACTCTACTCTAATAGCGATATGTAGATTTTTCTGTTTGAGAAAATGGACTATGAGGGAATGGTACCGAAGAGTTTGATGTATGGGGGTTGAGTATCGAGTGGTTGAAATTGGGTGGAGTGCTGATGGTTGTGAAGGATATGTATGTTTGCTTTGCTTTGCTTTGTAACGATGGGTAGATTTTCATTTCTGAGTGATGGTCGATGGAGGGAGTAGTAATGAAGAGTTTGATGGAGGGGGGTTGAGTATCGAGTAGTTGAAATTAGGTGTAGAGCTGATGATTGTGAAGGAAATGTGCGTGTGTGATTGTGAAGGATGTGTGTGCGTAAGTGTATGTGTCATTGAGAAGGATGTGTGTGCAAATATGTATGAGTGATTGTGAAGGATATGTGTGTGTATGTATATGTACCAGATATTGGCCATTGGGTGAACCCGGCTAAGCGGTGGGTGGCCGCGAGCCGGGTCATCCAATGGCCTTTATCTAATGTAATTTCCATCAGAAAGAGATTTTTTGCACATCATTTAGATTTTTTGTAGACAATCTATTGAACCATATGACCATTTTCTGAGTGAGGTGGATGTGTTTAGATGTGTGGTTCACCCTAAAGAACTTCAGGTGGAGGGCATAATCCCTTGCTGATGGAAATTACTGTGTGCGTGCGTTTGTGTGTGCATGTGTATATGTGGTTGTGAAGGATATGTGTGTGCTTGTAAAGGATGTGTGATAGTGAAGGTCTGTGTGTGTGTGTGTGTGTGTCCTTGCTTGACAGGGGCGGGGCAGGATGTGGGGAAGAGTTGTGTGATCGTGACTGTGGGAGGCAAAAACATTATGTTCGACTGCGGTATGCACATGGGCTACCAGGATGAGCGACGATTTCCAGACTTTTCCTTCATTTCAAAGTCAGGGGATTTCACACATGCCATCGACTGCGTCATCATCACCCACTTGTATGTCATTATCACCCCTCTTTGTGTGTGTCCCCTTTTCCATCCTGCAAATACCTTACTTACCCACAGCCCGCAATGACCGCAGGGGCAAATCCATTTTCAGCCAGTGTGAGTAGAAAGGCAGTTGTAGCTCAAATTGTGCACAACACATGGCCAATAATCTGAATCTGCACAGAGCAAAATTTTCTTAGGGCTTTCTTATGCACATGGAACCAATCTTGTCCAGCAATTTGGCTGAATTTGGATATCGAGGTGCACCGTTCAGATTAAGTCTCTCCATTCTCCATTCTGTGTGCAGTATCAAACATGTTGTGGGTAATGTCTTTGCTTTGAGTATATGAAACTTTGCAAGTGTGTGCACTGCCAGTAATTTGAATGTGCACAGACCAAAATATTCCTAGGGCTTGCCTCTGCACATGGAACCAATTTTCTCAAGCAATTTGGCTGAATTTGGATATGTGAGGTGCACCGCTTAGATTATGTCTCTCCATACTCTCTTTTTGCAAGAGATTCATTGTGACAATAGTACCAAACATGTTGTGGCCAAGGTGTTGGTATGAGAGTAAAGAACTTTTCCTGTGTTAATGTACAATGGGGGTTTTGTGCACACAGCCAGTAATATGAATGTGCACAAACCAAAATATTCTCGGGGCTTTCTTCTGCACATGGAACCAATCTTGTCAAGCACTTTGGCCGATTTTGGATATGCGAGGTGCACCGCTTAGACTAAGTCTTTTTATTCTCTGTTTGCAAGAAATTTGTTGTGACGATAGTACTAAATATGTTGTGGGCAAGGTGTTGAGTTTGAGAGTATAAAAGTTTTCATGTGTCAATGTCCAATGAGGTTTTGATGTGCATACAGCCATTTGGATCACATTGGAGCTCTTCCTTATTTTACCGAGGTGTGCGGCTATGAAGGACCCATATACATGACAGTAAGTCGCAGAACTATGTGAGAAGGAAGTTCTTCCATTTTGATGTGCATGTTGAATTCATAAGTTTACAGTTGAGGTTTTACATTTCAGTCAACTAAGTGGATCTGGGCTTTTTCTGTTAATTGTTTGTACTGGGCAGTATCCAACGAAAGCGTTGGCACCTCTGATGCTTGAAGACTACCGCAAGGTTATGGTAGAGAGGAAAGGGGAGCAGGAGCAGTTCAGCGTCCTGCATATCCAGAAGTGCATGAAGAAGGGTGCGTATTTTTTTTAAGACATTTGTTACTTCGAGTAATTTCTACTTGAGAGGATGCTGACCAACATAACTATGAAGTTATGCAACTGAAAACACAGAGCTTGAGCTTCTTACATGAATTACATAGGACGTGTTGTCAGACCATAAGGGTTTTGGGTTTAGCAATTGACAGCACATGGGAGAGGGTTTTACAGTGACTGCAGTTGACCTACGCCAGACGATAAAAGTATGTGATGATCTTCACATCAGGGCATATTATGCTGGCCATGTAATTTCTCAACTTCTACTGGTTCTTGAAAACTGTGCTTGTTTATTCATTCATCTGAAACTAGGGTTGCTGTTCGATTTATCCTTTGAGGTTGATGTGTTGGAATCCACACCAAACAATCCTATTAGTGTGGCTGGAAAATCAATGTGGAATAATTAATGTGGGCTACTCGAATTATCTAGCGAGAGTGGAAATAATGTGGGTCCAAGACCCAGGTCTTCTCTGAAGTCTTTCTAGAGTATTAGTACAAGGACAAAAGTAGCATAAAATAAAATATTCACCCACATTGATTTCCTAGAAAAACAATCAATATGGACCACACTAATTTAAAACTGTGGGTTGAAAATTAATGTGGGTTGTAAAGAATTCTGTGGCCACACTAATAGGACTATTTAGTGTGATTATGGAGTCAATCATCCATCTGATGAATTTACACTGATTGTAAGACAGGTACTTGGAGCAGCAATGTTCTGGGTTAAGGCTGGAGATGATACTGTTGTATACACAGGAGACTATAACATGACTCCAGATCGCCACCTTGGTGCTGCCCAGATAGATCGCTTGGAACCTGATCTCCTTATTACCGAGTAAGATTCATTCTCTGGTCTGTCTTTTTGAATTTATAAGCTTAAGAGAGAGGAATCAAAGTCGAAGAAATGTGAATTGGGATGGCAGGCACATGTGTACATCAAATTGTTTGAAATTCTCTTCACCTTTCTCAGGTCGACATATGCAACCACTGTTCGGGATTCCAAACGAGCTCGTGAGCGCGATTTTCTAAAAGCAGTAAGTTCCCAGAGAATATTTTTGGTTCAGTGGTTTGTATTTGTGGCTTTGTGGAGTCAAATTTGTGGCTGCCTCCTCACTTGATGAAACACCTTTGGTTGCGGTGACAATACCGAATGAGAAGATTTCGTTGGCAGGTACACAAGTGTGTTGCTGCTGGGGGCAAGGTGTTAATACCTGTATTTGCACTTGGCAGAGCTCAGGTAGTTACTTCTTACCTAAATTCTTTAGGTTTTCAGGACCCACATATTTGCTTGTCCACACTGCTTGCATTTTGGTTACCTGAAACTTTTTATTTTGGGATCTTCAAGAAGCAAAGGAAACTTATATTCAGGTAGTGCTTATGTTTGTTTACCATGTTGGTTTGTTGACTTAATGACATCGAATGTTTTGTTGTGCTATGGGTTATGTCTGTTGTTATTTGTGCTTGCCGCATACTGGGGCTGAAGTGTGGCCTTATATGATCAGGAATTATGTATCCTGCTTGATGAATATTGGGAGCGGATGAATCTTGATATGCCTATCTATATTTCTGCAGGTACCAATCGACCTTTGTATCCCTTGACTTTTTCCCAGAATTAAGTTCTTTTTCTGTAGCTTTCAAAAATGTGTATTAACGTCAGCCCAACCTTCTGCCCTACTGCTAAGAAATTTTTTTGCGCTACTAATGTTTTATCTGGGGTTGATTTCAGGGTTAACTATGCAGGCAAATGTTTACTACAAACTTTTAATTAGCTGGACCAACCAAAAAGTCAAAGACACCTATGTAACCCGTAACACATTTGATTTTAAACATGGTATGGACGTTTTCTCATTTATGAGCTCTTAACACCTTTTGAATTTTTAAGTGCTTTGTAGTCCTTACAACATGTAGTTAAACAGTATTTATTGGAGTTAGAAGCTGAAATGGAGGAAGAATTTTCTTCTGCTCTCGCACTTCTCCTCTTTTTGGTGTTTCAAGTAAGGGGCACTTCCTCATGAATGGTAGTGGTTGTGGGGACAGTATTACCCTTTGAGCGCTCAAAAATTGATGCACCGGGACCATGTGTGTTGTTTGCAACACCTGGAATGCTTAGTGGGGGCCTGTCACTCGAGGTTTTCAAGCATTGGGCTCCTTCAGAGGCAAACATGATCATTTTGCCAGGGTGGGTGGATATTTTCAAACTCCTAACTTGTAATTTAATTTGTTCTTTTGTTCCTAGCAACAGAGCAACCAGATATCTTGATCAATAGAATTTAAAGTGATGCCAAGAAAAGGCAAGTCTACTTTTGTGTCCTGCACCTACATTCAACCTTTCTTTGTATGCGGTCTGACATGAAATAGGTGGTTTTCATAGAGAATTTTGTGTGAATTGTTAACAAGATTCACATGTCTTGACGTAGCTTTCTTGTTTATTCCAAGTTCTAACATGGAGAACATAGGTTACTAGCTGTTGATGTTGGAAACCCTTATGTGTCAGGTGAATATGTGATCTTAGAGGGTGTCGAAAAAGAAAGGAAAAGAAACATTGGTGTATTTTCACGATGTGAATTTGAGCCTGTTTGCCCTATAATGAGGATGTCGATTGGCAAACTCAGGGAATGGGAACAGGTATTGTATTGCAGGAACTGTTGGAAGTAAGCTTATGTCTGGAAAACCCACAAAAATTGACCTCGACAAACGCACCCAACTGGATGTTCGTTGCCAGGTCAGCATAAAATCATCAGTCTTCCATCTCGCTTGTATCGAACACAATTCATACAGTTATCAGCAATATTTAATTTCAGTAAGATGTTTTTTTGTGGTGTACAATTGCTCAAAATGTATACAAATGACTACACATTTAAGCTTGTGACAATCTTTGCCATCACTCGTGTTAGTGTCTGTCTTTCCTTGACTATTTTTATGATAGTTTGTAATACTTGCAGATTCAGCACTTGTCATTCAGTGCCCATACAGACGCCAAGGGCATACTGGATCTTGTCAAGCATGTGGCACCAAGAAATGTTGTTCTGGTCCATGGAGAGAAGCCAAAAATGGTTATTTTGAAGAAAAAAATCTCCTCTGATCTGGGTACAACTTCCTCTCTTGATTATTGGATTGGAAATTGTCTATGCAAAAACTGTATTTGTGGCAAAGACCTTGTTGGTCTATTTCATTGAGTGCTGAGCAACTGGCTTTTAGAATGGTTTAATCCCTAAGACTTGTATTTGAACTACCTACATCCATTTTGAGTTTAATTGTGTCAACAGCAACCCTATCTTAGAAATTAAGTCATTCATCAAGTCCACTATTTAAATTGGTTGAATACATTAATGCAACTGAAGATTCGTGTTCAAGTACATGACCTGGGTGCCCTTGGATGCAAATACATACTTATTATATTGATTGTCAAAGTCACATATTACCATGTTTTCATTTTCTCTTTAAAATGGAGAAAGTTTATTTAGTACATCTTATCATAAAAATAAAAATAATGAAAATATGATAATGGCATTGATAATCAATTTATACTAAGTATATATTTGCATCTAAAGGCACCCAGGTTGTGTATTGAACCCGAATCTTCAATTGCATTCAGGTATTCAACTGATTAAAGAAGTGTACTCGATGGATTGTTTATTTCTAGATAAGGTCACTTTTGACACAATGTGCTCAAAATAGAAATAGGTAGTTCAAATACAGGTGTTTGTGCATGGAGAGGCTCAGACTGGACCTCTTGGACACTTAAGAGTTAAGGAGATAGGCATAGGGGCTCTCAATGAAATATGCGTTTAACTTCATTTGCCTCACAGAATGTGAAATTGTTATTTCAGGTATTCCTTGTCACGATCCAGCAAACCTGGAGACAGTGGAGATCGAATCTCGGTGTTCTGTGAAAGTTGACGTTTCGAAGCAATTCCTTAAAGGTCATTTAAAAAGTCCCATCCTGCAATGGCTATCAGAAGCTCCCTCACAAGACAAGGATCATCAAGAGGGTGACATTGTGGCATCACTTGACTTCTCTCAGCTGCAGACAGTTGATGATCAACACCTACGTCTCCCGAAAATGAAAGATAGGATTCCAGTAAGTGGTTTTGTTGTAATGGAGGACTCATCAAAGATCAAAGTGATACATCCGAATGAAATCTCATCTGTACTAGGGGTGACTGAGCATCACATGAGTTTCTCATGTCTATGCCCCATCTATCCAGCTGCCAGTATCGAAGAAGAAGAGCGAGATGTTGCAACACGGGTGACATCCCCAGAAATTTCAAATGTCAGAAAGGATGATGGGATGCAAACTCCTGTGGACATGGAAGTGAGTTATTCTGCCAGCTCCACCCAAAACTTAAGAGTAGTGTTATTGTGATGATTAGAGCATGATAAACATATCCTCTTATTAATTGGCTTTCTATTTCTTTTTTGGGACCAAAGTTGCATACTGTTCCCACCCACAAAACCCAAATATCAATCAAATCTTTATTGGCCACCAATTATTGGGAGAGAGGCAACCATTGATTGACTTTATGGGTGGGATGAGCATGAAAGCCAATTATTAAGAGAATCATTCTAAAGTGATCATAGGAGTTGCTCTAATCATGTCCATTCTTTGGAGCTCAGAGAACCTCTTTGTATAATAGAGTTATCCGCAAAGTTCCTTGAAGAGACCAAAATAGAGGTTTGGTCACTGGTGCCTCTTGAAAGGACTTTTTCATTAAGAGCTCGCTAGACCGTCTGCTGTCTTGTGTTAGCGCCTACTTCAATGTTTGGTGAGGGGAGGCCCCACACGTTTGAAAATGCTGGTTTAGGAACGGATATTGGTGCACTAAGGTGCAAGAATTTTGGCCTTGACATGTGCCTAACCTTGAGGAACTTGGTTTCAAAGGTTGGTTCTCTCTTTTTGGGCAAAATCGTCCATTTTCAACTATGAAGGTTTTAAACCTTACAAAACCACTGTCTTGGATCGGAATTGATAACGGGCATTTATACCAAGCTCCAAAAATCTTTTACCTTCACCCACTAATCTCCGTTCGAAACCAGCCTTTACGTGAACTCCTTGAAGTCCTTGGAGTCTTGGAGGTTTTTGACCCATGAGATCTGCCATTGTGTATTCTGGATCGGCCTATGCAACACTAGCTTGACCCACTGGTACACTACTAGTATGCCAAGCTACAAAGCCCAGACCCACTCTTTTAGCATGCTAAATTTAAGTGTCAAGAAATACTTAGTTGACTTTATGCATAACTGTCGAACTCACCTTTTAGCCAACTCATCCATAGTTGACGTGGAGACTTTATGGATAACTGTAACTAATATGTGTTTTTGGCACTTTCAGGTACAGGAGGAAGAGCCATCAAAGAAGCGATACCGCATGGACTTACAACGGCACCTAAGCCTCGACCTGGAACGCGAGCCTGTGTTGGACGATTCCGCGGAAGAAGGCTCCGAGTTCGAGTCTGCAGCAATCAGAGACATTTTCGGCCCATCCTCCCACCGAGAAAAACCAGGAAAATCATCAGGAGGTGGTATTTCACTTGATATTAATGCCACTCCTGACCCATCGACACCTGCGGAGAGCATGTCAAATGGAAGCAGAGGCCATGACCCAGAAGCCGTTAGTTTGTCGCCACCTCAGTACCAGCAGCCATTAAATCTCTCCGCAGTGCTTCATGTAGTTTATAAATGTCTTGAGGACCAATTTGGGGAGGATGTTTTCGAGAAAAAAGAGGATTGTATACAAGGTGGATCACTTAGAATTAATGTTAGCCCTGACAATGTTGCTGACTTCCAGAGTGACAAAGGCTCCTCACAACCAGATGATGATCGGGAAAAACCAATGGTAGTTTTGGTGTGCAAGTGGGGTACCGATGCCGAGGTTCTAGCAAACAGAAGTTTGGGCATCTTGAGAAGACTAAAGCTGAAGTTATGACTTTCATGGTGTAGGGGACCCATTTTTTCAGAACCCACATACTTTCATGTTTAGCTTCTCCTGCAGTCCACAGCAGCACAAGTCAATGAGAACCTGTCAAAGGTGCAGTGAACTCCCATTTGCTTTTTAACCTGGACCTAAGAGATACAAAGGAACTTGCAAAGATCTACTGTCGTATCCTATTATTCTGAGCTTAGACGCTAATTTGGGACCTTGGTCATTCAAGATATAGAGATCCAAAGGCAGGCCAAGATTTTGTCTGCATTAAAGCTGACGCAGAGCCTACATCCTGTTCCGTTAACACTAAAGTTTGAAGAGGCACATTATGCTTGTAATTGTGCCTCTTCAAACTGCACATTATGCACATGGCCAGTTGGATCAGAAGGTCCTACCGTTTGCCTTTCTCTTTGTTTCACATGGAAGTTTAACCTGCAAATTGCCACCTCAGTTACCGAAACAACCTTTGCTTGCAATTTAAGATGTCTATCTCACATTCATCCTTGTTCATCTCAAACACTACCTATTTCACCCATAGGACCATTCTACATATAACATACAACCACAAACCACAGACCATTTAATATTTCAAATTAAAGTTTATAGTTCAAGAACTTAACAGGGACGAGGGGTCGAAGGACATTGAACAACAACATGAAGCAGCAAGGATTTGATGCCCTCATCCTCATCATTGCTGTCTAAATACAATCCATGGAAGGTGAGACAGATGCCAAGACACCCATCCTACCTATCCCATTTCTGTCCAAAAAAAATTTGTTTGTCACTTTTACAATTATATCAAATGCTTTGAGTATGTACTATTGCCACGACCCCAGTAGTAAGGACACCTGATTGCTTCTGTATGAGACATTGTGATCATATGCATCAAGTTGCATTTGTCCTTGTCACATTTGTAGTTGGAGTTTTGACTTCATATCTGACTACCTCATTATCAATTTCAGCGACCTAATAATAGCCATGGCTGTACCAAACTTGGAGAAAAAGTGTCTTACAAGGTAAGTACCACGTGGACTGGACAAAGATGTGCATCACATCAAATCTGTCAAAAGAGACACGAAAGAAAGAAAGAAAAGGTCATGTGTCCATGATTCAAAGTGTCACACACACACACACACACACACACACACACATATATATATATATATATATATATATCAGCATACGTCTCCCAACGGTAAATACTTGATCTAGAGTGTAGACCACATTTTACTGTTAAGTTGGATGTGTTGCAGGACCAGGAATGATGCTATGGCTGTTTTGTTGGCTGCTTCTTCATGTGCACAAAGAATTCCCACCTGTATAAGAGCACCTACAATTTTCACTTCAACTAGATCGATTTCTATTACCATCGTCTGCGCATGATCATATTACCAAAATAATCCTCTCTTAAGATTAAGCGATTTGGGCGAACCAACCCATACACTCGTTCCTTGTTGGATGCCTAAACCTTTGCCTCCAAGGAACCAGTGTATGGGTTGTTTCGCCCCAGCCAGATTAAGCATACCTACACAAATTTCAAATCACACAAAAAGAAATTTAAAAATAAAAATAAAACTAAAAAAATTATAGCATTACATAAGTGCATGTCTAATAGTTGTTGGAAAATTATTCTCTCCCATAAGAAATTTTTTAGGTTTTTTGGGATTGGCCCACCCATAAATACTTCTTTTTTTTGAAATATATGTTGCAAACCAATTAGTGAAAGAGATGCAACCCTCTAAACCCTTTCTCAACATCAAAAAATTGAGTGATTTGGGCTCTCTCTCTCTCTCCAATGTATATTTATAACTTAGACTTTACAGGATGAACATGTGACATTGGTCCCAAAAAATTTGAATGTCGATTACGATCGGTAGATAGCTAGTTCGGCTCAAATATGCCGGATAATTACTTAAAGTGCCAAAAGTCGGTCCAGCACTTCACAACGATAATTTTGAATGTTTCAACCCTTTTTATATGACCTTTTCACCATTTCAACTAGTTTGCAAATGTCCAATCAAAAGGTATAAGGTATTCACTTTAGAGATAAGTTTTCGCATATAATTCCTCCCCGTGAGGTGTCCACAATCCATGTGGGATATGTAAAACTTGAGAGTTGAAGCCCCAGTATTCCTCTTGTATGTATTTGTTTGTATCTTCTATATAATAATTTCAAATTGCAATTTTTTTTGTTGGCAGTGGTACGATGTTTGATTGTCTAAGTTTTCTTAGTTTAACACAACTCCAAGAAAGAAAGAAAATTTCTTCTTAGCAAAATCAAGCTCCATAAAGTTGTTCATAACACATTTTCTCTTCAAACCTCCTCACTTCTTGAAAATTCTCTCTGAAATTCATTCATTTCCTTTGCATGAAATTTTCAAAATCACAAAGCTACTTTTGGAGTAGTAATTAATTATCTGCCTTCCAAGCAAGAGATATGGGTCCAATTCATATTATCTGCAATGGCTAAAAAAACCAAATCATTGTCTTAGGTACCTACTTCTCTAGTTGGACACAATTCCAAATAAGTGCCTATAAGGCATTGAAGTCCAAAATTTTATTGAAGGACATCGACCAAGTTCTTCAGACCTTTTACAACCCATTAGCTAGTTGGGCTAGCCCATATTTTTCAAGCCTCGATCTAGCCATAGCTGGGCTAGCCCATATTTTTCAAGCCTCGATCTAGCCATAGCTGGGCTAGCCCATATTTTTCAAGCCTCGATCTAGCCATAGCTGGGCTAGCCCATATTTTTCAAGCCTCGATCTAGCCATAGCTAGGCTAGCCCATGTTTTTCAAGCCCTCGATCTAGCCATATAGCTAGGCTAGCTAACCTAAAAAGCTAGCTCAACTAGCTCATATGTTGAATTCAAGGAGGTGTCGTTTCATCAAGTGCCTCACTGTGTGTTGGGTCACCCTAAACCCAATTGGATCCTCTTATGTGCAAATGTAGAAGTTGACCATGGCTTAAAGCTCTCCCCCACCAAGCGCTAACTTATCCCAGCTTGCTATTAAAGTCTTGTAAAAATGTGGTTTCGGGGGAGGCCATCCCCATAACGGCTAGTGGTATTTGCAGTGTATATGAAGTAGAAGAAAACTTCCGCAACAAAGAGAACCACTTTGGTGGTGGAGGGAGCGATACCAAAACTAGGAGATTAGTTTAGCAATAACCAGGACAGGTTTAGAAGGTAGGGAGAAGACGGCAGTGTTAGGGGTGACGTGGCAATTCCTCAGCTAAAACGACCCACAAGTAGGAATACATATAAAATTAAAACCAACCATTAAGTACCGGGGCCACAAAATAGCCCGAACCGAACTGCAGTGTGTGTGAACAAGCCCAGCCTTACTAGTGGGGCATGTTTTAGCATTTAAAACCACAACGCCCTAAAGTCAAGTGGGTTGGGCTTTAGCTTGAGCCGATTGAGCTACCTGACCTATCTTTAGCTAGCTAATAACTAGTTGGGCTAGCCCATATTTTTCAAGCCTCGATCTAGCTATAGCTGGGCTAGCCCATTTTTTCCAAGTACCGTTTTCAGCCATAACTCTTATCTATTGGGTTAGCCGCTAGCCCAAAAAGTTTGTGGGCTAGCGGTTGTACAGTACAAGGTGTGAAGTTCTTAGTACATAGTCTTGAAATTTCATGTTGACCCACATTCTTTGCAATGACTAAGGACGACTTGGGTATAATGCAAACCCCTCCCCCAGTTTATGCCTCACAATGAAATATAACACTACATGAACTTGCGTAGAATGAGAATATAACATACTCCAGCAAATGTGTAAGGTGTATTAAATTAATACCGACAAATTGTGCCTATCATTTTCAAGATAATTTGATATTTATTTTTATAATTGCTTTGATCCGGACCCACTATCTCGGGTAAGACATCTAAATCAAAGGAGAAATATTGAAATAGTACCAATGTCTCGGGAGATTTTCGGGCATACTCGGTCAAGATTCTAGTGTTTCCATGTCCAAGCAGTTACATGTTGACATCTCTCGGTTTTTCTTTATTTATTTGAGGTATGTTCCATAGGTTCCTCTAAAATGGTCGGTAATTTTCTTGAAGTCTTCAACGTCAACCATTCATTTCTCAAACTCAACCGGGTCCATAACATTATTCAGATTCATAACAGTATTCCGTGGGACTGAAAATATTCTACAGAATATTCCCTTCTATTTCCCACATTCAAACCGATTGCGGAAAATATCAAGGAATATTCCGTTGAATACTATCAGCCCCACAAAACATTGTTATGAATCTAAATAATGTTTTGTCTTCCCGTTCATTAAATAGTACCACGGCCTTCGCATCGGGGCCCATGACTACTAGTTATAGATGACTCGGTGTGGTTGAGTTTTGAAGTGTCCGTTAAAGTCTTCCATGCATTTCCATTGAGCTCCCAACTCCCCCAAGACTATTTCAAATCTTGACTTTCTCTCGGGGGCTTGCACGATCATGTGAAATTCACTCGATTAAGTTATCCTCTCGTAAAATCGGAAAGCCAAAAAGCGAAAAATATCTAAAAGCAACTCAAGGGGTTGTGTTACATAGATTCTAATGAATAGGCGGGAGTCGCACATGGACGCCAAAGTCACTTGCCACCGGGGACGGGGTCCAACCAACAATCTTGGAAGCAGCCACCACCATCAATTCAGCCACCATTCGGATCCATGAATTGTGTGTCACGGGAGATTCTCGACCCGCCCGCCCGCTTGCCCGAAATTGTGGAGCTTCAATTGATTAATGAGGTTGTGAGTGCCCCTAAATCATATTTTTAACCTTAATGGGACGCCCTACACTTTGAGTGGTGTGTGATCAAGTGTAGATCTAAGAATAAACACCAAAAAGAAGTGTGTCCATATGAGATCAGATTCAGTGCTCAAACTTGTTATAGTTGTTGTAACTTGGATGACCAGTATTATCATGAGCGATGATGGTTGGCGCCACAATTTGGATTCACCAACTAATCATTTTGGGTATCGATCGTGTGATTAATACTGTAGAGGGTGCTCTATTTCGTTTTCACTAGTGCCAAGATTGAGTTTCCACGTGGGATTCAAGAGGGTCTCGACCAATGTAGGATTGACACATGGCAACCTTGAGGGGGAGAATAGTTAATTGTTGTCAAAATAGAAAGTCGTCTACGATAGTATAGGAAAAGTGAGTGCGTAGCGAAGTGTGTATATTTTAGGTCCACTTAAGTGTGTATGTATATCGTATACTATCGTAGAGGGTTTTCTATTTTGACAGCAATTAACTATTTCCCCCTCAAGTTTGTCACGTATCAATCCTACATTGGTTGAGACCCTCTTGAATCCCACGTGGAGACTCAATCTTGGCACTAGTAAAAACGAAATAGAGCACCCTCTACAATATTAATCACACAATTAATGCCCATAATGATTAGTTAGTAGAATCAAATTGTGGCACCAACCATCATCGCTTATAATAATATTGGTCATCCAAGTTACAACAACTATAACAAACGTGAGCACTTAATCTAATCTCATCTGGACACACTTCTTTTTGGTATTTGTTCTTAGATCTACACCTAATCACACACCACTCAAAGTGTAGGGTGTCTCATTAAGGTTAAAAATATGAAGTAGGGGCACTTACAACCTTATTCATCAATCGAAGCTCCACAATTTTGGGTGGGCAGGCGAACAGGTGGGTCAAGAACCTCTCGTGGCACACGAGATCCAAAAGCATAAAAATCAAAAATTAGAAACTAAACAAATGGAACAAGCGGCTCGTCGCAAGAGTGCTCCACTCTGCTCCATCAGTATCTTGGCCATGTGGCTATGTAATTCCAGTTAGTTGTCCAACCAAGGCCCACCTGTTGGCTCGTTTTTGAGATGACCGCGCCTCACTCAAACGACTTACAATCAAACTCCACTCGAATCACGAGCTACTACTACTACTACATCATGTAACAACATAGAATCACAAACACATATATGACCGGTCCCGGTTAGCCACCCAAACTTTAGCCCATTTCACAAACCACCCTTAAAGATAGACCGATCGCTTGCTTGCCGCGTGGCAGCGCCAATAAAACATCGGACCTCGGGTGGCGCGAGAAACCGGCCCTTTCATGGGGTCGGCCGCTCGAAAGACTGAATCATCGGCATTAGGTTAAGTTATCTTGAGCCACACTTATCAAGGGAGCCACGGCAGAAGAAGCAGACTGGATGAAGTTGGCATTTGCAGAGTCAGCTTTAGAACTTAACTGCTTCTACACTAAACTAATGATTCCACACAGCAGTTAATCTGCTGCTATGGCTGCTGCTGCCCATCATTGGTCGACTTCACCTTGCTGATGAGGATGAGGAGGAGGAGGAGGAGGAGCCCCGAAACCTGTGAGCACTCCCCGGCCACTCTAAGGGCCACTTCACACAGAAGCCAAGAGCCGTGACCATGAAATTGTGAGAGCCCAAAAGAAAGTGTCCAAAGGCCGTCCCAACACACCTCCAAAAGTCATGTAGTGTGGTCACGGACCCTCAAGTGTAGTGTGAAGCCATATGTGACCGGGCCCTCAACCAAATGCTATGTCAATGAATTTCTATTCATGCGGGTCCCCACACATGATACAATAGAATAAAATCAACGGTTGTGAGCGTTCGGAGTGCCATGGTCTCTTGGTTTTGTGTTAGACCTACCTCCAAGAGGTGGTTTTTGAAAATAGTCCAAGTGACCATGAAACATGATCCATTCGATGCCATGTAGGAATCCATGTAGACTTTACATCCATCTTGCATTCACATACTCCGTTGGTCCCTCGAGCGTAGTGTGAAGCGAACTTGGACCGGCTCGGCCTTTTCCACCAATGAGAGTGCTTGAAGTGCAATGGTCACGGGCTCTCAGCCTTGTGTGTGAAGTGGCCTAAGTCAAGTCTATCTTAGGCCCCGGCCCTCCCACTGGTTATGCGTAACCAATACACCCTAAACTCCGTAATATCAACCTCCATAATGTCACACACTCTCTAATATCCCGAAACCCTAGGGAACGGATGTTTGCATTTCAAATCTCACTCCTTATTGTCACATTTCTCTCCCTTATATCACGAAATTTGTCATTAATGCAAACCATCAAAGAAGTCAATCCACACCCTTGCATTGCGCCATGTGTCAACATGTGGAGTGCCATCTCTTCTTCTTCTTCTTATGCCACTTGTTGAATGTTGGTGCATGGGTCCGCCACATCGCCTGGGAAGGCCAAGTGGAGTGGACCACACTAGCGTAGGTGATGGGAGAACGAATTCAAATTGTCCTCACATCTCCTTTGTGTTATTCCATAATGTCACATGCTACACTAATTCTATAGTATCATGCATCCATGTTAACACTACAAAACTCCATAATATCACGTGCACTTTGGTTGCCACAGGTGTGATACTACGGAGTTTAGAGTGTACTAAACTATGTGGTGGGGTGGGTGTTATTTGATGATTGATATTCCATGTTTCTCCAACTTCCATGATATTACTCACCACTAGGGTTTAAGTCCTCTAGTGTTGCAAATATTGGAGAATTATTCTCCCCTTATATTGGGGCCAGCTTGAATATTTTTCACTCTGCGAGGGTGAACATACACGTGGGTTTTTTGAATTTCTATATTTAGTATTAAAAGAACTTCCCGAGCTTCTATTTAGGTTTATTTAAAGTGACAACATGCTAGTCAATTTAGGTTATGCTAGTCAATTTAGGTTAAGCTAGCCTTAAACAATCTTGCATAGGCCAACATGAGATTTAGGACAGCGGATCCCATGTGCATACCATGTTTTGGAAACATGTAACTTAGTACAACATTGAAGATGAATAAATAACTTACCGACAATACAGTGTCTGAACTGCCATGGAATTACGGTATGTACCAATTATAGCAAGATTCACATCAGACATCCTTGAGAGGTAATACCTGTGAGAGGCTTGCCTTCTCCTTCAAGATCCATTTGAGACCTTTGTGCACGATGATACATTTTTTGCTCGCATGAGAGTCAAGCACAACAATTAAATAAATAAATGAACCATCTACACTCTAAACTCCGTAGTATCACACCTGTGGCAACCAAAGTGCACGTGATATTACAGAGTTCTGTAGTGTTAACATGGATGCGTGATACTAGTGAATTAGTGTAGCATGTGACAGTATGGAATAACACAAAGGAGATGTGAGGACAATTTGAATTCGTACCTACGCTAGTGTGGTCCACTCCACTTGGCCTTCCCGGGTGATGTGGCGGACGCATGCACCAACATTCTACAAGTGGCATAAGAAGAATAAGAATAAGAATAAGAAGGTGACACTCCACATGTTGACACATGGCGCAATGCAAGGGTGTGGGTTGTCTTCTTTGGTGGTTTGCATTAATGACAAATTTCGTGATATAAGGGAGAGAAATGTGACAATAAGGAGTGAGATTTGAACTACGAACATCTGTTCCCTAGGGTTTCAGGATATTAGAGAGTGTGTGACATTATGGAGGCTAATATTACGGAGTTTAGGGTGTACTTGTTCAAAAAAATGAGATTCTCAATCAAACCATAATTCCAAATGGTAACCCACACTAAGAGGACATACCAATGTACTTCACAATGTTGGACAAGTTTTGTTGATTCAACACCTTGAAATCACATAACATTCTTAAGATCCATAACAATGTTATGTGTGACTGACAATATTTCACAAAACATTCCCCATATGTCAAACTGAATTGTGGGAACATCCAAGAATATTCTATGAAATAAGAAAGAAGTTTGTGTGTATAATATAAACCTTATGGCAGGGTACCAGTGTCCCAAATAAATCGGAGCCTCTTTAATGATTGGTTTTGTGGTTGTAAGTGATCGAAAATAGAAACCAACTTCGAACATTAGAGCGTGTACCAGCGTCCGAAAAGTTTTTGAAGTTATTAAGGTTAATTGCCTACCTCTTTAAAAGGGTATAGGCTATTTCCCTCATGGCATAGGTTGCATCCTACAATATCAAATTTTTGTAAGTTGAAAACCTTTTGAGTTTTTAAGTTACTCGCCAATTGCCTTCAAAACTAATTTTTAGTAGGTTAAAATCCTTCATATCTTTTAATGTTGTAGGCTTTAAATTCAAAATTTGAGTACTAAGTGGTATCCTTGGCAAGAATTGAACCTGGCTAAGCCCTTCACCACATTTGAAGGCCAAGGATTAACCAACTCTTTTTTAAAGAGTTGATTATAAGTTATGAAAGGTTGCTAAAATTTAAATGAGTTTAAGGGTGAAAGTCCTCACCATCTTCTGATTCAACCTCTACTCTTCCTGCAAGATATTTCTCAGGATTAGTAAACAAGAATTGAAACTTTCTTGAATCCTTCCACAAAGATATAGCTTCCTACAAAATAAACTCAAATTTTTTGGTTGGTCCTTCAATCGCCACCCGCATCACACTATCCAAGTGTGTTGTTGTCATTCGATTCCTATTCTTCTGCTTGATGTTATTCTGCACAGAGAAAACTCTCTCACAAGTAGCAGTACTAACACATTGGCATCTTGCAATGTCGGCAAGTGTTAGTAGGTTAGGAAATTTCAGTTTCAAAGAAGGACTCCAACTTATAGATGTCCACAAATCCTCGAAGGTACGATCACTCCATTCACAACTACCTTGCACTTTGAAAGCAAAGAATTCTTGCTTACAAGCTGCAGCATTTACCAATGGAGGATATGTTGTGCCCCCGAGTATTAGCCTAAAGATATGTACTTAGGCCAACTAATTTCCCAATTTGAAGAAGGATGAATGGCTAAAATCCTCTCTTTTAAAAAATTTGTAGGCAAAATTTTCTACATGTTTTTTATCACATAGGTTGATATCCTATGTTTTTAAATTGTCCATAGGCTCTTTGTCCTACACTTTCAAAATTTTATAGGCTAAGTCACAAATTTTGTAGGCTGCATTTGTATTAGCCTTAGGCTCTTGCCGGACCCTGGCGTGTACATGACGTGGGAGATAATCTCAACGCCCCTTTGATCGCCTTCAACTGACCATTTTTGACATCGACACAAGCTTTAGGGTTTAATAGGTGTATTATGGGACACTAGTATCCCGCCATAAGGTTCATATGAAGTCCCATATGAACTTAGATTGCCTTGTCAACTACATAATATCAAAAGAAAAAGAAAATGAACATCGGCATTTGTTGGCATGAATATGAGTCCATTAGCCTTCAAGAGTCCTCTTGTTACATAATAAGGTATATCTAGTGCCTACCTTTCAACAAGTGCCTCTAGAAGGTACCGTAACATGCAAAGAGAGAAGAGAAGATCAACAATGTGTCAAGGAAGGGAGAGTACCGCCTCCTACTTTATTGTGTAGTTTTCTTTTGTTGATAATGAGATATGTTAAGACCAAGAAACTTCGAGTGTCTTCAATGATTCCACCACTCCAAAAGCATGTGTTGTAGGATAATGCTTTGTTGGCATGTATCATAAAAAAGGGTAAGCACTCCAATCTTTTCGGCATAATGGTATAAAAGTTTTGGGGTACATACTTTTGGTGCTTTTAGGAAAACACTATGTTTCAAGATTTGGCTCTTGAGAGTACATGTAATAAATGGGAGGGCAACATGTGTTTCTTGGCGGTTTGGTCAATTGCGACAAAAGATCCTTTTAACGCGACTTTGACAAATGGCACCTACTATGAAGAGAAGCTCCAAGTCAAGTCCAAAACAAACGACAAAGTCTACTTTTCACTAAGGCTCAAGTAAGTTTGAGCCTATCACCGCCGTATATCCCATTTAGTGTGTGTTACTATTCGGAATTATACAATGGTATAACTATTTAATGAGAATGTAATATTTGACCAAGCGAAGTCATTTATGTTCTATAATGTCCAAACAACCTATTGAACTTTTGTTAGTAGAAATTGAACTCATGAGTAAGACGATTGCGTAATTCCAAACAATAACATGCACTAATTGGGATAATCAATGTAGAAGTTGTCATAATTCTAAGTGTTCTATTGTGGTATTTTGAAGCTTTACATAAATAATTAAGTTATGCTATAGGGAGTCCTACTGTAAGATGGATTAGTTTTGATGGGACCATTAGAAGTGGAGAAAATTTAATTATTTGTAGGTTGCCGATCACTAAAATCATGTGAACCATGAGGAGGAAGCACCATGTGCAAGTGAGTTTGAATTGATATGTGGATAGTTGTCAATAGGAAGTATAGAAAATCACTCCAATTTAGGTCAGTCACTGCAATACCTAGATGTTTGCAGATGCAAGGTGGCCTTCAAGTATGGTAGTCCTTGCAAAGCCTAAATGTGTGAGATTTTTATTTTTATTTTTAAAAAAGGTGGTTTTGCACACACATATAAGATAGCAACCATCTTCAACAAGACAATATGTTCCTTGGCACTACATTGTTTACATGTTTAGTGCCACCAACCTATTAGTGTCACTTACGTTATTATGAGACCTATATGTATGTTACACTAATGATCAACAACTAATCATCAGTGTAAAACACATGACGCTCACCACTATCATGAGGTCTATGCGTAGGTTACACAATGGTCAACAAAGTTATCCCATAAGTGTAAACATGTGACACTTGTCATTAGTATCCTCAATAACATCCTCATTTTGCATACTGTGATGTAAAATTATCATTTCAAGTACTCCAAGCTAAACGACATACCAAAAAAAACATCCAATTCAAAAAATTACTTATATTGACAAATAATGTCATGCTGATAAGTAACAGATGTGGCATTTCTTAAACCTCTAGACACCTAATTTAGACACTCGTTAATATTGTACATGACACTAATTTTCATGAACAATGTAGTGCAATTACATGTTTGCACTTGAGCCATGCAGTCATGAAAAAATGCATGACTTTTGTCATGATGTAAATCCCTTGTTCTATTTCCTTTTATCTCATATATATATATATATATAGAGAGAGAGAGAGAGAATGAACCAAACCCAACAAGATAGACCCCCATGTAAGAAACATGTTAAATTTGGAGACCCATCCAAATACGAAGATGGACTTGTGAGCCGGACCCAAAGGGACTCTCGTTGTTCATGGCAATAGGTATTAGGGGATGGGTATGGCATGGTGGATGGGCGACCATGCCACCATGGACCCCCATTCAACCCAATACAATGAGGTGAGCAATGATAGAAATGGCATGAGGCATGACGTGACTAATGTATGTGGGTGTTCTTTGGTTCGTTTTTCATGCTCTCCAACTTCTACCAATTAGATTTACACACAACAAAACTTGTTTTGCATTAGCAAATCTATGATGAGGCATCAACAAAACTTGAATTGAAATTCGGACTTCCCCTTGTTAAATGAGTCAGGGTTACAAGATGTGCATGTTTGTTGATTCCTTAATAAAATACATAGGTCCTCCCAATCATGCTCACTGCTGGCTCATAAATAAGTTTGCAAATTGTAGTTAGTTTTTGCTATGGCTTTAAAACAACAAAACCCAGGGTACTAAGTCTCCAGGAAGACTGAGATAGTGCCTATAAGGGTTAAGGTCACTTTGGATTAAGGTTCATAATAACAATTTAGGTTCTTTCTTATTCCATTCCTTTTTTAATTCATCATTCCTCCACTCTTATGGTTCGTTCGTGCTTATTCAGTCGTGAGTGATTCCGTCCTATCTTCGGGTAAGTTTCTATCACTCTATGTTTTGACCTATTGCAGTCGTGAAGCTCAATGGCTTGGAACGGACGATAGTCATTTTGTTTCTTGCCAATAGTCAGCCAATGGATTTTCATCCGATTGGGGTTAGTCTCTTTTGGTGACCACAAAATAACAATGCAATGGCAGCAATTCACATTCCAATGAGTTCATTTAATATACTGGTTCATTTATTCATTTTAATTGCATTAATACTCATTCAAGAACTTATCTCCTACATGAACCATCACACACAACCCTCCGGTCTGCAATCTCTGCGCAACTCAAGGTAGAATAAACATACATGACTATATTCAATATTAGCTTGAAGCTTTAATTAGCCAAATATTATTTATGCTCAATACTATAATCCACTTCAACCACTCATTTCCCGGTGGGACATCTTAGTATCAAATAGTCGCCTCATATGCTAAGTAATGATGAGGATAGAGCGTTCAGCCCATGCTTTCTTCTACTTTTAGGTTGGGCACGTCTATAATCAAATCATCAAACTACGCTTACCCTAACCTAATGGTCCTCTCTCTCTCTTCCTCCTCTGTATGTATCTTCATGAACCTAACTACTCTCAGAACCTCACCTCTCTTCTTCACTCTTTCTCTCTGTTTCGCTCATGGCTGAAAGGTGCTCGGCCTGAATGGCTCTCCGAGGACCGACTGGAGTTTTCCTCCCTTACCTCAGTTAACGATCTCTTCTCGGCGACCTGAGACAGATAAACTTCCGATGCATTTCTCAAGAGTTTTCTTTCTTTCCCCGTGCTTCATCTGGTACTATTTGGATTGTTTAACATTACGATTTTCAGTCTCTCAAAGGCTCTTTTCATCTCTCACAGACTACCTCTTCTCAATTAATCTTTCTCTGTCATATTCCTTCTCCTTTCTGATTACTTTGCTCATGACTGCTCTATCCGATTGTTCATTCCACAGACACTCAATTTCACAACCCCTCACCCACATTATTGCTTCCGTCACTCTCTTAACCTCTTGCTCACTCCAGACCTTTCCTGCTTCATCAGGACATTGATTTCATACACTTTGTATTCTCCGCAAAAGAACTCAATAACATTCAAATTGCAATCTGATTACATCATCTACTCTTCACTCGATCACAGAGATGAAGTAAAGTTGTTCATTCAGCACTTGGCCGATTCTACATATTCTTCACTTATCAGCGACTACTCTAGACTATAGCCAGAAAAACACTCTTTGAAAATGGCTTGCCTTCTCTCTTCGCCGATAGTCCCTTATCGTCCTCCTCTTCCAGGCGGTTGTAACTTCTCTCCGAGGTCATTCAATTCCTAAAACTGCTCTAAGAGCTCTTTCATCCGACTATAGTCCAACATTTTCATCTGTTCTTCAAAAAAACTTAATTCAAGAAGTTTGTATTCAGACTATAGCCCAAAAGTCTGCTCTACACAAATATCGTCATCCGAACTTACTTTTAGTTTATTCAAGTGCCAAGTATTGACACAAAGTTCGGTATATTCTACGCCCTAACATTAATTTAATGAACTATTATCATGGATGATTGAAATGTGGATGAAAAATCACTTTGTAAGTGACGATTTTTCCAACATTGTAAATCTATAGTGCCCGATTTTTGGTTTACAAGGAATGATGAAAAATTTATTAGGTTTACATTTAGTGGCGGCGACACTATACAGGCGATTCAAAAGTAGTATTGATCAAGACAAATAGAATCGGTGACACTAAATGCAATCTTTGTTGTAGTTCTCAAATATTTGGGAAGGGAGCATCAAAGTATCGAGAAAGTAGTTGTCAACTAACTTATGTACTTTTTTTTTCAATACTTGTGGGTGTACCCGATTCATTGCCGTCTCATATTGGTGAGGTGGTGGATTTCTTGGAATCTTGGGGAAAAAACTATCGTCCCGAGAGAGACGGACCCTATTGGATGGTTGGGCTAGAGTGGTAACGTATTCATTAAAAACAAATGTCATTAAACCATGAGAAGAGCGTTGAATGGTTTGGATATAAAGAAAGGAGAAAGAAAAAGAAAAGAAATGTAAGCATTTCTCAAACATATATCCAAAAACATGTGTGTTTCCAATCCCTTGCATTGCCGAATCCTTAGCCAACATTTGGATTCTCAATGTAAAGGGGAACTACACTAAATATGCTATTTTGTGTCCAGTTATACAGTGCTATATCTTTTTACTATTTCTTACCAAGTAAAGTTGTTAATGTCCTATAATGTCCAAACAACCAATTTGACCTTTGTTGCCAAAAAGATGCCCCATGCTAGATCACATCTTCATTCGGCTGGGCCCGGCCCCTCCCACGCCTCTTTCACTAGTACCCGGTCCTCCTGCCCACACCTGCTTGGGAACTCTTCCCCATTGGACACCAATGTGACAATACCCGGTCACTTAAGCCATGAAGCTCCTTTGGCATGTGAAGGAACTCCATCAATTAAATTGGGAATAATGAAAGTGATGTCAACTTGAATATTTGTAATTTTGACTGGGTATTGTCACATTGGTTCCCAACGAGGAAGAGTTCCCACGCAGGTGCAGGCAAGAAGACTGGGCAGTGAAGGAGGTGTGGGAGGGGTGGGGCCCAACCGAATGAAGATGTGATCCAAGGGTGGAGAAAACCCAAGTTTTTCTAGCTAATGCATTGGGTTTTTAGTTTTAATGCAAAAAACCTGATTTTTGTGAATAAAACCATGGTTTTATTCCAAACACTTGGCACTTGACAATTGGCACCATCATTGGCAGATAATGGGCCCTCTGTCCTATAATCTCAACCTATCTGCAATAAAACCGAATAAAACCGGATTTTGTTGGACCTCAGATGATTGGGGTTTTTTTTAACTATGAAAAACCCAACTATAAAAAACCTCGTGGTGCCAGCCTTGATGTGATCTAGCTTGGGGCCAAAAAGATAAGATATATTGTAAACAATTATAGCATCGCATAATTCCAAATAGCAAATGACACTAAATACAGTATTTAGTGTACTCATCTTTCTGTAAGTGGGTCAAGCTAACCAACGGGTTAGCTCATGTAAAATCCTTACACAAAAATGCAAACAAAAGAGAGTTAATTGTGGGACATTTCTCAGTTGTGTAATTGATGGATATATGCTTAATTACATAATTAAGTTGCCCTTGCACATAATTACGCTCAATTATGCTCGATTATTTACAATTGGGTTTAATTAGTTTGAGTGTGTATGAATACTTGTGAAAGAAGAAGACATCAATTAAAATATCATAAAATGAAATAGCTAAAACCAACACATTATGTTGAGTTCAATATAAGAATGACAAAGGCTAAATCACAAAAAATTGTAACCTCAATGCCAAAATGGATTTTTAAATATATTCTTAACTTCCAAGTTAATTACATGCTTTATTGACGGTTTGCCTTCGAAATGAAATCCCAATCAATTGCTTATTTATTAAGTGGAAGTGACATATACATTCGGTTTTGCGATCTTGAAGGTGACGTGCACTCAATATGGGTTTTGTGAACAAGCAACCTTCAAGAATGCAAGGGCAACATTTTTTTTGAAGTTGGGTAGGGCGGGCAACGTTATTCATTTGAATTTATAAATTTTCTAATTTTTTTGTCAGGGGTTGTCCAAGGGGTTGCCGGTCACGGGCCCTAACCTTATCCCAATAGGGACCCCTCCCCCTAAAAGTTCATAGAGGGAGGTTTAACATCTGCCATGGTTATATTGTTGATGGTATATGTTTGAGAGCATGTTACCATAATGGAAAATAAAATAAAATAAATTAACTGAAGAAAAAAACACAAAAACCATGATAATCCTCCTCCCTCACTTGCCCACCTACTTAAATTGTGACAAAAGATAATTGTAAAAGGGACTAATCACAACATTTGTAGCGGAAACCCCCCCCCCCTGAGAGAGAGTTGTCATATTTCAAAGCTTTTCTCAAAGCTTGATCTTCCTCTTTTCATAGGATTTTTTCCTTTTTATTCTTCATCAAAATAAAGCAAGGGCGGGTGGGTGAGATTTTCTTTCATCACAAGTCTATTGCCTCCCTAAACATAGCATCCACATTGTAATTATGGATTTAGTGCTATGTTTTACATCATAGTAAGTTGATTGAATTTTCAACTAGGAATATGTATGCTTATCAAAGTAGTTAGATACTCCGCTACGTTTCCTTGCTTTCAAATCAAAGTTTAATAGCATGGGTTGTCATAAAGGCATAAACTGTTATGATATGTGTCATGGTAACAAACATCCATCACATATGGCAACTGAGTTCAAAATATAGTCTAATATATGACTGCTTTGTGCCCAATGATTATTGTTACAACCAAGTAATAAAGCAAAGATGTGATATGTAGACTTGCATACCTCATTTGTATGTATTCTCAATGTCTCAACTACTTTATGGAATTTATGTATACATCAAGATACTAATTCAAAGCAACATAATAACTTTCACAAGTGTAAGATTTCAAGAGGGAAAGAGCATCCAAACATGAGTAATGCACTATTGTTGGTGTTGAAAATGTAAAGAGCTAGCCTCGCCTGCACCCGTGCCAACCCAAACATACATTTGTGTGTTAGAAAGGCGTGTGTCATGTGTCTTTAGCTAAGCTTAGTTGCAATCCATGTCACAAATTTACCTCACCTGTCAAGTCCATTGAATGATTGCAAACACTTATACTCAAATACAAAACAATGAGTACACAAACCTACTATTTTGCCATATTGTGTAACTTTCTTGAACAATAACAACCTTTAGTACACCAAACACCATGCACTTCCACACTAATCTCGTATCTACTAGGCCTTATTGAACAATCTAAGCCAAGTGTTTCCTCCTCCAAGCATGTAAAAGAGTTTTCACATGGAAGAGTCTAGGGTTTAAGTATTGGTTTAGTAAGGTATAGTGGCCGCTTTAGGCTCGGGGGGGGGGGGGGTGACCGGCTGAAAAGTAGAAACCACGTGAGAACAACTATAGGGTGTTTTTTTATTCATTGGCAAGAAAATTTATAGAAACTTTGGATCTACCATAACCTACTTAAATTGTGAAACATGTGATTATATATAATTTAGCATAAGAGGAAAACCCCCACTTTAGGTTCAAGATAGAAAGAAATTAGTATGACAAAAATAATAGAGGAGTTTAAAAAAAATAGAATGAGTATATTCACATATAATACATGCAAAATGGATGGAAATTGAATGACTGGGTTATGATGTGTACACTCTTCTTTCACCAATATATAGCAACATGGATATACACCATGCCATATTGGTTAAGTTTGCCTTCGTATGGAACGAGTAAATCAAAATTTTATAAGTAATTTTAAAGGGTTCCCTAAAATCCAAATGAGGAGGTAAATAGCCCCCATAAAAATACTCTTTGTACGCACGTGGTTACATAACACAAGAGGGAGTGACCCCCTCGAGGCTTTAGGTCACTGAAACCCTAAATCGTGGAGTGCGGTAACTTCCTTGACCATGGTTAGTTAACTCATGATTAAGTATAGTGTAATGTTTTAACTTTGGTGTAGATCCTACTAAGTATTCCAATCTTTGTAGGAGGTTTTAATCAAATTTTCTAGAGTATCACATTTTACTATTATATAGTTTAAAGGCAATAACAAGAGAGAGAGAGAGAGTTGTCTTTTTTCAAAGCTTTTTTCAAAGCTTGATCTTCCTCTTTTCAGAGGCCTTTTCCTTTCTATTCTTCATCAAAATAAAGCAAGGGTGGGTGGGTGGGATTTTCTTTCATCACAAGTCTATTGCATTCTCAAAACATAGTATCCATCATTGTAACCATGAATTTAATGCTATGTTCTACATTATGCTAAGTAACTTGAACTTTCAGTAAGGAATATGTATAGTCATCAAAGTGGTTAGATACTCTATTATGTTGCCTTGCTTTCAAATCAAAATTTGATAGCATGGTGTTAGAAGGGCCTAAAGTACTAAAATGTAATGATGTGTGTCATGTTCACAAGAATACATTACATCTTGCAGTTGGGTTCAAAACATAGTTTAGTATGTAATTGCATTGTGTTTGCTAACTATTGTTACAATCAAGTAATACCTCAAAGATGTGCTACATAAACTTACATACCTCACTTGTATGTATTTTCAACATCTCAACTACTCTCAAGAGTTTGTGTACATACCAAGATACTATTTCAAAATAACATAGTAACTTTCACAAATATGAGAGCATAAAAGTGAAAGAATATTCAAACACAAGTAATGCACTATTGTTGGTGTTGAAAATGTGAAGAGCTAGCCTCACCTGCACCAGTGCCAACCCAAACATACAATTGTGTGTTAGAAAGGCGTGTGTCAGGTGTCTTCAGCTAAGCTCAGTTGCAATCCATGTCACACATTTACCTCACCTGTCAAGTCCATTTGAATGTTTGCAAACACCAATACTCACTACAAAACAATGAGTATACAAACCTGCTCTTTTGCCATATTGTGTAATTTCTTGGATAGTAACAAGTATACCAAACACCATGCACTTCCACAATAGTCTTGTATTCACATTCGAAGCCAAGAGTTTCCTCCTTCAAGCATGTAAAAGAGTTTTCACATGGAGGAGTATAGGGTTTAAGTACTGGTTTAGCAAGGTATGGTGGCCGCTTTAGGTCACTGAAACCCTAAAACGTGGAGCGTAGTAACTTTCCTTTACCATGGTAACTTAACTCATGGTTAGGTTTAGTTTAATGTTTTAACTGTGGTGTATATTCTTCTAAGTGTCCTAGTCTTAGTAGAAGATTTTAATCGCCTTATCAAGAATGTTACATTGAATTATATCTCAAAGGCAAAATTAAGAGCAAAGCGGGAGAGAGAGAGAGAGAGAGAGAGAGAGAGAGAGAGATGATGTGAATTTGAGCCTGTTGGCCCTACCCTGCTCAAGGATCCCCTTGGTGCAAGGTGGGGTTTATTGCCTACCTTGCAGTGGGTGGGCTTTTGGTTTTTCCGTCAAGTAGAGAGAAGATTTCAAAACTAGGAATCCAACCGCCAACCCCCTCTGTTCGGATTTTGGGTACCTCTCCACTGTCATCCGGTAGTTTAGGGTCATCTTGGACCAGGGAAAGAGAGAGATTTTCATGTGTCTGGACTTTGAAGGAATAAACTTATAGCAAGAAATGAGTGTTTTGCACTAGAAAAATCGGAGTCTTAAAGTTAGATGAAGAATCTCACAGAATTAGTACTCTAGTGATTTAGTTGGTGTTTAAGTAGTTAAATTGGGCAACTCGTGGGCAACTATGGCATTGGGAAAATAACCATGGGATGTTTGGAGCTCAATCTAAATCTAAGTCATAACACTACTAAGCTCTTGATACAAAATTTGTGCATCCCGTGGTTATATTCTCAAGGCCCATGAAACAAATTGCTTAGTAGTGTTATGAAGAGGGGGCACCAATTGGAAAATGTTACCACATGGGTATAAATATAAGCGATTAAAAGCCTCAAATGCGAAAGACAAAAGTGAGAAATCTAGAGCCCAATTTGGACTTTGTGGAGCTCTTGGATCAAAAACATTATGTTCTGCAATTATGTTTTGATCATTTTAATATGAGTATGGAATCTATTTTAAGGTTAGTGTTTGGTGTTTGATTGGTGTTGTTTGAGCATTATTCTTTTTGGTGGTCAAGTCCTTTTGGGCTTGGATGGGTTGCATATTTGCTTTTGAGGATTCAAATTCATAAGTATATTGGTCCAAGATGACTCTAAACTACCAAATGATAGTGGAGATGTACCCAAACGGAACGAAGTGGTTGGCGGTTCAATTCCCGACCGTGAAATTGTCGCTCTACTTGACGGAAAACTAGCCAAGTGGTCAAGCGCCTCTTGTGTTTCAAAAAATAAAAAATAAAAATAAAAAGTATACTTCAACATTAAAATTATTGCAGTAAAATTTAGCAACAAAATTGTGAGAAACCTATGGAGTATTATAACACTACCGTCGATGATTAGATGTCCGTAGACCCAACCTTGTCATCGTGGTATACATAAGATATTACGTTGTCAATGACGCCTCGTCATCATAGGATGGCAACTAGATGTCGGTACGGTGTCCCATCATCGTAGAGGTATAAGATATTATCTACATGACACCTCATCATCTTAGGAGGTGGAGATGATCAAAGACTTAAAAAATGGACACCGAGGTTGAGAGAAGAGAATAGAACTCTCGGTCTTGCTTTCTAGTTCTCAAGGACTATGCAATCTTGCTTGCATGATGTGCTTCTCATTTTGTATTCATTTTGTATTCATTTTGTAACACATTATCAACACGAAGCTCAAAGCAATGGAGTTATGATTTTGTAGCGAATTTTTGTTGAACAATATATTTATTGGGTGTTGTGAGGTGAAAAAAAAAATGTGTTGCCAAATATGGTCTTGTGATATGAAAGAGGGAAAGTTGTAGTGAAATATAGTATAGAAGTATAGAGTGTGTATGATATTTCTGCATAGAATTTGTAGCACTGAATTTGGAGTTAGAAATTATTGTCTCTTTGAAACCACTAGCGTTTTAGGAAGAAGAATAATTATTTAAGAGGATAGTATACGCATACATGTCTCTAGAGATGTTTACTCACCAACGTCCACAAGGAATTTATTGAATTTCCAAGACATTCGACGCAACGGTTTTTACCTTCGTACACCTAAGGAAGACAATAAAGAGTTGTTGCAGATTTTGAATAATGATGGAAGCCCAATTGAAAACATCCCGATATACTCCTCAGGCATGTACATCGTTTCTTTAATTTTGTTCGTTTGAGGGAGAAATTACTACATTTTGTGTGAATAAATGGCATGAACGCATAGGATACCCAAGAATTTCAATGATAAGGCGAATTGTTTCTAGCACAAAATGACACGAACTTCAAGTGTCGAATTTATTGAAAGATATGGAACCTTGTGAATTTTGTGCTTTAGGAAAATTAGTTACCGACCTTATAAACGAAAATTGCCACATGAATTTTCAATTATGTTTTAAAGGGTTCGAAAGAATATTTGTGGTCCGATAGATTTACTATGCAGGCCATTTAGATATTTTCTTGTCTTGATTGATGCATCCATAAAATGGTCATATGTTTCTCTTCTAGCTGGTAGGAATCTAGTTTTTCCTAGATTATTGGCACAAAGTATACATCTTCGGACTAGATTCTCAAATCATCCAATTCAATCCATACGCTTAAGTGGTGCATGACAATTTAAGTCTCAAGCATTTAGGACATATTGTGAGTCAATTGGAATATAATTAGAACACTCATTACCATATGTCCATGAGACAAATGATCTAGCATACTCTTTTATTAAAATGTTATAGTTAATTACTAGACCAATTACTTATGAGATCTAATCTTCTTACTTCAACATGGAATTACGTTATCCTACATGTGAGAACGTTGGTTCGTTTAAGACCCTCCTCACTAGAATCCACTACACCTATAGAAGCAATGTCTGGATAAGTACCTAATATAAAGCACCTAAGAATTTTTGGTTGTAAGGTGTTAGTGCCTATTTTTCCTCCACATAAAACTAATATGAGTCCTAAAAAAAGAAAATCTATGTTGGATGTGAATCACCCAGTATTGTTATATACTTAGTGGTGAGCTCACTTTCCCCCCCCCAAGCTGGAAGGAGGGCCGGAAGGCAAGAGGCCAAGGTGCGCGGGAGAAGAAACCAAGGAGCGCATGAGAGAAAGCCAGGGTACGAGGAAGAGAAGGGCCGGTGGTGAAGGAGCGGCCGGTGGTGTGAACAGGGCACCGGGAACATAGGTGAATGCACGGGAACGGAAACCGAGAGCCTAGGCGAACGGGAACGCACGGGAACGGGAACCGGGAATGTAGGCGAACGAGAACGTCTCTGGGAACGGCAACGACCTTTGGGGAACCTGGAGCGGTGCATGGGAACAAGGGAAGATAAGGGGAACGCGAGCGGCTAAAGGAGGCACAAGAGTGGCCAGTGGAAATAGGGCTAGCACTGAGAATTGAAGAGGCACAAATGCCCCCACTTTAGGAGCACGTGCTCAATTAATTAGCTAGGGATATGAAAAGATATGTAAGTAGGAATTACATATTAGACTAAATAGATTTAGTCTCTATGAATCAAGACTTTTAAATCAGGCTATATTTAGATACAGTGCTAAATTTAGCTGAAGCTAACATTTACAAAAATCCACAAAAACCTAGATGTGAAACACTATATAAAGAGGCCAACTTGAGGGCCATAATACACTTCATTCGCATAAGAAGACTTTACATGAGTGTCCGAGCTCCCGAGTCTTGAGTCTTGAGTTCGCAATTGGCACCCACGGTGCATTAGATAGAAAATCGGCACCCTCGGTGCACTTAAGTCAAATTGGCACCCACGGTGCGATAGGGATCGAAATTGGCACCCTCGGTGCGGTATAAGACAAGAAATTGGCACCCTCGGTGCGGTGAGAAATAATGCGGAAAAGCTAAGTGGGAGATTTCACGTAGGCTTAAGTAATTGTTGAGACGCGCAACGAGTGAGAGCTTTACGGAAAGGAGTCAAAATTAAAGGACTTACTTGCGGCTTATTGGCAAGCACCACACAAGAGAAATTCCATAAAAGCTCGTGATTTCAAATAGGATTGACTACCGGAGGAGCAATTGCATTATGTCGAGTTTGAGGTTATCACATATACAAATTCGGAGTACACATGGCATCCGGTAAGGTCACCCGAACTTAGCAAATGTTTTAGGTAAGTAAATAAAGCTAAGTAAAATCAAATCACTTAAGTGGTGTTCATGGGAAGAGAAGGGCATGAGGCCTCAAGCCGAAGTTGACACCTAAGCAAATCCACTCATGATTACCTCACACACTATCGGTCATGAGTTACTTTGATTAGCTTGTTTGATAGGACTTGGCAAATCTAATCGAATAGGTCGGTAAGCAAAGGAATTGATCTAGGGAGGATTAAGTGTTGGCCTCGTCATCAAACCCCCTATCATAGCACCTAAGGTAATTGTGGCCTAAGAGAATATTCTGGGATACAAGCCGGCTCTTGCCCAAGATTGGGAATGTTCTAAGGAATTAACCCTTAAAGGATGTTGCAGGCCAATTCGGTCTACGGTTTACTGTGCCGGGCTGTGTGTGATCTCAATTCGGTTAATTAGCGCTTGGTCCAAACTGCATATATGTCGGCACTGGCACGCTGGTAATTCTGATATTTTTTGAGGGATTTTCCGAGCCATGTGCCGATGTCGAAGAGGACTGCACTAATGTCAACTGTGTATTTCTACGTATTCCTTGCCAACGCGGTAGAAGACCGTGTACTGCGGGGACCGTCCGGCTGTTGACGCGTCGTATTCTGGGGTGGCTGTTGGTGACCGCTGCAGCCGGTTGGAGTCGTTGGCATCACTCGCGCGTGTGGGAAGGGAGCGCGAGGGCATTCCCCCGAGTTTGCATCGTCTTCCACCTTCTCCACTCCTGGTTTAGGGTTCGTGGTTTTTGTTTAGATTTTGTTCAGTGTCAATTTGTCCATCACGCACGGCGATGTGGATGTTTGGTGGTGGCTCTTACGATTGTGACCACCACGTCTGGAGTACTTCATTTGAGTTTGGGGGGGAAATGGTGTGCCCTGTTTGGGACAGGACGCTTTCCTGGCGGCGGATCGTCCTCGCACACGTTCCTATGTCAACCTTTGATGCGTTTCTGCGACTCCAATTTGGCAGACGTGCGTGGGAGGTGTATTCATGGACATTGGCAGCAGCTGCAAGAGCGCAACGCGCATTTCTTTGGAGGGGGAATTGGAGAAGTGGTTCGGTAGGCAGGGTGTTTCAAAGGAAGGCGCCTCACGCGCTGTGCAGCTTTTGGATGCGAACACCCTCCTCGCGCAGCCACGCCCAAGCCGCTGGAATCGTCGAGGGACATTCGGAGTCCAAGAACGGTGCCGGTATCTGTGGTACAGACACGCCGCACGAATTCTTGGTTGGTGTGAGCGCAGGCGGTTTCCCGACATTGTGACCGGCATTCTTCGACAACACATCTTCCCAACGCAGGGTGGGCGTGATGAAACGACTCGCGAGGATGGCGAGGGGAGGGTCTCTACCGCAGCTCGTGCAGGACCGGCCGTTGTCGACGGAGATCATCGCTCCGCAGGTGAGTCGTTCGTAATTCTAATCTCGCCATGCTTATGCTTAGGGTTGGGTGTTCGGGGGGGCCACGGTCGCAAACGGAAGATTGCAATCGCGGATTTCGACAAGGGGAGCCCGATCTTCTGTCAACTGCTGCATCTGTCGGTCAATGAGTTATTGTAATTGTTGTGGGATTATGCTCAACTGATGGTGTGTGTGGAACCTCTGTTCAGTTTTGTAAAGGATGGGTGTTGTAGAAGCTGTGAGGATCCAGGTTTTTTTTAATTCGTTGGACGCATGTTTATGATGTGAAGTGTGTTTCATATTTGTGAATGTGTCCGGGGTCTAGGGGAAGAGGCTCTTCGGACCACACGCAGACTCTGAGGCCATTTACCCTTGTCTGTTTGTGTTTGTAAGGCCATTGCATTCTTTGCTGCGAGTCCTTGCGGTTTGCAGGCTCTGATAGAATTTAGCGATGTACTGAAGTTCATTTGCCGTGTTCATCAGAGTGGCCCTTGCCTCCAAGAAACAAGTGTAGCCCTCAATCATGTAGCAGCGCCAGACATTTCACTTGTATTGTCACTGTCTGAGCGAGGATTCAATATCTCGTGCACCGATTTAACAACGTTTAGCAATGACAACTTGAATCCCGATTTCATTTCAGCAATTACGACCTTTGCCAATCTTGCAACAAGTGATTGCGCACCATAAACCACTCTGCATCTGAAATGGATTTAACAATGGGATAAAACATGGCCATAGTTATGTAATAACTTGTTATGTGACTTCGATGCTGCTTTTCCATGTAGTCCAACCGAGCAGCCCTCCGATGCACTTCAGTATTCCGTGCCTGAGTCCATGTTGTCCGTGTGCACCTGTCTATCCGCCATCTTTAGACAACGCGTGTTTAGCCCTTCTGTTGTCCTGGATTGATTACCCTGCCAGTTGCCTTTTCGATGCTCTAGGATATGGGTATGTGCCCAAACTAGGTAATGTGTGGGAAATACTGCCACTGCTGTGAGCTTTCTGAGCATGGTGCAATTCTTGATTCTTTGTCCATCTGATGTTAATGAACTTCTTTCTTTTGAGTTCTGAAGATGCAGAGTTACAGTGTTCGGGTTGTTAGCAGCTTAGTCTCAGCCTTCGCTATATCTGGTAACAGAAGATTACCTTTCATTTGTTGAGCATCCAACATGTACGTGCATGTACATCCAAGGATTCATTTCTTGCCTTCAGAATGTTTCCCCCAGTGCATATATTTAGGCACCAGGTGCCATTTAGACGCATGTACTCTGCCGCTTTGTGTCTCGAACCGTGTGTTCAACGTCCTGGAGTGGTAACATGCCCACCCAGTCTGCATGCGTGTGTCACATCCAAATTCTATACAATGAGGACTTCAGGTACGTTGGTCCGCTGGGGGTTTTGGGTTCGAAATTAATTTATTGTGAATGAAGGTCTTTCACAATTTCATTACCACAATCGATGGACTGCCGTGAGGAATCGCCGATGTGTTGTGGGTGGCCAGGAGATCATGGCGGCGGGAGCGGACCTTCCTCTATCGGCGCCCGAGAGCACAGTTCCAGCACCCATGCAGAGACGGCTACGACAGAGCACACGCAAGGTAGGGTCTGTCAATTTGTCGATCACTTGCCATTTAGATGTTGTCATGCGGCACAGTTCCAATAATGTGTTGTTGTGTAATGCGGCGCAGGGGGGGTTATCTCAGTGCGCGATAGGCCAGGAGGGGGGGAAAGAGAACGTCGACCCGGCACCGATTCCAAACCTGCCTCGGTTGCGCAACACGAAGAAGGTACGCTTCGTTTTTCTCTGAGCACTTCGTTCGTCTCTGAGCAGTTAAAAGAATCGGGTATGCTGGAAACTTGTTATGCTATATGAGTGAACGATCTCGTTAAGTTCTCTCGGTTCAGAGGGGATGGCCGAAGTTCGTACGCGATCAAGACCTTGGCTATGGCGCATTCTTGACTTTCGAGATTGTCGACGACAGACGACTCGTGGTCTCAATCCACCGTCGCAGCACCCTCGCACACGCGGACTCTCCACAGAAGCGAGTGGTGGAAGACTGTCGTGAGCCCGACGAGGGTATGAACAATATCCCCTGTCTCTCGAGTCGCCCCGGCCTCCCCGAACTCCTTAGCAATTCCCGCCCCCACTTTCAGAAGACCCTAAGGAAGACGCATACCAAGAAGTGCGCATCCAGCAGGATGGTAAGCTGGAACCCCAATTCACTTTCATGTACTCACTCATTCGTAAATTGTAGGGATGTTCGGATCACTGAGGTCCTGATGGGTCCTCAATTCGGTTCATGCGCTGTCGATAGTCTCGTTGAGTTTTTGGTCAATGTGGGCGCAGGATGTCCCAGCCGCGTACTGGCGCACTGAAGGACTGGAGGCATTCGATGGAATATGGTACACTCTCAACGGGCCGCTAGAGCCATGGACCGTGAAGACTGCTACGAACACGTATTCGAAGCAGACGTTTTGCTCCTTCACGTCCGGCTGGGCGGAATTCTGCGCAACCAACATACTCAAGGTCGGCGACTTGCTCCAGTTCACGAAGGTTGGACCCTTCGAATTTGACGTGATGAAGGTGGACCTCGATGGAGCCAAATCCATGTTGCTGGAGTGATGTCTGCGTCGACTGTGCTATGTAGCTCGGTTTTTTGTGTCACGTTTAGGTACAACACTCCATAAGTAAACTGCTGCACATGAAAGTGTCGGGATTACAGACCATGAACCACTTTTGTACATAGGGAGCAAAGGGGGGATCCGTTCGGGCTCCGAATTGTTCACTTGTTTTGAACACTCACATCCCTATGGCACTAGGCGAGCGCATTTCTTGCTCGCTTTTTGTCAAGGTCTCTACGGATATGTAACTCATTTGCTCTTGCTATATGTACAACATTTTCTTGTACATCTAACATGTATAATTTCCGCATTATGAATGCACTGTAAATGGAAACTGTAATCGAAACACTATGCATTGTCTCTGCACCCTCCACTGGAGTAACCGAAACAGAGCGTGCCGCACTCCCAGGACATTGAAACGGTTGGGAAGCCCCCCTGTGTGTGTCCCATGCACAGACGTCACACCACTCTTCACACCCGCTTCCGATTCGTCCACGCGTCGCTAGTCCTTGCGCATGAGGTCACAGAGATCCGCGGTATATGCGGTAACAGGCTGACCCGGTAACCGTCGTCACCGGGTGACCCCTTGTCGCTTGTACATCAGCGCAGAAGGACGTACCCAAACCCCTGTCTAGCGTACCATAAACACCCCCGAGGCCCATCGTATATCTACTATCCGTGTACACGGAGACTTTTTGGTTCCCACTGCACCTGGTCGCACTTTGAAATTTGTAGTAGATTCATATCATACCCAATTCAAGAGAGGACTTCACAAATCTTATGCACACTTCGGGGCCCACCCGAGCAAAAATTCTCGTCACATGCAACGGTTCACTATAGCGGCAAGAATCAACATATACGGCAACTACGGCCTAAAATACGGCGCTTCTACCAGCTCTGACATCGCAGGGCAACATCCTTTAAGGGTTAACAATTATGCGTTAAACCTTAGAGATTCGGCTCGAGAGCATACACTGATGACTAAGGGAATGTAAAGAGATTTTGATTACGTCAAAGTATCCTCCGTGAGCTAGGTCGTCTTAACTTAGCGAGGGAGTATGCTTGCCTTGTGAAAGTATTTAGGCAATGGGGTTGAGGACTTGAACGGAATAGAAGATATTGCATTAGGACTTGAGCGAATGTATGAGGATTCTAATTAGGATTACAAATCAATATGTTATAAGTTCCAACCATGAAAGATATTGTAGGTAGGAGATTTTAGATGGTTACAAATCATGAGAGTTATGAACTTGAAATATGTTTTAGAGGACTTCAACCGTGAAAGATATTGTATGAGGATGTTTTCCTTTTAGAAACACTTAACCGTGACATTACACTAAAAGGGGACATTAACTTGAGTTCTAAGGCACTTAGCCATAAAGATTTCATTAGAGAGTTATTGAGAGATATTGAATATGCTTTCACGTGTTTCTTATTAAGGACACTTTAGGGGGACATAAACTTGTAATCTTAAAGCAACTACTCCTAGAAAGTTTATAAGAACATTAGGACGATATGTTACGGGATTGAGACACAGAAGAATGCAAACACCTTCACAAGATTTAGAGAGAAGAAGATCTAATTTTGGTGGGAGTAACTTCCATGTAAACCGGTTCAGCAGCGGGTTACACCGTCTGAGGCTGGAAGGTTGAAGGTGGCCTCCACACTTAGATCCTCAAATTAAAATTTTACTATAAGAAAAAATTGTTGATTTTTTTTTCGATAAAAAAAATTTCCATGTTTGGTAGGATAGTAAAATCTATGTTGGAATTTGAACTCTAATGCTTTCTCTATTTCAAACATGTTTCCAAATCTTCGTACCCAAAAATATAAAAGAGGTTGAACGCAATCTACATTTGAATTAGTTAGCTAATAGACTACCCAATTCATTCAATAATGCAACAAATGTGATTAAGTCACACATTGATGTTGTTAATGCTTCTGCTTGTCTAGAAAGATCTGCAGTTTAAATTACACCCATAAAAAAAGGTCGTGGTAGAGATCTTTAACCTCCCAAACGACGTACCCAAACAGAGGTATGTGCGGTACGTGAAAATGTGCTTCCAAACATTGAGCTAGATGATTATGAAAGAGAAACACTGGTTGATTCAACAAAGATTCCAATCAACTTTGTGAAGACATGAAAGTTGTACGATCGTACACTGGTAAATCTAGATGATGCCATTTGTTTTCATGTATCACAACACTTTGACGATGATTATGATCCGACTATTGTAGCTAAGGCTCATAGTTGAAATGATTGGCCCATTTGGAAAGAGGCCATGAAATTTAAACTAAAGTATTTGATATCACTAAAGGCGTTTAGTCCAGTAGAGACTACGCCAAAACAAGTTAACCCGGTGGATTGTAAATGGGTGTTTGTGAAGAAACGAGACAAGTTTGGAAACGTTTTCCGGTACGAAGCATGGCTAGGTGCCTGAGGCTTCACCCAACATCTAGGCATTGATTATGAAAAGACGTATTCTTATGTGATGGACTCAATTACGTTTAGGCATCTCCTAAGTTTTGCAGTTGACAAAAAGTTGGAAACAAAGTTGATGGATGTAGTTACCACATATTTGTATGGCAATTTGAATATTGATATATATATGAGGTTTTTGCATGGTTGGTGAAATTCCAAAACTCTCAAAGACAACCACAATGCCTTAAACTTGAAAGAGTATTATATAGCCTTAAATATGCCGGTAGGATGTGGTACAAGCGTTTAAATTTTTTTAATAGATTAGGGCTTTAAGAATGATGAGGTTTGTCCATGTATGTTTATTAAACCGATTCACATAGAACTAGTTATTGTGGCCGTATATGTTAATAACCTCAACATCATCAGCACAATTTACGCCATTTCCGAGATTATTCTCAACTCAAAGATGAATTTGAGATGAAAGATCTTGACGAAACCACCTTCTATCTTAGTATACATGTTGAACACCTTGCAGGAAGTATTTTTCTACATAAGAATTTGTATGCTCGAAAGCTACTTAAATATTTCTCAATGGATGTGTCTCATCTACTAAGTTTCTCGATGGTGGTACGGTTATTAGATCTAAAGAATGATGAGTTTAGACCATGTGATGAGGGGGAAAAATATTTGGGACCTAAGAGTCCATATTTGGTATTAATAGGTGTATTAACGTATTTGGCAAATTGCACCAGGCTTAACATTGCATTCGCTGTTAATTTATTAGCTAGATTTAATGCTAAGCCAATAAAACGGCATTGGAATGGTGTCAAACATATCCTACAATACCTCAAGGGCACTGAGGATCTAAAATTATTTTATAAAGTTAGAGAGGATAGTAACATCAAATGATACATGGATATGGGTTACCTTTTCAATCCACATAAAGGAAAATTACAAATAAATTATGTTTTCTTTGGACAAGGAGTAGTAATATCTTGGAAATTAACGAAGTAGAGCCTTGTAGCAACATCCTTAAACCATTTAGAAATCATAGCCTTGCATGAAGCTTCCCGCAAATGCGTTTGGTTGAGACTGGTGGATGACTTCATCAAAGGTTTTTGTGGTTTTTCCAATGTTCTAGAATCTCCAATAGTGATTTATGAAGATGATGCAGTTTGCATTGCTCAAATAAAGGCGGTCTACATCAAAGGAGACTGAATCAAGCACATCTTACCAAAGTTCTTTTTTACTCATGAATTATTAGGATTAGATATAGATGTGATGCAAATTAGGTCTTCTAATAACCTAGCAAATTTATTCATTAAGTCATTACCAATAGCTAGGCATAGACAAATTATTCAGAGAATATGGATGCGGAGGTTTTCATCCCTACTTGATATGTAAATAATCATGTCTAGACCTTTCCACTTTTTTCTTTTTTTCTTTTTTTTTCTTTTGCTTGTGAATTTTTTACCTCAATTGTGAGGATTCTTATCACAGTAAGATTTTTAACGAAGGAAAGCAATATAATGTATAAACTAGGCTTGTTGTGTCTAGGGGGGAGTATTATGATACTACCGTCAATGACTAGGTATCCGTATACCCAACCTCATCATTGTGGTATACATAAGATTTTACATTGTTGATGACGTCTCATCATCGTAGAATGGCAACTAGGTGTCGGTATGATGCCCCATCATCGTAGAGCTGTAAGATATTATCTACATGGCACCTTACCATCTTAGGAGGTGAGGATGATCAAAGATTAAAAAATGGACACCAAGGTTGAGAGAAGAGAATAGAACTCTCGGTCTTGCTCTCTACACTATTGTGTCTAATTAGTGTGGGCCACACTAATTCCTAATAAAACACTCTAATTTCAAATTATAATTTAGAGTGGCCCACACTAATTTCAAAGGTGAAAAATTTGTGTGGGTTTTGTCGTTTCCACAATTGGATGAAACTTCATAATTCCATCCAATTGTGTTTGAAGACTTTCCCCACATTGACCTAACGGAGGTTGTTTGTGGAGAACCCTAACACACACGGATGGATGACATTACATTTTTCATCCAAAGCGACCCAAACACTTGAAATTTAGTGTGGGCCACACTAATTTCCAACCCACGTGCATTTCCCACCCACACTAATTAGACACAATAGTGTAGTTATCAAGGATTATGCAATCTTGCTTGTATGATGTGCTTCTCATTTTGTACCCATTTTGTAACATAGAAAACATCAGTAGTAATGCTTCAACAATAAAATACATTTGCAATTAAAACTTGAGCATCTAATTGATAGTAATGCCAAGATTACTTTTAGGAAATCAAAGCCCCTGGATTAAAAATTATCCAAGTATATAAATCCCTCATGGAGTAAAATAAAATTCACGAAATAAGAAAATTAAATAATTAAGTAAATTTGAACAGCAAGCAACTTCAATGATTGAACAATAATAGTGGTATTTCTATAGTAAGAATTTATTGATAAAATAAAGAAAAAATTCAACAGTAGAAATTAGGTTCCCACTTGAATTGGCTATGCAGTGATCTCAACTCCAAAGTAATGGCAATGTTAGCATACCATCTACTCACATTATTGGATGTTGGTTAGCTCGAGTCAAACTTCAATCACAACCATATACAAAAATAAACTTGTTATATATTGTTTTTATTGACCATTTATCAAGTTTCTTAGTCCTCTATAATCTTGAAATTAAACCTTGCAAAATCGCAATATTTGTATGTGTATTGTGATAATGTGATATCAAATTATGGTAAATTTCTTGCGAAGTTGAAGGTATCAATAAAATAATTATAGCCCTTATGAGTGATTGCATGCATTAACATGGTAGAGTGTGCTTAAACCAGAATTTTGGCTGCTTTGGTCGATTGTTGAATTAGTGGTAGGTGTGATTGGCTTAGCAAACTAGGGCCACTTCACACACGAGCCAAGAGCCGTGACCATGAAATTGTGAGAGCCCAAAAGAAAGTGTCCAAAGGCCGTCCCAACACACCTCCAAAATCATGTAGTGTGGTCATGAACCCTCAAATGTAGTGTAAAGTCATATGTGACCGGGCCCTCAACCAAATGCTATTTTAATGAATTTCTATTCATGCGGGTCCTCACACATGATAAAATAGAATAAATCAATGGTTGTGAGCATTCGGAGTGCCATGGTCTCCCGGTTTTGTGTTAGGCCTACCTCCAAGAGATAGTTTTTGAAAACAGTCCAAGTGACCATGAAACATGATCCATTCGATGCCACGTAGGAATCAATCCATGTAGACTTTACATCCATCTTGCACTCACACACTCCGTTGGTCCCTCAAGCGTAGTGTGAAGCGAACTTGGACTGGCTCCACCTTTTCCACCAATGAGAGTGCTTGAAGTGTAATGGTCACGGGCTCTCAGTCTCGTGTGTGAAGTGGCCCTTAGATTAGACATTGTAGAACCAAATTAAAATAAATTCCAAATCACATGAATATACCATAAATATTTAGAGTGACTTACCCTTAGCTCCCAAGATTGTCCCCAAACTCGCCCAAAATTGCTTGCTTATTTCACACAAAAACAACTTGCGTTTGCCTCACTTTTGCCCCTATACTAAAACCAACGCTCCATCCAATAAGGGTTTGGAGCCCTCATAACTATTGCATATGGTATCTCCATCAAACATATATATAATTATCCCACTCAAAGCTATGTCACTTCGCATACCCGTAATCTCCCGAAACCTCCCAAAATATGGCATTATCCTCCACCCAATTGGGTTCATGGATGAGGATGGCATGGCATGCATGGGAGGAGGGTAATGTTGAGAACGAACCATCGTAGGCAAGGAAATGAAGGAAGAGAGAGAGGCAAGCATGAAAAGGAAAGGAAGGCGCATCCACACTACTTGGAATAGGAAATGGTTTTGTGGAGCACAAGATTATGCATGTCACATAGTATTTTTCCCCAACCCCATATTATGACATGGAAAACAACACAAATGTTGTTGCCCTAGCTGATTATGTTGTGTAATAAGGGAAGCGATGAACACCAACATAATCCTTCACCGGAGAATATTACATTGACGGTGTCATGTTAAGGAGGGTGATGTGGATACTGACCCACCAAAGCCAGAGCATGGAAGGAAAATGAGACAAACAAGCAAATAAAAGAAGAGAAGGGAAGGGAAGGGAGGGGGAAGGAATGGCCTGCACATCCGAGAGAGAGAGAGAGAGAGAGAGAGAGAGAGAGAGAGATTCTTGTCCCAAGGCCTCTCATGAACTCATGACCCCTCAAGGGCAGGGCCCCACATCTATGCGAGGCCCTGGGCAAGCGTCTCACTAGATGTATTGAAGGTTTTTTTGACGGTTCATTGTATTATTAGATATTTGGTCCCAACCTATTATCACATGAAATAAGTAAACACATTATTTCTTCTTAACCCATTTACACTTGAATACGATATGGAATATGTCATACTTTCTTTTGTCTCAATCCATTACATGACCTAACATGACCTCAAAAAGGACATAAGGCGAGTGCAAATATCATGAACTGTGGCTTATGATGGGTTATGACATTTGGGTATATATCCAAGTCTAAAATGTACCCATCTAGAAGAAATCTTTACCTATATGTCATCTATGACTTTCACTTGAAGAATCTAGGTGGTTTCCAAAAGGACAAGCTCAACTCTAACGTTCTTGATTTGGATTTGTGAATGCGGTCATCTAATTTTTTTTATTTTGTTATCATTGCTCGACACATGTTAAGATCCAAAACAATGTTCATAATAAGTGCACTCGCCTCAACTTGCACTTGAGTCCATTACATATAGGGAAGGCCATGAGTTAATGATTCCACGCCATGTGGTGGAATCATCCCAAAAATTATGGGTTTGCCTCAAGGGTGAGAGCATGAGGGCAGGGCCTGACATTTTTAGAAGCCCCACATGAAGGACCTTCCTTTGCTTAAAACATGAGGGGAATTCACGTGACACAATGGACTCCAAGCCATTCATAAAATCATGTTGAGAATTTTGGGCTACCTCCCTTGGGCGGCCCATTGTTCACAGAGGCCCTTGTCCCTAGGGGTTTTTTCTTCTTCCAATTATGTTACATGGGGACAATTTTTTGTGTATTTATCTATTTTATTTTAACAGAGTCACCCTCTAGACACGATCTAGTGCATTATAGCATGGTGGAATACATTGCTCTAGAATGTGACCATTCCACCAACTGGACCACATTGGTCACCAAATCTTCCCCATATTTTTTGACATAGGAGAAGGCTCATGTCGGGTTTTCCACAAAATAAGGGCATTTGCCCTCAGAGCCTTGCCCTTAAATTGCAAAAAAAACCCTCCGCTCGGAGCCTTCTCTTATACATAATGCCCTTGTCCTCTATAACATTACACAACTCTTTGGTTGCGTTACATGGGACCAAATATCACATGAGCATAATTCTCCTTTAATTCCGGGATCCCCCGTTTATGGGGAGCACTTAAGTTGTGGATTGTGAACTTTCCGACAAGCATGTGTAAATTATCAAACTTTTCTAATTGCAACCTCTTCCTTTAGAAAGAAACCATCATGTAGCTGCTTAGAAATGATATGTCTAGTGACGCCCCGTTGTGGGGGATAGAACAAGGAATTCCGGACAAGAAGGCCCTCTCGTTAGCACAACAACATCTTCCCTACCCTAGCGTGTAGTGGAAAAGGTTTACGTAAGCAATGGTAGTTGATGATGGCATGCAATGGTAGCGATGATGGCATGCCATGATGATGCATGGGAGGAGGGTGATGATGATGTGAGGAAATGTGAACCGCCTAAGTTGGCAAAGGAAAGCAAGCCAAGCGAAGCCAAGCTAAGGCAAGGCAAGGCAGAGAAGGGGAGGGAGGGCAGGCAGGCAGACAACAAGCAGAAAGGAAAGGAATGGAAGGGAAGACTCCCACACAGGCAGCGGAAAACGGAGAAGACGAAGAAAACAGAGAGGAGGTGTGCACTCGCACACCCCCGCTGTCACATCCCCAGATACCCAACTCCCTTTTGCCTACGAGGCCCTGGAATCCTGTTCTTACATTGGCCCTGCCTCACCGATTGGACGCCAAGTGGAGCACAAGTGAGATAGAAACATAGAAACACAGAGAGCGAGAGAGAGCCAGCCAGAGAGAGAGAGAGAGAGAGAGCGAGAGAGTGAGTCTTTGTATTTGAAGGGTTGTGTGTGATATGGAAGTTTGAGTGAGTGGAGTTGAAGAAGCATGGAAGTTGGGGGATTTCTGCAAGGCTGATGTGTGGGGGGAGAAGGATAATGGAGTCGTGAGGGGCTTGGGGTGTGTGAGGGGGCAGGGGCGACAAGCTTTGTTGGGGGTAGGGTTTGGAGGCGTTTATTATCATTGAGGAGATGGCTATGGCGCAAACGCCGGCTGTGCAGAGACTGTACGACGTGTGTAAGAAGGCGTTCACGTCATTGGGAGTGCCTTCGGAATCGCAAGTGCAAAGCGTGCGTACCATCCTAGGTGCGTATCTGCTGCCCGCTTTTAATCTCTTTGGCCGCTACTACCACTGCTAAAATTCGTCTGCAAGCGGACGGGGGCAAGTGTTCTGTGCCTTCTTACTGGGTCAATTGCGGGTCGTATTTTGAGCTGAGAGTAGTTGTGGATGGAGCGGCACATATATGGAGGGAGGGTGTTTCGTACGACTGCCGGTGTTTCAAAGGATTGATTTATGTGCGTAGAGCGGGCAGGAGGATAGGCCCGAATGTTCACACTTGCCATGCCAATCGTTGGAGGGTTCCATAAAATTGCAATCATATCGCATGCCATACCTTTCGTGACAGAGGCTTTGTGAATATTTTGAAGGGCTTCGCGAATTGCAATCGCATAGTACCCAAGTTTTGGTGGCAGAGGCTTTGTGAATGCGAGGACATGAAATTCTGTTCTTTGAGTGAGCAGGAGGATAAGCCCAGCTGTCCACAATTGCCTTGCCAATCTTTGGAGGGTTTCATGAAATTGGAGTCACATAGTCTACCATGCCTTTCGTGATAGAGGCTCTGTGAATATTTTGAAGGGCTTCGCGAATTGCAATCACATAGTATACCCTATGGTCCGTGGCTTTGAAGGGCTTCAGGAATTGCAATCGCGTAGTAGCCAACTTTTGGTGGCAGAGTCTTTGTGAATACGAGGAAATGAATATCTGTGCGTTGAGTGAGCAGGAGGATAGCCCAACTGTTCACACCTGCCATGCCACTCTCAAGGGTTTCACGAATTGCAATTGCATGGTGGCAGAGGCTTTGTGAATGCGAAGAAAGGCCTTTGAAATTCAGGGAAGCTTGTTCCGAGGTAGAGGTCATATAGTAATAAATATGTGAATCGGAGGTTGGTTGGTTGGTTGGTTGGAAGAGTTAGGGCAATTGCGAATTTGTTAAGTGGAGTAGTAAATTTTGTGATGATTTCTGGGAGATTAATGTGAGAAAGGACTGGCTGGTGGTTGCAGACACTATCAGGCCAAGAGATGTGGGACTTGGAGATGTAGAACAGCAAAACCGTGGGTTTGGTGACGATGGCCAAGGCGAGTGGCGATCAATACTGCCGAGATGGGCACCCCCTATTAGCTATCTCCATCTTTATGAGTGTGAACTCTTCTCGGTAAGAAACTTCTGCAACAATCAGGTGCAAATAGAGGTCATGGATTACTAAGGCATCAGGTCAATTCTAATTGTGGAATAATGCTCCAGAATTACAAGGCTATGGAATTTGCTTCTGAATCCTGAACTATTTGAATACCTATTTGGAGGCGCCCAAATGAACACCTAGCCTCTTCGCTTAAGGATTGTTTGAGGTTTAATTGCTCTGTTTAGGGATGTCAAATTGATTCGTTTCCACCTTGAGTGTGATACGCCCCGATATGATTCATTGGAGCAATGGACTCAACATGCTTGTAATAACCTATAATCAGTGTGATATGGATTCTTCATGATCAATGTCTCCCAGTCATCCAAATTAGTTTGTTGAAGCTGATTGGGAGGGTGGGAGGGTGGGTTGGTGGTATTTGTTTGTGAAGATGGGGATCTTCTGCCTTCCTACTTCAGCAACTATACCTCTTCACAACCACCCAGGCATGACAGTTCTTAGTCGGCTTCTCTATGGCTCTATGCACGTTAGGGCTTATGACTGGGTGGACCCGGACGATGAGAGACGAAACTCCGATCCATCATTACGTATGACATCCTTCCTGATGTCTAATAGAGTTGCTTTTATATATGACATTCTTCCCATTCCGCTCTTTAGGGTCTCCTCCTCCCTCTTTGTGAAATGACCTGAATTATTTTCTCAAAAGGGTGGTCCTCTTTCTGTTTTTGCCAGCGTTGAACATATAATAACCTAAGACACTGTCCATTTTCTGAACACAGATTTATTTTCAGATTATACTTTGCAGAATTTTGACTCTCAGTTGAATTTACTTTCCTTCCTGTGGTCACTTTAGTCAAGATTTGTCAGTATAGGATTCTTGTACAAAAGTTGACCTAATATGGACAATCGAGTTGCTTTGTTATGATATTTTTCCTCTTCCACTCTTTACTGTCTCCTCCCTGTTTGTGAATTACCTGAACTATTTTCACAAAAGGGTGGTCCTCTTTTTGTTTTTGCCAGTGTTGAACATATAATAAGAACTTAAGAAGTCATCCAATTTCTGAACCCAGATTTATTTCCAGACTACATTTGCAAATTTTAACTTCCCATTGGATAAGTTCCTTCCTGAGTTCACTGCAGTCATCAAGGTTTGCCAGCATAGGATGCTTGTACAAAGATTGACCTAATATTGACCACAGCAACTGTCAATTTAATCTGCATCCAAAGATTGAACATTCTAATGCTGTAATATGGTACCAATTGAAGAGGCTTTGTCCACATTGATTTGTATACTACGGAGCTTTGTGTGAAAACTTCTTCGCAACAGGGGTTCATTGTGGTTTAGGGGAACAGACATTTGCAGCAATGATTGTTTAATCAGCTGAGATGTGCTAGAATGTATGCTCTAGCACAATAGAGTTATCCTTTAACTCAATGGTAGTCTTGGTTGGGAATAGGTTGTTTTGCATACAAACTTTCCATGTTTGGTAAGTTTTTGGTGCATGATTGGAGTTAGTGTGGAAGTTTGAATGAAGGACATTCTATATTGGTTCATTGAGGGCCAAACTTATTTTGGTATGCCAAGGGGTGCTAAAATGAGTTCAGCCCTCAATGAACCACAATAGGTAGTTCTTTATTCAAATTCAAAAACTACCTCACAAGCGGAATGCAATATCAAAGAAGTCATTGATATTGTATGCAAAACAACCAATGGGAGACCATAGGGGACGAACTCCCGACGAAAAGTCCCATTCGAGTTAAAGGATAATTCCATTGTGTGGTTTTATGTTGAGATTATTGTGAACAAGTTACTGAGGAATAACTTGAATGGGATTGTAAACCATTGCAGCTCGTCAAGCAAGGTTGGTGGTGGACCATGTGCTATCAGACCCAGCTTCAACTGAGGTACTGTACCCCATGTCAGGAGGTAACATACATGCCTTCACTGCTGTCACGCCATGTGCTGTGCTGGATGTGCTGGCACCACCATACTCGTCATCAACCGGTCGACATTGTACATATTATCGAACCACGGCAAATACTGGTGAGTATTATTAATCATGAAATCATTAGCTTTTTGGAAATGTCATTGGTTAGCCTTGTTGGCACTTCATTTTGTTCGTTTCTGTTTATGTATAACGTAAATGGGTCTTAAATGGTTATGTTTCCAACTAGCCCACTTCTCCTAGGAGATCAAACATGTGATTAGCACAAAATGGTTAGCAAAGCCAAATTGATGCCGTAGCCACTTCCTCATAAATTTTTGACCTCATACGAATATGTTATTCATTATCACAGTGAAAAATTCCCGTGCTCATTAAATGGTCATATAGGTCCCCTCCAATTATGTTGACTATTGAGCCTGTAATTGTTATCATATTTTGAGCAAGTAGTCCAATCTTAAACATGTGTCTTTTTCGTTCTTGAAGCCACACCTGACCACATACCATTCAAAATAGGTGTCCGATCAAGATAAGTAACTGAATGAGGCATGTGCACCTTAATGTCAATGGGAATTGATCTCTAGTTCCAGTCACTCTGGTTGCTATTCCAGCTACATAGTGGAATGACCTTCCTGGAGGTTCCAATTTTCATGATACGAGAAAAATGTCCATGTGGCTCTTTTATGCTACTACATCAGACTACGCCTAATTATGACCCTTATCCAAAAGCAATCTCTACAGATTTTTGCAAAAAATGAACACAGTTTGATCATGAGGTCCTCGGGTTGGTTTTGTACACACCTATAATCAACACTTTGAAATTAAATACTTGACTTGTAGGGTGCCCAAAAATTACATGCTAAAATGTGTTGGATCTCTTTCAATTACCAACAAGACCCAACAGAAAATTAATGCAATCTACTAATAGCATCTGTGATCAAATGCTCAAAAGGACAATAATAGGTGTATTTGTCAAAGTATAGATCTGTTTTCAAAATTTTGTGGTCTCTTGCATTCCCATAACCCTTGTGAGGCAAACTGGTTGCTGATCAGGTGTGGCTGGAGGGTTTCAACAAACTGATGGTGAATCAGATGAGCTAAGGTTTGAATGGCTAGAATATTTCAGCCCACCCGACGACTTTGTAGTGCAAAGGGGTCATTACGAAGGCCCCAGGATTGTTGTATGAGTTCCCACAAGGACCACATTGTGTCATCAACCCACAATTGCTGGTCTCTTTCTTGGGCGAAGAAAGACAACACGGTTTCCCTTCTTATCTTGTGAAATCAGCTCATTTAGAGGCTCTGAGTGCTGGTGACTAAGGGAAATAATACTCTTAAAATGTCACACAGCCAGCTGTTTCTATTTTAGATGATCTCTCAGCAACTATATGATTCTGTATGCCTTAAATGTACACGTTATGACAAAAAGAAAGTAGCAGTGAGGTGGGTTAGTTCGTTGGAGTGAAATGCCTAAAATCTGCTTGTACTGCAAGCTGCTCGTAGTCCATTATTATCCTTCAACAAGTTTGACTGCTGAAAACTTGGAAGTTACTAGGGTTCTCACCATTTGAGCTAACTGTGTATATTTAAGGATCTCAGTGATACTGATTTGTAAGCCATCCTTTGGGGCTTTCCAGTCTATTTCCTTTTTGTCAAGGCAAACTGCAGAGTGCACTCATTTTTTTATGTGCTCTATGATGTTCAAGCAATGTTGCAGGGCAATAGGGGTTGTGATTTTGTGCTGCTAAAGTGAGTAGTTAAGTTTGTAAATCACAGATTCTGCTGAGAGCCTATAAGAATTTGTATATATCTTGATATGAAAGCTTGTGGGGAGCCGGGGGGGGGGGGGGTGGGGGGTTAATTTTTCTGCTTTTTTTTACAAATCACTTTTGATACCACTTACACTTACTCCAAAAGCATATTAGTATATGATATCTTGTTTTTCTGGCACTTGTTAAAAGGTTTGCCAAAGTTCTACAATTATACAGATCTGTGTTGAGTTGTGACATCCTAGGGATTGGTGTCCGTGACATGTATGTAAACTCATCCATTGTGGATAAAGAAGCTCATGTAAAAAGTTGAAGGTCAATTTGTTTTGATTAAGGAAAGAATGTAGTACTAGGCAGTCTCAATTCTCTTTTCCAATTGCATTGGCAAGTTGATATTAGTCGTGATCTCGCAAAGGCCAATCCACTCCATTGCTCTAGGAAATTAGTTTTTTTTTACTCCATCTTGACATACTAATCCCATAAGCCTTTTGGCTTCCTAGACTCTAAAACCAATGTCATTTCATTTCATTCCAACTAGACTAATTTGGGATCCTATGATGTCAATTTCATAGTCAAATACTCAAAAGATGGTCATTTTCATATTATATAGTAATTTGTTACATTTTCACCTTCCTAATGGATGAGTTTCCATAGACACCTCAAATTCCAACAAGAGGGAATTAAATATCACATACGAATGTACCTTTCATCCATCCAACTTGAAGAATAAAAAACTTGACCTATAGGTTTGTAGCTAATGCATCTCCAATGACTTCAACTGAACTAACTCCATAACATTACTTAGCTCCTTGGTTGTATTCCATGGGGATCATGTATTGGATTAGAATAATTCTCCTTTATTTCTAGGATTCCCTATTTATGGGGAGCACTCAGGTTGTGCATTGTGGAGTTTCCGTCAAGTAGCTATGGATTCATGAGTTTTTTAACTGCGGCCTCTTTTTGTGGAAAGAGACCATCATCTAATTGCTTGGCAATGTTAAGTCCAGGTCTTTGAAGCCCATTCTAGTGTCAAATGAACCCAAAAAAAACGTAAATACCATTTCAGGGCTTTTATGTCGGATGAATTTAGAGAGGTACGCTCAAAATGCACCCAGGTTGTGCATTGTGGAGTTTCCGTCAAGCAGCTATGGATTCATGAGTTTTTTAACTGCGGTCTCTTTTTGTGGAAAGAGACCATCATCTAACTGCTTGGCAATGTCAAGTCCGGGTCTTTGAAGCCCATTCTAGTGTCAAATGAACCCAAAAAAACGGAAATACCATTTCAGGGCTTTTATGTCGGATGAACTCGGAGAGGTATGCTCGAAATGCACCCATGTTGTGCATTGTGGAGTTTCCGTCAAGCAGCTATGGATTCAGAGCTTTTTAACTGCAGTCTCTTTTTGTGGAAAGAGACCATCATCTAACTGCTTGGCAATGTTAAGTCCGGGTCTTTGAAGCCCATTCTAGTGTCAAATGAACCCAAAAAACGGAAACACCATTTCAGGGCTTTTATGTCGGATGAACTTGGAGAGGTACGCTCGAAATGCACTCAAGTTGTGCATTGTGGAGTTTCCGATAAGCAGCTATGGATTCATGAGCTATTTAACTGCGGTCTCTTTCTGTGGAAAAAGACCATCATCTAACTGCTTGTCAATGTTAAGTCCGGGACTTTGAAGCCCATACTAGTGTCGAATGAACCCAAAAAAAAACGTAAATACCGTTTCAAGGCTTTTATGTCGGATGAACTTGGAGAGGTACACTCGAAACGCGCTAACTCCCCTCCCACCATGAATCCCTCGCTTACCCGATTTCTGAAAGTCTCTGCACCTAAGGGAAAAAAAATGCTGCCGAGTTTTAATCATTAGCACGAAATGATCCATATTATTTCTTTAGCTGCACCATTTATGGCTTATTATTTTATGATAAAACTTGGTCCTGATGGAACACGGGCTTGGATCGAAAAAATTTGTTCTGTATTTGGTGTTGAAAGTCAAGGCTTAAAGGAAAGAGAACAACAAATATGGGAAATTTTAAAATATTATTTGGATTTAGTACGTGGAAAATCTGTATTTTTTATGGGAGATAATCTTTTCTTCTAACTTACACACCCAAAGCAGGAAAGTCTGTGGTCGAATCTGCGTGGATCTCCCCTCTTGCATTGGCACCGACTATCTTATCGTGCTCTGAAAACCCTCACTTCATTAAATTCAACAAACCGGTTATCCTGTTTCCACAGTGGTCCCTGCCACTGTCCGGGGAGAACTGTCAGTTAGTTACAGATAAACTGGTTGAGTTTGAGAAATAACCGGTTGAAGTTCGAGACCTCAGGAAATTTACCGATTATTTTAGAGGAATCTATCAAATATGCCTCAAATGAATGAAAGCAAAACTGGAAGCGACCCTAAACTACTGGATGGTGGAGAGATACCCAAATCTTAAGGAAGAGGTTGGCAGTTCGATTCCCGGCTGTGAGATCTCCTTTGTACTTGACAGAAACTTGCCAGGTGGTTAACTGTCTCCTGTGCTTTGGCGCTGGCTTGTCGGCCTTTTGTCTCCAAATTTAAAATAAAAATTATTAAAAAAAAACGGAAGATGTTAACATGTAACCGGCTGGATTTAGAATCACTAGGATCTTGACCGACTATGCCCAAAAACTTCCCAGGCACTGGTCCCTACCCACATGGGGAAGTTAATAATGTCATAATAACTTCTACCACTGCGGATATACCAACAAAAAACAAAAACAAAAACAAAACAAAAAAAAACTTGTTTTGTTCACTCTGGGCATTTCTAAACGACATGGGTGTTTAGTGTCATATGGTATTTTATGTCACCATGGTAACTTTTCGGATGACGCTGCTTATGCATAAGTGAACCTTATGGCGGGACACCGGTGTCTCATAATACACCGGTTAAACCCTAAAGCCCGTGTCGATGTCAAAAGTGATCAGTTGAAGGCGATCGAAATGGCGTTGAGATTATCTCAACGTCCTATACATGCTCTGATGTTCGAAGTTGGTTTTTATTTTCAACCACTTACAACCACAAAACCAATAACCAAGGACGCTCCGATTTATTTGGGACATTGGTGTCTTGCCATAAGGTTCAAGTGAACAAACATTGTCATGGATGATGGATGGATGAGTGCCTCCATTGACCAAAACTCTCCCTTCTCTTGTCAGCAACTTGTGATGAAATATTGTCATGGATGATTGAAATTTGGATTGAAAATCACTAGGTAAGTGACAGTAATTGCAACACTATAAATCTATAATCCCCCTCCCCAAAAAAAAATTCCAAGGAATGACAAATAATGTTGGGTTAACATTTAGTGTTGGTGACACTAAATATCATATTTAGTGTAAGTTATCTTGTGGTTTGTTAACAACATGGGGTTTGCAAAAGCAAGGTTACGACATGGCACCTTCACACCTGTTCAAAGTTATCACGGCTCATTTACGTACCATTGTTTTGCATTCTACCATCTTCACACCAGAAAATCTTTCCTTCCCCATCTTTAGGGTTTAGTGATCCAACCCCAAAAAAAAAAAAAAAAAAAAAAAAACTAGCGAAGGAAAGAAAACATGTGTGCCAAGAAAGAAGATTGTAGCTAAAGTAGGGGTCTCAAAGTCTAGTAAATCTTCACTTTATATAGATTTCGATTACTCTTTCTAAACTCACAGTGGTATGAAGAATTTCATGGTACATGGTGGATTAATGCGTGTATGTGAATGAGAACCGAGGCAAACCACGTAGGATTGGACCTGGTGCCACATAGGATTGGGTCTTATTTGTGTTTCAGACATGGAGTGCCACTTAGTTAACTTCATGTTTGTGAGATAATCGGTCGAGATCCTAGTGTTTCCAAGTCCAACCGGTTATTTGGTGACATCTTTCGGTTTTTCTTTATTAATTTGAGATATATGCATTAAATTCTTCTAGAATGATCGGTAGTTTTCATGAAGTCTTGAACTTCAACCAGTTTGTCTCTCAAACTCAACCAATTCATTTGTAACTGGCAGTCAGTTCTCCCCATTCATTGCCATGGAGTGGACGTTACTGTATGTTATCGATGTTGTGGATTGCAACACTATACCTAGTCTCCATATATTAGAGATATCCTTACAATTGTTCAAAAAGTCATGGTTTGGTAGGGAATTTTGGCCCACTTTTGACATTTTAAATTAATGTTTAAGGAGTGTTCACGTGGTGTTCAAGTGGTGTCGGAATCTTCATTTCAAATCGTTTGACTTTGTCCAAAAGACAACTATATAAAAAAAGAATTTCATGATACACTTTTGAAGGCACCTGAAATGGTACTCTCAAATGTTTGATAAGAAGTTCATTTTCATATAGCAATCTTATGGTCAAGATCCAACACTTCACCTTCATTTCACTGAAATTGGACATTCCAACACCACTTGAACACTCATTAAGCATTAGCTTGTTAAGTCGACCACACATTGGTTAAAACGACCACAGTCAATATGTAAAGTGTCACCTAGGTTCTAACTTGTCATCCAAGTTGGCCAAGTTTATCAATCTTGCTCCTCTTCACGTGTGCCATAAAATTCAAAATTTGACAGGTTATGTGCCCGCGTGACATGTCTTTGTGGTCATTTTAACAAACTATGTGGTCAATTTAACAATTCCTATAAAAAAAATGTCAAAATTGGGTCAAAACTCCCCCCTACCAAACTATGAGTTTCCAGAGACTTTAAGAATAACTCTATTGAGTTTGAATTTTTTATTGGGGTTTTAAATATTATAATCTCTGTAACAGTGAGTCCCATATAGACATTTTTGGGACCATCAGAAACCTCTTGATAAGTAGAGTGACATTCTGATGTTTTTTTTGGCATCATTTCAATTGCAAGTGGAGGAGATATTGAATTTCAATCATTTTCATTAGAAACTACAAGGGAAGCATGTGTAAGATGTGAATGGTTGCAATGACCATGAGAGGATGGTTTGGAAATGTGAGTATGGTATCCTAGCCTATTACCGATATGTGACCTTAAACCGAGCTCTAGGGAACAAATTTGAAATAATGTTCCCTAGGTGGATGACATGTCCCTAGCTCAACTAACCTCACATTAATGCATTTAATGGCGTGGAGGGAGGGAGAGAGAGAGAGAGAGAGAGGGGAGGAGAGAGAGGGGGAAGGAGGAAGGAGGAGGAGGAGGCCCATAGGTCTCGGTTCAAGGCACATAGGTCTCGGTTCAAGGCCCATAGGTCTCGGTTCAAGGCACATGAGACCTTGCCACAACGTGTTAGATGAGATTAGTTGTTCGTTTAGGATGTCTCTTGACATAGTAAGGTCAAAGTCAGTCTACGGCTTAGTAATGTTGGATTTCTTACAACCTCTTACTTGCTTGTGGATAATTATAGAATGCTCATAAGTTGTATTAGCATTGACGTCAAACTTCTTTAGGTCTATCATAAGATACCCTAGGGAACATCTTTAAAAAATCATATGTAATTCAAAATTAATTTTAAAAATTTCCAAATTTTGTAAATAGACAAATATTTCATTTTACCTTGCATGAAAATTTTTAAATCGTTCATTACCATAGAAGAGGTCATTGTGAAAATTCACCAATGTGTAGCTCTCGGTCATAGGCTAGGATACCATAGTATGTGTGGACGATGTGAGTGATTAATGAACTTTATTGATGAGTGGTCATACTTAAATATGTTGTGAATGGTTGCAATTGATGTCAAATGATAACAGCTAAATAAGTGTGTTCCAAGATCCAAAAGTTTCATCGTAAAACTCAATCACTATCAGTTGCCTAATGGATTGAAATTCCAAATGGTGAATGAATTCACCACACGGTGTAATGAGGTGGTGGAAATTGGCATTTTTCTTATTGTATATAGACAACATGTCTAGCTCATCACGGCCTCGGTGTATGGCATAGACACTACCAGCATATGAGTCCTAGGCAATCGGCTTCCATCGTTGAAAGAACATTGTAAATCTACCATTGTCGTAGGTTTGCATAGTTTTTAATGACGTAGGACAAGTTTCTAGTGACGCAAGACAATTGTCTAGGGTTCATATGCTTGAAGCAAGAGTCCTAAATAGACTTATTAGTGGAGTTACTTTGAGATAAACAATTTCTTTTGAGTTAGTTTCACCTTTTAATACATGAATTGCACTCCAAGTTCTAGCAACACAAACTTCATTGATTCCAAATAAAAAATGAAAATTCTCATGAGAAGCTACACATTTTGCATTATTGGTCAAAGGCAGCATCACACGGAAATAACCCTTGGTGGACAACCAACTTTTGTAGTTGGTGAAGGCTCCCATACATGATCTATAGTCTACAACAACTTGCAATAATATATAGCTCAACATTAATAAGAGCGGACTCTCTCTATCATTTTTTTAATCTTTTTGTGATACCCTCCCATGCTCCTCCTACCTACATTAGAAACCTTTAAGACATGTCTAGATTAAGACTATAATATATAAAAAGTCATGATTTAGGCCACTAAGAACTTATCTTTTACTATGCATTTCATCATTCATAAAGAGCTTGAATTCAATTGCACAAAACACCTAGATGTCGCATACCAATACAACTTGTAATTTTAAGTTTCATGAGTCATAAGAGGAGATCACCTTTTTGACGCTCATAAGCACTTACAATTTGATCTTCATTGTTTGTAACCCCCATCCAAAACTTATCACTTGGTAAGATAAATAGAGGTAGAATTTGACTCGGGAATCTTGTTGGTGTTACCCAAATCCAAAACAATCTAAGTATTTTGTTTTTGGATGATGAGAATGCTATCTAATTTCATCATTCTTCAAGCAACCAAGCCTAAATCACTCCCTTTCCTATTCCAAAAATGAACAGCCAATAGATAGATAGATAGATAGATAGATAGATAGATACACCGACCTCCAAGGGATAGCAACCAATATACTCAACATGCCATCTTGTGTCCTCAATTTTAGAAAACTATCATAATCAACCACCGTCCAATAAGTTCCCGAAAGGAAGCATATTGCCTCGAGTAGCAATGAGGCTCCCACCAACAAGAGCGCATTCAAGTTGAATTTCTCATGACATTATGAAGTTGAGCTAAGGTAAGTGTGCCAATGACCGAACGCAACCCAAGGACCGCACACCCACCACACAAATTTCATTCATGAGAACTCCTGAGGGAACTTCGGCACCATCACTATTAAGTGTTTTATTATAGGTACCGCACGGTGTGCGGTGAAGGGCTCAGTAAGCTTTTGAGATCCACCTGTGTATGTCTGGATTCAATTTGTGATAGCTTTCACAATCATGATATCTTTTAATTTTATTTTTTGTAGGAGAATCCCCACTTCACAATTAACAATCCTTCAAAATTTGAAACGATTTAAGCTTGTAAATTATTATTTACAAGGATTTGAAGATTGACCGTGCGGTCATTGGCACACTTACCTTAAGTCTTCTCTTTCAAATGTAAGCTTCAATTATATTTATAAAGCGATGCCCAACTTACATGGAGGTTGCCTAACACTCTCTCATGCCGTGCTCTTGCCATAGTCAACAAGTTGTTTAGGGGCATGCAAGTCCAACCGGTCCCATATTTGTATTGAAATCGGGGCATAAAGAGGAGGATGAAGGTGAGTGCAATGGGGGAATAATGTCCATCAAATAACAAAGGTCCACCGAACTTGCATCATCGTGTTGCACATTCCACGAATTCTATTTTGCGTAAGTGCATTAATATTCCAAAACATTACTCAACAATGTAGCTCAATTCACATTCTAAAAGCAAAAGTCGCCACATTGTTCAAAGCGGTAGTAACAGTGGGTAAACTTGTGAATCTTTGGTGGGCAAGCAGGGTTGACTACTTGAAGAATGTTAAGTCTCAACACCAAGTGGAGGGTTGCACTTCAATGTCATGTATCTGGGCCTTATGTGAGTGGGTCGAACGGGCATTTCAATCACACAGATCCCACTAAGGTCAGTGTTTCTTCTCTCTTCTCTGGGCCTTATGTGGTCACTCTTCTCAATTGGACATTTGTATATGAGGGGTACATGGCAAAGCTTGTAGTCGAGAACATATTAAAGACATGTGTTACAATGGGATCAGGCTATGTGCTCAAAACAAAAACATCAATTAAACTCAATATTTACGTTAACATAATTGTGAAAATCTATGACATGAGATTATTAAACAAAAAAATAAAACATCCCCTTTGACTTTCTTACAACTTTTGCATCTCAATTCCGACTCTAAAACTTGAAATACCAGTCTTCAAGATCCTCAAATGAGTACAAACATAACGAAGCAATTCGGGGTCTCACCAACAACCCCAAATTGTTGATGAAATTGGAAGCGCATAACATTATTCAAACCCATGACAGTGTTCTGTGGGACTAACAGTATTCCAAAGAATATTCCCCACATTCAGACCGAATGTGAAAATGCCGGGAATATTCCCTAGAATATTGTCGGTCCCACAAAACACTATTCATGGGTCTGAATAATGTTATGCGCCCACAACATGGCCGCGGTTCCTTAATAACACCAAATCTAAAATCAAGGGGATGTGGAATTGTTGGTAGATTCTTTGGAAGATAAGGCCGTGCGATTCAAGGAGTCAAGTGGCAATTAAGTTATCTAAGCCACCACTTTTGGCCTTCAAGAAGTGAGTACATGAGTCCGCAAGTGAATCTGCAACTGGGCAGGCTCGGAATCGGACTTAAAAGTGGGGCCCCTTTGAGCTTATTGGCGTCTTTTGGGCTATGGTCTCTTTTTCGCAGGTGTCCATGTTCCAAGCACCGCACCGCCGCTTGTCAAAGGACTAAGGTAGATGGGTCTTAAATGGTTGCCTTTTTTCCTTGCCTAGCCCACTTCTCGTAGCATATGAAACACATGATTGATGAGTGCGAGATGGTTACCAAATCCAAAATCGAGGCCGTAGCCACTTCCCTCATAATTTTCGGAGCTTATACGAATTCCTTACTCATTATCAAAGCGATGATTCTCGTGCTCGGTAAATGATTATATAGGTCCCTCACAACTATGTTGACTGTTGAGCTTAGAATGGTTAATAGATCGTCCAATATCTTTTAAACACGTGTCTTTTCGGTTCGTTCTTAGATCCACACCAAACCAGATACCACTCAAATGTAGGTGGTTGATTAAGAGGAGCAGCTGAATCAGGACAAGTCTACCTTACTTGTGTTATGTTAGCTTAAAATTTTGCGGCTGCATTGGGCTTACCTAGAGCTCGCATCAGCTAAGGATAATGTAGTTAGCCTCGTCTTCTGCACCGATGATATGTGCAATTAGGTTGCCTCTTTACCCATGCAATTCACCTTGGATCAAAATTGAATAATAAAGACTAAGAATTCTATAACTTCAACCATATAGCAACCATGGAAAAAGATGTATTTCTATTGCAATATTAAATATTTAAACTAGTGTGGAATGTCAGTAAATTAGCGTGGGGCAACCTAATTGCACATATCATTGTAGCTCTCTCCCTAATGGTCCATGGGAGGAGGAGTTAAAGTTAGACTAGTTATGTGCCATAACTGGATATCATGAAGAAAGTAAAGAATTTGCAAACCTAACTAGGCTACATTGTTTTGTCTAATTAGTGTGTATTTGGAGTTACATGTTGTTATAACTTTTTGCCAAGAGTATCATTTTTTACACAAATAACATGAGTACACTAAACATAATATTTAGGGTCACTAATTCTAATTATTTTGATCAATACTAACTGTAAACCATGGTGTAGTGTCACCAACACTAAATGTTAACCCGGCATTATTTGCCATTCCTTGTAAAAGAATTTGGAGGATTATAGATTTACAGTGTTGCAATTACTATCACTTACCAAGTGATTTTTCATCCAAATTTCAATCATCCATGACAATATCTCATCACAAGTTGATGACAAGAGAAGGTAGGATTTTGGTCAATGGATGCACTCATCCATCATCGATGACAATGTTTGTTCACTTATTCATAAGAAGCGTCATCCAAAAAGTTACCATAGTGACATAAAATAATACCATATGACACTAAATATCATATGTAGTGTAGTTTAGTACACACACCAAAGAATATGATATAACTTAGTTGGTAAAAAATGATAATGTCGGTAGAAATAGCAACACGTAACTCCAAATGGTAACCCACACTAATTAGACAAAATGATATAGTTTTTTGCCCGAACAAAGGATGGTAGGATTTTGACCAACCCATGCAGAAATAAAACAAAACTTGGCACTAGTTAAGTTTACAAGCAATGTGGCCGCACAAATAAAATTAACAACTATTTAAACTAACACTTCTCTCTAGCACTCCTTAACATTGGTTACCTCCTAACTAGCGGTGTGGTTGGGTTCCATTGCATCCAAATTCAAAGTTAAATGTCAGAGGGACTTCAACAAATTTTCTATTTGAACTTGGGGCCTACTATCGAACACATCCAGTTTAAAGCGGAGAATGTTGTATGGAATGCTTAGTATTGTTATGGTTAGAAGTGTTATGGGTTAGGCAACCTCCACGTGTCACCATGCTATGGGTCATAGCGTGGACCCTCACAACCCCAAAACCAACATCAAAAACCCCCAAACTAACCTACATTCTCATGTGCAACTAGGCTTGCCTCACACTAACTTATCAACATTCCAAACTATTTCGAATATTTATTACTATGATAACAAAATGCATGAAACATGGTTTCAATGTGGTTGCTATATGGATGAAGAAACAAAGCTGAATTTTTTTATGTTATGATTTTGATCCAAGATCATGTACTTGGATAAAAAAAAAGGCAACATGTTCGTGACCTAATTGCACATACATAGCAATGTAGTGAGGTTGAGTTTGGATAAATAAGCCATAAGACAATAACAGCCACTTCACACATGAGCCAAGAGCCATGACCATGTAAATGTGAGGACCCTTTTTCTCTACCAAAGGTTGTACCATTGACATGGTCCGCCGGAATTTGCATCAGGCTTACCTCCAAGAGGTGGCCCTGACACAAATTCCCGCAAACCATGAAAACATTATCCATAGTTTGCCATGTAGGAATCCATGTAGACTTTACACGCATGGTTAATTTCTTTGGTCCCTTAGACCTTCACCTTCTAGTGTGGTAACTGAACTTGAACGGCCTCCCCTTTTCAACCAATGAGAGATCTTGAAACGCGATGGTCACAAGTCATAGACCATGAAACATTTATCTATAGTTTGCCATGTAGGAGTCTCTGTAAACTTTTCATCCCACGGTAATTCCTTTGGGCCCCTTAGGCTCACCTTCTAGTGTGGCAAGTAAACTTGGACGGTCTCAACATTTCCGACCAATGAGAGATCTTGAAACTTAATGGTCACATGTCATAGACCATTGAACATTTATCTATAGTTTGACATGTAGGAATCTTTCTAGACTTCTCATCCACGGTAATTCCTTTGGGTCCCTTAGGCCTTCACCTTCTAGTGTGGCAAGTAAACTTGGACGGTCTCGATGTTTCCGACCAATGAGAGATCTTGAAACACAATGGTCACATGTCACAAACCATGAAACATTTATCTATAGTTTGCCATGCAAGAATCTATGTAGATTTTTCATCCCATGGTAGTTCCTTTGGGCCCCCACTTAGGCCTTCACCTTCTAGTGTGCCAAGTAAACTCAGACGGTCTCGACATTTCCAACCAATGAGAGATCTTAGAATGCAATGGTCACGGGCCTTCGGTCTCAACGTTTCCGACCAACATGAGATCTTAGAATGCCATGGTCACGGGCCTTCGGTCTCGTGTGTGTGTGTGTGAATTGGCCTTGAAAGGAGGGAGGGAGGGTAGGTGTTTTACGGGTGCCACAAAATCCTAAGCCCCAGCCACGTCCACAAAAAGGACTTGGACCACGAGTCGGCTCTGATATTTTGGGACGCCCACCGAATAAGTTAGCTAGTGTTCTCTTCTTCCCGTTGAATGAGACGCCGGGGACCTGTCACGGGCGCTTTTGCCATGTGGGTCACTAGCTGCGATGACTCATCACCCCCCCCCCCCTTTCAAGTAAGTAGTTACGAGGAGGACACAAGTATAAGCTTTTGTAGTTGGAACTCGAAAGCACATGCTCCGAAAGTTGGATTCCGAGCCGGGCGGGCCAATGAGGGGCCAGATTGAGATACAAGGATTTTGTGGTGATGCCCATGACCAGCAATTTTTTTTTCACTTTTTACTGGGAGGTGAAATGACTATTTTAGTGGTATTATACATTGCAATTTCGGCTATGTGAGCATATTAGGAAATTGTAAATATTGCGATGAAATATGTGGTAGAATAAAATTGCCGCTATTTTAAAATGGTTATAGAGAATTGCAAATGCGATACATGTTTGACTGGCTTTTGGAACTTTAGCTAAGTGACAAAAATAAAATATTGCAAGGCCACTATTGGAACAAGGAAATGCAGTAGTAAATATGCGAAACTACATCTCACAAATCTTTGTAGAAAAAATTTAGAAGGAAACCACTTCTTTATTCAGAATGGCATGCATTGCCAATAAGCCATTTGAGTACATAAAGCAAACTATTAATCCAAGAATGAAATGAAAACCACTGGAAAGTTGTAGAATTCAAGCAAAAAAATAACATTTGATTTCCCGCCAAAAATTATGGAGTGATGTGCTGCCTAAAATTGACCATTTAGGCTAACAATTCAGGTTGACTCGACCTGCATTGGCATGTACATTATAACTGCAAATATAGTATTATTAATATTTAGGTCGACTCCACCTAAATCGACAAATATGTTCTCCTCATTTAGGTCGAGTCAACCTAAATCGACAAACATGTTCTCCTCATTTAGGTCGAGTCAACCTAAATCGACAAATATATTGTCTTCATTTAGGTCGACTCCACCTAAATGGACAAACATATTGTCCTCATTTAGGTCGACTCAACCTAAATTGACAAACATATTGTCCTCATTTAGGTCGACTCCACCTAAATCGACAAACATATTGTCCTCATTTAGGTTGACTCCACCTAAATCGACAAACATTCTCCTCATTTAGGTCGACTCAACTTAAATCGACAAACATATTGTCTTCATTTAGGTCGACTCAACCTAAATCGACAAACATATTGTCCTCATTTAGGTCAACTCCACCTAAATCGACAAACATTCTCCTCATTTAGGTCGACTCAACCTAAATCGACAAACATATTATCCTCATTTAGGTCGACTCAACCTAAATCGACAAACATATTATCCTCATTTAGGTCGAGTCAACCTAAACTGACAAACATATTGTCCTCATTTAGGTCGACTCCACCTAAATCGACAAACATTCTCCTCATTTAGGTCGACTCAACCTAAATCGATAAACATATTGTCCTCATTTAGGTCGACTCCACCTAAATCGACAAACATATTGTCCTCATTTAGGTCGACTCAACCTAAACTGACAAACATATTGTCCTCATTTAGGTCGACTCAACCTAAATCGACAAACATATTATCCTCATTTAGGTCGAGTCAACCTAAACTGACAAACATATTGTCCTCATTTAGGTTGACTCAACCTACATCGACAAACATATTGTCCTCATTTAGGTCGACTCAACCTAAATCGACAAACATATTCTCCTCATTTAGGTCGACGCCACCTAAATCGATAAACATATTGTCCTCATTTAGGTCGACTCAACCTAAACTGACAAACATATTGTCCTCGTTTAGGTCGACTCCACCTAAATCAACAAACATTCTCCTCATTTAGGTCGACTCCACCTAAATCGATAAACATATTGTCCTCATTTAGGTCGACTCCACCTAAATCGACAAACATATTGTCCTCATTTAGGTCGACTCAACCTAAACTGACAAACATATTGTCCTCATTTAGGTCGACTCCACCTAAATCGACAAACATTCTCCTCATTTAGGTCGACTCCACCTAAATCGATAAACATATTGTCCTCATTTAGGTCGACTCCACCTAAATCGACAAACATATTGTCCTCATTTAGGTCGACTCAACCTAAACTGACAAACATATTGTCCTCATTTAGGTCAACTCCACCTAAATCGACAAACATATTCTCCTCATTTAGGTCGACTCCACCTAAATCGATAAACATATTCTCCTCATTTAGGTCGACTCCACCTAAATCGATAAACATATTCTCCTCATTTAGGCTCCAACTTCGACGGCTTCAACACAACAACCATGCACAACACTGTCTATCAGGTCTGGAGGTTGGAGTGTGGACTTTGGAGTCTAGATGCACAACTTTAAAGCGATAGATGGGCAGGGACATGAGGGAGTGGAGCGATGGATGGGCGGCGGCGTGAGGGAGTGGAGTGATGGATGGGCGGCGACGCAAGGGAGTGGAGCGATGGATGACGTGATCAACCTGGCCCAACGGCGAAGTGAGGCTGGAGGCGGGAGGCGGGGGCGGCAGATCCCAACTATGGGTGATTTGATTAGGGCATATTTAGGCGATTTGATTGGGGCTAGATTTGATTATTACAATAGGGAATTTCGTACCATCATTTAGGTTATAGCATTGAGTGCAAAGAATCGCCCAAAAAAAATTCACTGCCCATGACTCATCCGGCAACGAGCAAGAGAGAGGAGAGAGGAGAGAATGGAGGCTCTTCACTTGGCCTGGGACGGAACCTGTTTGCCGCCATTCGTCGTGCATGCACCCCCGAACCCTAGCTTTTTTTTTGGGGGGGGGGGGGTCACTAAGGTAGATGTGTCTTAAATGGTCACGTTTTCTCCGACTAGCCCACTTCTCCTAGGGTATGAAACAAGTGATTAGTACGGGATGGCTAGCGAAATCCAAGTCGAGTCCGTAGCCACTTTCCTCTTGATGTTCGGAACACGTATGAGTGTCTTGTTCATTATCCAAGTGAAGATTCTTGTGGTCATTAGATGGTCATATAAATCCATATATGGTCATGCATTTACCACTAAACCCTAGCTTTGGGGGGGGGTCACTAAGGTAGATGTGTCTTAAATGGTCACATTTACTCTGACTAGCCCACTTCTCCTAGGGCATGAAACCAACGATTACTACGGGATGGCGAGCGAAATCCAAGTCGAGGCCGTAGCCACTTTGCTCTTAATGTTTGGAACATGTATGAGTGTCTTGTTCATTATCAAAGTGAAGATTCTTGTGGTCATTAGATGGTCATATAGATCCATATGGTCATCCATGCACCACCAAACCCTAGTTGGGGGACACTAAGGTAGATATGTCTAGAGTGATTGTCGTTGTTGTTTTTTTCCCGACTAGCCCACTTCTCCTAGGATATGAAGCACATGATTATTACAAGATGGCTAGCAGAAAATCCAAATCGAGGTTGTAGTTACTTTCCTTGTAATTTTTAGGACTTGTATGAATATCTTATTCATTATCAAAGTGAAGGTTATTGTGGTCATTAGATGGTCATAAAGATCCACCATGGTTGTGTTGAATGTCTAGAATGGTTATTATATATTTGAGCAGGTAGTCCAATCTCTTTTAAACACAAGTGTTTTTTGGGTGTTTGTGTTTGGATCCACATCTAATCACATATCACTAGAGTATGGGTGTGTGATTGAGAAAAGTTACCGAATAAAGGCATGTGTACTTTATTGGTGGGTTTACATTAGGGTTCAGGTCCAAGACACTTGGGGTCCAAAACCACCCTTGAATGGACCTTACTTTTAGACTCGAGATTGAACCTAAGCTCGAAGATTGGTTTCTCAAACTATGTATAGTGTCCATGGTAAATATCGTGGGCATACTTATAGTGTGATTTACCCTTCAATGCATTGTAGTGTGACCTATAATATACACCATCACGCTTTACAATAGCGCAGAACAGGTATGATTTGGATCTCACTTTGTTGGAAGCCTCTCAAATGCAAACTATTTTCCATCCAATTGAATATCGTAACCTACAACGTAGACATCTGATGTTATATAGTGTGGGTGAGAATAATGTGCATCCACAGTAAAATCTTTATGTTTTAGCATCAATTTCCTCATTTATAGTGTGGCCACAATGTTGTTCATAAAAAACGTAGTTAGGAGGAGTATTTTTTGAACAAAGATTGCCAAGATTTGATGGGGAAGTGATGCCACATTAGCGCCAAATTTTTTTTTCATACCTTTAGCCCGGACCCTAGTGTAAACTCCTTGGGTCCAAAATCTTGCTCTCGAGCAATAAAAGTGTTCGATTTGGAGTTTCTTTGGTCTTGGACCCCGATGTAAGGAGAGTTGAACCATCTATTCCTGATTACGGCCCCATTGGGAATCTATAGGGTGCCAAAATTTCAATCATGTTGGGGCTAATTTTAGTCATTTCTCTTTGTGGGTGGTTAAAATAAAGATCCACATGTCATGGTTTCTAATGTAGGCTGCTTGCCCATCATATTTATGGCATCTACATTTCCACTAGAATATGGTGAGCAAGCGGCCTACATGGAAACTAACCCTAAGTCTCCAACTTTAGTTATGGTATTACTAGGGAATCGATAGTGCCTTGACACATGTCCCCGGTATTGAGTGCCAAAGTAAGTAGGAATTTGTCTCAAAATGAGCACATATGGCAGACTCTTGATATAGGCCAACTTTTGGCTTCAAAAATTCACATTAATTTCAATTTAGGAAATATAATTACTCAAAAAAATTGCAATCCTCCGAATTTCTATCTTCCTACATGGAAATAATTACACCGCCTTATACTTCTCTAGATTTGGCGTAGAATCTCTTGAGTGATTGGTTATGGGCGCCTCTACTCCACATAAACCCATTTTAAGTTTCAGTGGGACATGGGTCGCCCGATTTGGTGGAGGATTCCATTTCTCAAGATAGGAAGGAACAGGTGGTTCATGTACCTAATGTTTTACGAAGCAAAGTCAAGTATGTTCTAGAATGTCTGAACGATGATGGTGGAGGGATACCCAAATCTCAAGGAAGAGGTTGGCGGTTCGAATCATGGCTGTGAAATCTCCTCTCTACCTGACGGATAATTTGCCAAGTGGTCAACTGCCTCCTATGCTTTGGCGTCGGCCTGTCGGCCTTCTGTCTCAAAAAAAATGTCCGAACAACCTATTGAATTCTTGTTAGTAAAAAATGAACTCATGATTAAGATGTATGGCACTCCGTAACTCCAAATAGTAATACGCTCTAATTGGGATAATCAACGTAGTAACGAAGAATCCACACTAAAAATGGAGGATAATTTTGTAGTTGCACACTATTTATGGACCCCATGCTATATAACATCGGAGGTCCAAGAACAAATAATGGCATCTCCTTCAAATCTGGCTTGTTTTTCACGACCAGACCATATATCTTCTAGAATTTTCTTATGCGCATTATCCCCTCCCCCCAATATATAAATATATAAATATATTATTTCTATATATATACTTTTTATCTTTTATATATTATTTATTTATTTGCAGGACATGGGACGGTGGTGTATCACATGCGTGAGTCCTCCTCGCCCATTTTTCAGCTCTCATTTCTAGCTGCTGGCAGACTCATGTGTAAGAAATAAATGGCACGTGTATTATGAAACACACGTAAATTAATGTTCGTTGCACTATATTGGGTATGATGATCAATTTGGGCCACACTAATAACAAGGAATCCACACTAAAAAAAATAGCAGGGTAATGGTTCTAGCACCCTCTATCTTAATGTGGGTCTATGAACGGGGAGATTTGACCTCTAGTTACAAATGTATAGGTTGAGTTTGAGAAATAACCAATTCAAGTTCAAAAGTTTAGGCAAATTGCTGACCATTTTAGAATAATCTATAGAATACATCTTAAACCAACGAGCAGCTTCAATCAACAAGTCGCAAAGAGTGCTATATGCCTTATTATATCCTACACACATGGCTAATTCTGGTTGGGTTGTCCGACCAAGGCCAAACTTTGGTTGATTTTAGAGACCATCACTTTAAACCAACACTCACTTAACTTACAATCGGACTCCACTTGAAGAACAAGTTAATAACACCATAGAATCACAACACATATGTGACCGGTTCCAATTGGCTATTAAACTTTGGCCCATTACAAAGACCACCCCCCTAGGTCTCTTCCCTTAGGGTAGAGCCAATAAAGGAAAAACTAAAAGATATGAACACATAACTGGTTCGATTTGGACACATTTGGATCTCTACCCATTTTGGCCAAAACCTCCCGAGACATTGGTGTGGGTTGGTTAGTTAGTTGCTCATACCATGCCCACACTAGGACCAACAACTAGACCGAAGCAATGGGAAAATTTCCATCTTCATAGGAGTTTGTGTCATGTATGCAATGTAGTGGACGGGTGGAACTGCATTACATTACATCCAATGAGGTTCATGTGAGTAGGACGAAAAACCCTTACTAATAGCAGTAAATATAAGAAAGAGATAAACTTTCCCTATCAAGAGGGACTCCTCCTACTGCTAAAGAGCAGTGACTAACCCTATTGTGGGCATGGTATTAGTTATACCATGCCTATACTAGGACCAATGATCGGTCCACGCTAGTGGGAGAGTTTCCATCTTGATAGGAGTTCTTGTCTTGTATGCATTGGTGAAACTGTAGTGCATTACATCCGACGAAGTTACTGTGAGTAATACAAAAAACCCTTATTGGTAGCAATATATTTTCCAAAAGTGTGAATGAATGTAATTAATTATATTAAGCCTAATAAAGCTTGATGAACCTAATTATGCTTACCAAACTAATTAAGCCTCATTAATCCTAAAATGTGCTTACCTGAATTACTTATGATTTAATTTACATATGAGAATTGATGTGCTTAATTACACTTGTTTAGGCTTTGTTATGCTTAACTAGGTTTAATGAGCTCACCTGCACTTCATTGGGCTTAATTAGTTCAAATGTGTATGAATACCATAGTTTCATAGTAGCTTGGGTGGGTCAATTCCTAATAATTAATTAAAGTGACCAAAACAATTAGGCCAATCAAAAAATAATATAATAAGATCATGTAGTTTCAAAATACAATTAAATAAGTTAGGCATTCATCCAAGTTTCTATTACGGTTTTTGGATGGCTATTGCTAATTTCATCTAAGGTGGCTGATTTACACTAGACCCTTACCTTCACCTCCGAAGCTCCCATTAGTTACCCTAAACTCTTATGTGACATGGGTTGTTATGTGTTAGAGATACATGAAAGTTGTGAAAGATTGTGGGTAAGATGTGTTAGAATGGCGAGACAAAAGACTCACAAATGACTTTGCAATGTGTTTTAGACCTATTGATACCTAAAAGCTAATTTATCAAATTACAACAAATGTGAGCCAAGCTCTTGTGCTTTGGGCATTAATATGATCTTTAGAAAAGAAAAAGAAAAGAAAAAGAAAAGCAAACCATATCAATGATTTCCTATAAAAATTTAGGCACCCTTTAATTTACATATATTTTGTCCAAGCTGCTAGGAAACTATAGTACTTGTAGAAACTCAAGCCTTGCACTCAATTACCTTCAATTACAGTTATTTACATTTAATTGCAATTAATCACACTTAGTTAATTTGAATGTGTAAGAATACTTGTGAAAGTAGAAGTCATTAACTACAATATCATAAAATAAACACACTCAAAACAAAACACTAATTTAAGTTCCATTTTAGAATGGCAAAGACCCTTCCAAATGGTAAGTCACAAAATTGATCACCTCAATGCCAATGAGGATTTTGTAATATTTTTGACTTCCAAGATACTTCCATGCTTTATTGATGGTTTCACTTCGAAAATGAAATCCCAATCAATTGCTTTTTTACTAAATGGAAGTGAACACATATATTGGATTTTGGACCTTCAAGGTGAAGTGCACTCATTATAGGTTATATGAACAAACAACCTTCAAGAAAGCAAGGACATTTTTTTTTTCGAAGTCGGATGGGATGGGCACCAGTTTTCGATTGGGATCATAAAATTTTAAGTTTTCTTTTGGAAACTTGCTCAGGGTTGCCAGATCGCAGACCCCGGCTCCTATCCACCTCCCATTTAAAGTTCATAGGGGAAGAGTTAGCGTCCGCCATCTTGAAATCTCCTTGCTACCCAGAAAGGATAAGTTGTGTAAAGTAAGTATCAAATACGAGACCCCGAGTCCTGTCACGGCCTTGAAAAGCCAGATATGTTTTTGTAGCTTTTTCCAAATTGGCAAAGCTTGAGGAGGCTCTAGCTCCAAGCCCCACCTCCCGCCCCAAAAGGGCATCCACTTCGCTTTCCTCGCAAGTTGACAACTGGACACATGGCCTACGCACGAGCCTTGTAAGGGCCACTTCACACACGAGACCGAGAGCCCGTGACCACTACACTTCAAGCACTCTCATTGGTGGAAAAGGCGGAGCCGGTCCAAGTTCGCTTCACACTACGCTCGAGGGACCAACGGAGTATGTGAATGCAAGATGGATGTAAAGTCTACATGGATTCCTACATGGCATCCAAATGGATCATGTTTCATGGTCACTTGGACTATTTTTAAAAACCACCTCTTGGAGGTAGGCCTAACACAAAACCGGGAGACCATGGCACTCCAAACGATCACAACTGTTGATTTATTTTATTTTGTCATGTGTGAAGACCCACATGAATAGAAATTCATTGAAATAGCATTTGGTTGAGGGCATGGTCGCATATGACTTCACACTACACTTGAGGGTCCATGACCACACTACATGATTTTGGAGGTGTCTTGGGACAACCTTTGGACACTTTCTTTTGGAATCTCACAATTTCAAAGTCACGCCTCTTGGCTCATGTGTGAAGAAGTGGCCCCAAAGCTGGTTCATGTGGGTTCCCAAGTCCTAAGTCCTAGTTCATTTGAGGTCAATCCGTGCAATCTCAGCCGTTGACATCATGGAAGTTGGGACTCACCACTTCACACACAGTCCCAAATCCTAAATCCCAAGTATGACATGGCTGCCTACATGGCAATATTTTTTGGAGGTGAGGCTTGGGACTTGTGTTGAGAGCCATGTGGAGCAAAAAACTATGTCCAATTCGCAACACAAGTCTTGTGAATGTTTTTGCATAAAATAATCAAGATCCGATTTTAATGATAATTAACCATATTTTAATGGTGTCTTGAGGCTCACAAGTTGGGACTTTGCCTCCATGTTAGGACTTGCTAACATGAGTGGGATGTGGGACTTGGGACCCCATGCGAACCAACCCTAAGACTTTGGTTCCAAAGGAAACTTAAGTTAGGCCTTACCCAAGTTAGTAGAGTTTCCCCCGATCAACCCTTCACCTATTTGGAACGTGAACTATTATAACCTAACATTCACATTAATACACTACATAAACTTGAACCAACATCACTAAAACTTTGTCTAAGATGAGTTCACCTCTAATCATCATTTTAAGCATCTAGTATGAATATTTATGTTTACTATCGTACTTTATAATTGTTGGTAGTTCAATGCATCTCGACACGTAGTTTTTGGACAATGATACGAAATTTTAAAGTGTGATTTATAGATGTGTCCGAAAGTAACTCCAAGCTCCCATGCTAACTCCTAAAGGTGTTTTTGGAACCCGATTTGGATCTCTCATACATAATGTGTTTTGAGATCGTACAACATGATATAGATTGTGATGTGACTTTTTGGTGGATAGTGATAGTTTGTTGTCTTGCAAGATTATTCTCCTCAACACCCACACAAAATACATGAAAAGAGATTGAGAAAGATTTCATCTCATCATGTACAAAGACTCGATAATACACAAATAATATGTACATGCTAAAAGCATTTTGGGGTTACCACAACACCTTCAATTCAAGCATGACTCTATAGTATTAGGGAGTCTCAAGTCTTTCTTTTCAATTAGACCAACAAGTTGATATTAGCCTCTACCTCGTGGAGGCCACCGTACTCCGCCACTCTAGGGAATTAGCCAGTTTGACACCACCCTGATGTATCTTTAGTCCCATAAGCCTTTTGGCTTCCCGGACTCTAAAATCAATTTCATTTCATTTCATTTCATTTCATTTCATTTCATAATGATCCAATATGGGTAAGGGATGCAATTAGGTGTAGAAACCACATATACTAATGTTGGAAATTTTACGGAATAATACGACTCGTAAGGTGATGTCTAGGGAGTTTTGGGTAAAGTTGGTCGAGATCCAAGTGTTTATGAATCCAACCAGTTACATGTCGGAATCTATTGCATTTTTCTTCTTCATTAATTTAATTGATCACCTAAGAGATTTTGCGCCATATATGGAGAAGTATAAGGCGGTGCAATTTTTTTCCCGTGTAGGAAGATAGAATCAGGAGGATTGCAATTTTTTTGGTAATTTTATTCCTTGAATTGAGAAAACTATAAAATTTTAAAGCCCAACATTGGCCCAAACATATTACAGTCAAACCTCTATAAATGTTACAGGTCGGGAGTAGCAAAAAAATAACATATATAGAATTATAACAAGTAACACTTATAGAATTCATACCAATGATTAATAACATTTATAGAAATAACACTTAAAATTTCCGAAAATGAAGAACATAACGTTTTATAAAAATAAAAAATGAAAGTACAAATGATAATGTATAATTCAACTAAGCTAATTGAAAGAAATAATCTATATAGTAGTAACTTGACGAGATTCTTCCAACTAAACTAACTGAAGAAAAGAGTCTATAGTAGTCTGACGAGAAGCTTCCAAATGATGAGATGAAACTTCCTTCTAGAGTCCTTGAATGCTCATGATGTGTGATAGGGCATCATTTGGTCTTTGTTCAAAGTATTTCTTCAAAGTCTCTAGAGAACGCTCAACAACACTCAATCCTACAACTTCTTCTACCACATCAACCATAACCTCATCAACATCAATTTCTTGATGTTTTGAGGAGTATATATCCAAAAACTCCTCATTGGTAGGTTCATAGGGGTTGTTTAAATCAAACTTCATCTCATAATTGAGGTATTCACGAGCACCCACCACGTCACCCACCTCACTATCAAATGATAACAACGTCAGTTGATGAAGTAGAGTAGCAACTTCATCAACCTCTACCAAGCGCCTAGCTTCCTCTATCTCCCTCTCAATAGAGATCGAAAGAACACATGTGTGACTCCAACAATTTTGAATTGTCGATGTGGTAACTCCCTTGAAAGTGCACAAGGAGGAAGGATCTCTAAATAAGAGAGAATATTTGACTTGTGCACAAAGAATATGTGATTACGTGTTTAAAATGTATGCTCTCATATATTATTACCTTGATTTTCTCAAAATTAACACTTATAGAGGTCCAATTAACAAAGAAGGGAGTAGAGCATGTTATAACACTTAACACATAACACTCACTAGTCTTACCAATTGTGTTTTTGTAGGGGAGTAAAATTTTCTTAACATATATGAAATTATCACGCTTATAGGGGTAACACTTATAGAGGTTTAACTGTACCAATGTCTAGAGTATGTCATAACCGCTCACTCTTCCTCACTTTAGGATCAAAACCAAGGACATGTCTCACGACACTATTGGTTCCGGCATGATTGAAATTCAGCCGCAACCTAATCGAAATTCAATCTTAACCTAATCGAAATTATGGCACCCTATAAATTCATGATGAGGTCTTGGTCCGGATTAGGTGCTTCAACAATAATCTACACATCCATCCTACAATAATCATCGATTTGCCTAGAGTTTTTGAACTTAGAACCAGTTGTTTCTCAACCAACTCAACCAACTCATCCGTAACAGGCGCTCGGAATTCCCCATTCATCCGCGGTCTACTTCTGCAAAATCAGTGTTTGGGGAGATTTGTGGTGGGCATAATAGGTCATACTTGGTTGCATGTTGTCATCTTTCGGGTTTTTGTTTATTAATTCGAGGCATATTCCATACATTCCTCTATAATGATCGGTAGTTTTCCTGTAGTCTCGAACTTCAACCGGTTATGTCCCAAACTCAAGCGATCCATCAATAACTAAGTCGATTCTCCTCGTTCATTGCTGCAAATTTGAAGTTGTCAACAAGGGCGTTGCCAACCTTGATTTCTAGGGTAGGTCCGCTCGGGAAATCTAATTTTATATAGTACATATTTTTCAAGAAAAATGTAATTTTCTATATATGACCTAGGCTTTCAGGTGGACCTTTGGGCCCAGGGTAGGCTTGGCCTACCCATGCCTAGGCCTGGCGACGCCCTTGGTTGTCAAGGCACATCGTTACTGCAAATCGCTGTAACTTTACCACGTGACAAAGGTCGATGAGCTCGTTGACATTGTATGGAGTGCTAGTAGCTACCACCAAATTGAAATTATGTTAAAAAACACTGTATAGTTTATATATCCAACAATGATATGTCCCCATCATTAAGGGGTTGTTTACACCATGGACCATGAAGTTGTCCCAAGGTCCTGTAAAATTTGTGATTGGCTGTTGAACTCTACATGGGACCACTTCAGTTTACACCAAGGAAAAAATGTTAGAGTGACCATGAAGTTTGAGGTCCCCAAAAGACATATTTTAAGGCTTGCATTATCCATTGACATCGTCCAACGGGTTTTGCAGTGGGAGAGGCAAAAGAGGTGCTATGGTAAAAAAAAATGCAGGGGCCCATGGTAGAGAAATGTTGTTATATTGATTTTTTTGGGGGGGAGAGAAGATGAGGACAAGAGAAGACAAGATAATGGTCAAGCTTGAATTTTTTTCAAAAATGCCCTTTTTGGACATATTGAAAAAAAAATCAACACATTCACTTTTTGGTGCATGGTCATTCCTCTTGATCCACATTCGATTTACACCTAGTGACGGGCCCAAAGGCTTTGTAAATTGTTTTTAATAAAAAATTGGACCATGGAAGTTGGACCATCAAGTCGAACCATGAAAAAGGCCATCTTCCATGGTCCGACTTCATGGTCCCATGGTGTAAACCGGCCCTAAGTTTCAGTATGCCTTATAATGTTCAAATCTGATGAGCTCGAATCTTGAAGGTTAGTATGTCAAATTTTACGGGGACTAAGTTACAAGGACCGAGTCGAGACAGAGGCTACACAATTTAATTGTTAATTTGCATACGGTTTATGACATAGGAATCATTGTACGAGCCCCCCCCCCCCCCAACAACATTTAGGCCAAGGATTTGTGGTGTCTACGTAAACTCGTAGTTCAAGCTTAGATAGATGCCACAAACCCCAAACCCTCAACAAGTATTAACATCAATTCTTACTCAGTCTATGAGATTGAGCCTATATTGTATACAACATGTTACAAAGAGGAAGTGAAAATGCAGTCAAGTGTGATGACAGTGATCATATATGATTCATTTAAAATTCTAAGTCGTTTGGAGGAGTCAAGATTCCTCTCTATCATCTATTACATGTAAGGTTACATCTATTACATGATGAGGCTAATTTAGTTAGCTTCCTTAATCCAACACCTACTTTTGGCTTTTAATCGGCAGTTTGGTCGCTTTAATTTGGTGGGTGAGTAACACACGGTAATTTAGCTGCCGCATTGATGATACTTGGGTTAGTCATTCTCTGCAAAAGCCAAGCTACACCCACCACCCCCATAATGAGGAGTGCTATCCACTGAGCTATGACACGCTTGATTTTTGTGCCCGAGGTGGGCAAATTAGGAGGCAACATGTGGTTGTGAGGTGCCGACCAACTTGTATGGTGGGTATTCTATAATGAAAAAAAACAATTCGGCAACATTTTGTCTTACATGTGACCACTTTAGAGACATGACACAACCAATATTGGCATTAAACTTGGTTTTCATTGGCAAATGACCCATGTAGAATCCGCTAATGATGTTGTCCACTTACACAACATTGAACAATCAAAGAGTCCCCCCCCTTATAACACCACATTGGGAGTTAGAGAATCTTCGATTATGGACCCTAGACCAACACCTTCCTCAACTCCGATTTCAGCGATTTCAAATCTTCGGTCTCGATTCGCAATTGCTAACATGCTCAAGCTTCTAATGCTCAAATCCATCGGTTGGATGATTCCACAGATTTGGAGATGTCCACATTAGCTATATGAAAATTTAAGGAGGAAGAGACTCTTGACTTTGAGAATGAATATACTTTCATACGAGCTCCCAAGCTCAATGTGCCCGTTTTAGGGCCACTCGACTCCACGGGAGCACTCCCAAATAAGTTCGCAAATTCCATTCCCCATGTTTTACGATGCAAGTTAGAAGGCCACGAGGTGTGAAAATGATGCATGTGTTGTGTGGGATATATGTGGTGTTAATGGGTATCCAAAGTTTTGCAAGTTGCTTCTCTCTTGCATGTTTACGATTATGATATTTGGAGCCACCCATGCATTTTGAGCCCACTTCCAAATAGATATTTGTGTCTAAAAGGCCTCACACGTAGTTAGGGCCACTTCACACACAAGACTGAAGGCCCGTGACCATTGCAACCTAAGAGCTCTCATTGGTCGAAAGGGCGGAGACCATCCAAGTTCACTTCACACACAAAGGTGAAGGCCTAAAGGCTCAAAGAAGACTTCATGGATGAAAAGTCTACATGGAGTCCTACATGGCGGACTATGGATAAATAGTCATGGTCTCCCGGAATTTGCGTCAGGCCCACCTCTTGGAGGTGGGCCTGACGCAAATTCCGGGAGACCATGACTATTTTAATTTTTTTCCAGCATGACAAATTTCAAGACAGATTGCAGGGCAGATTCCAAGATAGATTCCATGATAGATCCCAAGACAAACAAACACCACCAAGTAATTCTCTTAAATTGATAGAGTTTGAGACATATTATATTAAACCAAATCCTCCCCTCTTTTTCCGCCAACAAAATATGCAATGGTCCCGCAACATGATCCATTCTCACTTCACACTATGCTTGAGGGCCCGTGACTACATAAAACAGCTTTCCCAACACTCTTGGTACGGCCTTTGGATGAGAGTCAAGGGTCCTCACCATTACAAGGTCACGGCTCTTGGCTCGTGTGTGAAGTGGCCCTCAGTGTAATTTGTGGGAAGTCAATGGACTCTCATTCACATTGGTCAGTGGACATAAAGATGTTTCTGTCAATCTCTTCTCTAATTCACCAAAAGCATCAAAAACAAAAAGTCAACACCGATGACTTATGGAGTTTCCGGTTTTTTCTTCTCTTTTCCTTGGCATGCCCATGGTAATCTTAACTAGGGTTTTTGAGGAAAGGAACTAGAAGCATATGATGGGAACCCTATTATATTGTAGACATGCTTTGAGAAAGCTCAAATATATGCTTTTCACATGCAACATAATGTGCATGCAACTAAATTGCGTTTATAACAGGAGATGCAATCCATATCTAAGACTAGTTTCTATCATTATTTAGTAGGGTTGAGTGATAGAAGTGCACGTATAGAATTCCGGCATATCCAAAATTCATGAACAAGACAATATTTTTTAGGGATCTAGTTTCTTTGCAATACAAATAGATATAAATGCCAACTCCACTTGGAGCAAGGATAAATGAAGAGTTTCTTTGCATGTAGGTTCCTTGCCCCCCTCCAGGGGTGGAGTTGTAAAACATTTTAATAGGTGAAAGAGAATCTATAATCAACCAACTATAATAGAATATAATATAATCTATCCATCCTCTTGCCAAACACTATAATTCAAACATTAGCCTACATGAGTCCACTATGTGTTTGTCCATTGTAACTTGAAGGTTTGTAGCCCATAACTTATATCCATGTAATTTTACATTGGGCAGTGTCTGCATATTGGAGTGCCTAGTCAATTTTTAACACAAGAATTGAATTTTCGTTGACTAACGGTGCCATGTGTCACATAGTTGTTGGTTATAACACAAACAAACATATAATATTATTCAACAAGCAACGTGCCTCAATTGATAAAGTACTATTGTAAAATAAGCAAGCCTATTTCGGGTACTTATCTTAATCAAACACCTAATTTTTGAGTGGTGTGTAACTTGGTGTGGATCCAAGAATGGATACCATAAAAACATGTGGTCATAGAAGATTGGATTGGTGCGCATTGCATGTTATACTACTTCTATATTCGATCGAACAATGTCATACACTAATCACGAGACTAGGAATTCCCGCCATGGTAAGGACTGCTTGGGCACATGGCTCAAGTGCAAACTTCTAATTGCGCTATTGTAACTCAAGTTTCTTGGGTCACCTAAGCTTTATCAACACTTTGAGTGCCCCTTTCTGATGCCAAAAAGATTGTGCAAAAAGGGAGAAAAAAAGGTAGGGATCCACGTCATGGCAAAGTGAAGTATTGCTCTTCCACATGGCTCACGTTCAAACTTCTGACTGTACTAGTGCAAAGTAGGAATCATCTCGAAGACAATTGTTCCCTTATATGTGTGCACACAATCACCATCCATTTCTTGAGCATCTAAGTTTTTGCGGGGACTAATATGCTTCAAGATGATTCCCCCCGGGCCCTTGTGTGCTACAAATAACCATCCACATGTTAGTTCAAAATTCACTTCCAAGTGCCCCCATCAAGCCTTAAATGCACGAGGGTAGTTTTTTAAATAAATAAATTTTAATTTTAAATATCTAATTGTGAAATTGTGAAGTACCATCAAAGGATCACATATGTATGGTTAAGAATCCAAAGGTATATATAGTGGCCCTCCCATGATGAATTTGGAATAAAAAAATAAAAAAATGCATCAATAATTAATACTAAAAACAAAGTTTGATCAACAATATTTGATCATTTGAAATTTGGGAATCCCATTCGGGAAGCTTGGGCCATTTGAGGGCTTAAAAAAAAATCTCCATCTCACATTGGGACCACCCCCTACACAGTTCCGATGCACTGGCTAAGGTTTGTGCCCTATTGTGGGGCTGGGGCGAACCAACCCATATATCCGTACCTTACCGGGGAGGGCAAACGGCTGGGGATTCGTGGCACTCACTTAAAATCAACCATCCTACATATTGTGGATGAAGTGGCTCCAATACAAAAAGACCCCCTATGAGGTTGAGGGCCGATTCATTCGAATGTGACATCACTAGACATCCGGTAAGGTACCAATGTATGGGTCGGTTCGCCCTAGCCCTATTGTGGGCACTTCCAACTCCACAGTTGGATGGACTCTACAATGGTAAGATAATGAGTGTTTTCACCCTCCCCTTCGGTACGTGTTGTGAACATTCACCCTGGTTCCATAGACACCACGAATCCCGAGCCGATTAAAGGAAGGGGCAGGAAAAAAACACCGTCAGACACCGACGGACGACGACCACGAGACTTGGAAGTTAACTAACTTAATTAAGTAAAAAGGATTCTGCATTTAAATCATATCCACTGTGCATGCCCCCGGAGCCACAATTGATGATTTCCCTGCCGCCCACCAGTTGGCTGCAGGGCGGCTGAGCTCATCAGCTAGCTTCGCAACGGCGACGGCGACGGCGACGACCCGACCAGGGCCAGTGGACCAACCACCGTCCGTCCGTCGGTCGGGCACCGACTCCGGCGTCCTTACGATGCGTAACGGAACTGGTTCCCGTTACGTTACGGACCAGGAGGCGCACGGTTAACTCCCCCGTTTCCCGCTCCGGCTTTGTGTGGTCACCAGCGGAGCGCCTGCGTTCTTCACTCAATTGCCTCCTCACTCCCTTTCAATCGAATCTACATACCTTCGTCAGCTAACCTTCCCCCCCCGCGTCAATCTCCCCTCGCTTCAATTGCGCCACCACACCAACCACTACTCTCAGTCACACACACACACACACACACACACACACAACTCCTGTGGAATGCCATCATCGTCATCGTGTGGCGGCGGCGGCAGCAGCAGCAGCAGGAATTGATTGTGAAGCGCTGCTCTTGATGAGGTGAGATGTGGTGAGGTGGTGAATTGGTTGGGTTTGTTGTGCTCCGGTGCAGCAATAGCAATAGCAGCAGCAGCGATGGCGGCGACATACTGAAAGAGTGAAGGATTTGATTTGGGAGTGGATGGGTTTGGCTATGGGTATGGGTGTGGATGTCGTGAAATTGGAGCAGCGGCCATGGGCGGTGGTTGTTCGGGAGAGGAGAAGAGGGGGTGGACGTGGGGCAGGGTGCGCGGCGGAGGCGAGGCGGGGTTCGGGTTTATTTGAGTGAGTTTGGAAGTAGTGTGGAGGTGTTTTGGAGGGGGCAGGATTGAATTGGGAGAATTTGGGTGGAGTTAGGGTAAAGGGGGGGGGGTGGGTTTGGGAGGGGAGAAATGCAAAGGAAGGGTGATTGGGAGTGGTGATGATGGTGGTGGTTATTGGGAACAGAATGGTTGTTGTGCAAAGGGTGGTGGTGGAGGTGACGACGGTGCAATGAAGAAGTTCTCACCGATAGGAGTAGACTCAGGGCGTGTAACGGAGACATCGACAGCGCAGCAGCGAGGGCATGTGCCGGAAGTGGGAGGCGTGGGTTTGGGATTGGGATCTAGGGTAACGACGCCGACGAGCGATGTGGGGTCGGGGGGGGCGAGCGGCGAGGGCGTGTATTGCGAGGAGGTGACAATCAGGCAATGGCTGAGCAGGCCGAATCGCAAAGTGGACAGGGTAGAGAGTCTGCATATATTCAAGCAGGTGTTGGACTTTGTGGACCTAGCACATGGGCAAGGCGTCATGTTGCGCAACATTCGGCCATCCTGTTTCCTCCTCTCCACAACGAATAAAGTTGCATTCATCGACTCGGCCAGCGCCCGGGGGGGCAATAGCTCCGATGAATCCCTAGAGAACTCGCCTGGGAAAGCATCGACGTCATTAGAAATCTTAAGGCATAGTGATGGTGATGGAGCTAGGAGAACTCATGTAGCAGAGGTATGTCGAGAGTCCCCAGCTGCCATGGCTACATTACCATTATCACTACCATTACCATTATCGTCCCGGCCCACATCCAGCAGGCAAGAAGGCGAATACTGGATTCAGGAAGGAGGAGCAGGTGTAAATTCTGGGGGAGGTGTGCGGGAGTGGAGTGGTAGCACAGGCTCAGGAGATTCAAGGGCAGAGTCAAGTGGCGGTGTTCATCATTCTGAATTGGATTCGTCATCTGGGAAGCGAGTTCGTGGCAGTAGTGACATGACCCAGCGAATTGGCGAGGCTTACTTCCCGCAAAGGCAATTGCTACAATTGGAACAGGCATGGTACACGAGCCCGGAGGAATTGACCACCGGTTCAAGCTCGTTTGCTTCCGACGTGTATAGTCTAGGGGTACTCAGTTTCGAGGTACTACTACCTCAATTTCCACCATCTCACCATCATCTGATCATACATACACAAGTTTTGTAACAAGGACCCCACTAAGAGACCCATAATCATTTTGATGGCAATTTTTTTGATTGTGATGATGTCATGTGTGGTGGGTTGGCGTTGGCAGTTGTTTTTTTCGTTTGGATCAAAGACGGAACAAGCAAGAGTCATGGCCGATCTTCGGAACCGGATTCTACCACCACGTCTGTTGTCAGAACATGCTAAAGAAGCCTCTTTCTGTCTCTGGTTGCTGCACCCAGATGCGAATTGCAGACCAAAAGCCAGGTAGGTTCCGTTGTTGTGTTGCAGGAAGAGTCTTTGTGGAATGATTGCCAAACACATGCAGTGAGTGATAGGTCCCACTTTTGTTTTTTCCATCAATCGAAGAACTGTTAGTGCTTATTTTATCCTACAGGGCAATATACGCACTTGTGACATCCATGTGAACTATCATGCTTTTCTTGAAGAATCTGTCTTTGGTGGATCAGAATCCACTTGATATGTTGGATGTAATGCCCTGAGTTAATTTGAGACACATCTAGTCATACCACAGTGAGTGTGAACCTTTTTTCACATTAGGGAGTGTCTAGAATGTTGGCCACATGACTGCTTTGGGAATGGTTTTGTGATTTGCCTAAATGAGAGAACCTGTGTGTATGTGTAATGCAGGGAGATCTATCTGTGTGATATCTTGACGGAAGCTGGAGATGCAATAGCTGAGAGACAAGCTTTTGTGCAATTGGAGGAGAAGGAAGCAGAGTCAGAGGTTCTTCTATATTTCTTGTCACAGATGCAACATGAAAAGCAGGAGACTGCTCGGAAATTGGCTCAAGATATAGCGCGGCTTAATTTAGACATTAAAGAAGTGGAGAGACGGCAGCTACCATTCAAGAGAAAGCGTAGCCTGGCAGCAAAAGCAGCAGATATGAATGGGCAGAGGCGAAACTCAGCTGCCCCCATGCAAGACAGAAGAGGATTACTGGGAAAGAGACAGTACCCAGAAGACAATGTGGAGAAAGAGGCAACACTTAGAAGGCAGGGTGGCTTGTGTACAGAAGGGGGAGGGAAAGTGTTATCAAAGAGCGCTAGGTTTATGAGCAACTTCAATCACTTAGAAAAAGTCTACTTTGCTATGAACTGGAGAACTGGCACACCTGGTATGGGACCAAGCTCAAAGGAAGGGTCACAAAGTGGTATGATCGGCAGTGCAGCTAATGAGCAAAAGAAATTGGACCCGAAGATGGGTGAGGATAAAGACGGAGAGTGGTTAGGCAGCTTCTTTGATAGTCTATGCAAGTATGCACGATACAGCCGATTTGAAGTGAAGGCCACATTACGACATGGAGATCTATTGAATACAGCCAACATGGTTTGCTCACTAGATTTTGATAGGGATGAAGAGTTTTTTGCTACTGCTGGGGTTTGTAGGCGAATCAAAGTATTTGAGTGTGATACAGTACTCAATGAGCATGTTGACATTCACTATCCAGTGGTGGAGCTGCCAAGTCGATCCAAGCTGAGCAGTGTTTGCTGGAATGGTTATATTAAGAGTCATCTTGCCTCATGTGACTATGATGGTATCGTTCAGGTTGGTACTCCTCACTTACCACTCATGTGAACCCTTCAAACCCAAATCTGCACTAGTTCACTATACATGTAAGCTGTAGTGTTGACCAAAATCTGCTTATTGAGTTTTAGAGTCCTGATGAATGGCCCCCACTCTTATCTTTACATCTGTCTGTTGGAGGGAGTTAATGTTGAAGTCATGGTTGAGCTCGCAACTTAACACTTAGACAAAAATACAATCAACAGCTCTCAACTAGCAACTACTCTTCTCTGTTAGCTCGAGGTGGCTGGTGTCGACTGTTGCCTCTGCCAAATAGAAACCCACATTTGACCAGAGTGATGTGTATCAGGAGCAGTTTCTTTATATGTGAGCCTTGGAGTGCAGTAAAGTTAAGTGGTAACTTATTAATGCTATAGATGGTGGATGGAATTCCACCTCTACTTGTCATTCTTCCAAATACAACTGGGAGTTAGTCACAACCTGTATACTAGAAGTGTATGCATTTATAGGTCTTAAAGATGTCTTTGGAGAAAGTAAGTTTGTGAAGTAGAAGAGCACCTCTGACATGTACCCTTGTTGTAGTTCTAGATGAGCAAAGAGTTGTGACTAAGTTCTTACTATTGTGAAACAGTTGTGGGATGTCAGTGCCAGCCGAGTTTTGATGGAGTACGACGAACATGAGAAGAGGGCTTGGTCTGTGGATTTCTCAAAAGCGGATCCTACCAAGTTAGCTAGTGGAAGTGACGATGGAACTGTGAAGTTGTGGAGTATTAACCAGGTACATCGTAGGCAAAGTCTGTTTTGTACCATCTGCCATACTCCTGGAAATGAACCAAGTGACCACAAGGTCAAGGATTCAGCCCTCGGTGGCTTTGTACTGCTTTACTCATTCTGTGCAATTACATACTGTAGCGCCAACAATTTCATTGCTGTTCGATCATGTTATACAGGATGTTCTTGTAAATTAGGGTTCTAAAATTCCAGGAAATTGTGATGTTCTGATCCCAGGAGGGCAGCATAGGTACCATCAAGACCAAGGCCAATGTGTGCTGTATACAATTCGCACCCAATTCTGGCCACCTTCTCACTTTTGGGTCAGCAGATTATAAAGTTTATTGCTATGACTTGCGGTCCACAAAGGTGCCCTTGTGCATCTTGGCCAGTCATAACAAGGCTGTCAGTTATGTGAAGTTTGTGGACTCGGTCACACTTGTGTCAGCCTCAACAGACAACACATTGAAGCTGTGGGACCTGACTCGGGCAAACACAACTCCCGGCTCGGTTACTGGCTGTTCACTTACTTACAGTGGACATACCAATGAAAAGGTACATATATTATGGTCACCTCCAGTCATGTTTGGATCTGCAAGTGGAATTACTTGATTTCACATTTCCAATGCTTTGTCAAAAGCACATGTTTATGTTGAAGAGGAGAATTGCTGAAATTATTGATGAGCTCCTATCTTAGAACCTAACGTGTATCTTCATGTGCAGAATTTCATTGGTCTTACCATTGCAGATGGATATATTGCATGTGGATCAGAAACAAATGCTGTAAGTATTTTTATTCCTACACATAGTTGGTTTTCTAAGTGATTTTATTGAGATTTCTAAATGTTCTTTTCTAGTTTAAATTTCTTACAGGTGTCTTGCTATTTTTCAGGTCTTTGCATATCACAAGTCTCTTCCTATGGAAATGGCAACCCACAAATTTGGTTGCACAGATCCCATCACTGGGCGAGAGGTGGAAGAGGATGGGGGACAATTCGTCTCCAGTGTCTGTTGGAGGGGAAAGTCACAAACATTGGTGGCTGCAAACTCTGTAGGCAACATTAAGATTTTGGAGATGGTGTGAATTTTCTTTTTGGTGCAACTATTCTTTGCATACCCTCACATCAGTGATTTTTTTGAGGAATGAGACATCGTTCTTTGGTTTGATTCCTCATGATGTACTATTGTTGAGCTCTCCAGTAGGCGGTTGGAAGAAATCTCCCTTGCTACAGGAGCACCTTGTTCATCTGCCAGATTCGGGTAGCATCAAATGAGCAAGGAAGATTTGATTCATTTGGAGAAAGTTAAATTGAGTGACAGAAGAGTGCAGGATCCTTTTGCCTGCCCTGAACCCAAAACTTTCTATGTAGAAATATTTTTCACGTGCGGAGAAGCTGTTTATGAAAAGGAAGAGGGCATTCACCCAGGACATGATTCACAATGTAATATTTTTCTCAGTCGGTTTGTATGTGTGGAGATTTGTCCACTCTACTCATGCTAAGAAAGGTTTTATTTGAGTCTCAGATGAATTGAATATCTGAAGTTTCTAAGCTCCATCAGGTCTTTCAGAGAGTGCAAGAGCTTCAAAACTACAAATGCAATTTTCCTGGGAATATTAGTGATAGTTCTATGAAGAGTTTTCAGGGGATTTGCACAGTCCAATGCTTGTCTGGAAGCAAGGGGAGGTTGATTACTGGAGACGTACACTCTAAACTCCGTAGCATCACACCTGTGGCAACCAAAGTGCATGGGATACTACGGAGTTTTGTAGTGTTAACATGGATGCTTGATATTAGTGAATTAGTCTAGCATGTGACACTATGGGATAACACAAAGTGCAACATATAAAATGGTGTGGTGTGGTCCACTCCGCTTCGCCTTCCTGGACGATGTGGCGGATGCATGCACCAACATTCAACAAGTGGCATAAGACGAAGAAGAAGAATGAGAATAAGAAGGTGACACTCCGCATATTGACACATGGCACAATGCAAGGGTGTGGGTTGACTTCTTTGGTGGTTTGCATTAATGACAAAATTTGTGATATTAGGGAGAGAAGGGTGACACTAAGGAGTGAGATTTGAACTATGCAGATCCGTTCCCTAGGGTTTCGGGATATTAGAGAGTGAGTGACGTTATGGGGGTTGATACTACGGAGTTTAGGGTGTACTCTCATTAACAATCCTAGAGGGTGTAATAAGGTTCATCAACTACCTTGGCTCATACTATCTACTTCTGATGGAGTATATTTTGGCTGTACATGTATTTCATTTCAACAACTCTTCATACCCTACACGTGCACTGGGTTTAAAGAGTTGATTTCCATTTATTGGAATTGAAGTTTACCTACACCACGAAGATATGTCTTGAAATGATTCATCATGTATACCATAATTGGTGCAGCCTGCTGCCTGCTGATGCTGGTGTTGTGGAAGGCTATGGGGAGGATTCAATTTAAAGCTTCCTGCCTTGTACATGCGTACATAGACCTTAGTATATACCACTCTAGCCATGGTACAGTTGTCCAACCTATGGTGCCTTAAATTTTGAGCTTTCCATGTGTAAGGTCTGCTGCCCAAAGCCTATGTCCCATGCAATTTATGGTTCTGGGTACAGGGTAAAAGATGAGTGACACCGCCATTCCACGATTGCCTTTATTCAGAGATGAATTGTCTGGAATTGAGGTCGAATGTATGAAAATTGGATTATATCTAGGCCAGGTTAGTACCATAATTGAGGTATTTAGCGTGAGGCGCTATCATTTAAAGTTCAAATATTTGATAACACCACAAACACAAAAACAAAAACATGTGTTACAAGAGATTGGATTACGTCCTTAAAATATGCTAACCATTCTAGGGTCAATAGTCAACATGATTTTGGAAAGGGGGGGGGGCATACGACCACTCAATGAGCACGAGAATATTCACTTTGACAAGAACAAGATATTCATAGGAGTTCCATAAATTATGAAACATATGACCATGTAATATGTTTCGGATACAACATTGATTTAGATGTAAAATTGGGATGGATGTACCAAAAAAAAAACACCCCCTTTGTGTTACCATCACAGTAATGTACCCTAGTGAAAACAAATGACCTAATTCTTTAGGAACAGTTCTAATCAGCTAAACAGAAAAGATCGGTCTGTTCTCACCCCATCACTGCTCTTAGAAAATGAGCTACATTGTCGTTCTATAATGAGCAACGGACGAAGGCCACAGGGTTGCAGCAATCAAAATATTTGAAGAAGGTCTTTAACCTCTAAAGAGGACACACCTTGACTATCTCATTGAGTAGCTCGGAGGGTTCAAGGAACCATCTCTAAAGAGTCTCATACTCAGGCTGTTAACTCTTGAAGAAGCTGCAAAGCACTCCTTTGTGGCCTACCTCTATTGAGGGATGGTACAAATATTTGCTTTATATGAAGAAATCTATATAGAGTGGCAGACAAGTGAAGGAAGTAACCTATTCTTTACATTGTAATGTATAGTTTAGCTATAGAACAAACAAATCTATATTCACTCAATTACCATAATGGAGCTGCATTGGATTTTGTGGCAATTAAAATTTAGAAAAAAGTTTGCAGCCCCTGAACCGCATGTATCTAGCCACTTACCAATCCGTCTTTGCTGCAGTCCAGGTGGCATCTTCTTCAAGAGTTGAATGATGGAGATAGGATATTGCACTATTTGTGAAAATAATTATCCAACTTATTCAGCACAGGAGCATTTAACTTCCAAGCATGTGTGACAATCCCCAGTCTTTGCTTTGCATCTTCTTCACTGACTTGGAAGACAAAGAATCATCTGAAAAGTAAGCCTAATCTATATCACCTTACAGGATGTGCAATCATCACAATCTGTCCACACATATCAGCCCCCAAAACCTAAACCCCAAAACCAGTCACCTCACCATAAAAGATCCCTACTGGTTGGTGAGAACTGTATGCCTCATTACATCTGAATGTATCTGATGACACAATAGGTAATCACCATGCAGGTATATAGTTATATCTTTAAGTATCTACCTATCTCTGATATTTGGGGAGCAATTGAATCTAACTGCATGGGGAAGTGCATGAGTAAATTTCACAAGTCAACTCGCAAAGGTTGTGAATAACCCACCTGCCCCTCTCCTCTAAGTTCACCTGCGGAGGCCCCCATACCTAATCAAAGTGGCATTATATGTTTCTGTAAAGCACCAGGCCCAACAACTGTGCCCTTTTTGCAGCACCAGAAAAAGGGCAGACATGATAGCCTTACTTCGCACTTTCGCAATTGTGACCCAAGAAAAGGAAACGATAACTCATACATATGTTTTGTTCTCTTTCTGAAACACGGACACGCTGATGGACATCAGTAGCACACGTAGGAGTCTTTCAGGACCCTTTCAACATTACCCTACTTCTTCCATCATGCAGGACACTTCAAAAGAGAACTGCAAAAAGCTGCCAGCGACATTCCTTGTAAGACATTAATGTCATTGCTAATTGGTGCACTAAAAATTAGTTCTCAGTCACGTCAACGGTGGACGGCAGGGGGCCATGACTCATCATTATATTGAGACTGTCAATGGAGAACTGCAACAGTTTGATTTTGTGTTGGGTAATTAATACGTTATGAAACAAACAACAGAATCAACACAATAACGTGTACATTAGGAGGTGATTTACTGAAATCAAGAAGTACAAAGTAGTCTGAGGGAATGATGAGGCAATGTTATACAATCGATGAAGCGATCATTAGGGTTATAATGAGTCGACTCCTGAATATTGAAGTACTGCCTCCTGGACTTCATGATGTGCAATTTTGTTTGATTGCCAGATTTATTGCATTGAAGAATATTCCAAGTTAAATCCTGTGGTTTGGCAAAACAATGAGTTTGCATACCCGATCTGAGTCGTAGAGAATAGTACAGGTGGGTACATGAGCAGAAATACAATAAAAAAGAATAAGAAAATTCAGTAGGTAACAAAGAATATCAAACATGGCTGACGATTAGTGTGTGGCCAAAGAGCAACAAGAATTCCAACACTGCTGTATTTCACAGATCCTGTGTTCTCAGAGCTATTTGCTTGTATACATGAGTTATTTCCGATGCGATACCGGCACCACCAGATACTTGGAAGATTACAGTTAAGAAAGATTGGAAGGAGCATATGTAACCACCATGGCCAAAATGTGAGGTTTCATGTGGGGTCATGACAAAATGTCTTCAAAATTCTCGTGCAGTCTAAGTGTGTTGCAGATACAAGTAAAAGGATGGATCAGAAGATGATTGGAGTCAAGATTAGGAAAACCTGTGATTCCTTTGTACTATCAAGTTTCCCCACAAGGGCCAATTTAAAGTGTGTGGCCCTAATTATCTGCTGAAGATGCCTTTTCCGATATGGATGTGGAGTTCAAATATTCTTGACAAGTCATATATTATATTGCAAGTAATTTCAGCACAAGATTCATAATGACCATCCCTCTGAACAAGATCCTATAATATGACATAATCTATGTACTTTGAACCAACCTGCAGACCCCAAGGTCCCATGGCCATTCTGGACATGTCTTTACAGAGAATGGAATTGAGGACATATAAATTGGCATATTGAGTCGATAATTCCTTTTACATGACTGATTGAAACATAGACATAATCCAAACCCAGCTGCAAAAGTTCACAAGCGAATTATTAAGTATAGCAGGAGTGGTGAACCTGTGAAAGAATGTGTCGGAATACTGTGCAATTGAGTGGTCAAGAAAATCCATTACAGTTTACATCCGCCCTTTCAGATCACATGAGCTTTTCTCCACCAAGCAACTCCATTCGGCTTCATATTTCATTTTCTGTAGCATATTCTAGGAGGCCGACAGAATCCAATTATTTGATTTAGGCATCGATGTAACTAACATGTGGGAAACTTACCCTAAACACAGCTCAGACAGACTTTTGTAGCTCATTTCTTGTCGATACATGTAACTCGTATCAATAATCATGCCATTTCTTGAGCAACTTCATCATTGCATCACAATGTACTACCCTGAAACTCTTCCTCCGTTCTGGAAATTTATGATGGGAAGCACGTTTGAAGTGGAAATGGAGCATATATTCATCAAGGTGCAGGATCAGCATCAACAAGCAACAAACTAGAAACCTTCCAAGTCAAAGACGAGACACATGGTCACCTTTTGCACCCCAAGGATCACGTGGTCAAGTCACTGGCAAATCAACCAATTTAGAAGATAAAAATAGTACATATCACTTGTCCCATTTATGTAGTAATATGTAATATAGTGCAGTGAGACAAATCCAATGGTGACACTCACCCACAGTGCAACATTAACCTAAGAAAATCTGCACACAATCCGAATAGTTGTTAATACCAAGGAACCCCTTAAACCGATTGACTTTTCATCGTAGGTCACGGCACCTGCTGCTCTAGAATTAATTATGCATCACCTCTTAATTGCTTTAGGACACACCTATCTCGGTGTGGATAACTTAGTACAAGGAAGGATTTCAAGTGCAATCAAAGAGTGAGAGGAACAGGGACACAAGGCATACCAATACATACATGTATCTTCATCAACATAGAATATAGCTACAACTTCTGCACATATGTTGGATCTTGTACTGGTGGTGAGAGTCGTTACATAAAGTGTTCTACCTATAGCTACTCATGCGGCTGATCTATCTGGTCAAAGAGAGAGGAAGCATGGACAGAAATGTTTCAAAGTGCTGTCCCTGCAGAGATTCTAACTTATTAGTACAAGGTGCCGCATGTGCTCTACAAATATGATAGAATGACACCCATGTTCCCAGATATCGGATCAGAGCTCCGGGGACCGGGACTGTTTATTAACTCTGCCAAACTTAACTACAAATTTGTTCCAATATTGCAGAAGACAGCTACCAAGAATGTTGATAGCTTGAGAAAGATGGGCTACTTTACATCAGTGTCCAGGGAGATTTTTGGGCATAATCGGTCATAATCCTAGTGTTTCCAAGTCCAATCAGTTACATGTTGACATCCTCCGGTTTTTCTTTATTGATTTGAGGCATATTCTCTAGATTCATCTAGACCGATTGGTAATTTTCCTGAAGTCTTGAACTTCAACCTGTTAATCCTCAAACTCAACAGGTTCATCTGTAACTACTGTAGTAGCCGGTTCTCCCCGTTCATTGCTTTACATACACACAAGCAATGTCCAACTCTTGTGAAGAAAATTGTGTATAAAATCACTCCTAGCATATGAGTCCTAGGCAATCATCTTGTGTCAGTGAAAGAACAATACAAATCTACTATTGTTGTAGATTTGTTGATTTTCCAACGACGTAGGACAAGTTTCCAGTGATGCAAGTCAAAATGTCTAGGATGCATATGCTTGTGGTGGATAAGGCTTAAAGTCCAGAGCATTAACTCCTAAATGTCTGCAGAATTTTGGTGCGAATAGAACGAAATGAAATTGATTCCAAAGTCTAGAAAATCGAAAGGCCTATGGGACTAAAAGTACACCCTAACCTCTATAATGTCAACCTTTGGGATGTCACTCCCTCTCTTATATCCTAAAACCCTAGGGAACGGATGTGCTAAGTTCAAATCAACCTCCTTGTTGTCATTTCCTTCTCATATATTACAAGTTTTGACAGTAAAATAATCCACCAAAGAATTCAAACCAAACACTCGCACGCATCACGTTGTCACTATTGTCATTATTGCAACATTGACTTTGTGTTATTCCATATTGGCACACGCTACACTAATTCTCTATTGTCACACACCCATGTTAACAATGCATACCTCCTTAATATCACGTGTACTTTGGTTGCCACAAGCGAGATATTAGGGAGTTTAGAGTGTACATCAAGATGGTGTCAAACATCCTAATCCCTACCTAGAGTAGCATAGTGCGGAGGCCTCCATAAGATTGAGGTTAATATCAACTTGATGGTCCAACTGGAAAAAAGACTTAAGGTTGTCTAGTACTACATCCTCCAATAGTGAAGGGAACTTGTTTCTAATGGAGTTGTAGAGGGGACACTCCAACACAAAGTGTGTGTCTTGTTCTCAACTAAATTGTAAGAGAAAAAATGACATAATATCTAGGGACTGGGATAATCGACCACTAGCCAATTTCAATGGCAAGTCCATGATTCAAGGTGCATTAAGCAACAATGATTTTGCATTGGAATGGTGTTAGTGGTTGTTTCGAGCACAATTCACATTCCTAATTGAGCCAGTCCTTGAGGTGGAGGTAATCTAATTCTTTCCTGTGAGGTGGAAAGAGGCCCAACTTTCAAAAAATGAGACCATTCAAAATTGCCATGCTTGATGATTTTTTAAGGAAGATCCATAAGTTTTTGTGTAAGGATCTTGTAAGAATGTGAAGTCTAGAGATTTCCCATTTGTATTTAATTGCCCATGTGTCATAAGTGTAAGGTTTTTTTTTTAAAAAAAATGGGAAGGGAGTTGAGCTTGAGTAGTTATAAACATTCTTTTGGCACCAAAAATGTGCCTTGGGACTTGTACATCACTAGCTTGAATCAATATCCCAGATGAATCCACCCACATACATCCATACACCCATGGAACCATATGCCCATGCCCATGGATACCCTCCAATGTATGCATGTATGCCAATGAATTGGGAGAATCAACTGCTAGTTACAGATGAACCGGTTGAATTTGAAAAATAACCGGTTGAAGTTCAAGACCTCAAGAAAATTACAGATCATTTTAGAATAATTTATGGAATGTGCCTCAAATTAATAAAGCAAAACCAAAATACCACAACGTGTAACCGGTTGGACTTGGGAACACTAAGATTTTGATTGATCATGCCCAAAAATCTCCCGGACGCTGATGTATGCCCATGCCCATGCTCATAAGCCTCCCACGACCGACCACCATTCCCCCATGGAGAACTTTAAGAAAGAAAGGAAAATTAAAGTCTCATTTACAAAAATTAATTGTCCTACTTAATTTGTCCTATTACCTATGCCATATCGCCACCTTAGCTCCATGCCTGCCACCTCCCCTTAGTTCCTCATGGTACCCACCTTTTGCACTTGTAGTCCCTCACATTTTCCACATTTGTTTCCTCTTTTTTGGTCACATGTTTATTTTGGGGAAGAATTTTTGACATGTGACCTTTTTTTGTGGAAAGCTAGTTGGATATGTGTCCATCTTTTGTTGACTCCCACCACCACGAGCTTTGTAGTATATCTTCAATGTAATACTAATCCAATGCAATAAAACTACAGTCATGATTAAGTGGCATGATTTGCATATATATATATATATATATAACATCGCAAGGTTGAGGGCCTCATTCACTGTAAAAAAATTAAAAATTAAATGACACACGGATGTCATTCAAGATCGAGGTTTCATGAGTCCATCTAACAATGGAAGTGATCCCAAAAAGTTATTATAAAATGAAACTGCATATTTAGAGTTATTAGTGCCATTGTGGTTCACCTTTGTGGTTCACCTTGGAGTTACCCCTTTGTCAATTGTTTGCATCAAGTTCCATGAATGAAAGTGAATATTTGCTTCGAGGATTTGCACTTGCAATTACCCTAATATAGTTTTCATCACTAGTCTTGGATGCTCGGGCTAATTATAGTCACATTAGGATATGCAAAAGTTGTTGCCCCCGGGACCGTGCCGGAGTAATTTATCCATCGCAATTTCCAATGTTTCGGTGTTTTGGTGTTACATAGTCGTGTTAGTTTAGTGTTACCGTATTACACCGCACAAATGTTTCATAATCAGGATAGATGTACATGGTAGATCAATGTTCTTGTTGTGTTCCTTGGAGGGTTTAATTGACAAAGAACAAGTTGAGAATGGATTTTGATGTTCCTTGTAGGGGAACGTCTTGGGGAACATCCAAATCCACTCCCACCTTGCTCTTTATCATTATATTAAATTGTGAAATTTCCATCATCTCCCTCAAGAATATATATATATGGATAGCATAGTCGTATTATGTTTTGAGACGAAAAAAATGCATGTCTAAATATCGTCACTCACATTTGCACTTCTATAACATAAAAATGCCATTTTTAAACAAGCGTTCTACTTTAAGCATCCCAAACTTCAAAAAATCAAGTCCCTTGACTTCTGCTCAACATTGAAACATTGAAAGAAACCAAAACATTGACTGTGTGTAATTACTGGGTAGAATGCAAACAATTTCTTTGTATGTGGTCCCCAAAGTGACATGCTTTGACAATTCTGACACGGCCAAAATCAGCTCGTGCATTCAAGACTAGTGATGGAAAACTATATGTTGGGGCTGCAACCAATGCCCGGGAAGTTTTTGGGCATAGTCAATCAAGATCCTAGTGATTCTAAATCCAGTCGGTTACATGTTGACATCTTCCGGTTCGGCTTTCATTCAATTGAGGCATATTCTATGGATTCCTTGAAAATGATTGGTAATTCTCCTGAAGTCTCCGAACTTCGACCGGTTATTTCTCAAACTCCACCGGCTCATCTGTAACTGGTTGTCAGTTGGTTCCGAACAATGGCTGCAACTATCATGCCTTAGAGTGACACGATCAACTCACGATATTATATAGAAAATCATAATCTGACCACTTTCAAAACATTATTTAGATCCATATCAGCGTTCTGTGGGACTGGCAATATTCTGCGAAATATTCCCTGATATTTCCCACATTCAGACTGAATAATGTTATGTTATGTGTTCTCCGAATCCAATTAAAAAACCCCAAACCTACCTAGCCACATAAGACAAGGGATCATACAAGGCACACATACCTGAATAAACAATCTCAACAAACAACGAGCCAAAGGCTTCGGATCCCGAAGCAGGGTTGGTGCCCACATTTCTCATGTCGCCACTGTTATCAGGTTTATTTAAGAAAAAAGTTCCGTGACAGTTGAAATGACATCAGTCTCCTTGCACGTTGCGTCCTCCGTGACACCAGCGTTTCGATGAACGATTCCAACCGCCTTCAACCCAATGAACGGGGAGCAGTGCCCGGGAAGTTTTTGGGCATAGTCGGTCAAGATCCTAGTGATTCTAAAATTGACTGGTGACATGTTGACATCTTCCGGTTTTGCTTTATTCATTTGAGGCATATTCTGTAGATTCCTCTAAAATGATCGGTAAATTTCCTGAAGTCTCCAACTTCAACCGGTTATTTCTCAAACTCAACCGGTTCATCTGCAACTAACCGCCGGTTCTTCCCGGACATAGATGGGGAGAACCCGGCTGCCATGTAAGTTAGGGCCATGTCACACACGAGCCAAGAGCCATGACCATGAAATTGTGAGAGCCCACAAGAAAGCGTCCAAAGGCCGTCCCAACACACCTCCCAAATCATGTAGTGTGGTCATGGATCCTCAAGTGTAGTTTGAAGTCATATGTGACCGGACCCTCAACCAAATGCTATTTCAATGAATTTCTATTCATGCGGGCCCTCACGCATGATAAAATAGAATAAATCAATGGTTGTGAGCATTCAGAGTGTTGTGGTCTCCCAATTTTGTGTTAGGCCTACCTTCAAGAGGTGGTTTTGGAAAATTGTCCAAGTGACCATGAAACATGATCCATTCAATGCCATGTAAGAATCCATGTAGACTTTACATCCATCTTGCATTCACATACTCCGTTGGTCCCTCAAGCGTAGTGTGAAGCGAACTTGGACCGGCTCCGCCTTTTCCACCAAAGAGAGTGCTTGAAGTGTAACTTACTGGTCACAAGCTCTCAGTCTCATGTGTGAAGTGGCCCTAATATGATCTCTCATAGACCAAGTGAAAAATAACTTCTCGATATGTTGGCTTGTTGTCAGTGCAGATTATCGCGTAGGCCTCGCAATAATAGCTCACTTCACACATGAGACTGACAGCCTGTGACCATTGCACTTCAAGCACTCTCATTGGTGGAAAAGGCGGAGCCGGTCCGAGTTCGCTTCACATTATGCTTGAGGGACCAACGGAGTAAGTGACTGCAAGATGGATGTAAAGTCTACATGGATTCCTACATGGCATCAAATGGATCATGTTTCATGGTCACTTGGACTATTTTCAAAAACCACCTCTTGGAGGTAAGCCTAACACAAAATCGAGAGACCATGGGACTCCAAAAGCTCACAACCGTTGATTTATTATATTTTGTCATGTGTGAGGGCCTGTATGAATAGAAATTCATTGAAATAGCATTTGGTTGAGGGCCCGGTCACATATGGCTTCACACTACACTTGAGGGTCCGTGACCACACCACATGATTTTGGAGGTGTGCTGGGGTGGCCTTTGGGCACTTTCTTTTGGGCTCTCACAATTTCATGGTCACAACTCTTGGCTTGTGTGTGAAGTGACCCTTAACACATCCTAGTTACAAAAAGGAATTGAAAAGTATGGTTATATGTGAGTCGTGACACTTATAATACTGCACGGCCTACAGCTTCCGCTTTTTTTATAAAAAAAAAGGGAAGTTGGAAGTAGGCTACACTATTTATCCCAATTAGTGTGTGTTACTATTTGAAGTTACACACTAGTCTAAGTATATAGTGAGAATGTGATATTTTACCAAAGAAAAGTCAGTTATGTTCCATAATGTCCGAACAACATGTTGAACTCTCATTAGTAAATATTGAACTCCTAAGTAAGATGTTATTGCATTGCAACACTCTTAATAGGAACACGCACTAATTGGGATAATCAATGTCATTAGGCAGCCACAAATCCCAACCCATCATTCGATGCACCACATCCTCGGAATTCTTTGGTAACTTGTCACATATGTGTCAGTCCATGCAGTCATTTGGTTAGTAAGCCTGCAAAGCTTATTCTCGTATTTTTAAATATATTATTCTGACTGCATAGTTTCGGTTGCAAATTCCCCCGCATTCCCCACTTGTCTATTCACCCTTGCATAGTGAACATTACTAAGGCTAAGTACCATTCATTTTGCAAGGGTGGCCCAACATACAAGGAAGTCATTCTTCGAAAATTACAGGTACTAGAGGTGCAACACCCTAGTGTTGAGCAATGTTGTGATAGAGAACGAATAAACATGGTAGTATGTACGAGCTATAATCATATCTATTGATGTTGTTCTCACACATGATAATGCAATTGATAAACATATTAAATCTTTAGATAAATGGATTAACATTCCAATTCCCATTTGAGGCCCAAAATGGTTCTTTGGACCTTCAAGAGGTTAGTAATGTCCAGCCAAATCTACTTGCACGTGAACATGTATGAGATTAACTTGTGTGTTGTAGCATTCAAGTGTATGTAATCATTGGACTTGAAGATGAACTAGAAACTTAAGCATACCAAAAGTCTTTGTACAAAGGCCATGAACGTTGCCTACCAAGATGTTCTAAACGAATGTGATTCAACTTGGGGGGTCAAAGGTCTTATTGTGACCCGGAGTAACGCAATGGTCATTTGAAAAGTTGGACCTCAAATGGGCATTATTTCTTGATTTCCTTTCAGGCTGCATTGGCTCTCGGGGAGATCACTCCATTGTCAAGTTGAACACCACGTGCGAACAAAGTTTGCTACCCCTATATTAATGCCATAGATCATTTTAAAATTTATGATATTTTTTCTGCATATACATAACCATTGATAGTGTCTTTTGCATATTTTTTTGAAATTTTTAGTCATCTTCATTTTTTATAGTAATTTTTTAGGTCAATTCTGCGTCATTCTAGTTAGAAACGGTATGTTTTATAAAAAAACAAATCATCAAATTTAGTTATTATTTTTTACTATATAATAGATACCGTGTATATCTACTCATGAAAAAAAATTGATAAAATTTTGACCCATTTTGGTGATGCTTTATGTAAAAAGTAGGATTTTTTAGATGTAAAGTGTTCGCACGTGGTTGTTCAACTTTACAAAGGAGTGATCTCCCCGAGCATTGGCTCCCCCAAGGTGGTTGTGTTTTGGTTCCTTCTTCTTGCAATTGAATTTTTGATTTGTGCCCAAAACAAAAAAAGAGTCTTTGTACTAAGTCCAACATAAGCATAGTCATATTACCTATTTCATGCTCTCAAAATTAAGTTTCCTCTACCAAGATTACAAAATGAAGCCTTATACAAAATTTGAAATTGACCAATATAATCTCCCAACATTAAATAACTATTTGTTGATGCTTAAGTTAAACTTCATAACATTAAACAAACTCCTTGGCTGCATTTTGTGGGATCAAGTATGATTAGCATAATTCTCCTTCAATTTTGGGATTTCCCGTTTATGGGGAGCACTCAAGCTATGTAATGTGAAATTTACGACAAGCGGTTGTAAATTATCAAAGTTTTTTTATCGCAACCTCTTTCTTTGGAAAGGGATCGTCATGTAGTTGCTTAGTAATGACATGTTGTAAAGAAATGTAGTATGATTCTATAATTCATTCCCATAGAGGCTAAAATGTTTGAGGAATTTCTATAAGGAATAGAAAGAGCCATCAATTGCGTTCTCATGTCATCGTTCTAGTTGTCGGTTTGCCTTGGGCAATGTTGCACGGTTTATCCAATGGCTCCAATACCAAGGAGTATATAGAATTTCCCAAGTCATCCAACAAGGAACTACTAATGCCTTGGATGCCGACCTCGATATCAAAGGAGTTGAAGATGTCTTTTCCATATTGTGCATGGTTCATTGTAAGTATATTTTTATTACCTACGTAAGTTAGTTTATGATGATTAATGTAGGCAAGAATGTGTGTGGGCTAACAAAAATAAGCATACACATGTGCATCTAAGAACTTAACAATCAACCTTGAAGGAGCTACAAAACATTGATGTGGCAAGCACTATCACTTGGCCATCAAAGATATAACATATGCTAATTACACCTAATCGTGATCTTGACCCAAGAGCACCGTCTATCACTTCTTGCTCTCGTATGAATGTGGCTTAAACATGTTTAGATCCTAAAGTTAGCTCTAGACAAACCTCTTTATGATTCATAGTGTATTTATATGGTATGCTCGCTCCTTAAGGAGCCGGCGTTAATATCTATCTATCTATCTATCTTCATATTATGTTCAACTATATAATGCTAAGATGTGTTAAAATCGTCAACAAAACCCAACAAAGTTGAAGCAAATTCTTGATATAAAATACACCAAGATGCTTAAAAGCTTGATTATAAGCGTAGTAACCTTATTCAACGTAATCATTGTTGAACCTATTTGATAACTACACTTTTATTGAAAAGGCCATGAAAGAGTTGTAGTAGGTGAAGCCTAGAAAGAGTTACAAAGACGCCAACCTTTAGTCAACCTCACCTCATGCAAGGAGCGAGCCAAACTAAGTAGACGACATTCGTAGAGCATTCAAAGCGCGTGTGTGCTCAAACATGAGGTGAGTTGTCCTTGGATGGATACTATTGGCATTTTGGGGTTTGAGAACAAGTAAAAACTACATGAGCATGTTCACTTATTCAAATGAGGAGCATTCATCTTTACAATCAAGATGAGTATTCTTTGTGTTCTTCCTCAAGATGGATTTCTTTTGCATACATATATTATAGGCTTGGATGAAGTGAGTTAACAAAATATCCCATGTGTTGTTGTCATCTTCCATGTTGCTATGTTCTTATTATATTTTAAAATTCCAATGTTTTTTGTCACACTGAGTTAGGTAGGTGTGTAAGTACAAAGGTTGTTGAAACTTGAAAGCGTTGCGGCCTTTGGCTTACGTGGAGGCCACACATGCCTGAAACCAGAGGTTTTCATAAAAAAAAATTATCCTGAACCGGAGAGGTGAAACTAGAAGTTTTGAAACCTGCAATCAAAAAAATGAAATTACCAAACTTTTAAACAAATGTGTATGAATTCGGATGAAACTTTGTATAGTCATGCATACATGACTTCTTTGCTCCAATGGTTGTGGTCAATGCTCCTCTCTCGAAAACTTGACATTAAAATCATTGCCTTGACCCATTCAACTTTATGATGTTTCTTACGCCAATCAATCTTGGATTCTATATTTTTGATGATCCACAACTTGTCAATTTGTTTTGGTTGAGAGTATTGACAATCTCCAACCAATGATGCATTTTCAATTTGTTGTGGTTAATGTAAGTCACATAGAGCTCTTCGTAAATTTGAGCAAAGAAGTAATTTGTTCATCATCTCATTTCATCATTGAATGTGTGAAAATCTTGGAAGTCTTGGAAGCCATGATGCTACATGACAAACACAAGATCAAAATTTCAAAAATATAGTTTAAACTTTGAAAATCAATACCAAATGCAAATTTGAACAAAATTTGTGATCTTTGATTAATTTGCTTTCTCAAGTCAATCAATTTGTTGGGTGATGAACATCAATACCAAAATTTCTACATGCTCCCAACAATACTCAAGAAATAAAAAGAAGTGTAAGTTTTGACATGGAACTTTTCCACCCCCTATCTCCCTCATTTTCAGAGGTAGGGTAGCTAAGTTCAAACATCACCAAAAAATTCAAAATCCTCAAGCCACAAAGTACATTAAAGTTGTTGGTTTTTTTAGCTTGCAAGCAAGCTTGCTTTATGAGCTTCTAATGTTACTTAGGACTCCTTTAAAATATTTATAAATCATGAGATACTTAGTTTCCAGCACTGACCCCACCTTGAAGTTGACTAGTTAACAAATTGACCAAAATATTAATCTTAAAACTTAAGACCCGGTGTTGCGTGCTCATTGGCCTATATAATCAAGGGTTGTGTTTTCCCTCCACCTTTTTTCAAGAGTTGACAATATGTACAAAAGGCAAACCCCCCCCCCCCCGTTTCCTTGCTGCTAGTTCACTAGGGAACGAGCTCCCATTTACAACCCTAGAATGTGCGGATGGTGGCTTCCAAAACCTAAACTCTCAGCTTCAGGGTTTGTATGGATGAGTGAATAGAGAATAGTTTGAGCCAACTCGGTCGCTATCCTTGCTTCTTTATTACCATTTGGTTATTCATCGAAGAGCTTTAATTGTTCCTTAAAGTTTACTTCAAATTAAGATTTTTCGCATCCAAAATATAGTTCGCTTCATTTCCAAGAGTTGTGATTGTAAATTGGTAAATTGAAAAATGAACCGGTTCGTCTGTAACGACACTAAATATTGAGTTTAGTGTCACTTACTATTTGAAAGGAATTACACAATGCTACATCTATTTACCTTATATCTCATATTTAAGCAACAAACATGAAATTTGGTTGATATAGCACGGCGTAACTCCAAATAGTAAGTGACACTGAATATCGTATTTAGTGTAGTAGCCGGTTCTTCCCGTCCATTGACGTGGCCTCCCCCTTGGTCTGAGACGACCCTAAACTACTAGATGATGGTGGAGAGATACCCAAATCTTAAGGAAGAGGTTGGCGGTTTGATTCCCGGATGTGAAATCTCCTCTCTACTTGACAGAAACTTGCCAGGTGGTTAACTACCTCCTGTGCTTTGGCGTTGGCCTGTCGGCCTTTTGTCTCAAAAAAAAAAAAAAAAAAAAGGAAGAAGAAGACGACGTGGCCTCCCCTTGAGCCTGATAAATTCCTAATATTGTATTTGCTAAAATCACTACTTGTCATACAATAAGCCAACATGAAGGCCTGTGTGGCCCATACAGGAACTCTGGTAACTTCAGAAGTGGCCTGATGAAGCTGACAATGGAAGCTAAAAGCCAACTTGCATGCCAGATGCAACGATAGTGTATATTTGATACGTACAATGTAAGCATGGGTGCGGACAGGGACGAAGCACGCAAATCTTGTGTTGAGACTGAAGGCCCGTGACCATTGCATTCTAAGGTAGAGGGTGCTTTAACCAACGAATCTCGTGTTGAGACTGCAGGCCCGTGGCCATTGCATTCTACGGTAGAGGGTGCTAAAACCAACAAATCTCATGTTGAGATTGAAGGCCCGTGATCATTGCATTCTAAGGTAGAGGGTAATAAAACCAACAAATCTCATGTTGAGTCTGAAGGCCCGTGACCATTTCATTCTAAGGTAGAGGGTGCTAAAACCAATGAATCTCATGTTAAGATTGAAGGCATGTGACCATTGCATTCTAAGGTGGAGGGTGCTAAAACCAATGAATCTCATGTTGAGATTGAAGGCCCGTGACCATTGCATTCTAAGGTAAAGGGTGCTCAACCAACAAATCTCATGTTGAGACTGAAGGTCCGATATCATTGCATTCTAAGGTAGAGGGTGCTAAAACAAATGAATCTCGTGTTGAGACCAAAGGCATGTGACCATTGCATTCTAAGGTAGAGGGTGCTTTAACCAACAAATCTCGTGTTGAGACTACAGGTCTGTGGCCATTGCATTCTATGGTAGAGGGTGCTAAAACCAACAAATCTCAGGTTGAGATTGAAGGCCCGTGATCATTGCATTCTAAGGTAGAGGGTGATAAAACCAACAAATCTCAGGTTGAGATTGAAGGCCCGTGATCATTGCATTCTAAGGTAGAGGGTGATAAAACCAACAAATCTCATGTTGAGACTGAAGGTCCGATATCATTGCATTCTAAGGTAGAGGGTGCTAAAACAAATGAATCTCGTGTTGAGACCAAAGGCATGTGACCATTGCATTCTAAGGTAGAGGGTGCTTTAACCAACAAATCTCGTGTTGAGACTACAGGTCTGTGGCCATTGCATTCTATGGTAGAGGGTGCTAAAACCAACAAATCTCTTGTTGAGATTGAAGGCCCGTGATCATTGCATTCTAAGGTAGAGGGTGATAAAACCAACAAATCTCATGTTGAGTCTGAAAGCCCGTGACCATTTCATTCTAAGGTAGAGGGTGCTAAAACCAATGAATCTCATGTTAAGATTGAAGGCATGTGACCATTGCATTCTAAGGTAGAGGGTGCTAAAACCAACACCTATATATGCCTCCCAATTACCAACATTGTACTATCTTGAACCGTTCCCCATGGTTTAGGAGTGTCCAGCCCATAGAGTGATGGTGTTACATGCCATTAGCGGTGCCACCTCGTAGCAACCTCCACTACCTCCATGTATGGTAGGCAACATGCTCCACCCTATCTCGGGTTGGTTCGAGGTGGGTTTAGGGTGGCTTGTCAATGCCTATTCTAGTCATTCTATACACACATGTGATGGGGCCGCGGGGGGGGGGAGATGGTTCTAGCCATTCTCTTCACAAAGCACAAAGGGGTTCGATTCTAGCCATAAAGGGGGTCAGTACCCGGGATGCAAGGTGACGATTTTTGCAAGTGAACTGGGTGGGATCATGGAGGTGGCTCATGGGAGGGAGGTGGTCATGTGGCTTTGAGCGCAGTTACTAGTTGGGTTTTATTCTAGCTTGGGCCTAGTACCCAACTATGTTGTGTTGGTTCTAGGCAGTGAAGGTGGGGGGCCGTCATCACATGCAAGGTTGTCAAACCTAGGGATTGGTTTAGGAAGCTAGTGGTTTCGACTTTGAATATTCATCAAATATTCAATGGAGGCTAGTTTTTTCTTTCTTTCTTTATACCTATGTTTAGCCCAAAGACTAATATGAATATGAATATATATATATATATATATATGTGTGTGTGTGTGTGTGTGTGTGTGTGTGTGTGTGTGTGTGATATCAACCACATAGCTATATGTATGTGCAATAGCTTAAAATGTTGGTCTAAGCACCCTCTACCTTAAGATCTCTCATTGGTCGAAAAGGCCGAGACCTTCCAAGTTCACTTCACACTAGAAGGTGAAGCCTAAGGGCCCAAGAAAATTATCGTGGATGAAAAGTCTACATTGTTTCCTACATGGCAAACTATGGGTAATGTTTCATGGTCTGCCGGGATTTGCGTCAAGTCCACCTCCAAGAGGTAGGCCTGATGCAAATCCCAACGTCCCATGTTAGAGTCAAGGGACTTAAATAGTTGGTATGGGATGAGAGTCGAGGGCCCTCATAATTACATGGTCATGGCCCTTGACTTGTATGTGAAGTGGCCCTAGGTGTTGGTCATTTTGGAGAAGGAGACTAGACTTTGTTGATGTCGGCAGAAAAATGTTGGTTGAATATTTTAAATTGGAGTAGGGATGGCCAACACTTGAAAGAGTAGATTTTGTCTTATTGTCAAAGGTGTAAGTTGGAATGTGACCATCATTGCATTTGCCTATTTCAAGTGTTGCATTCAAGTTGATTTATCGAACCCAAATTAGAAAATTTCGGGTAAGCTAGTTGTGTATTGGAGCCTATTTTGAAAGTTAGGTGAAACTTTTGGGACCTCTTCTTTCCACCTCTAAAACTTTAAGAGAATTTTAGGATCTAAAATAAGTTATGCATATGGGACCCACTATTCTAAAATCTTGGATCGGTGTATGCAAGGCTAGTTTGTTTGGCCCACCCATCCCAGTAGGACAAGCTAGAAAGTTGGTTTTCAATAGCCTGGAGAGCTCACCTCCCCCCCAAGGCCAAAGAGAAGGCCGGAGGGCAAGAAGCCCAAGGTGCAAACAAGAGGTAGCCGAGCCGGGGAAGTGGGAACGGGAGCAGCCGTGGTGTGAATGAGAGCGGTCGTTGGGAACGTGAAGAGGCCCCTGGGAACAAGGAGGGGTCGTTGGGAACGTGAAGAGGCCCTTGGGAACAAGGAGGGGTCGCTGGGAACGTGAAGAGGCCCTTGGGAACAAGGAGGGGTCGTTGGGAACGTGAAGCGGCCCTTGGGAACAAGGAGCGGTCCCTGGGAACGTGAGCGGCCGAGGGGAACGCGAGCGGCCAAGGGGAACACGAGCGGCTAAAGGGGCACGAGAGCGGCCAGTGGAAATAGGGCTAGTTCCGAGAATTAAAGAGGCACGAATGCCCCCACTTTAGGAGCACGTGCTCAATTAATTAGCTAGGGATATGAAAAGATATGTACGTGGGAAGTACATTAGAGTTAGTAATTTGGAATTAGAACTCTAATTTCAGACTTTTAATTAGATTCATTACTAAATTTAGCTGCAGCTGACATTTAAGGAAACTTACGAATTCCTAGATGCAAAACACTATATAAAGGGGCCAAGTTGAGTCCCCTAATACACTTCATTTGCAACGAGGCCATCAAACGTGAAGGGTCAAACCAAAGTGGGAAACCACTCGAACAAACTTAGAAAGATAGATAGTGGGAAACCACTTGAACAAACTTAGAAAGATAGATAGTGGGAAACCACTCGAACAAACTTGGAAACTAAGTGGGAAACCACTTGAACAAACTAATGAGCAATCAAATTTAGAATGCTAGGGATTGAAGAATTTGGAGGACCAAAGAAAGGCCAAATGTATCCCGGAAAGGGGAATTGAGTTAAACTCTTAGGAATTACAAATTGGACCAAAATTTAGAGAAAAGATATGAAAATACCGGATATTCATTTGGGCTCTAAAGAGGCTTGAGGAACGGCCGAACATTTATAAGGCCAATCAAGTGGAGCTAAATTAAGGTTGAAATCTTCAAAGGACTTAGAGGAAATTAGGTGATTTACTTAAGAAGAAGCTCATTATGGAAACATCATTGTAAGAAGCCCGAGAGAGGCTAAATTCTTTGGGTGATCAATCATAGATTTGTGTTTAGTAACACTTGAGCTGAAAAAGGACTTGAGTTACCTTTCACTTACTTGAGCAATCTTGACTAGAGGTACGCTATCCATTGCATTAGGCTAAGGATTGTAACCAAGGTCTTCCACTCAAGCAAAGCCGCCAAGTAGGCGATTACCACATCTTGTCACCATTATACCTACACTAAGATTTCACGTCATTCCAATCTAAGGAAACTTAGGGATGGTGAGTTAAGGTGTTGGAATTATACAAGGATATCTCGGAAGACTCTACTCAATAGGTCTTGAGAATTCGGAATTACACCTAAGCAAGGGAATGTGAACTTTGTGGACTAAGAATAAATTCATAAATCAAAAAGAAAAGGAATACAACAATTGTAAGTGTATTCGAATTACCTTAGCGAAGGAGTGTGTTTGGATTTTCTTAAAATTGAAATGGAATAAGAATATTTCATGATTAATCAAACCATGAAAGATATTGTATGTAAGAATGTTGTTATCCCTTAACACACTTAACCTTGACATTAGGTTTTAAGGGAACATAAACTGGAAAACTAGGTCAACTACTCCTTGAAAATTCAAAAGAGCATGTTACAAAATTAAGATAACAAAGAGAGTACAAACACCTTCACAAGTATGGAAATCTAAGATGATCTAATTTTGGTGGGAGTAACTTCCATGTCAACCGGTTCAATAGCGGGTTACACCGTCTAAGGCTGAGGGTTGAAGGTGGCCTCAACATAGCCCCACACCACTTTTGTGCATAACAATTTAAACATCAACAAAACTTGGGTAATTTTGTGTTAATTGTCATAAACTCGTGGTTTCATTTGCTTCACTTTACAAATAGCTTTATTGTTTCTAGCTCAAATGAAACTCAATTTGCAATTCCAAAACAAAGGAAATGTTGGGCCCCATTTTCCTGAAACTTCAATATCCCCATACAATTGTGTCAACCAATGATTCTCATCACCCATGTCAAAATTGAACACATTTCCATGTGAGATAGAGGATAAGAAAAGAAAACGTCGATGAAAATTGTCATTCTCGACATGAATGTTCGTGTTCACTAGAAGCATATCAAACCTAGACAACTCGTCTTACAACAATGATTTTCTTGCAAATCTACTAGAATGATATAATTTTGTTGTTTTCTGTTTTGCAAGACAATTTTCACCGACGCAATATGAGTTGCCTAAGTCCCATATGCTTGTCATGCATTCTCCTTATATGGATCATGGTTAAATATAAGTACGATGCAAGATAAGGTGGAATGGATGAAGGATCAAACTCGGATGAAATTATCATGATCATTTAAATATCGTATTTAGTGTCATATGGGTATATCATGCTACTGCAGTAACTTTTCAAATGAGACTTCTTATGAATAAGTGTACAAATACTACCATCCCAACTTACTTTTGGTTCATGCACCTGCCAATTATTGAAACAAAGTTTGGCATGTTTTGCATCCTAGCTACTATTTATGTAATGAAATATTTATCATCGATGATGAAATTTGGATGAAAAATCAATTCGTGAGTGATAGTGATTGTATCATTGTAGATCTATAATGCCCAAAACTTTATACAAGAAACGACGAATAGGGTTAGGTATACATTTAGTATTGAGCAAGGCAAACAGAACTGGTAACCCTAAATACAATAGTTAGTTTAGTGTTTTCACGGACGTGACCGGCACCTAGAAGTTATCAACATCCGGGGAGCTTTTTGGGCATAATTGGTCGAAAACCTGGTGTTTCCAAGTCCAACCCAGTTACATGTTTGACATCAAGTTTCGAGGTACATTCTATAAATTCCTCTTAAAATGATCGGTTATTTTCCTTAATTCTTGAACTTTGACCAGTTATTTCTCTTCAACCAGTTATTTCTCAAACTCAACTGGTTCATCTGTAACTAGGAGCCAGTTCTCCGCGTTCATTGCTGGAAGTGAAGCATACACTCAAGATGGCATCGGTGATCAGTAACTGCAGTGGCAGTGAATCATTGGAACTCAAGTACTAAGGTATGAATTCTCGGAGAATAATTCAACACGAAGCCAGTTGCATGTCGAATTTTCAGATAGCTTGGTATTTAGGGCTGTTTACACCATGCACCATGAAGTCGTCCCAAGGCCCTGTAAAATCTGTAATTGGTTGTTGACCTCGTCCCGGGACCACTTCAGTTTACACCAAGAAAAAAAATGTCAGAGTGACCATGGAGTTCGAAGTCTCCAAAAAGATATATTTTAAAGGCCTACTGACATGGTCCAACGGGTTTTGCGATGGGAGAGGCAAAAGAGATGCTCTAGTAGAAAAAATACACTTCATGGACACACTTTAATGGTCCAATTTCTTAAAAAATGCATTTTCTAAGCCTTTGGGCCCTTGACTAGGTGCAAACCGAACACGGACTAAGAGACCATGCACCAAGAAGTGGATGTGTTTTTTTTAATGTATGTCCAAAAAAGGCAGTTTTGGGAATTTTCTTCATGTGTGACATACTCCCCTTTTTTTCCCTTCTTTCCTCGTAACTATGGAAACGTTTGGCCATAAAAAAATTTAAACAAATAAAATTAGATTAAAACAACATTTATCTCTCATGGTCCCGTGACATTTCCAACGAGAGAACCTCTTTTGCCTCTCCCATTGCAAAACATGTTGGACCATGGCAGTGGATAATGTAGGCTTGACAATAGGCCTTTTGAGGACCTCAAGTTCCATGGTCACTCTTACAATTTTTTCTTGATGTAAACCGAAGTGGTCCCGGGATGAGTTCAACGGCCAATCACATATTTTACAGGAGCAAGGAACAACTTCATGGTCCATGATGTAAAACAACCCCTTAGGATGGAAAGGGTCCAAGCCTATTTCATGAAGAACTTACACCGAAGCAATGAATGGGGGAGAACTGAGCCCTTAAATGACCTATAAACAAATGTCAATTATGACATGGTATTTCACAACGATTGTCATTGTTCGGAATGTAGTATGGTGCTTATTTAACACATCCAATTGGAGTTTAGGCTTGGGCCTAAACTTCATGATGGAAAAAATCACTTTTTGCTTCACATGTGGTGTGAGCCTCCATGGGCAATTCAATATTCTTGACAAGTATCACATGTACATTTTCTATACGTCTAGTTCAAATCACATACTACATGTGTGATTAAGTATTAAGCATGTAATATGATTTTATATGTTCTTCATTATCCTGGCATTCGTGTGTGCGTGCATGCATGTGTATGTGTCCCCCCCCCAAACTAAGTTTAAGGATGCCATAAAATCTTGGCCATTTCTTTGATACTTTCCTTGTCGCACCCTACATGGTACGTGCATAAGTCTTTTTTGTAATGTTGTGTTTAATGGTGTTCATTGACATGTGCAAACGTGGGTTGTGTGGTTACTATGTGTTGGTAGGTTTCAGATTTCAGACGGCAATCCCAGTTGGACACCACCGCTCATGCTATTGTGGTGGCCGTCGTTGGGGGAACCTCCTATTCGTCGTTTGGTTTTCAGTGTCTTCCACCATTTCCCCTCATCTTTAGTTCATGACAAGATTGTGATTAATGAGTTGCATGTGTTATCTACACCGGACACTTTTAGGGATTCCAGGTTGCTTGTGACTTTCCCATTGTCATGTATCGTGTCCACTGTTATGGAGTGCAATGAGGAAGAAGAAACTTTCCGATTGATCTCCCCCAAAATGGCGGAACTAATGGCACTCTCACCGCTTTTAAGTTTTTGTGGACCTTCCTTGGTTTCATCTAAACCCTATGTGGGGGTCACTGCATGATGTATCCCCCCCCCGCCTTTTTTACCTCCGGCGTGGGAAATGTGACGTGGTATGGGGGTATGCAGTTTTTTGCCATGTCGGTGCACATGGATCCCCTTTAGTAGGGCACCACTCTTCTTTGCTCATCAATATATGAAGACTTGGATCTACCTAGATTGATGTCTCGTGTTGTGGAGGTGGTTGCTTGCTTGGTGGACGCAACTAACGGTTGCCATTTTTTCCTTGGTAGAACCTTCCTTGGTCGTCAAGACATGGACGCCCTCATATACGGTGTGCCTCCACAAATTCACAAATTGGGAGATGAAGGGCGTTGATGTTTGTGGAATAAGATATTCTACACAACTCATTCAATCATGTTGCCAATAATTGCATTTTGTGGTGGGTTGTCCTCCCGATGTCGTTGTTATAGAACCGCAACACCTATTTTCGATTATACAATTTTCCATATATTAAATTTGCAATGGATGTGCTTGCATGTATAGTGGATGTTCTTGTCACTTGTCTTACTTATCACATGTGGTCTAGGTGAGTGCATTTGCATATGCCATACTACTGTGAGTTCACAATTCATTTGCATCACAATGTATGTATTTGGAGGCCTTAAGATACTGTGGGCAATTTTAAAGTGGTTACACACCGTTTAGATGTCAGTCGTGTTTTCTACATTGGTCGCGTTCTTCCAGCTCGCATGGGCGTCCCCCGACTACGTGTACATGTCATTGTGTGGCTCACATCCATGGCAAAAGTGGGTTCAACCGTTTGGGTAGTGGTAGACACCATCGGGTTTCGGTGTTCGGTCTTTCATTGACGTAGTCTATGACAATGACATTTGGTTAGAGATTTTTGAGCCACTTATGCATATGGCCGATGTTACTTTCCAATTGACGTCCATCACAGGGAGTGTGTCTAGGTATGACCTCCTTCGGCATCATTTCTTTTAGGCGTGGTCATTGTTTTCTCATAGGTTGCTCTCTATGGTGTCACCCACCCATGTCCACCCTCCCCTCATGCTCGTGTTGATCCTATATTTGGCTTCCCATTCAACCCGCTTTCAGTGCATGCCTCACACATGCATGTGCATTTCACATGGAATACATATATATGTTTCCACATGGTTGTTTTCTAGTCGTTTCAAGAGTAGTTGAGGGTTAAGAATTGAGATGCTTCAAGGTTTACATTTTAGGGTGTCACACAAAATCTTGTTATAAGTATTTTGGATGTTATGTTTTAGGTTGCTTCACTTTTTAATTTTGAAAATGCATTTTCAATGGGTGTTTGTTTTCAATATACAAACATTGCCACATTTTGTTCAAGCATACATGAATTTTTGCACTTGCAATGCATGTGACTCTTTGCAAATGGCTTTTGTATGAGACAAAAAAAATTCACACCGATATATAGATAAATACATGAATACACCATTACCATACTTATACATACTCAACATATTATACACATGGTCATCAACCATAAATATGGATAATTGTTGTAACGATCATATACAACTACTATGCCATGACTATGGTAAAACTCGATGATCGGGGGCCTCGCCCCTATTGGCACCCCCTCTCACCCTATTGCAGTATGTTTCACACAGGTGGTTGGTGATGCAGAGGGAGCATTAGCTCCATCATGAACAATGTGGGAATGAGGTCGTTTCTTCATTTGCCGGAACGAATTCCGTGCGGCTTTGGCATCTATTGTTGTCTACTTTATATCTCATGACCTCTGCAAAACTCGATAGCCCTGCAAATTTACAAAATTTGCGTAAGTCACATAATGTTGTATCCAACACATAAGTCGTTCATTCGTGTGTCGTTACATGCCATAAAATATTTATGTTGATTATCACAATAGCTTGTCTAAGTGGTACCGTAGGCACTCTACCAAATGTGCGTTCATATGCCCAGTTCTTGAATGTCTATGGAGTATTATGGGGTGACAATGTTTCCAAACTTTGTTGCCATTGACTCATCCTCCTCCCAGATTAGGTTTTCCCACTTGATTCTAATATAATCCGCTTCAATGCTAGTTTCAATGGCCGCTCCAAAGTACGTTTCCTAGTTTGTTGTCGTTATGCACAACACATGTTATATCAATTTTAAGCTAACAAAGAATTTGAGTTTGATCACACTTGTCGAGAATACATGTTAATGGACTCACCGGTAACATGTTTTCATATGCCATGCGTAGGTGCATACACTAATACATAAATCCTTGTGTAGGTCCATTCGATCCCATTCAGTTGTTTGCAATATAAATTTTCAAATCAATGTTAGCAAATTGAACCTGTAAATTTTTGTCCATGGTAAAGCAAATATGCCCCAAGCCAACAAACATTAATGCACATTTAAAAAAAAACAATACCCCGCAAATAACTGCACATGGTCCCCCTCATCCAACGCCTTGAGCCATGTGCAAAATTTTGTTTCTTTGTGTTTTTTCTCCACCACTTCATTCTTCAATCGACCAATGATAAGTGGTGGAGGTAGCATCTGCAATTTAAGTGTCGCGTGTGCTACATGTATATGAATGCATGGAATGAAGTGATGAAAATATTGTGATGCATGCCATCCGAAATCTTTCGTTGCAACATACATCAAGCAAGTATCAAATAATATGAACATATTATGAACATAATATTACATCAAACATATGGTGCTCTTAATTTTGGAATAGCATACAAACATGTACACATATATGTGTGCAAAAGAATGATGATCCAATTCCAAAGAGTCGTATAACTATTGCGATTCATTAAATTTCCTATAGACATTCCACATGCATTGCGCATGCTACGTGGCCACCGTATTTGGCACATCGTCCAAAACATGCAAAATAGAAATCACTCATTGAAAGGTATGTTAACATCATGCACTGACACACCTGCCAACCAAATGAGAGCCTTGTGGAGTAGTGGAACCCAATTATGTATTACAAATGCATACCGCCAATAAGAACTCATGGTGTTGGAGTATGCGATCAACAATGATTCCATCATATTGTCCAAAGGATAGGCTACTGTAAGAGGATCCCCCTCCTATCTTTCATGGCAAAGTGACTTGCACTTGAAGAAGAGACTGCTAGAGATGATAGAAACCACATGTTAGGTTAGAGAATGTCGGCATAGTTGAATATATTGCAAGTTTGCCCACAAAAGAATAATATCACATAGACTTATTGTCATAGCGTCATGGAATCGCTCAAATTGGGAAAAATTTGTTATGTGGGCGCAAAATGGTCTACATCTTGTGTCAACCTCTTCAAATGGGTCATGAGTTCTTGTATCGACCGAATACTCGCATGTCGTACATGATGCACAAAATCTTGCATACGTGGAGGGGCGATCTAGGATTGCATATGTGTACCATGCAATTGTGAACATCGTTTGCAAACCACACAAATAAACCTTAAAGAATTTTTTGTTCAACAAGAACTTGAAGAATACAAATGATTGCCCTATGCAAAGACACCCAAACCAATGGTAATGAATCATAATGTCATCTTGATTTGCACAATCCAAATTCCAATTTTGTCCAACCACAATCGTAGTGGAGCCACCATCACGATAGAAGGGCAACATGAACATGGGCGTGGTGCTCTAAAATTATGTTGGAATAACAAGGTTGAAATTTTGCATACAAAAACATGTATTGTGTTACCAAATATTTGACATTTACATGTATGCAAAGTTACACCCCGTAAATTTAGGGTTGGATAGTGGATGAAATAGTTACCTGGATCAAAATCTTGGACATACCCCAACATGTAGCAACTGCATGAACAATGTCGTCTGCCCTAAGGTAATCGACCACATTAATATCGCAAGATGTAGGGTTGGTTGTTGTACATCATGGACATAAACCATGACCCAACGCTCTAGTGTGGCCTCGTGTGACGAGAGCATAAGATGCAATAATATCATGATACTTGAACAACCTAAATTGCAAATGGGGCTCCCCAACTTGCAAGCCACCACCCATTTAACACCCCCAGACTTCAAAGCTTGAAGTGCCTTGTGCATAATGCCATTGTCAACCATGAGTAGAGAAAATAACTCGGATGTGAAATATCCCCAAATACAACTCAACACAACATCCTTCATGTCATCCCAAATAATATCCCACAAGACCAACTATGTATGGCATGGTCAAGGACCATGTGTTTACTCCTACTCTGTGAGGAACCCATGTACAATATGGACTCCAACATGTCAATCTCTAAAACATGTTGGAAAGGACTACATGTAACAACACTAGTGACAAAGCAAATGCCCAACCACCATTGTCGTGATCACATTTGAGATGCACCACCATGAGAAATGTTAACAATGTGCCTCTTTTGCGAATTGATCCAACGAGGGGGGTGTTGTCAACATATGCATCCAAGGTGTGCACTTTAAAGTAATCATTAAACCCATCAAGAACGTTGTGCTCATCATCATGATATGCGCCACTGAAGCGATTAGGTACATGTGCAGGTGGCGATGATGGTTGTGATATCTCCACATAGACAACCGGATGACCCACAACATGAACAAACGTAGAATCAAGAAAAATACATGATGCATATATATGTCGGATGGTGTCAAATGCACTAGAGAACCGAGACCAACAAGATATTAGACAAATGGGGACTAAGGGACGCCAACTCTACGTCGTCAACATAGCACCCTACTGGCTCGGATTTCAAGTCCATAATTTGTGGAGGAGGCTTGCATAAATGGTGGATTGCATGATCAAAATGAGTAGTAGGTGAATGCAATGGCATAACATCAAGCACCAATGGCCTTGCAAGGTGGCCCGTATGTGAAAGTCAAAGTTTTTGTCCAAGGTGGTGAGGGGGTGGCTCCTCCTGACCCGTAGGTGGTAAATGTGGGCAATGGCTTTGAGGAGAACCCATGTTGTGGGGGGATGGAGGCATTGCTATGGATTATAGAAATTGCCAAGTTACCAAATTCAACACTGCAACCTTGAACCCCCTCACCCCCCCCACCACACTCACACACACACACACACACACACATTAAAATATTTTGAATACATGGCCTATTCAAAGACACACATGATGACTTTGAAATGAACAAGTTCCATCGTTCAAACCAACAATGAATGATGAAGAGTACACCCAAACATCACCCATCTGACCATTGGGCCATGTAGTACAACCCACTGGCACACCCTCCCCCCCATTATGGATGGAGTGAAACAAAAGCCAAGTACGCTAAGATTATGAATTTTTATCATGGCCCCCTCCCCCATTATGGATGGGTGGCATCAAAGGGACATGGTTATCCATAAAGATTTTAAGGAAAGTGAGACATTATTGACGTAAACTTTAAGACATGCATGTGATTTTAAAAATTCTTTACAATTCTAATATGTGCCCACTATTTGAAGAGATTGAGGTGCTAAACCAACATATTATAAACAAATTTAGGAACCACATATTGTTAAATTTTCCATAAAATATCTCATAAAGAATAGGTGGACCTTGGCACAAGATCCGCCAACATGTAGTCACTAAATTACATACTTTAGCACATGCCAAATCCAAGAGAGACTGATCTAGAATGCAATCCTTTGTTAACAAACACCAAATTCCCTAACACATGGTACGGTGGTTTTAACTTTTGGCAATCATATAATAGCAAATAAAACAAGCACACCCCAAACATATATCTAAAAAAATTGCTGCATGAAAATGGATTGGGGAAAAATTCACTCAAGGGCGGAATTACCACAAGCTTGGGAATTCTTTGGTTTTGCCAAAAATATGGTAGGATTGGGGGTGGGGGGGAGGGGGATGGCTTGAATAGGTGATGACTTGCTTGGTGGGATGCACGAATGTTGCGATGTGGAAGAAGATGTGGGGAAGTTTATCGGGTCATTAATTTTGGGTAGAGGGCGTGTGGCATTGATGATGTTAACAACCGATCATGGGTAGACATGAATTCGAGATGAAATTAGTTCCAAAGAGTTCCAAATGTTGGCCATGTAGACTGCACACTCACATACATTGTTTAATGATGAATTGGGACGATGTGAAAAAATCTAACCCCTAAACCAACTAATTAACTTGAAGGAACATGAAGGATTGGCACATGTTATATGCATTGTTCTAACCTAATGACTGTCACATGCCGGCGTTTTAAAATAATGGAGTTTGCAATAGTTATGAATTACTATCCATTAAAGCCATGCTACTCAAGTTGAATTTTCCACCACAAACACAACTAAGCAAACAAAAAGAAGTCATGAATTTTCCACCTCAAGCCTAAGTAAGGATGGTTTGATGAGTTAGCGGTGGCCTTGGTGGGGTAGTTAGTAGCTGATTGTGATTGAAAAGAGATGTGTGAATTAAAAGAATTACTTGAATTGCCACAAGTAAGTTATTTGTAAAGCAAGTGCAAGCCCAAGCCGTGCCAACAGTTGGCGAGCTGCGATGACGGAGTGGGCCCGGGCACAACCAAGAGGGAGGTACATCAAGTGTTGGCGGGGGTCCACCCCTTAACCGGGTTGGGAATGTAGCCAACCTACCTGCTTATTAGCGAGGCCCAAGAGGCATGAAATCGGGTGTTCCAAGTCAGTAAACATTTAGTTGTTGTGGAGATGAACATATGCTGGTGAAATTACTCACCACGAAGGCAAATTTCAGCCTGAAAATCAGGTTTCTTGCACTTCCATGAAATTGCCCCAACATCTTTTTTGACATATTCCCGGTCCAACCGAAACCTCCTATGAAGCTGAATAATGGAATGCCACCTAGTATCAACTCTAAGTTATTACATAGGCCTCCCCATGTAGCTAACCACTTTTTGGTCGATGTCCCTTTTAAATAACCTATCAACAAATGTCATTTTCCACATGGTGAGCTACGAGTGGCGGAGGGAGGCGTACGTTAGTGCAAGTGGTGGGACCCGCGTTAAGACACCGAACTACGTAGGCTCTCTTGACTCCTGCTTCTCAAGCTTCTTTCGTAGCGACGCAAGCAACACCAACAACAAAAGCGCTTAAAGCGTCCTCACGCCTTCTCTCATTTTGCGAAGCTACGAGGACTCCAATGCCCCTGCCACCACCACCACCGTGACGGCCGCAGGTGCGAGCTTCTTGCGATGTATATTTTTCTGATTTTCTCTGAAATTTTGGTTCACCAATGCTTACTTTCTTGTCTTTCGATGAGGTGATACCTCTGTTTTATTTATATATTCCTACCGCTCAGTGAAAACGCGGTGCTAGGGTAGACAGCAGCGAATTGCGCTGATCTTGAACTGGACGAAACGATTTTAGCCGCGAGAAGGCGGCAGAGTGAGCGTGATCGGGGTTAAGTTAGATTCAATTTTCGGAGGTTGCGTTTCCAGGATGGGAGAAAAGAAAGTTTTATTTTACGCGGATCATCGGGTGAGATGGATGAGTATGGTTTGGAAGTGGATGGTGAGGGATGATGATCATCGTGTTGAAGCGTGCGTTTGTAGTCTGGCGTCTGTTCAGGTGCTTTTAATTCTGCTTTGGCTCAGGTTTCAAGCTGGGATGGCAGGTCCGAAGTTTGATTGCTGGCAATGTAGGTATCGGTTTCTGCTGATTGTCTAGTTAGGGTTGCGCAGATAGAGTCGACGAGTCTGCATTGATTAATTTGTTATCCTTGTGCTTAAAGCTGTCCTGGTAGGGGTTTTGGCTGGGGGTTGGAGCTGGATGCCAGACAATTACAGCTCCAGGTCTTCAAAGTGCGATCTATATGTCGTTGCTAATAAATGGAAGGATAGCGTGCTGGAGTTTTACGGGTTTTATGTTTTGCTGTATGGTAGGCGGGTCGTACGGCTTTCGGTCGTATAGCCATTCGGTAATTATTATTGTTATCACTCCATGTCCGATATGGAAATATTGTACGCATACATATGTATGTACGGTATCGGACAACGCTTGTATGTACGGTGATATGATATGCTTCTGGCATGTTTTCCAGTAAGTTACCTTTATTTGTTCACGATTTGCTGTACACGGGGAATGAAGGACATTAATTTGCCTGTGAATGAAGCACTAGTTCAGTTCAGATTTCGCTTTTGAGACATTTATCTGTATTAAGTCAAGTGGTGATATTGATGATATTCTTCTTAGCAATTCCATATTCATAGCCTGCGGGCATGTCGCCTTCATCAACAGGATAAGGTAAGAGATTAGCTGTTGCTGTCACTGGGATTGCATGAGAAGATGGTCCGATGACATGCTATATCATCTGATTCATACAGTGAAACTCCTTGGTATTAGAAAGGAGTCAATGCTTCACGGTATTTCTAAATGTGACAGATTACTCTCGGACAACTTTGCATGGAATTTTCAATTTTCAGAGGGAATACATTTTAGAAGGAGATATTTCTGTCAAAATGTAGAAGGCTGGCATGTGCTGCTAATTCTGGACAACAAGGATATGTGCCAAGTGACTCTTAATTATCAGCATGGTGAAAAGAGAGTGGTTGCAGGCAGAGTTCCACTGCTTTTGCAGCTCGAGCTGACAGGCAAATTTGCAACGGTAGTCTTAGAACAGCCAAACGCCATATATAATGGCATAATTGTGTTGCAGCGTCCTCAGATATTGGTGGATAAAGTTTCAGCACTACAAAATTTCTGGAACCTTGGCGAAAGCTGCCTATATATATATGTTGATGTAGAATCCTGACGAGCATCCTCACTTGTCAAGAGCACATTATTGGTGTACATCAATGTTCATAAAATCTGGAGTTATATTGGGTAGAAGAGCATATCCTAAGCAACACATACAGGTGAAGGGCAATAAAATAAAATCTCAATATTGCCATACATATTCGCTTCTTGAAATATATCTTGTCTTGATTCTCAAAGTGTTCTGCAGGCATTATGGAATTTAGCCGTGATCTCTTCGTCCAGAACTCTTGGCAGTTGACTTAGCATTAGATTGGTGGACATCATCAAGGGGGGGGGGGCGCGGTGTTTGCCATGGCGGCACTCCAGCTCTCCCGTGTAGCCAGGCGACCATCTGCATTTCCCAGAAGGTACTACTCTTTGCAATATTCTGTGCCCAAGACATAATTCATTTGGCCTTTATAAAGCCAATGTGCAAATGGACAATGTTTGCCTGCTAAATACGAACATACATGCTTTTCTCAGGAAAGCTTTGGCGGTGGTGGCTGCTGTCTTGGTGGCGGGAGGTGGCATAGCATATCACCAGGCTAGCCAGCGGAGATATCACAACCGTGCCTCTCCAGCAATAAATGGAAATGCATCAGGAAATCTGGTAAAAGAATCAAATGAATCTAAGAAAGCAGGTTCAAAAAGAAAGCAAAAGCGTGGAGGATTAAAGAACGTGAAGGCAATTGCTGCAATATTACTTGCACACATTGGAAGGAGGGGCCTGGATGAATTTCTAGCTCTGGCAGCAATTGCGGTGAGTTTGATTGTCTTTTGAAACTTCAATCCATGCTACATGCACACTAACTCATTTTTCAGTGGACATCATTCTCACTGGGCTTCCGATGTGGCAGGTTCTTAAAACAGCATTGAGCAACAGGCTTGCCAAGGTGCAGGGATTATTATTCCGTGCAGCTTTCTTAGCACGAGCACCATTATTCGTGCGTCTTATCACAGAGAATTTGATACTTTGCTTTCTTCAGTCAGCATTTTTATCCACAACAAGGTTTCTAACAGGGTCTTTGAATCTCCGATTTCGGAAAATCCTCACTGACCACATCCATTCCAACTATTTTCAGGTGAGTTAGTGTCTTTGGGCATGTTCAAGATAAGATGAATGGGGCATCTAGGACTGGATCTAATTTTTCAAGCTCTAGAAGTAATTTCTAGGATGTACTCTAACAGAGTTCATTTTGTGTGCAAACCCCACTTACAATTGGTGGAGGTTAATTCTTTTCACTAAGTATCAATATTAAGAGAGTCTATGTTTTTGTGTTTTCTGATTACAGAACATGACTTACTATAAAATGTCACATGTGGATCACCGTATCACCAGTGTTGAGCAGCGAATTACCAGTGATATCCCAAGATTTTGTTTGGAGCTCAGTGATCTTCTGCAAGAGAACCTGTCAGCTGTGTTTGATGGGCTGTTGTATACTTGGCGTTTGTGTTCCTATGCAAGCCCAAAATATGCGCTTGGTGTTCTGGTACATTCTTTACTTTATTTTGATCATGATTTGTGATTATTTCTTTTGATCCTCACTCTAGTTGCTCTAATAATGATTGGTGATCTGCAATTCATAGTTCATCTCGTTATTCACTATGTTTAGGACATGTGAATAAAAGATCTATTGAGAATGTGTGACAAGGTGAACATAAGTGACGTGTGGCAATCTCCATGAGCATGTGTGTTCTTCGATTTATTTGGTGGTGCTGTAAGTGAAGTGCTGTCTAAGAACTCAAACAGAGATTTTTTTCAAACTTGTTGCATATGTCACATCTGCAGGGTTATGTGATAGGAGCAGGAGTAACCATGCAAGTTGTGGCTCCTCCTTTTGGAAAGCTCATGTCAACTGAGCAGCAATTGGAGGGGGAGTACAGGCAGCTGCATTCACGCTTACGCACTCATTCTGAGAGCATTGCTTTCTATGGAGGTCAAGACAGAGAGGCCTCTATTATCACTCAAAGATTCAGGTCAATAATTGGCAGTGCCTATTCCATCTTAGCAAACGTAATTGTGAAAATTGTTCTTAGGGTTTTGCAGGAGCAGCCATATGAATGCAATGTGGTTATATTTCCCTGGTGAAAGCTTTGGTTCTTGCGCAATGTGGATAGCTTTGCTGTTGACAATTCAGGAGAATGGGAGAAGCATGCAAATGCATTAGGAAGGACAAGTGGTGTTTTTCAACGTATTGACTATGTTTTCACTGAATTGCAGGGTATTAGTGAGGCATTTGGGCAAAGTGTTGCACACACAATGGTGGTATGGGATGATCCAGGACTTTGTGCTGAAGTACTTGGGGTCTACTTGTGGCCTTGTTCTGATTATCGAACCTTTTTTCGCTGGATCTTTAAAACCTGATAGCTCTACTCTTGGTAGAGCTCAAATGCTGAGTCTGATGCGCTATCATACAAGTGTTATCATATCCCTTTTCCAGGCTATGGGCACTTTGGCCTCAAATACTCGGAAGCTTGGACGCCTCAGGTCTTGCTCTATTCCTAGGATGTGAAATTTCAGGTGTTAGAAGTGGATGTTCCAGTTGTCATAATTTATTGGAGGATTGGCAAGCAGTCAGATGCTTTGAAGAATCTTGCAACCAGTCAAGAAATGGGTTGAAGATCAATTGGTAAAGAGTACTGGTCATCAGAGTTTTGCAAGGAGATTGACTGAGATTATTTTAAAATTGAGGAAGTTAAACAAGAAGCTTGCTTCAAGTTGAGGGTGATTTGGGGGCCATAGGAATAGTTTTACTTGAATTTGATGAGAGCTTTCTTGCTGCAGTGGCTATGCAGATCGCATTTATGAGCTCATCTCAGTTTCAAAAGAGCTTCGAATTGCAGGTGGTAATGAGGCAATACAAGAGAAAGCAAGTGGCAGTTACTTTGTTGAGGCCAAATACATTGAATTTGAGGGGGTGAAGGTAAGTGTAGAAACTCCTAACAACTCTTTATGGAGGTTAGAGGATCTAAGTTTGTCAAATGTACAATGTATTTTAGAACTCAATCAGTTGATTTCTGAACAGTAAAAGTGGACGATGCTGTTTGTAGGGCATGCCATCTATTTTGGCGTATGTTCATTACCACTGTCATGCATTTTTTGTGTGAATGGTCCTTTTCCCAGTTACTCAACTTTAGATGGCGGCCTTGCTTTCAAGGTCCACTGTAAATTCTTTTGATCCTGTTCTTTGGTTTGTCACTGTTGTTCTTTTACACTTCCTGTGTCTTTTGTACTTAGCATTTTCTGTTCCAATTTAGTACTTCTCAGTGCTCTGTTTTGACTCTCTTCCATTGTAAGTATGGAGCCATGTTGTCAACTTACTACAATGGCCTTTACCAGGTTGTTACACCAACAGGGACCACCCTTGTTGAGAACCTAACTTTGAGAGTTGAGCCAGGCTCCAATCTGCTCATTACTGGTAAGTTTTTTCCGGAGTTTTCCATCATCTTTAGATTGATGTCCTGTCCTTCAGAGTGTTTTGGTCAGCTACGTCCTGGATTCCGAAGGGGAGTTAAACTGCTGATATAGCTTTCACCACCTGGTCTCATAAGCTTTTACCTGAAGATGTCAAATGATAGTGATGGTATAGAGGTCATCAAAATATGTAGTTGTGACTTTGATTGATGACAATGTTGAAATGTGGATTTACAGGTCCCAATGGAAGTGGTAAGAGCAGTTTGTTCAGAGTGCTAGGTGGTCTGTGGCCCTTAGTGGAAGGGCGTATTGCAAAGCCAGGCATGGGTGCTGCACTGAGTCACGAGATTTTTTATGTTCCACAACGTCCTTATACAGCAGTAGGGACACTTCGTGATCAACTTATCTATCCCCTAACTTCAGCAGAAGAGACACAACCTTTGACGGCTGACAGTATGCGGGAGTTGTTGAGAAATGTAAGTTGCAAAAATTGATGAGCTATTTGTCTCTACTTGCCCCAATTGTCATCTGGTGAGCTTTCTGAAGGAACTGGGTTGGTGGAACCATTCTTCTTTTCTATTCCAACTTTGGAACATTTGCAGTTGCATTTAACACAATGCCTGGTTTTCCAGGTCGACTTGGAGTACCTGCTGGATCGATATCCACATTCTCAAGAAGTGAACTGGGGAGATGAGCTTTCATTGGGGGAACAACAGCGTCTAGGAATGGCTCGTCTATTTTATCACCGCCCGTTGTTTGCTATTCTAGATGAATGCACGAGTGCAGTAACCACAGATATGGAAGAGAGATTTTGTGCACAAGTGCGTGCAATGGGCACTTCCTGTGTAACCATCTCTCATCGGCCAGCTCTTGTGGCGTTCCATGACACTGTTCTTTCACTTGATGGAGAGGGAGGCTGGACAGTGCATTCGAAGAAGTACGTCTAACTATTTCCATAATTAAAAGATCCACCTTTCTTTTCAAGTGGATGTGATAGATGTGATTATGAGCACTAAGGGTGCTGCATTTTAAGTTTATCTTGGGTTTGCAAACGATTTTGGAGATGTGTCTGTCAAAGTTGTTCCAACCTTTGTCTTCCTTCTGATCGAACTTGAAAAGTTCTTGGTGGGCTAGAACACATTCGAAGTTAGTGGACTGGAGAAGGTTAGCAAGTCAATGGCATTTAGAATTGAAAGTGCTCATAGAAGTCTGGGTCCTGGCTGCAGGGATAATCTTCCTCAAGTACAGCTAGATGTTCCTGAAGATAAAATGATAGAGGATGGTGACATTTATTCTGATCGACAAAATGATGCATTGGCATTGAAGAAGCACTTTTTTGCAAATATCAGACAGGTACAGGACTATGAACCTTGTACTACTCACAAAAAGATATTTGAGCCACAAAATGTGTGATTACAGAATTCAGGACATTTTGCTGAACAAGGATGAAGCATTTATTCATGTGGGGATAGATGAAGCCTGTTTATTGCTTTCAGCTTGGTAAAGAGTGACTCAAGGAAATGACAGCTTGGTTTTTGAATTGCACGTGATAAATAAGCAACAGCAGATGCAGAATGTATATCACATTGGTCCTGCATGAAATGAATTTGAAGAGCTTATTAATCACAGGGACAATCAGACCAGAGAACCAATTCTTGCTGGCTCTAAGAAAGAGGAGGGATTATGAAGACATGTATTTTGACAAATAGCTGAAAACTCTTGGTTTGTACTGTGGCCCAGAATGGATCAGGACAAGATTCAGCTTCAGATTCAGATGATTCATATGTGGGTGCTGTATTAGCAAGATCTCCTCCACCGGATCCTCTTGCAGTAGTACCCATCATCTCTGAGCTCCAGATAAAGTCACGGAGTATGCCTTCTCGGATTTCCTCCCTCTTCAAAATATTGGTTAGCATACCTTACACCTGAGACACTGCTTCAGGCTGTTGCAATGCAAAATATGTTTCTGTTTACCATCATTCCTGACTGGACAGTCCCTTATTGATGCTATTATATCTATGATTGTGTTTTAGGTATGCTCAAGATGATCAGGGAACTGTTAATTTCCTACATAGGCACCAACAATTTATCACCTATTATATGAACCCATACTTCTGGGTTCTTCTAACCAGACTCTGAAATAAGTAGATTGTGAATCGGAAGCAAGCAAGACCATGAAAACTTAGGGTGGGCTGTATATCAAACTAAACCTTATTTGTTGGGCTAATCAGGTCCCCACCTTATCGGACAAACAAGGAGCGCAGCTGTTTGCAGTAGCCATTCTTGTACTTGGACGAACGTGGGTGTCTGATCGGATTGCTGATCTAAATGGTGGATATTCTCTATCCTGTGTCTTGATGTACATGTCACTAAACAATCTGAGAGGACACTTTCCAGCTGCCAATTGATCGCGGCTGTGTAGTGTTGGTGTATGTTTGTATCCAACATTTGAAACAGAAATTGTCTGATCACAAAGGATTGAAATCTTTGTAGTTGACCAATGCCATTGATCAATTGTAAAATTATAGCTAATGTAGGATTCATATGACCACAAATTGATAAAGCTTGACCTGTGGTGAGGTTCATTCAGTCATTCTCGCTGTCTATCTAAATCTATTCCCAATTTATTTTGCATACTTCCAGGGGACATGACTAAATGGTTAGAAGCTAACAATTCAACCATGACAGGCAGCCTCCCCAAGATCAAATACTTAGAGATTGATTCTGAAAGTTTAACGCTGCTCTCCTCTGATACTATTACAGGAACAAGTGTGAAGTATGTCTTACAACAGAACAAGGCAGCATTTGTACGTCTGGTGGGAGTCAGTATCTTGCAGAGTGGTGTCTCATCATTTCTTGCTCCATCTCTTAGGTTTGTATCTTCACCATCCACTGAAAAAATATTGAATTTTGTTGTACGTCTTGGGAATAGTTCTTGGACCTTTTCATGCTGCACCTTGAGGTTACTTATGCAACACCTTGTGCGATAGGTAGAGACAGTAAAGCAAAGCTCAATACAAACAAACAGAGTACAACAATGGCAATCACTTTCTGAAGCAGAGCATGTCTTCAATGACGTAATTGTTCTGGCTCATGCAAGATCCCTTTGAGAGAGCTCGAATGATTGAATCTTGCAGTTTTTGAAATTTTTACTATTTTGCAGACATATGACTGCTACTCTGGCACTAGGATGGAGGCATCGTCTGACTTCACATCTTTCCAGCCTTTATTTTCAAAATTATGGTTTTTATCAAGTGAGGCTCAGGACCAACACCTCTTGCATCTATTATTTTTAAAGAGATATATTGGTCACGATATCATGATGCACTTGGTCCAGGCTGTAAAAAAATTGAAATTCATGGGAGGCAGTTGAGAGAAACTTCCTTGGGTAGGTTACTCAATGATAATGATTCCAATGGCAGCTTGATATTTGAAATGGAGCATGTCTTGTGGGCAATGTCAGGAGGGTGGTCATAAACTAGGATAAAGAGAGAGGGAATCAAGTCTGTGGTATTATTTTTTTCTCAAACCATTTTCTCAATGGCTTATAATTCAAGAATATGTTACACATCACTCAAAAAGGCTCGCCCTACATGGTTTCATAGAGTATGCTTTAGCTTGTGTTCATTCTGTCCACCTGTTTTGCTGCAGGCTGTGCATCTAGCAAAGGGTGCGACAGAGGATGCAGACCAGCGAATCACTCAAGATGTCACGAAACTAAGTAGTGATATGGCAGGCTTGGTGACAGGGATGGTCAAACCTTTTGTTGATATAGTATGGTAAGTCTTAAAGCAGGACATGCCTTCAGTACTTTATCATTGTTCTGATGATTTCAGACAGTCCACAGGCCCCTTAATTTTTGCAAGATCCCGATTCCTTTATCACCTGAGTGTGGAGTTGGCAACTCAAATTTGGTGTCCTCATAAAGGGTCAAAAGGGTCAGAGTAGGATTGCGCTGTTTAGATTGTGTATATTTATGGAAACATGAATGTAAGATTTCTTAAAAAAGGATTAGATTTAAAAAAAGGAGCAGTTAACAATCAGGATTTGATGTATGTCTTATCATTCAAAAGACACTGATTGGGCTATGCCTGATTGTTAACTGCTCCTTTTTTTGAAGTTTTGAACCCATCACCCAATGTCTTTGCGAGGTGTTCAAATCTGCTATTGACAGAGACACTCTGTTTCCAAATTCCAGGTTCACATACAGAATGAAGGTGCTGACAGGAATAAAAGGGGTCGGATTTCTGTATGCTTACATGTTCCTGGGCCTTGGGTTTTTGAGAGCCATTTCCCCAGATTTTGGTGCATTAACAAGCAAAGAACAGCAGCTGGAAGGCTCCTTCAGGTAATTCTGCTGGTACAGGGTCAGGAGAAATTCCTACCCAAGAAGCACTTGACTTTTGTTGGGTTGCATTTGATCCCTAGGAGTAGGATTAGGAATCGATCTGAGTTGAAACTCTTGTATTGTCTTGTAGTAGATAAGGATGTCTATAGTTAAGGGACATAAGACCATATACTCGTGTTTAAGTACTTTTAAGAGATGTCTATGAACAGGTCAAAGATTGTCTATGAATTAAATATAGGGAGTAATATTGACTTCGTTGCCAAGGATGGTATATTTGCACCATCTACTTATGGACCTCATCTCTTTGTTATTGCAGATTTATCCACTCAAGACTGAGGACACATGCAGAGTCTATTGCTTTCTTTGGAGGCGGATCTCGTGAACAAGTGGTAAGCTCTAATCACACTCCCCAAGCTGTTCGTACTGTCATGATTGTGGATGGAACCTTTTTCTGAATTTCAGGTGCTACTGCACAGCAGGCAATTGCATTGTACTGTCTTGAGGTGACAAATATTTCAACAATCTGAAAACTGCACAGGTTTATCTTGTGATCTGAGCAACATTATGTCATGCAGGTTGCAGCTGGGAGGTTCAAGACCTTGCTGACGCATTCTCAGAATCTCCTGCAAAAGAGGTGGTTCTTTGGTGTTGCAGATGACTTCATTACCAAGCAACTGCCCCATAATGTAACCTGGGGTTTAAGTTTGATGTATGCCATAGAACATAAGGGCAATCGTGCACTCACTGCCGTTCAAGGCAAGTACTACTGATCTTCTCAACTAGTTAGGACTGAAAAAAGTGCATGTTGGTAGACTCTTCAAATGCCAGGATTGCTAATATGGGGACAAAAGGGGCTATGGATGAGGTTCAGGCTCAATAGAGGGACCAGGATGTTAGAGCACATGCTTACAGATGGAAGTAATGAGTCTTTGTCAATGGTGCTCAACCTTTAGTGTAATCAGATTTGGCTACATAAACTCTTTGTCTTGCAATCTGCAGTTGGTACTTCGTCAAATGGGCTAGTTAAGGGATAATTTTAAAGGACACATGAATTTGAAGTGTTCCACTTAGGGGTTTGTGTTGTTGAGCTACTAATGGAAAGGTTTTAAAGGATGGTGAGAAAGTAAACCCTGAGAGATGCTTCACTCCTCTGAATCGCTGAGTAAATCAAACTGCATTTTTATCCGTGTTGGTTTTGAACAGGAGAGCTGGCACATGACCTTCGCTTCTTGGCCTCAGTGGTGTCCCAGAGCTTCCTTGCTTTTGGTGATATTCTGGAGCTTTATCGCAAATTTTTGGAACTCTCAGGAGGCATCACCCGAGTGTCAGAACTTAATGAATTGCTTATTGCTGCTCAAAATGGTAAGATTTAGAGAGTGCTCAGAGTTGTTCTTACATATTAGTTTCTTTCTAAGCCCTTTTGATCTGGCATTATGTTTATCTCTAGAAGTCTTGCATGGAAGAAAGCCACCAGTCTTATTTTCATCTTCATGAATTTAACCCTTATATTCTGCCCAATTCTTTGTGGAATACAGTTTTTAAAATAAATAAATTTAGAAATAATTTTAAAGGTCTTGCATTGCAGTCATTCTTCTACCTGGACATATGAGCAGAAAGCATTGATACTTTTGTTGGTTTTTCCCATCTACACTGTTCACCGTTTGTAAACATATTTTTATTACAAATAGTTTAAACTAGCAATGGGATCTATTGACAGTGCTCGATAAACATTCAATCATGTTCTCAGCAAGTATTCTTGGTCAATTTGCAGGAAAAAGTTTGACCCAGTCAAGGCCCAATCCTCTGTTGTTGTCTGAAGGACAGCGATTGCCTTCATCCAACTCATTGCAGCCTGAGGTCAACCAGGACATTATCTTTGAGGATGTGGATGTTGTGACTCCTTCACAAAAAATGCTGGCCCGCAAATTGACTTTGAGAGTTCCCTTTAGCAAGAGCTTACTTGTTACAGGTGACTTCTCTCACCTCTGGTCTCTGTTTTCATCTTCAAACGTTGATTGTTCGTAATTCATTTGAGTCTCTCCTGCCTAGCAACACAAACAATATGACTAAAATCCTTCTCTTCTGCATCCTCTTAACAGTCGTTTCCTTGTTGGATGTGTCCTGTTCTAACAGGTCCTAATGGAAGCGGCAAGTCTTCCCTGTTCCGAGTCTTAGGGGGACTTTGGCCAGCAGGGAGTGGGCACATTGCAAAGCCTGGTCAACTTCTTCTGGGCAGTGATGCAGCAACCCAGACAAGTACAGGACTTAGTCGTGACATATTCTACGTGCCTCAACGGCCATACACTGCCCTTGGAACACTGCGGGATCAGATTATCTACCCTTTGACATTAGAAGATGCAAAAATGAAATCAACTTTTTCTTTTCAACAAAGTAAGAATAATCTGATGCTGTTGTTCAAGTCCTTTGTGCGCAGTTTCTATGTGCAAACAGTAGGCATTGAAGTCAGTCACAGTGTGGACGTAATATTTTAGCCACCATGAAGTGAATATTATATCCAAGAAGTTTTATAATACCTGCAAAAAATAGTAATTTTGATAAGTCACTGTCTTCTATCAACCTTTGACCATGTTGATTCGTTTTTAAGCATAAATTTGTTGTTTCTGACAAATGTGTATTGGAAAAGAATCCATTGAGATTTTAACAAGGATATGTTCTTTATCAGGTACTGGAGCTGAGATTACAAATGAGTCCTTGTTCAGTGATACGTCATCAGAGTTATCTCTGCAGATTCTAGACAGACAGCTTCGATCAATTTTAGAGGATGTCAGGTTGGTGTACCTCCTGGAGCGTCAAGGTGGATGGGATGCCAGTGCCAACTGGGAAGATATGCTCTCTCTTGGAGAACAGCAGCGCCTTGGAATGGTATGTTTTATAGGTTACAATATGTTGAAAATTAAACAGGCTCTTGAGGTCAGAAGCACAATGTGCAGTTTTGAGTGTTCTGTAATGTTCACTTACAGATGTAAGTTCCTGACATTGCGCATTGTTGATGAACAGGCACGCCTTTTTTTCCATCATCCAAAGTTTGGTATTTTGGACGAGTGCACCAAGTAAGTTTCTATCACTTTAGATTCTCTCTTGTAGCTCTACATCTACAGAAATTTGTCACTACTGTGAATAATGCTGTAGCAGTCAGTGTTCCTGGGGTTTTGAGTTCCTTCAACTGTATCAAGGCATCTAAGATATTTGAAGGAAAAGATTTATGATTGGTCAAAACAATGTACAGTCAGGATCTCTTGGATTTGCAGAACCATAGTTTTGAAATATACATAGTTATCTGATAATCTTCCCATTGTTCTGTGAATGGGTGAATTTGAGTAGGGGTCATAGGTCACAGTGTTGGCTGAAATGTTCATCCACTAAAAGTTTCACTTCTCTTGAGCAACCCTAACTTAGAGTACAGACATATAGAGAAGCCCGGGAGGTGGAACTGCTTATATCTTCAATCCAGGCAGCAGATTTTTTAGGAATGTCGGACTCTACACTTAGGGTGTGCTGGTCTTTTGAGACTTCCTGTCTGGACTGCAAATGACATGGTGACTTTGTCATATATTTACAGTGCCACGAGTGTGGATGTGGAGGAAAGCTTGTACAGAAAAGCTCAAGCTCTTGGCATATCTGTGGTTACAATCTCCCAGGTACAATGCACTAATAACATCAACATCAGTGGCAGTTTAGTTGTCTAATGTTGTTTTCGGAAATCATGTTCACTTTGGTATATTGTTTCCCAGGTTCTATTGCTAACTTATGTGGCACATGCTCAATATATATGTCCTTTTATCTAATCAACACCCGACCCTGTAAATGCAGCGACCTGCATTGATTCCATACCATGCGATGGAGTTGAGAATGATTGATGGAGAGGGTAGCTGGGAGCTTCGATCAATTCGGGGGGCGCATTCCAATTAGTGCATAGTTATCCAACTCTTACTAGTTTTTGTTCCAGGAGAAACCTCACAACTTCTACACACAGGCATCCGATCAGAAAGATTCTCCCTTACATTGCAATCTCTTGATTCTTCACCCCTTCTCTTGCCTTGCTCCTGAACCAGAGAAGGTGGTCATCTTCCGGGGGCAATAACTATCCCTCCTATTGGCTGAGTGTGCTAAACGCTTCTTCATTTAGCATCTCAGTAGGTAGTTCATATTGAAGCTGTAAATTTGTTCATTCTCACTGTACATTTGTTATTGTTTTCCACAGGTTACCCATTTTTTACTAAACAACTACAACAGTATTAACTGCAGCGACCATGAGCCCACAGGATAACTACGCATCTGATTTCTTGGGTACGAGCAAGGGAGGTTGAAATGCTTGTTGGAAGTGGTATAGAATGTTGTTAATCAATATGTGTGTTGTTCAGTGGAATAAGTAGCCATGTGTAATGCCCACAACATTCATAATTCAAAATGGCGATCCATTATTTTATTTCATTTATTGCCCTCTCCTTCGCAGAGTGGGTTTAATTTTGGAGTCTTGGTACATTGAAATGATGTGGGAAGCTTTCCACTTGATGAAATTACACAGGTGGAACCTTCCTTCCCAGGGTGTAGGGTGAAATTTGCTCAAATTTTCGGATGACATAAGTACATACATATGAGATTTGAATTTTCAACTACGCATGCCAATTTGAAACAGGGATCAAAGCTATTGACTGGATGATGGGTATGTGTCATATTGAACATGAATACTATCTTTGGAGGATGTTCAGTTTTGGGTGTTGCTTGAGATTGTTGTATTTTACACCAGTTCTATTCATGGTGGCATACTCTTATTACTCAAAGCTTGCCCGAAGTTTAATAAGACCACTCATGGAACATTCTAAATAAGTAAATACGATAGTCACGTTCCAATGGCGAAGACAAATCACATGATGGAGGTGGAGGTTGAAGAGGGGCCAGAGAGCATTTAACGTGAGGGCTTGGCAAGGCAGTTTTGGGGTTTAGATATACTACTTGTATGTTGACAAGGTTAGTTAGTATCTAAGCCATTAAAGATGATGTGACGACGTTTGAATACCGTAGGTTGGGCACAAATTTGCCCAATAATTAATTGATTTCAAAAAAGGGGCTTAGGCAGTTTGTAAAAATATTTATGAAAGATTAGGAAAATATGTATGTATATTTATTTATTCATTTAGGCACAATAAATAAATAAATAACCAACGTCAGGCAATCTGACGTGAATTTGAGCCCGTTGGCCCTACCCTGCTCAAGAATCCTCTTGGTTCAAGGTGGGGTTTATTCCCTACCTTGCGGTGGGTGGGCTCTTGGCTTCCTACCTATCTAGCTAGTTTTTGGTCAAGTAGAGAGAAGATTTCACAGCGGGAATTGAACCGCCAACCACTCCATTCGGGAATGGGTGCCTCTCCACTATCACCTGGTAGTTTAGGGTCATCTCGGACCTCATTTAGGCACATAACTATCTTACATACAATTACATGTACTGTAACTTATTTTTCATTCATTCGTGGCTGATAAGTACGCAATGCTAACCTTTAGGGTTTTGGTTAAGTCATCTTAGTGTGCTAATTGAGGTTATGAACAATGTATTATGTTGTTTTGTGCTCATGTTCGGTAGAGGTTGTTTGGGAATTTGCAAGCATGGCTAAGAGGTAGAAGCAAAATAGTCATATGTCCATCCCATTTTACATTCTTGAATTTGAGAGGTTCACTACCTAATGTGTGAATGCCACAGTGATGCATGTGACAGGGTGTGTTGTCAATGCATGTGAGCTGTTGACTTTGGATTGAGTTGTTCTAGCACACCAAATTCCCTAAAATTTAGATATTTCTATGATTATTTTCCCATTTATTTAGACTATTTGACCCAATATTTTCAAGTAAAATAGGCTTGATTATTTTTCATTATTTTTTGTCCAACCTGCTATTAGCCTATGGTAGTACACCGACCATGTTACAATATAGATTAAAATAAAAATGAGATAAAAGTTGCCAAGCCCAACAAACCGTGCAGAAGGCTCTTAGTAGTGTGAACAGGGGTCCCTCTTGCATAAAATGAAGATTTTGACAAAGATCATAGTTGTTAGCTTGAGTTAGCTAAAGAAAGGTTCATAACAATCATGCATTGATTAAAAAAAAATCACTTGAAGCTTAAAAATAATACATTCAATGTGGATTTTGCATAGGGTGGTAGGAAATGGACAATTAAGTCATGCAAAGAAGTCATATGCATTGCAAGATTTTATCATTGTAAATAACTTTTGTACAAGGGTAAGAATATGTCAAACATCTATTGCGATGCCAACCAAGAAATCAAGGAAACAATGTGGGAGTGACATGAACAATGAAGACTATCAATTGGTCCCACTTGTGGCAACTAAGTCATCATGTGAAGGTCAAATGGGTTAGTGAAATGTTACACAAGATTGAGCTCAATGTGAAATACCTACCCTACGTCAACATTAAAGTGTGTAATATTGCACAACAACCTACTCAATATATGGGTGAAGCAATGTTGAGAGTCCAGTCGAATTGGTAGACAATGGTGATGAAGATTCAAGCGAAGAAGTCTATGATGCGATTGATGATTAGCTTCCTCATTGGCCTCTTCGAAACCGTGGGGAAGTGCTCCGTCCATTCCTTGGACATTAGCTTGGTTCGCAAAGAGGTTCGGGTGCATAATATTCTAAAGGCATCAAAATGTCTTCCACATTCATTGTATGGCATTTCTTGAAGTTGCATCATATAAATCGGGAGCCATACACAACACTAAATATGATATTTAGTGTCATATGGTATTTAATGTCACTATGTAACTTGTCGGATGTCACTTCTTATGAATAAGTGAACGAGTACTTGTCGTGGATGATGGATGAGTTCATCCATTGGCCAACATCCTACCTTCTCTTGTCAGCAACTTGTGATGAAATATTGTAATGGATGATCGAAATTTGGATGAAAACCCAACTTGGTAAGTGACAGTAATTGCAACACTGTAAATCTATAATCCCCCCCCAAATTACAGGGAATGACAAATAACGTTGGGTTAACTCAGCTCCCCCTGCTCTTAAAATCATTAGCAACAACAACAAAAAATTGAGCTCTAGAAAACTTGAAGTTTAGACGATCTAATGAAACCACAATACACTCCCGGAAGTTAGGGGTTGAGACCCATCTCCTCAAAGTGTTTGTTGCTACCTAGGAAGGCGGGCGAGCCGTGTCATTGAGGCGCTGTGAACAGGCCCTGTGTAGTCGCAGGCAGGGCCAATCTGCACCGTCAATCCATCCAGGTCCATCTAGCGGCCTCAGTGAGCCGAGGTGGCACTGCCCGGCTGCCAACAAAACTTCCCGCAATGTGGGTGGGGCCGGCTCAAGAAGCTTGTGAGCTCTAAGCCTGCTACTTTCTATTTTTACTTCAAACTTGAAGAGTGTCGTCGCGGTGCAGGAGGAGCTGAGTTTTCTTCATTTTGGGGGTGTCATCAGAAAATTAGATTCGAGGAACATATAAGTTGATGCATTCATTGAATTATGTGCAGACGAAGTGGTGGAGTTGGACTTTCAGAGAAGATTACTTAGTTGGATCAAGAAAAAATATGATTGTTGCAGTGCGCGCTTGAATCTGGAATTGACACCACAAACCGATAACTCGGTGTTCAGAAACACCAGGCTCATAATCTCGGAGGTGAATTCACTGCTACTGATTCTTTCTGCAAGAAGGTGTAAATATCAAGCTTGAGTCTTGAGGATTGACACGATGGCCTCCGTGCAAGCCATGTGCAGCAGGAGGAGCTTCTTTGTGTTATTCCACTCTTCATCCAATTTTTAATTTCAACCAGCTATATTCGATGAATCCAACAACACCTCAAGTAGTAGAAGTCATCTACAAGAACAAACAACAAACCAAAAAAACATCTCTACCCACCTAGTTATGCACAGTGCTCCAAGTTCAAAACCGCCTTCTATGAGCTCTAATTCTAAGTCATTTTCTTTGGAGATCAAGTCACCTTGCAAACCACTCAGAGATTCATCACGACCACTGAAGAAAACCAACCATTAGCACCTTGCTAGTAAGAGGATCTACTAGAACTACCTAAATGCCCACTGAACTTAATCCTCAAGAACTGTAAACCCTCTCTCGCTTGTACTAGTACACAGAGTCCTCCTCCTCGTCCTTCAACCCAAAATACTTTCCTTGGGAGGATCAAATTCAACACCTCCTGCAAATCCGGCAATCCATCCCAACTCAACAAGCTCCTCCTGCACCGCGACGATATTCTTCAAGTTTGAAGTAAAAATAGAAAGTAGCAGGCTAGAGCTCGCAGGCTTCTCGAGCCGGCCCCACCCACATTGCGGGAAGTTTTGTTGGCAGCCAGGCAGTGCCACCTCGGCTCACTGAGACCGCTAGATGGACCTGTATGGATCGACGGTGCAGATTGGCCCTGCCTGCGACCACACAGGGCCCGTTCAAAGCGCCTCAGTGACGCGGCCTGCCGAGGAAGTATTTATGGGGGCAGGGCAGGGGAGTCTTATGGTTTTCATCCACTTTTGGACGGTCTGCCCGAAAAGAAGAAGGGAGACGGATGAGATACTGAGACGGATGAGATACTATCATCCAAGATCGTTAACGGAAAGACGGTAACCCGAGTGCGTGCAAACTTGCAAAACAAGGAAGGCCGTCGTCGCCATAGCCAAAATCTCATCTGCCGAACACCTTCCGAACATAACACCGCCGGAGGGTCTTAACGGTTTCGCAATCGGCAGAAAACAAGAGAGAAAACGAGACGGACAGGATCTGCACAGAAATCGGTTCCGAAAGGCCCCAACCGTAAAGTGAGGAGGAGGTGGCAGTCTTGGTGGAATGGATCTCCCCTATGGAGAGTTCGTTGCTGACAAGGAAGGCAGGTGAGGAACCTGGTGGAATAGTTTATTTAGAGTAGAGAAAGGGAGGAAAGAGGAAAGAGGGAAGAGGAAAGTGAGTTGCGCTGAAGATGGCGGAGAAGGAGAAGAGGAAAGTTGGGGAGCGAAGGAGTGCGCAAAGAATCAAACGCGTGTTGGCAGACACCACACCGAAGCACTTGGAGCAGCTGACGAAGCAGGCGAGGGCGTTGACGGGCGATGACGGCGAGGCAGACTTCCAAGAGTCGTCCATGGAGGTCATTCGGAAGAAGTTAGGACACTTGCAACAAAGACACTCCGTTTTGCGGGAGAAGCTTACATCCGCTAGCCCGCCACAGAAGTCGCTCGTGACAAGGCTTCAGGTATGTTTTGCAGAGGTGAAGTGAGTGAGCCCTTGTGATCGCAGAAACTGCCATCGAAGACCATCACTAATAAGGAAAAATCTAGACGATTATGATGCTAAATAATTTTTATTGTGGCGTTTACATCATTCTGCATGCCGTAAAGGGGCATAACAATAATGTAGGTGGAAATTAGCAACAATTCTTCTTCCTAGAGAGCTCCTTTTTATGCAACATATCGAGCTTTCTCGATGTGGCAGGCAAGAAAATCGAATGCCAGGGTAATGCTGGTACTGTGATTAGTGGAAATGAGTTTATGATCCATTTTGGTGGAGTTGTGGATCATATCTGATCAGTATTTATGGTACCAGATTCAGTTTGCATTGAAGATGTTATCGTGCAAGAGGGCTTGCAGTTTGTACTTCCTATTCACGGATATGTAGGAAACCTGTGCTAGGGTTTTACAATCCTTTTGTCGAGATCAGTCGAATGACATCTACAGGCATGTTATGTTCTACATGATGTTTCAATGGTTGATTTATTTGGGAACATCATGGACCTCCTGAGCCTTTGGGATGATGCCCTGTAGCTGATCTTGGAAGTTGCGTAGTGCAAGTGGATTGCAATGATGATCGAGTTTCTTAGTCGGCCATGTATTCTTTTGTGATGGCTTGGGTAAGATTCCAAGTTGCATTTTTAGTCTGCGTCGCTATTAGCAATAAACTGATACCAGGGCTTATTCTTCTTTCTGTTCAGGCAGAGTTTGAGTCAGGGGCAGAGGGTGAGCTTTTGGAGGGGGAGGCATGGAATGACAGTGTGATCAAGGAACTTCAGGAAAGAACCCATAGTAGTGGTGCTAGTGGCAGCGGACAAAATGAACAAGAAGCCACTACTGATGGACAACAAGAAAACGGTGATGGACAACATGGTAAGAAACTGCATGCGCTGCAAGAAGCCATGTTTTTGTTATGATGTTTTAGGGTTGTCATGTCACTTTAATTTCATTCTGGTACTGAGTGTTAAGAGGTGTTTTCAAAGGCAGTTCGAAAGAAGTAGAGTGGCTGCAAGGAGTGAGAGGGTGCTCATGCACCGTATATCATTTTTCCCCCAAGCATCGGTGGCATACAAGAAAAGTAGGCATGGAGGGATTGAGATCCAAGGAGTTAAGGGCTATAGAGCTAGCTACTATTGGAAATTTTGCTGCAGACCCAGCCATGCCTGCATCTCCTTACTGTGAGAATTATTGTTATTCCTGGGCCCTTATGAAAGTCGTAATATCTTGCCAATAATACTCACCGAGTTTCTAATTTCAGGTGAGGAGATAGTGACATATAAACTCAAGCGAAAGGTTATACATGGAATGAGAGGAGGCCACATAAACATACGCTTCGACACGAGTTTTCAAGATGAGAAGTTTGAAAGCTACTATTGTGTATTGTCTAGCAACTCACCCATGGATAAGCTGCATGTGACGGAGCATTCAATCCCTTTTTTCCTACCTGTCCGGGAGCTTGAAAAGGCACACTTGGCAACCAGTCCCAAGGAGTTCATTGACTATATTGGTGACGTCCTGCAAGCTTATGTGTCGCGGCGTGAACAGGTGCATTTTCTTGTTGACGGCCAAGCGTTTTGGTTTTCCTGCTTTTGTGGAAATTAGTTCTTTACAGGTGCTTTGATGTTCATTTACTTTTCCCGCTGCAGAAATTGGCATTTGAAACCACTCAGTTGGGTCGTAACTCGGAAAACATGTATCGAGATGTCACTGGCTAAAATCATTTTTATGACCAAGGCTGTGTTTAGCTTGAATCATGTGATGATTATTGCCTAATGGAGGGTTCTCAGCAGGTTAATCTGTTGAAGAAACTAAAGGGAGATCTGATAGGGGAGCTGTATCACAGCCTGTCGTACAGCTTAATTGAGATCATGATGAAGGAGCCACATTGCCAGGTATATTTTTTGATATCTTCATGGTTGAACCTGGTTAATTTTCTTGAAGGTCTCTCCAGTGGGGTGTACGTTCCCTGGTTTTTGTTTTCCAAGCTAGTGGAATCTGATTTTTTGGTGGATCTCAAGTACCTTGGGCACCTTGGGTTTTGGCATCTTGCTTTAGAACCGGAGCTTTCTAACATCAAAGTAATTTACACTACATTTAGGTCATATCGAAGATTACTGGTGCTCGGTTTGAAATTCTCATCATATTGTAATGCCAGGTGGGTTTGAGTTTGGCATACTACAATTTGGAGTCAGAGCTTCCTACTCAAAGTACAATTACCGCCTGGCCCTTTTCTCCGGAGCTTGTTCCCCAACCTGTGGCTAAGAGACCTGGAAGGACTTCTTTGAAAACTTCTCTAGCATTCCGGCTACCTAAAGCTGAAGCTGTCCTGAGAACAATGCCTTTACCACAAGGATTTGAAGAATTTTTAGTTGATTTGAGAAATACTCTTGGATTAGAACCTCCCATACTAGCAATCGAAGCTCCACCTGCTCCTATGGCAGAGGCACCCAATTGACACAAATAGAAAGCATGTACTGGAACAATTAAGTATGCATGATATCTCTGGATCATCAATTGATGTTAAAAGCTACAAGCAATATTTGTACCAGATGTTGGCAATACAAGACTAGGATCTTCAGTACTTAGGAATTGAAATCAAGAAGAGTTGTGTTGGTGGGTTTCTGAATTTCTTCCAAGTATTTGCATGAAACTTTCTCAAATTCTTTATAGCTCACTGCACAGCAACGACCCAGGCTCTTCACACTTGAAGGTTCACCAGTGTGCCTTATTACAACATGGCAACATGGCAATATACTGGAATTATTATGCTTGTAGCTTTCAAGTATTCGTAAGCTTTTATACCCACAAGATTAAGGAGTTCTCCAAGGAATCTACACATGCTTGTTGAGAAATGAAAAACGTTCAGCTTCTTGTGGAAAGCTTTCCAATGTTAACGAAAACATGCCTAAAAGGACATTTTAATATGACGAACACACTAAAGTAAACTGACCCATTTTCAACACCTATTTCTTGCCCCAAGGTGGGTAACTATATACTTCAAAATGAATACCGACGATCTTATTGGACACACTGGATTTGCTAAGTTTTTGAAAATTTGCATGAAGTGTTTGTAACAAGTACCCTCTTGCAGTTGAATTGCAGCTGCATTGATGTACCTGCTTCCAGGCTAAGAATGTCTTTATCGTAAAAAAGATGTATCCACTTGGGTCAAGGGTATGCTGGCGACTCAGCCTGCACAGCATTGATATACTGTGTCCGGCAGTTCCCTTTTTTCTAATACATTATTTCCCTCGGTCTTTTCTACAGTAGGTTATCTTTTGCCTCTTGGTTCTACCCAGAATATATATATATATATCTCAAATGAGGCCATCTCGGGTTGCACATCTGTGAAACAAAAGACCACTTGTTCATCTAAGTTACTTATAGATAATGAGGCCGTGCTCGTTGGGTGTTGATCGAGTCCGAGTCACAAATGGAATCATGCCCCAAATTTAAAATTTTGAATAAAAAAAAAGGAAAAGATATAGATGCTCTGATCTATCCTGGTACTACACTACAGGCTGCGCTCAACTTTAGTTAACTAGATATAACTATAGTTAACTAGATTTTTTGGTAGACTGAAATTAAAACAACTATAGGTAACTACATTTTTTGGCAGGTCAAGAACAACTATAGTTACGAAAGGCAACTACTGTAGTTAACTAATAGTTGAATTAGTTGGATAGTTGTCCAAGGTCTGAAATCCTTGTAAGGAGATGCAGAGGTGCCATGTAAGTTCAAAACTCCCCTTTTTATTGTAAGTAGATATAAGCTACTTACAATATGACATCCTGTACACATTAAAGAGGGCCACTCGGCTTTGACGTTTGAACCAATTAAATTTTAAAAAATCTTACAATCAAAAAAATAGTATCCATGATTCTCATGGATGCAATGGGTTTGATATATGTAAACTACAACCAAGAATATAGGCAACAGTCGTGAAAACACACAACCAGACTAATGGATTACCCTCAGCTTTGGGGACCCGTTGTGCAGAATGATCTTCTACACCTACTTCTGTGGCATAGTTTTCATCAAAATCACCCTTCAGAACAGATTTTGAAGACGCAGGCAATGTGGCTACAGTGGACACTTCATTCACATCCTGCGGCATCCCTTGCAAGCTCCCATTCCCACCCCGAGTTGCACTCCCAGCAGCTTCTTCCTTCAATCTGCCTATACCATTTCCATCTTTTGTGAAATGTTGACTGCCCCTCTCAGAATCTGTATGTCTTTCTTCCTGAGACAGCACTTCATTTCCTGGATTATTGCTGGTCCTTCTACCCTGCTCCATTGAATGCTTACGGTCCAAACGATGAGCTCTTGAAACAGCCCCATTCTGGTCTCTATTATGCACACTTTTAGCACTTCCATTCCGTTCATATCCCTTTTCACTCTTTGATGTTGAGGTTTTGGGGCTACTTGTTACCTCAACACTAGAATCCTCCCTGTATGTAGACAGGACTTCTACATCTTCTGTATTTTTTTTCCTCTTGCCACCGCCACCTTTGGCCTCCTCCCTCAGGCTGGCGGAAATCTCTTCTCCAAGACTGACTCCAATGTCTTCAACGCTTTCAGCACCCGAATCACCGTACACCTTTATGTATGGAGCAAAAGAACCATCTTCGTCACCACTCTCCTCTGCGTCTTCATCAACGTAGGACTTGTATGTAAGAGCGAGGCGAACTCGGCCTGGAACCTTTTTAGCACCAAACAGTCCATCCCGTTTCAAATTCACCCACAACGTTCGAGGCACGCAATCCTGAAAACCAAAGAATACAATCAGTCACCAATAGGAAAATTACGCTCAAATACTGTGACTGGGTGAGAACAGAGATATGCCAGCCACATAAAGTGGGAAGTAGAACAATTTACGTTCTCCATTATCGTTATGCTTCTGGAAACATAGTAGGAACGTACTTAAGCATGTGTAAGGACATTCTCTTTCTATTCTTGCTTTAAGATCAATTTTACAAGATTCAAGGTCCTAGAGTACATGTATGAATGCCAAGCACAGTCAAGTGGCAAGCACTCATTAGTCGACACCTTGTTGTTGCCTATCTTTGGACACAAAGCCTTCTTCCATATACCAAGATTCAATTGAAGAGGTGCGTCCCAATAGAATCATTCTTAGGTTACTGGGATTATCAAGGAATTCTTCCATTTGCCTAAATAGGCTACTTAGGAATGCTATAAACTGATTCTGTACCAGCACAACATTGACCCATCTCTCACAATCGACTTCACGCAAACCTGACATTGAGCAACTAATAAGAAGACAGTAAAGTAGCTCCAACTTTACATAATCCACGTGACATGCATTAAGAAAGTTGGCCATTATTACCTTTAGCTCTGCCAGGTTGATCTGGCAATAACCGATGTTCGGGTTCAGGGTGAGTGTGCTGTCCCGAACGCGAATCATCAATTTCTGCCGCCTCGGGTTTTCCACCAGGAACTGGAAATCCTGATTCCAGACGGGATCTTTGTGACCAGCTGGATGCGAGGTTTCCTTATTCCGTTTGCTCTCTAGAACCTGGTCTCCTAATGCAAGAATACAGTAAGGATTACTCCACCCTGTGAACCCGCGGATCGGCAAGTCGTGCGCATCACACACAGTTACTGACAGTTCCCCAACAAAAGCCTCACTGGGCTCTGCCTGTGGAAGTTTAGGCTCCGTGGTCCCTGTTTTCAAGAGATCCAAAACTCCTGAGGCAATGGACTCATCCATTTGCCCTGACTCTAAGGATGCTTCCATGGCCTCCACTGAATCCATCACATTCTGACCCTGTGGCATAAAATCAAAGGTGATGTGGCGTGGAAGGACAAGAAGCCGCGGAAGGTCGACTGTCAGCAGCTTTGACAGGAAATTTGACAGAAATGGGATGGAGAACAAGTTGACAACCCTGAAGGGCGCAAGGACCAACTTAATTGTTGGGAGTCGCACAAATGCAAGAGACAGTGTTCCCACGTAAGGTTTTACTGGAGCTAACCGAAGTTTCAACCAGAGCTCCGCATCCACATCCAGATCATACACTCCTACTGGAATCGACGTCTCCACACCCGCTTTCCCAAGCTTCAGTTTCAACAAGCACCTTGCTCCTCCAGTGTAACGAAGCCCAAAATGATATTGCAGGTCATTTGCCCGCCTGGTCAGAGCAGTTCCCAAATTAGGTGACAGCTTCCAGCATGCTCACAATCTCCAATATACTTGAAAGTATCGATGTTCAAACAACACTTTAAGATAAAGGTAGCCTAGCAAACCATAACATAAGAGCCAAGATAGATAATTGATCCAAAGCTTTTTTTAGTTACAAACACAATACAAAGCAATCGAAAGGAAGCAATCAGAAACCAGAATGACATAGAGAAACAAACCACACATGCGGCAATAGCCATATGATGGCAAGCCATATGATGGCAAGCCATTTGACCTGGGGCCATCCACAACAACGGGTCCACACATCATAAGTGCTTTGACTCTGTGCAAACATTATAGAGCTTGCAAACCATTTGAATCATTGTTCTGTGGATATCTAGGTTGAACCTGTGTATCAATAAGGGTACGTGTATGGGGTATAAAATACCCGACCCAGCTGTTATTACATCATTCAATAGCAATATCGATACCCACTTGATATTTGCACATGTACCATTGCAAAATCCCACGGTGTCACCTGTATACCCTTTGACATCTTATGAATGTTATTAATACCGTGATGTGCCGGACCTCAAGTTCTAAGTTTTCTTTAAATACTGGTTCGGACGTGCGATTGTTACCTCGATGCACGGCGCTGCACATTTCTCACTATAAGAGGCTCACAGTCCAAATTCAGCTCTGCAATCTGCACCCTTTTCACATAGTCGGGCTTCCCGAGGTTGTCGATTGCAGGTTGCAGCAGCTGAACCAACCAAACTTCAAGGCTTCTCCTGTAAACCTTCCAGATTTTGTGAATCACCATGTTCACCCATTCCACAGATTCCTTCTGCCCCGGATTGGAACCCATCTCCGGCATGACTGCAGTCCCCCTCTCCACAGCTGTATCTCTAAAGTAACGCTCCTCCAAGCACCAAAGCCTTGCAAGAATTCCCGCAAATAGGAATGCAAACACCGCACCAATTGTAGCAAAAAGAAAGTCTCGAAGTGGACCAGCTGAAGGAAGAAAAGAAGTAGGGCGAGGAAGCGCCTGCTGCAGACAGACTCTCCTCTGTAGAATTGGCAGTAGAAGAACTCCTTTTCCTCCCCTAAATACATCTGAGCTTCTCAATTCAAGGCTCCAGAGATTCTTACCCATCCTCGGATTACAACGGTGATGATCTCTTCTATATGACTGAGACTTGATTACATGTCGTACTCTTACATATGATAAAACCCTAATTTGATGAGACTTAAGTAACTGAACAGAGTCATTACTCCTGTAGAAACTAGAAGAAAGTGGTTGTAAATTTGCAGTTTGTTGTTGCTTGCCATCAGGATGAGCCGGGAAGAACATCAAGGCTGTTAATGAATGTGGAGAAGAACTACTATGGTACAAACTTCTCGGCATTTGACATGTTTGTGCCATTGCAACTGGCGAATAAATCGAATCTTCACCAAAAGTGCATCATCACTCTGAAAACTCCCCGGCAACTTAGTATCACCTGGACACCTGGGGAATCACTACATTCCTTAATACTAAATCCCAGATGTCATATAGCCTATTAAAAACCAACGGCGTTCTTTCCAGTAACACTCCAGGTTCGAGGCTAAACTCAGCTGCTGTAATTCTTTTCTGCTGTGAAACTAAAGGCTCCAGAAACTCACTCTCACGCGGCTGAGCCATTAGGAAAAAGTAAATTAGCTAAATTTCAAGGCTCATCAACACTTAGAGCCCCAAAAGAATCATCACAGTCAAATCAACAAAGGTGGAAAGAAAGAATCCTCCGCAAGTATTGCCGAGGTTAATCTCAGAGAATGTCAAATTCCTCAGTGACGAGATGAAATTCTGCATCAAAATTGAAGGGTAACTCCAAAGCAGCGATTCTCCGCACCTCTCTCTGTCTCCCCCTTCTGATGGTGATACCCGATCATCTCCGATGATGTCTCCTGTAACCTCCGCCACCACATCCTCGAACACATGTCCTGCATTCCTTCTTCTCTATTTTGAACTTCTTCCTTTCTATATCTACTTCAGGTGCTACGAAGTGCGAAGTCCAACCTTAAACGCCATCCTCCCAGCCACGAATTGCGATTCAGCATAACTTGTTTTGTTCCCACTTGCAAAAACAAAACAAAACAAACAAAACAACGTGGCTACTCAGCGACTCCCGTCACGAATCACCGCAATCGCTAACTCATCCCGAAACCTCATCCAGCTCCGCATCAAACGCCTCGCAATATTCCCGCCCTTCGTTGAAAATGCCTTGAAAACTTCTGCGGAATGCTTCGCCATCGTAATCTCGAGCACACTCAACGAGGAGCTCCCCGCGCCCCACAATCTTCCCACACATAGATCTTACACATCTACACTAGTAGTACATCCCCAGCCAATCCTCAATCAGCTGGTACTGTACATCTGGCAGAATATGTTCACCTTAAGAACTCCACTAAATATGATATTTAGTGCTATATGGTATTTAATGTCACTATGGTAACTTTTTGGATGACACTTCTTATGAATAAGTGAACAAATACTGTCGTGGATGATGGATGAGTTCATCCATTGGCCAAAAACCCTACCTTCTCTTGTCAGCAACTTGTGATGAAATATTGTCATGGATGATTGAAATTTGGATGAAAAACCAACTTGCTAAGTGGTAGTAATTGCAACACTGTAAATCTATAATCACCCAAAAAATTTACAAGGAATGACAAAGAATGTTGGGTTAACATTTAGTGTTGGTGACACTATACCGTGGTTTACAATTAATATTGAGCAAGACAATTAGAATTATATTGGTGACACTAACTATCATATTTAGTGTAGTATATGGGGACATTGGGGGGATAAAATTCAGGACCACTGTAGAATGTATCAGAATTGTACATGTAAGACTCACATATGTTCACATTTGGTACATCCTTCACCAATCCTCAATCACCATTTTCTGTGTATCCAGGAGAAAATGTTAGTCCGTCAACTTTGAGAAGTAGGCTGTGGGGACGTTGAGGAGGATAAAACCCAGAACCGGTGTCCTATGTACGAAGGGTGTACATGTATGTACCCGATATTTTAATTCCCCGTATATGTACCGATGAAGTAGATTTGGGAGAGGATAACCCAGGTCCACCACCATTGGCTAGATCCGGGACGCGTGGGCTCGATGGGGACCACGTGCGAAGCAGGGATCTCGCCACGTGTCCTGCATTGCCTTGGCTTGGCTGGCCTTTGCTGTGGGTGTAAAGTTTAGAGTGAGGTTATAGGCCAAAATGTGGCCACTCGCCATGCTCTGCGAGCTTAATTTGGTGTCACAATGGCAAAGCCATTTGGACTCTATGCAAAAGTTGGTTGCATCATCGCAATCTCAACGGCAAATGTGTCATGTCACTTTATGACACGTGCATGCCATGTTGGGATAGCCAAGTTGCTTCTTGTCACGATAGGACTTCACATGTGATGATGATCAAAAGCCCAAAGAATAATGCTACTTCATTAGACTACATACGTATTAACCGGCGGGAGGAAGGTGGATGGTAGTGGTGTTTTTTCACAAGGTCCCTAACATGTCAAGGGACATGTTCATAAAAAAAAACATTTCCAGTGGACGGTTTCTTAGAAAATGAACCGGTTTTTGGACGTGTCAAATTCACTTTGGACGGGTTCTAAAAATAACAATTTTTTTGATAATTTTTTTCCAAAAAAAATAAATGGTACAAATATCAGTTACATTATGTCATATATGACATGTGAACATAAGCATAATGCAATCAAACCACTAATACCCAATCAAAATATCAATCTTGAAGTGCTTGATTCACTTGCATACATTAATTCATCAACCACAAAATTTAGAAGCTTTTTAACATAATGTCAAACATTATAATTGAAGGTAAATTTAGCAATTGAATAAGAATTAGTATATTAGAATGGGGTGTACTGGAAAGATGAGAATCGACAGCAAAAGACAAATAACTGACGGGCACTGAAGGCATAATTTGTCAAGATCCTATTGTTTCCAAGTGCAACCAGTCACATGTTGACATCTTTCGGTTTTTTGTTTTTTTTTTTTAAATTACCAACATTGTAAGAGACTTATTTATACCTCTTGCGGGACGGGTATTTTCATTTTCAAACCGGTTTTGGGATGGGTTGTTTTTTCTTTAACCTTTCCATGGACGGGTTGGTTTAGAAATTACCGGTTTTGGGACGGGTTGCAATTTTTTTTGCCTTTCAATTCAAGGTTTTTGGACATGGACGGGCAAAAACTTTGTGAAAAATCAGCCCTGGTGGATGGTAAGGGTTAGTTTTCATGTAGGCCGCTCACCCACTAGATGTTTATAGAGCATAATCGGTATGTTTATGGATAGAAACCGGAAGTTATGAATGAAGTGTTTTCTATGTGGTACACGTAGATGAGCAACCGGTTATGTGATCCACACAAATGACCATTGAGCACATTGTATATCATCGTGATTAGTTGCTAATGTCCAGAGAGATTTTTGGGCATAATCGGTCAAAATCTTAGTGTTTCCAAGTCCAACCAGTTGCATGTTGTGATCTTTTGGTTTTTCTTCATGAACTTGAGGTACATTCTATAGATTCTTCTAAAATGATTGGTAATTATCCCGAAGTCTTGCATTGCAACTACACTGTTTTTTGCATTTAGTGTTGTAAACAGTAATTACGAACCACAACACTAAATGCCATGTTCAGATTTTTACATGTCCACAATTAGTGTTATAATACTTTTTATGTTTTTTGTTTTGTTGCCACATGGTTGCACCATCTCCACTACTAGAAGGTGGCAGCATAAGAAACACTATTTGTCGAGTGGTTGGTCAAGAATGTTGCAGGTAAATGACTAGTAACAACATTAAATGCCACACAACACTAAATGCAAAAAACAGTGTAGTAATTTCTCTAACTCCACCAATTAATTTTTAACTAGCAGTTGGTACTCTCTGTTCATTGTCGATTGCAACATCACACAAAGATTTGCCTACGTTAAATTCAAACCACTATGTCCCTCAGCCAGTGTGGCAAAAAAAACATCAAATTCTAAGCATCACATTAGCTATGATGTCAAGGTAGAGTGCATTGGCACAGTAGCATTGAACCCTCCTCAATCTACTGGATTGGAAACTCCAAGGTGGCATATCATCCGGTGCAAAAATGCTTATTAACCTCAAGCTTGTGCAATGGACTCTAGGATAACTTAATTCCCGTTCTCACCATAGTGTGGTAAAGGATAACAAATGAATATTTTAACCTCCTCCTATATTAGCCACCAATTACCACATTTCAAAACTTTGAGAATGTGAAGGAAAGGATGGGGAACCATGGATTTCACCATTCTTGAGAAAAACCACCTCACACCAAGCCCAAGAAGAGCCAATGCAACAATTATTAACTTCAACATAATCGGTTGCATGTCCATTCCAATATTTTGATCTACTTACTCCAGATACTTTATCACATTTGCCTTGACACATGGTAATTACATGTCATGTACTGTAGTTGTTGAATCAGAAAACAATACATGGTCCTTGCAAAGTCTATCATTTTAATAAAGAAACGATTAAGTCATGAAACAATTCTCAAAAGAATGTGTGAAGTCGCAGCAGGCATTGGTTGAAACGCATCCTGGGCAATGACACTTTCTAACAGATTTGGTTATCTACAATTAAAAAAATTCAACTGATCAAAGAAGTTATGAACTCATATGATATATGAGTGTCCCACACTTATTTGTGAGTAACATTGGATTTAGAATCGGAGCCTTGTCACGACTTTGTGCAGGTTTTCTTCGTCCCTTCACATTTCTGAGGATGTGTGGGGCATCCTTCATGCCTGGTGCTCGAGTTGTGTACATAAAGAGCTCAGCATATTCATATTAGCATGTACAAAAGCAATATATTGCTAAATTAGATATGGCAGATTCCTTTAAATGTAAAGGCAGTAAAGGAATCATTGTGACAGATATATAAAGGTACATATTTGTAATGAGACATGAAAACCTGAAGCTTTTTGCTTTGGAAATTGTACCGAAGTACCTCCTGTTGACAAGGGGAAGACCGGTTTCACTGGCTCAAAATCTGGTCCCATCATGGAGTGTTCAAGTCGTAAACAGGTACTTCATCATAAAGTAGAAGATGCATTATGTTACTGAAGCAATAGCAAGGCCAGAAGGCCGGAAGCAAAAGATCCTATAACCAGGAGCAAATAAAACGTTTGGAATGCTTGCGAATTGAATGTGTGAACAACTCTACTGCAATATGTAAAATATCCTCATGCATTGTCATCTTAACTGAGTTGCTAATATTCCAATCCTGTTTGATACGTTAGTGTGGATTCTACCACCCCTATGTATCATGCGAGTCCTTGAAAAACTACAAAACCTCATACCCAGTCGCATTCATTAACTTGCATACACAGTTTCACATTTCATTTTCCAAAATCCCACTCATTCTGCAGTCCTCTGAAACATCAGAAATCCATAAGAAACCTCGTTGTTTATTTACTACATGCTGTGTTTGAGATGTCGGGTAGAATGCTGAAAACTGAGTTTCTTAGAGCTCAGGAGAAACATGTGTAGTCCTTGAAGTTCTCCTGTCAAAGCAACCATGTCCGCCTTGCATTTTATGGACTTGCATACACAGGTTCGGATTGAATTATACAAAAATCCACAAATATTGCAGCCCTCTGAAACATCAGATATCCATAAGAAACCTCGTTGTTTATGTACATGCTGTGTTGAGGGAGTTGGGTCATCACTGAAAATTGAGTTCCTCACAGCCTAGGAGAAACTCGTGAAGTCCTCAAAGTTTCCTGTCAAAACAACCATTTTCACCTTGTCAATAACAAGCCATATCCACGAAATGAACAGCCTGTGGCAAGAAATCATCGAATGCTTCACCGCTTGTGCAGATGTTTACTACTATGCGAGCCATGGCCAACTACAGTTGATATCTCCACAAAACCAGGAACTAACTTAGCATGCAACAACCACAACTTGCAAAGTTACTTGTTCTAGATATTAGAGCCATTTACCACTTGAAGCGATCTTAAAATAGATTTACCTACTTTCGCTTAGTGTCAGGAGCTCGAGGATTACTCCTTGCTGCGGTATCACACCTCAAAAATGCTTCAAGACAATGTACTGCAGAGAATGATCTTGAGAAGAGCTGTCTGGAAACGTGGAGAGATTCTTTTGTTACTGCAGGTGTAAACCATCTCATTTTGACATGTTATATAACACAAACCTGCACAAAGATGGCACACATGTAGTTTTCTCGAACTTTCTCAACATGTAGAAGCAAGAAAATACAGACCAAAAATCCTCCACTACTTTAGAAACCACGCGAGAGACAATTCCGAGGCTAAAATTCAACCACACACATAGTTCCAGAAGCGGCAGATACAGAGAAGGTGCCAGTAGCTTAGCTACATTTTCAATATATCTGTCAATTTACACATGTTCATCAAGATCTCTGTCACGTGGAATATACAACTCGGTATGTGTGTTCCGTTCCGATCAGCGAGTAATTTTAAAATCTACAAAACTGCTGTGTCTATCTATGTACACTGCTCACTACCATATGCTCACAGGTTCCCCCACAGGTTTGACCACTGGCTATCTACACTTTGTGTATCAATTACCATATCCTCCTCTACTGAATTCTTCAAGAAGGCGGGGCACAAGTTCGAGTGACAGGATCCCAGAGAGCAGGTAACAGAAACTTCCGTCCATTGATCCCCTCAACATTGTAGCTCGCACCGGTGATCATCTCCTTAGCCAACTCTCCCGGGTGGCCTGGATACGCCCCTGCACCAAAAATGCCTGCACAGGCAGTCGCAGACTCCAGAGGAGCGGCAGCGTCTCCTTGAAAGAAACCATTAATGTAAGGATCCGTTGCAGTTCCTGCCAACATGTTTGCAATGTTGATGACCATACCATCTATGCCAACATCACCATTAGGTGCAACCAGAGCCACTGCTCCACGAGGGCCAAAATCTGGCACTGCGAATGGCCATGCACATTTCCCAGGGCATTGAGTGGCAGCATTCCCCACCCATGCGTAAGGGAGCTGATGCCCCATTGTAAGTGCAGACGCAGCAAGGAACGAGTGAGAAGCACATGTGCTTCTACAGAAACCGTCAACGACAACATCATCGGCCGTCAACACAAGGTAAATTGCCTTGGAATCGAGGGTGAAGGTGGCCAACGATTTGGTAACCAAGAACTCGATATCCCACCTGCTCAGCTCCCTTCCAAGAGAGTACTCCACATCCTCCACTTCCCCTGCAACTGCAACGCGAGGCATCACCCCTGTGTTGGAAAAATCCTTGTAACCGGAGGTGGTCTTCCACCAACTGCTCACGGAAGGGTGAGCAAGCTCATCGGGTGACACTTGAAAGGAGGAAAAGAAATCTGAAACCACAGAGCGTTGAGAATCACTGAAGGCGCCATACCACACTATGTTAACCATCAAGCTCGATGTCCCAGTTAGCAATGGTCCGCTATGGTAGTCGATGCTGAAAGTAGGCCTCGACACAGATGGTACACTCTCACCAGCGCCGTAATAACCAGCCTCATTCTCTCCAGTCACAATTGACAAAAGCGGTTGGCGAGCTTCCACCAAACCTCCCCAATTGCACAACCCAGACACCACAAAGATCGCCAAGAACATCATCACCAACACCAACTTCACCATTTTCCCTCCCCTGCCAACTTCACCCACATATATTCCACCTCACCCCAACCCACACAACACCCGTTCCGCAAATTCGTTGCACGCAGTGATGTTTTATAATCTGCCTCTTGAAACGACCTCCACGAACCTTCAACTTAGTAAGAGCAAGAAAGCTTCGACAAACAGAGCTAATTGAACAAAGCTGGGGCCTACAGAGCCAGATTCCGGGATCGTGAGAGGCGCCTCTTTCCTAACGAATCCTTCTAAGTTCTCACAGCGACTGATGAGGACGAGCCCTTTGTAGAGTGGGGTCCGAGGATCGGAAAGATTGTGCAAGGAAGAAAGGCAGAGTGGGGACACATATACAGCCACGCACCGACCCGACCACCGTTGCGACCTTCCCGCGCAGCTACCTACCTCTTGGGCCTAGATGCCCGCCTACCTGGTAGGTAGGTGGATAGGATGGTAGGTAGGTACTGGGTTAAACTTTGGGGCACGGAGTCCTAGCCGATATGACCGTTCCCAATGGTGTTCCCGAGGAGGTAGTTTCCGTTTCTACTTTCCAAGGGTAGGTAGTAGACTTAATCACCGTAGGTGAAGTAAGCTTAGAGGCTTCAATTGAGTCTCAAAACTGCGGCAGCCCATGACACTTGCCTTTTCCTAATTAGTATGGAAATCTGCTTTTGTGTCACAAAATAAAATCTAGCATATTAGGTGTAGGTGTTGTATAGAGAGTCTCATGTTATTTACTGCTAATTCCATGTCCTAGTAAGAAAAAGTAACGTTTCCGGAAACGGTAAGTTTTTGGGTTTCTCCTTGATCTCCTCTCCCCACAAGTTGGCAAGTGACGGCCGTTTCACACCACACGTGATCAAGGGCCGTGAGAAAAAATGATTTAGGGTTTCTTGTGACCATGACCAAGAGAAACCCACGTCACTTTTTGAAAGCCTTGGCCACAAGAGATAGTGTAAAGTGGACGTAGACCGGGATGTAGTTTTTTATTTATTTTAATGACAATCCATGTGGGATTCCATGCCACTTTTATATCATTTTCTCATTCATTTTGTGACACGCTCACCCATGGTCACTTTAGTTTTTGGTGGTCTTTTTTAAAAACAATATTGGGACTGCCATTGAATGATCATGTAGGCTCCCTATTGAACTTAAAATGGTAATGCAATTTTTTAACCATGTGTTCTTTTGATGTTTGCTCCTGGATCCACACCTAACCATGCATCAATAGAGTATAAGTGTTCATTAAAGGTGAGTGCTTGAATTAGATCTTCTTACCTTGAAGATCTCCCAAAAGAAGGCTTCAAACTTAAAGAACGATGTCCATTTAGGACAAGTCTACTCTAGCAAGATGCCCATAGTATATATGTAAATGGCCAAAATTCTCGCATAACATGCCCTAGTGAATGAGTAAGGACATTCTCTTACATTGTCAAAAAAGTATCAACGAGAGTAAAAACATCCGAGCATATAGCAGCATATATTCCTAACAACAATTGATTCAGCCTCAACTACAGTGAATTTTTTTCCCTGCACTAAATATCCCTTCATAGCATGCAATGGTGACTCTTGAGAGTTGAAATGCCACGTTGTTTGAGAAATGTTATGTACTATTAATGTTTTTTCTTTGCTTTGAAGGTATTGATGGATGTCCTCCATATGGTATGAGGCTTCAATCTTCCCTGTCATTCAAAAATCTTCATGAGATATGGAGAGAGAGAGATCATAATAGCCTTGTCTTGATCATCAATTAATATGTAGGATCAATTATCCATAGTGTAGTGTTTTTATAGACAACATATCCCTACCATACATAATTTAGTTAATATGTTCCTAATTTGAACTTGTCACTTTGAAATTTGAACCCCTTTTAGGTTTTGTGATTGAAAATAGTTCAACTTTTTTTCAACACAATGTTGCTCTCAATATAATCATAGTCTTTAATAGTAATAAAATCCAATCTTTTGACTGTTTACATATTGAAAAATACATCCAAATGTAAATTGTTCAGTCGCATGTTGAATGTGTTTTCCATATGTCATATGTATTATTTTTCCCCTTCAAGATTTATTGAAGGCGCCATCATTTTGTTTATTGCATCACTTCATGCATTTGAATGAAAATTTTCATAAAAAGTGGCAAAACCACTTTTTGACCTACTTCAACTTGCTTAGACCAAACATTGGATTTGTTCATATCTAGATACCCAACAGTACCCATCATTTAATCCAACTTTCTTAGTCACTCCATCATTATCACCAAACATGTAACATACCTCTATCATCCACCCAACATAAACACTCGACCCCCTTGTGGGTTTTGTGGCCAATTCATCTCAAGTGACTTGGAATAGACCAATTCGGAATCTTTAAGTCGAATGCAACGTCAAATCGACGAAATATGATAACCTCCGGACTTGTGCTCTATTTCAAGGGGTTTTTTTATGTTGGATGAATAAGATGTACACTCATAACATTATTCAGACCCATGACAGTGTTCTATGGGACTGACATTATTCCAATGAATATTCCCAGTATTTTTTGCATTCAATTTGAATTTGGGGAATATTCCCTGGAATACTGTCAATCCCACAAAACACTATCATGGGTCTGAATAATGTTATGCTTGTACATAACAACATGGTTTATAGGTAACTTATTAGAATCCCAATTAGCTAGCCACATAGTAGCGCAAATGACAACATAGTAAGGAACACAAAACCTAACATCCAAAGGGCCAACAACTTTATGGTGGCCGGGGTTTCGTACTACCCAAAGTTCTGGTGTAACTGGCCGTCAAGGACAGAGCAGATATTGCACATGTTGAATTGCCAGCGGGCTAGGCTAGGCTAGGCTACTTCCCACCTTCAAAAGCATCGGAACCGTATATTTTACAATTCATTTTTAACTCTGGGAGCTTGATGTAGTGAACCCTTTATGTGCTGTGGGATGTAATCAGGGCTTCCCTTTGCACCCGTCACAAGCCAAAAGAAAGGCAAATACAGGCTGAAATTAATCTTGCCCGTCGAAAGAAAGGCAAAATGAAAAAGTGTCCGTCACATGGAAAGGCAAAAAAAAAATGAGCCCGTCAAAAGAAAGGTACCCTCAACCATTGCCCGTCAGCCATATCCCATAAATATGGGCAAACAATGTTGTATCCCGTAGTATATAAGTCACGCTTTGAGTTCATAGTGACTTAGGAGATACGAGTCAACTTCTACACTTGTAAGTGACACCTAACTAAACCCAATTTGAGTTTGTGTTGAGTTTGTTTTTAGTTGTGTTGAGTTTGTGATTGTGATAATTGAAGAGGCTTTCATTAAAAGAGTAGACGTGAGGTAATTGAAAAATTATTGAATTGGGGTCTTTTCTTGAAGTCTTGAACTTCAACCGCTTTATATGTAACTAGTAGTCAGGCATTGGATGCTATTATGATGTACATGTGACGGTGTAGTAGAGAGAAAGTATCGTGTAAGGAAATTATGAATATGCAAAGAACAACTGGATGATCACATCATGTAACCGGTTGGATTTGGAAACACTACGAACTAGCTATCATTTTGATCAGGAGGACACACTAGAAGAATGCAAGATGATGGGAGCTATGTATGTGCAAGCAGTTGTGGATAGCTTGAATGAAAGGTTTCCTGATTTACCTGTTTTCAATGCATCGAAACTTTTTCAGTCCAAAGTATTATCCAAGTGATGAAGAAATTCGTATAACTATGTCAGAGCAATGGTTGGAGAGACTGATTGTAAAATTTGGATTGACAGTGGTTGAAAGCGATGCAAGTAGAGCTGAGTTGCTTGAGTTTGTAGAAACGAGGCATGAATGTGAAAACAAATCATTGTACGAGGCATGGCAATTTTGTGGGGCCATCAACGAGTGGTATACCAATTGGCCACATCTCATGAAAATTTGGCAAAAAATACTTGTCATTCCCTGAAGTATTGCAATTTGTGAAAGGGGATTTTCCAAACAAAATGCTATCAAGAGCCACTTGCGAACTTCATTGAAGTTGGACACTTTGGATGCTTTGATGCGGGTATCATTATGCGGGATAGAGATGGAGAATATGGATTGGAGGGCGGTATTTGAGTTATGGCGCAACATGAAAAATCGGAGAGTTCTTAGTTTGGACTAAAGAATGTAAGAAGTTCATACTCCTCAACATTTGTATTTGAAAAACATGATTTGATCTTCAAATTTGTGTGAAAGATGAAAATTTTCTCAACCCGTCATTTGAAAGGTAGTTTTGATGTTGCCCGTCACATTGAAAGGCAAAAAAAAAAGTAGCCCGTCAAATGAAATGCAGATGGACCCGTCAAAAGGAACCACTGGATGTAATGCCCAATGGACAGAGGACACGTCAGGGCCACTTCACACACGAGACTGAGAGCCCGTGACCATTACATTTCAAGCACTCTCATTGGTGGAAAAGGCGGAGCCGGTCCAAGTTCGCTTCACACGACGCTTGAGGGACCAACGGAGTAGGTGCATGCAAGATGGATGTAGAGTCTACATGGATTCCTACATGGCATTGAATGGATCATGTTTCATGGTCACTTGGACTATTTTCGAAAACCACCTCTTGGAGGTAGGTCTAACACAAAACCGGGAGACCATGGCACTCCGAACGCTCACAACCGTTGGTTTATTCTATTTTATCATGTGTGAGGGCCCACATGAATAGACATATATATTGAAATGGCATTTAGTTGAGGGCCCGGTCACATATGGCTTCACACTACACTTGAGGGTCCATGCACTAGAAGAAATCTTGTCCATTTCAACCCTCCTTGCGACTAGGCCATCAAGACTAAACCAAGAAAATGCATAAACAAATCAATTCGGTTGGGAATCGGGGGGCACCTTCCATGGGTACACCACGGGTACCTTCCGGTTGCCTACCAATTGAATTGTTTATGCATTTTCTTGGTGCGAGTCGCGATGGCCAAGGGTTGAAATGGACACAATTTCTTCTAGTGATGACCAAAGTACATGATGTTGGAAGTGTGTTGGGATGGCCCTTGGACACTTTCTTTTGGGCTCTCACAATTTCATGGTCACGGCTCTTGGCTCGTGTGTGAAGTGGCCCTCAATGCTTGGGGAGATTTTTGAGCATTATTGGTTGAAATCCTAGGGTTTCCAAGTCCAACCGGTTACATGTTGTGATCTTTCGGTTTTTTCTTCATTACCTTGGAATATATTCCATAGATTCTTCTAAAACGATTGGTAATTTTCCCGAAGTCTTGAACCTCAACCGGTTTTTTTTTCTCAAACTCAATTGGTTCATCGGTAACTAGCGGTTGGTTCTCCCCGTTCATTGGGACAAGTATACCAGTTGGTACATTCCTTGGAGTTCGGACAATTTGGCACACAATTTTTCACACTCGGACTTTCATTAATGGTAGTCAACTTGAAGTGCAGTGTGATGGAGAAGAAACCACGTCATTCCCATCAAAATCTGAGAAGATCCCACGGTTGCAAAGTTTGACTTTCTATTTACGGGCAACTTGTCAAAACTTTATTTTCTTCCTAATTTCCGATGATTGGATGTGTGTAGTCTAATTATATAATAGGTCAAGCATATTTCTTATTCCAAATATGTATTATGAGAAAACTTGAATTACCTAATTTGGACATCGTGTCCCTTTTTGGAGTTGATCAGAGATCATTGATCAGGGATTGATCGCTGCCTTTAGCTCCTTCTGTGTCATGTGGAAGGCATCATGGGGGTCTATCTCATTGGGAAACCCATAACAACCCAAAAACATCAATAATCGCATTCGATGATATCAAGGAGGCTTTTCTTGCTAAAGAGTGGAATTCTTTCCATCTCCCAAGGGAGAAACTAGATTACCTCCACCTCAAGGATTTTCCCAAACACGAATGTGAATTGTACTTGAAGCAACCATTGGCACCACCACAACGCAAGATCATTGTTGCTTACCGCACTACGAACCATAGACCTGCAATTGAAATTCGCCAATGGTCGACTATTCCTATCTCTGGAGATAATAGACTATGCATCTTTTGCTCTTGCAATGCCATTGAAAACGAGGCACACCTTGTGTTGGAAGACCCATTAGAGATAAGTTCCATCTATATTTGAGAATGTAGTTTTAAGGGAGCCTCAAGTCTTTCTTCCAGTCGGATCATCAAGTTGACATTAGTCTCTATCCCACAGAGGCTACTGCACTCTAGGGAATTAGTTGGTTTGAAACCAACATGATGCACTTTCAGTCCCATTAGCCTTTTGGCTTCCTGGACTCTAAAATCAATTTCATTTCATTTGATAAGTTTTCTTCTTAATGGGTTGCCTATTCCTTGGTGTTTGGGCGTCCAATGAAAAAAAAGGTCGCCCCCTCCACAAAATGGGTCCCAGCAAGCACTTCCAACTACACCAATATGATATTTAGTGTTATATGGTATATTTTATGTTATATGGTATGCTTAGCTATCGATCTGTAAAGGTGAACCAACACCAATAGTACCAAAAGAGCTGTGCACATGGGCGTTGGTCTGCCCCGCTAGCCGCCTGGCGGAGGTCCACGTGGCCCCCCGCGGTTGGCTGGCCGGGGGTGCGTGCAAACCTCTACAACAAGCTCACAAGCCAGGCGGGCGGAGAGCGCCTTGCTACCCCAGCCTCCGCCTCCACCTCCACCCGCTTCCCGCATTCATCTTTCCCAACCTTTTTTACCTCAATATGTGTATGTGAGTGTGAGAGAGAAAGGAGAGAAGGAGTTTGAAACTATTCCGCAGTAAGAAACTTGCAAGGAAATTATCAGGTGAAGCGCGGCGAACATGTGGCTTCCGGGCTAGAGCGGTTGGTCCGCTTCGCCACTCTCACCGGCCGAGCTGGATGAGATTCATCGCCTCCGCCATGCGGAGCGGCTGATGATTGCTCATGTGCGCGGCAACAGAGCTTGCCCAGAGAGGAGCAAAAATGTAATGAAGGCGTGTCAATGATAGTCTCCGAGGTTGAAGCAACTCTCACATTATCTTAACACTGGACTGCGAAGCATATCAGGAATGGATACCTTGCTTACTGATTCATGCAAGGTGCTTGCTAGTGTTGGGACCTGCAACATCAGCGTGAACATTGACATGAATATGCACTGAGTTTGTGGGCACACTACATAGTTTGCGATTGCAGCTTCTAGAGCACTGGAAGGAGGGAGATTTCGGAGCACGAGGAGGTTGATTCCTTCGAGTACTCTTACGACCAAGAGCATTACTCACAAGTGTGTCTAAGACCCTCAATCCCGCCCCGTTAATGTGAACATGAACATTCTGCATACAATGGATGCCTTCGGATTGGACAACATTTTAACACAAATTGGTCAACTTTTGTGAGATCGTTCAAAGCTTGAGTAGGTCGCTCGGCATGCACAGAAGGGGACTACACATTCATAGTTGGCAATGCACTCAGAGGTTTAGGTTGTACACTCAATTCAGGAGGTTGGGCGTTCAAATCATGAGGTGGCGCATTCAAATTAGAGGGTTGAGATTGCACATGTGCATGGAAAAAGGGCAATACGTTCAAAGAAGGTGTGTCAGAAGCAAAATTGAAGTTAATTGTTTGGTAGAGACATGTATGTGCGTGGATCCAAGTAGGGGCGTCGCCAGGCCTACCTTGGGCGCGAAGGGCCCGCTGAAAGCCTAGGTCATATATAGAAAATGTCATTTTTTCTTAAAAATATATATATGCATTGGATAAATTTTGATTTCCTGAGCGGGCCTACCCTGAAAATCAAGGTTGACGATGCCCCTACACCCAAGGTCGGAGGATCCGCTGGACATGAAGTTGGGGGCATTGGATTGGGAGCCACTATAGATGGGTGCATGTAAGACGTCAGACGAGGGGGAGTTGTTGTGCTCAGGTGTTGGCCGAAGGAGCATGAAGGTCGGACGGAGCTGAATGCCTCCTCCAACACCACAAAGGTTTTGCATATGAGGCGTGCACGTGCTTCCGATCGGAAGGCATTGTGCCGTATCACTGAGGAGATGTGAACGCCTCCCTTGTGGTCATGCACTAGGAAGATTTCGGTTGTCGATTGCGATATGAGAGATCTAAGTCTCCTATGTTGCCCCAGCTTCTGGCTTTTCTTCCCCTCGGGTAGAGCTTGAAAAACTTCACGTTGAATGAAATCTCCACCTCCATCCACTTATGAATCTAGGATGAATTTTTTCAAACTCAATCCTTCATTGAAAAGGACTTGTAGAAGAGATGGTGCCAACGGGGGGAATCAAATTCCTACCTCTTCCTTCCCAAAGGTAGAGCCAAAGGTACTAGCCATCAACTCCAAACCCCTTTTGATCACCAACCTTGAAATGAAATGAAATTTAACCGGTTGTATGAGAGCATTTGTGTGGGATTTTGAAGGTTCCCAAAGGGTTCCCAAAGTTCCCAATGGAGTTCACCCGGAGGTGAATGCTCTCATACAACCGAATGAATAATCAACCCCTTCATCTTGCAAACATTGATTTTTCATCCACTAAAATTTCATCCGTCGGAAGTTTTTTTTGGAATGTCCAAGCAGTTTCGTGGACCATAAGATGAGACATTGTGAATGGATGACTTGAATGTGGTCTGCCCACGAAACCACACCCTCCATTCACAGCGCCTCAGTGACATGGGACACCGTGGAGGTGGCTACCGGGTAGAAAAGAGGCCGCAAATTGCCATTTGACAACGGCACCGGAGCCGCGGAGTTCCCAGCCGGGGGGGGGGTCGCTGCAGCAACTGTTGGGAGGTTAGGCCGCACTTCGAAAATTCTTCTCTATATTCGAAGCATTGTGCAAGAGAGAGAGAGCTCGGGCCTGGAAGCGTGGAGGAGGAAGAGGCATGGGGGAGCCTGCCCGCTGAGGAGGTAGCTGTCGTGGGCGCCCACTTGGACACTCCCGCCAAGGGAAGGCCCCATGGGCATTGATGGCAAGAAAGGGTTAAATCGTCTAAAATACCGAGTCACATTGCAGAGTTCGTTTTGTGTTTGCAGTGTTCGCATGCACTTACGACGTAAGGTAGACGTGTCTAATTCGGTTGCTTATTTTGTTCGGAAATCTATATTTAGTGGTATGTGGTTATGTCACTTATGTGTGACTTCAAAACTGGGTCCAATCAGATATGTGCTTAAAAGAGATTTGATTGCGTGCTCAAAAAATGCAAACCATTCTAGGTTCAATAGTCAACATGATTGGGGGAACCTTTGTGACCATTTAATGAGCACAAGAATCTTCGCTTTGACTATAAATAAGATGACCATATGAGCACCAAAAATTATTGAGAAAGTGGCTACGGCCTTGATTTTGATTTTCTAACCATCTCGTATGAATAGCGTGGTTTGTATCCTAAGAGAAGTGGGCAAGTAAGAAAAAGTAACCATTTGAGATCCATCTACCCTAAGTCCACAAGAAAACTCTTGATTTGATTCAAGCCAAAATAATGTGCATAGGCGTTACTATGTGTCACTCTTTGAAAACCTACGTTTAAGTGGTCTATGACAAGGCTTGTAATTGAGAATGGACACCAAAATGACACATGTGACATTGAGACACCTTACTATGTGTCTAAAAGTAGACACCATTCTACATAGTTAACACAATTGAGATTCGGGAAGATCTATGTGATCACGTAAAGTAAAAGAAAAACTTTATTTTTTTACCTCATATAATCTTTGTGTATCAACTTTGATCTTGAAATTTGAGATGATAATCTTTGTGATTGACATTTGCTTGCATAACAACCCTAAGCAAACTACTAGCATACTACCAACGTTCTATTATTGTTGTTGAATAAGATATGAGTTGAAGTGTCTATCAATGAAGTAGGAATGGTTGGATTTCGTAGGTTCAACCCCAATATGAAGAACAAAGGGATGGCAAGTGAAATATTTGGCATAGACATCAAAGGATTCTAGGGCTCACAAAACAATTACACGTTGTTGAATAATATTATGAACTGGACGACTCCAATCCAACAACCATGATCATTTATGGACTTGGAAGTGTCCACAACAACACCACATACCTTAGTCCTCAAAATAACTACACCAGAAACCAAACTAAACTTTAATCCACACTATCTACCACAGTTCCACATGAAATAGTGTGTTGTTCAATGGATTACTTGGCCTTGATGAGTCATATGTTCTCAAATTCTTTGAAAAAAATTAAAGGTGATTTGTTGTTGTAGTTCTTAGGAGGGTTGGTGAGTTTTCGAAGTGTTGGGAAGTAACATGCTCTACATTGACCTTGCTATGATAGGCAGGGATGTACAAATGGACGTGACGCGGCCTAAACGCGTCACGTCGCGTCACGAATGACGTGACGGTGTCACGTCGCGTCACGTCCAGGGTGTGACGCCAAACGGACGTTACTGTAGTAAAAAAAAATTACTAATGGGATTTTTTTTTCAGATAAGTAATTATTTCGACATCAATACAGGCAGTCGTCTACCATGGTCGACTGCTATATAGGCAGTCGATTACCATGGTCGACTGCCATATAGGCAGTCGATTACCTTGGTCGACTGCCAATGTAGCAGTCGACTATCTTCGTCGACGGCCAACATAGCAGTCGACCATGGTAGTCGACTGCTACATTGGCAGTCGACCATGGTTGGTAGTCGACTGCTATGTTGGCCGTCGACGAAGATAGTCGACTGCAGTTGTAGCAGTCGACCATTGCCGTCGACTGATACTATTAACAGACAAATGCAGTCAACATCATATGTTTGTTGGGTTAAATTTTAATGATTTGGGTATAGTGGAATATGGATGGATGGAAGTAGTTTAGGAAAAATGTGATTAAAGCCAACAATGATATGTAGAAGAAGAAAAAAACCGCATTGTATTAAAACAAGTATATCGTAAAGATATAAAAAATATACAAAGTTGTCCATATCAATGATACACGCATACTACCTTAACCCCTACGATGTTGCCTAAAGAACTAAACAGACTAAACACTATCCTTAACCTCAGTTTTCCAGCAGTCTATGGGCTCATCCCACCCCACAAACGGCATCTGCATCCGTAGTTTGGCGATGGTCAATGAAATGCGGTTGGACACGTTCTCGCATGTCAATGCACTCAAAGTGACATCCCAAATTTTCCTTCCTTCATTGGCAAAGAGAATTCGGTCATCACCATCGTTGCAAAGTTGTCGAGCAATCATGCCGACCACATAACACTCAGCCTCCGCGGTGTAATATACATCGGGATCCTAGTGTCTCCTGTTTTGGATGTAAAACAGTTCCGGCGCCACCCAAAACTTCTCCTTCCTCAATTTTTCCTTCGCTTCTACGGTTTCCGCATGCCATAGCGATAGGACATCCTCACCCGAATGCGTTGCACATCCCCAATCGCACACCCCAATCTTGAGGCTCCCGTCCGATTCCCAATGCAACATAATGTTGTCAATGGATAGATCGTTGTGTTGCACATTTGCAGCGTGCAAAGCCTCCATGATCCATAACAATGCCCAAGCCAACTTTACCCTCTTCGCCCGGAACTTTTGGACTTGGTCATAGAGTTGCCATTCGGTTGCGTCCATTGTCAAAATGTTGGCATTTGGGCGGTGGGCTCTATCCTGGATGAACATCTCTCGTAGAGTGCCCCCGTTCCACCATAGTGTATAGCCCGCATTGGACACACTGTTGATTAACCAAAACTTGATGAAACCTGGATGCGTGCTCTTTAAAACGCATGCCTCCGCACTTACTTGGATACGAGCTTTTTGCCTATCCGACGTCTTTGGGGTCTTTTCAGCCCACGTAATCTCCGGTGGGAGACGATCGTCGCCCTCGATCCTCACCTTCCTCACCTCCCCGTAACCCCCCACCTTCTTAATGCTCTTCAAACTCACGACATTTGCCGTATCGGGAATCCACAATAGTTGGCATGGGCCCGACACCCTTAGCCACTTCTCCAATTTCTCCGCCTTCCAAGGAATTATTTTGGAGGCCGTCTTGGACAATCCTTTGGCCACGGGATCCCACCACAAAAATATTTCCCGGATTCTTACAGCTCGAGGGCTCAACACCTCGCATGTTTCGCCCTCCGGGAACATGTTCTCAACCAATTGCTTGAGGTTGAAAATACCATTTTGGGCCTTGTTCTTCACCCATGAATCAAACCCCGTAAGATTCCTATCACCGCTAAACTCGGGGCCATCCACTTCCTGTCGAATAGCAACCTTCATGTCCCTTTTAATTATCTCAACTCTTTTGTGTTTCGGCTGCTCCAAAAAACGGAATTTGATGCCGGCCTCCCCATTCCTCAAATACCAGTCAACTATGGCTTGGTGGACCTTTGCCGTTATCGCATCCGAAAATTTTACCCTTGGTTTCCCGCTCCTACTCGACGACCCTGAGGCCGCGGAAGCCCCTCCTTGGCTGCTCGTAAGGGCACCGGCATTTGGGCGGACGGGAATGGTAGTATCTGAACGGGGGGTAATATTGGCTCCCGTTCCCGAAGCACTTCCTGATCCCACATCGGAATGTCGTTGCCGCTTAGGGGGCCGTTTGTGCACCTTGCCGGGTGTATCCGGCTCGTCCTCCGGCATCCTCCAATTTCGATCCTCCATCGTGTTTAAAAACACGCTATTATTGTGTTCACAAACACAACTCAAATGTGTTCACAAACACGGCCGTATTCACACCGCTCCACCGCAAAAAATCGGATCCAAAATTGGCAAGAGTTTGCACCCTAAACCAATCTTCCAACCGCCCCCTAGGCCCTCTCAAAACATTAGGCAAAGGATGCTAGGCATACTTAGTCCCAATGTCCCGCTTGAGGAGGGGTGGTTGAAAAATGATGTCAATGAGGCCTCCCCACTTATATATATAGGTTGGGTGGGCCTCACACCTACGGTACGACCGGACGCCGCGCCCCTGGATCCTGACCGTTGGACCGTGCATCATCCAACGGCCAGGATGGATGCGACGATTGGTCGACTGCTATACGGCAGTCGACCATCCAGTCGACTGCTAGATAGCAGTCGACTCTAGATAAGGCAGTCGACAATTAGCAGTCGACCGCGGCGTCGACTGCTATGTGGCAGTCGACGTGTGGGCCGACTGCATTTAGTAGTCGACTGCGGGGGTCGACTGCCATGTCGACTGCTAGTTTGCAGTCGACCCTGGAAGTCGACTGCCACGTCGACTGCCATTCGCAGTTGACATCGGGGGGTCAACTGCGAATGGCAGTCGACGTGGCAGTCGACCGCCACATCGACTGCAAACTAGCGGTCGACTGCGGGGGTCGACTGCTAGTTTGCAGTCGACCCTGGAAGTCGACTGCCACGTCGACTGCCAAGCAGCAGTCGACCCCCGATGTCGACTGCGAGTGGCAGTCGACGTGGCGGTCGACTGCCATGTCGACTGCTAGTTTGCAGTCGACCCTGGAATTCGACTGCCACGTCGTCTGCCAAGCAGCAGTCGACCCCCGAAGTCCGTTGCGAATGGCAGACATTGGACCTCCCCCCCTCCAAACATAAATAAATTGCTTTTGCAATGGATCCTATAGCAGATTACTCTAAACACTTTTAATATCATAGCATCTTTTATATTTAGTGCACGTTCAAGCGTCGGGACTATAAAGGGTTCACCGCTCATTAGCATTCATCATTCCCCCTCGCTCTAGTTGGCCTTGATTGCCTTTTGGCATTCGTTGCAAGTGGAGAGAGGTAGTAGGTTATATTGGGATGGGCACGCGAAACGAATGGAAGCCTTGGTTTGTGCCCAAGGAGTGGACTCCAACGTCCAAGAAGGTCGAGTGCTAATTTTGCGCGTTGGAATTAGTTTATAAGAAGGACCGCATGGTTGCCCATTTGGGATACCAAAAAAATGACGGCAAGATGCGGGGGGTGGCATTGTGTCAACGTCAAAGGCCGATTGTAAAGTCTTTATTTTCGAGGTGCGGTGGATCGTGGCCGCCAATTCCGGATGACTTTGTGGACGAGTGCGTTGAGGACGGGGGAGAAGCTGTGGTCGGGTCCCAACAACAAGCGTCATGCGGTGCATTGTCGAACGCGAACGGAAGCCAAACCGCTCCACCATCGCCCGCACCGTCAGTGGCAAGGGAGTTGGTGTCCGGGACGACTCCCGAACCCCACCGACGTTCCCAACGGCAAATGGGACTAAAAGAAGGGTTGCAAAATTCGACAAAACGAGACTTGGATACAAAATGGTCGCAAGCCTTTTATGAGGCTAATATCCCCATTAGTGTTGTCCGCCATCCCGCGTTCATCCAGGCCGTTAAGGCAACCGCCGAGGCTAGAATTATGTACAAACCCCCAACATACCATGCAATGCGCAAGAGTTTACTTGACGATGCACGGTTCAATACACAAAAAATCGTGGAGTTGAAGACAACATCATCCATCCACAAATATGGGTGCACTATTTGTTCCGACGGATGGGAGAATGTTGTCCACCGCCCTTTGATGAACGTCATGCAAATTTGTCCGGCGGGCGACGTGTTCCTTGGTTCCATCGACACCACCGGTAGCACAAAGGATGCCGCCTACGTGGCCACCGAGGTCAAACGTTACATCGTTGGAGTGGACCCCACAAAGGTTGTTCAAGTTTGCTTCGATAATGCGGCGGCCATGAAAACCGCGGCGAGCAATATTAGCCGGAAATGGCCACACATATATTGGCAAGGGTGTGCGGCGCATTGTTTGAACTTGTTGTTGAAGGATTGGGGTAAACAACGATGGGCGAAGGACGTCGTAGACAAGGCGAAGGACATTGTCAAATACATCCGGGCCCACCAATGTCCGACGGCGGTCTTCCTCACCTACTCACCCAATTTGGGCTTGAAGATGCCCGGGTCCACACGATTCGCCACCAACTTCCTCATGATTGACCGGCTTCTAAAGGTGAGACATGCTTTGGAACAAACGGTTATTTATCCCGATTGTACCGCCTACGTGAACAAATTAAATAGAGGAGGCGATGATCGAAGGAGAAGTGCAATGGAGGCACGTCAAATCATGACAACGGTTAATGATGACAATTTTTGGACAAGTTGCGATAATTACCGCCACATGTCGGAGGAGGTGTTGAAAGCATTGAGAGTATTTGATGGCGTTGAACCGGCAATGGGCAAGGCTTGGTTGACCATGAAGAACTTGGAGAAACATGTGCTTAGCCTAAGGAATCCTCCTTTCAACCTAGCACACAACCTCGCTACCTTGGCCGAAGAAGATTTCTACAGCCGGTGGCGTATGATGACCACGGACCTACACCATGCCGGTGCAATCTTGAATCCTTATTTATTGGACGACAACGTCGTCCACGAAGACGCGGCCGTTAAATCCGGATTCTTGGACGCCATGAGGAGGTTGACCACGGGCAAGGACGGTCATTACGGTCGGGTTGTGGCCGAATTTCAAGCATTCAAAGAGCGTAGGGACGCGTTCGCCAATATGCCCCTAGCCATGGAAGCCAACATCCCACCCCACGAGTGGTGGGACCTCGTGGGCGAAGGTGGCACCCACTTGGCCCCTTTGGCAAAGCGAATATTGGCCCAAGTGTGCTCCTCTTCGTCTTGCGAAAGGAATTGGAGTAGTTATTCGTTTGTGCACAACAAGACTAGGAACCGGTTGAGTTCGGCGAGGGCCGAAAATTTGGTGTACATTTATACCAATTCACGGTTGGCATGGGAGAGGGTTGATCGGGACTCGGCCGCATGGTATCTAGTGAACATGATGTCCGAAGACTCCGACTATTCGGCCGACGAGGATATAAATGGTGACCCCCCCGCGGACCCGGCGGGGATTCCTCGGGGCCTTCGGACAACGAGAGCGATGGGGGACATGGTGGAGGGAATTTGAGCCTTGACAACCACAATGATCCGTTTGCATACGATGGACTTGACGCCGAGGACGATGGTGATCTTCACATGTGGGCCAACATAGCCGGTCGGGAGTTTCTCTCCACTACGCATGTGCGTCCCGCTACGCCGACAACTACAATATCCGATGTACCGGTAGACATTCAACCCGTAGTGGATGAAGATGTAGTGGCCGAACCACATGTGGATGAAGCTCTTGAAGCGGCTCCGAACCGGATGGACATGGACGAAGTCCCACCACATGCTTCCCCCATTCATCCACCGACGGATGTTGTACCCACTCCTATTGTGCCGACAACATATGCACAACCCATGCAAACTACACCACCCTTTCCCGAGCCCCACGGAGAGGGCACGTCCAATGTTGTCCTTAACACTAGTCCATTGCGAGGATTTGGCAATGCCCGGCCGTTGCGCGAGCACCGGAATCCGACTCGGATGACATATTGGCGCAACACATTGCGCGTCGGGCCCCAACAATACCACGCATGGGCTCCCGGTTGGTTGGTGCCACCATCGGCATACGCGCCCCATGCCCCACACCGGCTAGGCCACCCCCTAATATTGCATTGACAAACTTTGGTCGGACCACGAGAGGTCAAAAAAGAAAACGACAAAGGGATGTGCGAGAATGGAGGACTACCGGGGCCACCCCACTTGCACGTCCACAAACTGACGGCGTTATGGATGCAACGGGTTCAAGACCAATGGTATCGATTAGAATGCCAAGGGCTGGCACACGGCTTAGTCGAATTCCCGGCCCGGCAATTGATGGCCACGAGTCCGACGCCCGAACAGATGACAATGCCAACACGGACGATGAATCCGGCGTAGGCGAAGCTCCCGATGATAGTGATTACCAAGCACCGCCCCCAAGGGTAGCTGTGGGAGGGCCACGCAGGACAAGGAATTTTATTCCTCAAGACAACGATAATGCCCCTTCATGAATGAATATTTATAGTAATGTCAAATGTCCTATGGTGTTCAATGGATTTAGTTGTATTGGTGATCAATTTTTGTAATAACTATTTTTGGGTATGTTTGTTGAAAAAATAATGTGAATTTCAAATTTGTATGTTGGATGTTGACTAGAAATTGAGCCTACATGTATGATGTAGGGTTTAGGAAATGAATGTCCAATGTGCACTAAGGTTAGGACTCAGGAGTAGGACACATGGAATTGATTTGTAATGCCAATAGGCCCTATGTAGTGTTGCATTTTTTATTCTATAGGTCGGAGGCGGCATTATAAAATAGTTTTAAGAATATTTAAGACTATTTTTATGTTTTTATTATTGAAAATCATCGAAGACATCAATCCGTGAGGTCCTTTATGGCAAATCATTGTCGAAAACATTCCCCTCTTCTAGGATTAGGTCATCGAGCTCTTCTCCACCCAAATATTGATCCAAGAATGATGACATTGTAAATGCAGACCACCATTCACGACTTGTCCGATGTGCCATGTGGGGCGTTATGTATTCCAATATTTGCCAATTTGTGTGGCAAATTGGCAATGCTCAAGGCTCAAACATTGCCATTGAGTTTGAATGTACTAATGCTATATGGTAATATGGAACAATTGTCAAAGTTGAGCGTGTCTATATTTGCCCTATTGCCATGGATTGGCTATAGTCGTGAACTTATAATAAAAACATTTAAAAATGCCGTAGAAATTTGTCGAGGATTTTAAAATGCATTTTAAATATGTATTTTAAGATAAAGTAAAAATAAATGCACCTCTAGCCCTATGTCATGTGGGAGGATGAAATGAATGTCCAATGTGCACTAAGGTTAGGAGTAGGACATATGGAATTGATTTGTAATGCCAATAGGCCCTATGTCATGGGCGAGGATGGAATTAATGTCCACACACACACACATATATATATATTGCAAATACCCCCAAATATATATATATATATATATATATATATGTATATATATTGCACATACATCCATATATATAGCGCATACGTATAGAACATACGGTATACCGGGAACCCACATATATATTGCACATACACATACATATTGCAATTTGCACGTACACCCATACATGTTAGACATACATATTGCACACGGGTGTAGTTAATAAGGAAGTTATCATTTATTTAAATAGCGATCCACTTTTATTTCACATTACGGATCATATCTTTTACATAGTGCGATTATATCCACTAGGCCTAAACACATATACACTGTGTTTGCTAGGATTAAATCGGCGAACTATATAGAACATGAACCGCTACATCTACATAGAAAAATTATAATGTCAATAGTCGCTCCGAAGGACAAATCCAAAAGTTGGTGCATCGACGATATTCGGTAGAACGTTTGTCGACTTGAAGCCAATATTCTCCATTCTCCACAAGCATATCCCGCAAGTATTCAAGTTCCATTATGAAAATATCGTTGAGCCAAGCATGCTGAACTTGCCATCGAATTGGGATGGCAATGCGTTGCGTATGGCTGAACATGAAGAGGTTCAGTCGGAACGCTCGCAACAATTCGGCGAGCTCCGAAGTCCCTCTCACGCCCCTAAATCGATGCCCCATTGGTATGTCTACGTCCCAAATCGACATACGCAACGCATTGTAGACTTCTCCCATACCAAAATGTTCCCGCCAAGCTTTGTTAACTCCCATGTATTTAAAAATACATATGAGAGTTAAAAAATTCGCCCTCACTTCACACCCCCGCCCATACTCTCCTCGGTGATATGGCTCCAAAATAGGCTCTAGGACCTTCGGCAATATGTGCTACCCCACAATTTCCGCGGTCAATCCGGGTAAAATGGTCGACGGTGCCATGTTTGGCACAACCCTGAAATAACAGTTTTTCCGCTCCTTCTCCCTTTGTTCTCCGTTTGCAAAGCTTGCTAAAACAGGCTATGGCCAATGGAGAACTTGGGAATGAGGGAAATGGGAGGTTGGATTGCTATATATATATGCATCCTTTGTCATGATTGTATGCATTTAATGCATGATTTGACTAAGCTAACGCTCTTCCCAAATCCTAACGCCTAATTTCGACTGCTGGGCAGCAGTCGATTCGCATATTCGACTGCTGGGCAGCAGTCGATTCGCATATTCGACTGCTGGGCAGCAGTCGATTCGCATATTCTACTGCTGGGCAGCAGTCGACTGTGGATGGTCGACTGCTACACAGCAGTCGACTGTGGATGGTCGACTGCTACACAGCAGTCGACTGTGGATGATCGACTGCTGGAAGGCAGTCGACTGTGGATGAATGACTGCCTTCCAGCAGTCGACCATCTTAGTCGACTGCTAGGAAGCAGTCGATTTTATCAGTCGACTGCTGTGTAGCAGTCGACCAGCCACAGTCGACTGCTGGGCATTTATCAATCGACTGCTGCCCAGCAGTCGATTTACATAGTCGACTGCTATGAAGCAGTCGATTTGCATAGTCAGCTGCTGTATAGCAGTCGACCATCCACAGTCGACTACTGTGTAGCAGTCGATCATCCACAGTCGACTGCTGTGTAGCAGTCGACCATCCACAGTCAACTGCTGTGCAGCAGTCGACTATGCAAATCGACTGCTACAAGGCAGTCGACTGTGGATGGTCGACTGCTACACAGCAGTCAACTGCCTTGCAGCTTGTTAAAGGAGGTTAGTAAACAGTAATTTTTAGCAATATCAGGTTGAAGTGGCTTTTAAGTTACTTTTGGTAGTAGTATCAGAAATAGCAATTAGGGATAAGATTGTGCCGTAGTTGCAGATAAGGAGTAGAAGAGTAGTGGATAGGGTAGTCCCAGTGAGTGGTTAGTATGGATATAAAGAGATGAGGAGAAAGTACTTAAGGGGGGAGTTGTCTCTCTCTCTCTCTCTGATTCTTAAGGAATGTGTACTAGGATTCATATAGATAAGAATATTGGATTGCTTGAGTAAGATACTGTTGAGTCTGAGGTAAGGAACTTGTGGTTTTCTTGTAGTGGTGGTTGCGTTACCTCTTGTAATTATTGTAGTGTGGAAGAGAAGTTGGCAATGGACTACTTATGTTACCAAAAGAGTCGTGTACAAGCAGCTAACGCATGGAGGAGGGTATCTTCAAAGAAGTCTTGTGGGATAGTAGTACCAGATGTATACACTGAATGAAGGGAATGGTATTCTCTTAGTTGAGTTTTCATACTACAACATTGAGTCCTGGTAAAAGAATGGATTGTACATGGACTGTGAGAGTGGTAGTATAAAAGAGAAACAGTCAGGAGTGCTAAGAAGGGAGTTCGGTAGGATGTATAATCTATCTTAGTAATATGGCAAGTAATACGCTAACAGTAATACGGTTATAAAAACGGTTAAACCTAGTTGTGAAGTTGGGTAAGGGGAAAACTCGTGGTAGGATGTTAGAACTCTTGTAACCACGTTATTGGAGGTAGTACGGCTAAACCGGTAGATCTCAGGAAACCCGGTTAGGAACCCGGTAGTGGAACCGGTAGATTTCTAGGGAACCTGGTTAGGAACCCGGTAGTGAAACCGGTAGACCCCCAAGGAACCTGGTTACGAATCCGGCAGAGAAACCGGTAGATTCCTAGGAAACCCGGTTGAGAACCAGGTAGGGAACTTGGTAGATCTTACGAGAATTCGGTAGGAGAACCCGGTAGGGATACTGGTCGACTCGAATGGCATAAGAGGTGTACCAACCTTAAGACCAGTAGAAGCGTGGGATACCCCCAAGGAGAGGCAGGGAGACTAAGATGGATGCATGGAGTGAGACATCCAACAAAAGCGGTAGCGGGCAGTACCTTAGGATGCCGGTAAGGAAAACTGGACTAAGTCTGTTCTCGTACCGGTAAGGTACTACCGGAAGTAGGGTGGTACCGATGGAACAGAGAGGGGAAACCCCTTTAACATTTGGCGACCATGCAGTGGTTTGACAATGAACCACGGACTGGGTTCCGGTAATCTTTCCTCGTCATGACACAGGGCGATCTGTTCTCACTTACAAAGATCCTTCTGGACCGACACCAACCTGCAGCCCTTATATCATTCATCCCCATTATCGCCATCGTAGATAACGGTTGCCGCTGGGTATTGGCAAATACTCTTATACCGGCTGGGTTCGGTACTCTGTGAGTAAACCCTTCATAGAAGGAAAACTTTGCAGTTAACAACTGGCACTCCACGGCTACGATCAGCGATCAAATGGCGGTGATGACAAGGGGGCTACGGCAGCGTTTGGCTACGGTCTTGGAAACTGATCTCGTATCTGAAACAGAACAAACTCATCCGCACGCGGGACAACCGGACAAAGAAACATACTGGCGTCACGTTGACGGGCCAACTCCCTCAACAGACGGCGATTGGAATTCTACACACCCATGGAAGGAATGGAACTTCAACGCACCTATCCCAGCGGCAACAACAACGGACTCTCTTCTGCTATACATGCTTGACAAATCAAGCCACATGGAGGAGCGACGCATCAGGAAGGAGAAGAACATAAATGACATCCACGATAACGACGAGGTCAACATCGTCAATTCTCTTGGAGGCAGCATCAGTCAGGGTCGACCAGTCGATTCCGCTCACCCCGACCAAGTGATGCCTGCTAAAACACCCTTCATCACAATTTCATCAACATACGACCATACCAGCACTCCCGAGGTCAGTATGAGTTTTAGTAGTGAAGAGGATGATAATCAGATAGCTTCACAGCATTCCGGTCAACATCCTATACACCCTACACGACATCCTCCACCACCCTGGTTTACTCTAGAAGACCTGTCTACTCAGGAACCCTCTCGTGGCGTTTCTTCACGAGTTCAACAACTTCGGCAACTTCACGAATTCCAAACGCTGGCGCAGCCTACGGCGACCATTCCTACAGAGCAACGCCATGTAAGATTTTCTACTCTTCCAAATCTATGGGACGATGAATTTGGTTCTCACCATGCCCCCCCATATTGCACATACTACAATCTTCCGGGTCATCGAGATACTGAGTGTTATTTTGTCAGATCCCTCATAAATGATCATCAACTAGGTCCCAAGTCGTTTCCTCACAACGACTTTTCAAAACTCCCTACTACAATTGTTCCAACTACCTCCATTATTCAAAATCCACCGATCATTCATTTCTCTAATCCTTATTATACACCACCTGTGATCCCATACAGTTCCCCACATTCTCTCCCAGGTGGTAGATACGGTTTTCTAGGGGGGATGGATAGGTCGCCATACTATCCGAATGAGAGGTATATGGGAACCATAGCTTCTCACCAAAGGGGAGAATACAATGTCCAAGGGGACAATCCAGAAGTAGCACGAAAAACGGAAAAAGGGAAGAACACGTATGGTAAGGACACCGTACCATCACAATCACATGGATATGAATCGATGGGCGTAGAAGGAGTGAAACATTATCCAAACAGGGGACAAAACGAGGATCAGCGAAGTTTTCCAGGATTGGAGAGGAACATGGAACAACAATATACAAGAAACAAAACGGTAACAAACACAGGAGGCGGTAAAAGAGGACCACCTATCGAACCACCAGGAAAAGGACCACCAGAAGGAGGATCGGATGATGATCAAAAGGATATGGGAAGAAGAGGAGCCCAACGGAAGGAGAAGGGGACTTCGCGAGATCAAGAGGACGAAATCAGACGAGGCCAAGGAAGACCACCTGCTGGACCACCGGGAGGAGAACCACCGGACAGAGGACCGGGAGGTGATGACGGGGAAGAAGAGGACGACAACAAGGATGACACACCACCTTGGATGCGAACCGGTTACTTTCCACCATGGTACACCACAATGCCACCACTTGTTCCGGTAACACCTACGCCCTTACCATCTCGTAAATCATTGTCATATCCACTGTATCAGTCGGGTGCAGATCCAGACGCTCATATTAGAGTGTTTAGGAAAGCTATTAAAGCGAATCGTGAAACAGAGGATGAAGAGATGATAAATCAGTTCTGTTATACATTGAGAAACAAGGAGTCAGAATGGGGAGAGAATTTTTTGAACAATTACCCAGATAGTAATTTCGAATTATTGACAAAAGCGTTTTGTAAACGCTATAGGAAAGTTCAAACAGATGAACAAGTCTATATGGCTCTCCGAAACATTAAACAAGGGGAGACAGAAACGGTAGAGTCTTATTTTGAAAGGTTAGTCAAATTGGCAAACTGTTTGCAAGACCCGCCACAGGACGCATTCCTAACTACCTTTTTCAGAACGGGTTTGAAATCATACTTACGGCTACTTACAGCTAGGGAAAAGGGCTCGTTAGTAACCTTGAAAGAAGCGGCAGTATTATGCGAAGAAAATACTGCAAATTCGGATGGGCATAAAATCATTAGTGCCTTCCAACCGGAGGAGAAGAGAAAACAAATCTTAAAACCCAATGAGGAGGTGTGTGCTTGCTGCAAATGGAAGGGACACGCCATGGAAAAATGTTTTTTTAATCCAGAGAATCCGTTAAATAGACTAAAGGAAAAAACCACGGTAGCGGTTAATGAGGTAGCGGCGCAGTATAATCGAGGGATACCGGCAAGACCTCCCTTTAGGCAGAACGACAGGCCTTTACCTTGCTACATTTGTGGTAGGACAGAACATAAGGCGTATTTTTGCCCTTACAAGGACGAGGCTCAGGCCATGTTCAGAAATAGGCAAACCCAACCACCGCAGCAGGAACCTAGGAATCCGCCTAGAGTGGAAGAGGCAAATGTCAACATGGTTCTAGCGGTAATCACTCGAAGCAAAGTGAACGAGGAGGTAGCATTCAAGGAGAAGGAACCCTTGAAGACAAAATCCCCGGAAGATTGGAAAAAGGAAGAGCAATTGAAGAATGATTTCATTCAAACTATTCATCAACTTCAGGACACACCAGTAGTCAGCCAATCCACGGAATGGATAGGGCTTCCTAAGATGGAATCACCCAAGGTAATCTTACAAGCCCCGTCTACTGAACTGAAGGAGGTATTGATGGATTTGGGATCCCAGGTCTTGGATAGTAAGTATACGCTGACATTGAAGCAATTGATGCAATTAGCTCCCGCACTGCGTGAATACTTAACAGCCCCAGGTACGTCACGTCAACAAAATGCAGACCAACTTCATGAAAGTATTGTAGCTGCGGTAGCCATTGATCATCAAATGGCAGTCATACCGGTTTAAGTCGGGAGAAACACTGTGGAGGATGTTCTTCTGGATGGAGGATCAGGTGTGAACATTATCACGGAGGATTTACGAAAACGGTTGGGATTACCAGCCCCAAAACCTGCACCTTACAATTTAAGAATGGCAGATCAAACTACCACTAAACCGGTAGGATTGATCAGAGATGTTCGCATAGGTATCCATGGCATATCTTATATGGTGATATTTACCGTCATGAATAGTAGTGTGGTGGATGATTCCTATTCAATGTTGTTAGGAAGGCCATGGCTACGGAATGCTAAGGTTTTCCATGATTGGGGTAACAACATGGTGACCATTGAAGGGAATGGCACTACTCGGGTGATCCCAGTAACCAAGAAATTAGGACTTAATACCAGGAGACCGGAGGTGCTCATTTGCTATGACTTCCAGGAAGGGATGACGGACGAGGAAGAAGATACCATGTTTGAAACCGAACCTCAATTGTTTTCAATTGGCACTGTTACTCTACCCTGCTTACTGGATCAGGAATCATCGAAAAACTACCCAAGCCATTTTTCACAACCAACCCTTGGGGACATTGATGTGGATGATACACCAGCACACGAAAGGGTTAAAAACCTGAAGATTGCAGGCTGGACGTTACCGGAAATAGAGCAGATTCAGCAAATCAACTTGGGAACAGAAGAAGAGCCCAAGTGTGTCAAATTGAATGCAGCTCTGGAACCAAGGTACGCAAAAGAGGCTGAGGAATTATTAAGAGAATTCAAGGACGTTTTTGCATGGTCTTATCAGGAACTCAAGGGCATTCCATCTTACATTGCAGAACATCGGATCGAGTTGGATACCTCGATGCCACCAGCTCATCAAGCACGCTACAGAATGAACCCCAATTATGCAGCCATAGTCAAACAGGACATTGACAAACTATTGGCAGCAGGATTTATTGAGCCAATAAAGGAAGCCACGTGGTTGTCCCCCATTGTGGTAGTTCCAAAGAAGAATGGGAAACTACGAATATGTGTTGATTTCCGGAAATTGAATGCCGCGACTAAGAAGGATCCTTATCCTCTTCCGTTCACCGATGAAGTCTTGGACCAGGTAGCTGGACACGATGCAATTTCCATTTGCGATGGATACTCAGGATACTACCAGATCAAAATCAGGAAGCAAGATCGTCGCCATACAGCGTTCATAACCGAATGGGGAGCCTTTTCGTGGATCAATATGCCATTTGGCTTAACTGGAGCACCATCAACATACCAACGCGCTGTGGACACTGTCTTCAAAGAATTTCTCAACAAATTCATGAAAATTTTTTTGGACGACTTCAGCATCTACAGTGACATGGATTCCCATTTGGAGAAACTGAGGAAATGTTTCGTAGCATGCCAACAGTCAGGTATCAGCCTCAATCCGGAGAAAAGTTTATTTTTTGTATTCTCTGGTATTGTGTTGGGATACATCGTCTCGAAGGAAGGAAAGATGCCCGATCCAAGAAAGGTGGAAGCATTAGTATCGATGCCAGCACCTAAAAACCCTCATGATATTCAAGTTTTTAACGGAATTGCTCAATTCTACCGTTGCTTCATCAAGAACTTTGCGTTCATCATGGCTCCAATTACCAAGCTGATGCGGCAGGCCGAAGAGTTCAAGTGGACCGAAGAATGTCAGACGGCTTTCGATCACATCAAATCCCGGTATGTCAATGCCCCAATACTAATAGTACCGCATTGGGAATTAGAGTTCCACGTTCATACGGATGCCTCTAATTTAGCAGTAGGAGCTATGCTAGCACAAAATGTTAGTGGAAAATGTGATCAGCCCATAGCTTACGCCTCTAGACTGTTGAATAAGACAGAACGAAACTACACAACTACCGAGAGGGAAGCTTTAGCTATGGTTTATGCGTTGCATAAATTTCGCCATTACCTACTGGCAAACAAGTTTGTATTTTATGTAGACCACATGGCCTTGGTACACCTTGTCAACAAACCACAGGTCTCCGGACGAATTGCTAGATGGTTACTTCTCTTTCTAGAGTACGACTTTACGGTTGTATACAAACCCGGTAGAACCCACACGGTAGCTGACGGTTTAACACGCTTAGCAAAGTCTGAACCTCCAATAGGCGTTCCGGATCAACCTACGGATGCCACATTTTTCACGATATCCATTCCATGGGACACAGATCTCAGAACGTACTTAGCTACCGGAGAGTACCCACCTCATTTATCAGAAGAGCAAAAGCGTCGATTAACACTTCAAAGTTTCCGTTTCTTTCTGAAGGACGGGGTTTTGTTCAAACAAGGGCAAGATCTGATACCAAGGCGAGTTCTTGATCCAAGGGAAGCTAGAGCGATACTGGAACTGCTACACAAAGGGGTAGGTGGAGGACATTTGGCATCCCACATCTCGATACGAAAAATTTTGGATGCCGGCTACTGGTGGCCTACCTTACACAAAGATACTATTGAATACTGCCGTAGCTGTGACGAATGTCAAAAAATGGGAGGCCTGAATACTCGATCGATGGCCCAGTTAATTACGAACTTGCCAGTGGAACCATTCATGAAATGGGGTTTGGATTTTGTGGGACCAATTAAACCGATAGGCAGATATACAGGCAATAAGTATATCCTGGTAGCAACAGATTACGCGACCAAGTGGGTTGAGGCCAAGGCATTACGGACAAACACGGCGGTGGTCACCGCCCGCTTCATTTACGAAAACATTCTAACCCGTTTCGGTTGTCCTCTGTATCTGGTAAGTGATCAAGGGACTCATTTCATCAACGAGGCAATTCATTACCTCACGGACCATTACCTGATAAAACACCGTACATCCACAACTTACTATCCTCAAGGTAATGGCCAAGCAGAATCTTCCAACAAGTTTATTGGCACATTGCTCACTAAACTTATTAGTGACCTTCGCAACGACTGGGACGAACACTTATCCACGGTACTGTTTGCATACCGAACTTCTTTCAAGGTAGCTACCGGTTTCTCCCCCTTCCAGCTGGTCTATGGGATGACTCCGTTAATGCCTACCGAGTACATTCTGCCTACAGTGGACAGGAATCGGGAGGAACAACCAGTACGAATCATACAAGCAAGGCACCGACAATTGGAACTGCTGGACGAATCAAGAGAACAAGCTCGACAAACTCAGACTCATCGACAGTGGGAGCGAGCACTTTGGAGTCAGGATCACTACCGGCCTAAACAATTTCAACTCGGAGATAGAGTCCTGTGGTTCCCCAAAGGCACAAAGGACCATCCTGGTAAGTTTAAACAACGATGGCATGGTCCATTTCGTGTGCAGTATGTCTTACCAAATAACACTGTACTATTGGTGAATGAACAGACTTTTGACCCTAAACCGGTGCTGGTAAACATTAACAAACTGAAACCCTATAGGGTCTTGGAGACATCATCCAACGGAGTGGATGAGCAGTACCCGGTAGACAAAGGAGGTACCGGTAATCTAAGTGAAACCAGTAGCAAAACCAGTAGCAAGGTTAACCTCGACCTGGTTACCCGGGACCTAGAAAGAGGTAGTAGGGGTAGCAATGGTAATAATGACGACACCATTACCCTAGACCTAGCAAGAGGTAGTGGGGGTAACAATCATAACAAAGACGGCTTCCCAGACGTGGCCAGCATGGGTGATAGGCAAGAAAAAATAGATAATATACACGTCAGAAACCTAAAAAACTTTTGCCGTCATAATAGCACGGAATATGAAGAGGCAACCCACAACGGCGGCGGAACTAATTCTGAAGCGACGTCAGTTAGTTGTTTCATTATCACGGCAGTTATGACGAGATATGAGGGGGAAAGACCCTCAGACGATCTATTTAAACCGTTCATTTTTGCAAGCACACAACGCAAGAAGTGTAAGGAAAAGGCGAAGCGTTGCAAAAATTTCAAACGCCATTCAAACCTTCAGATTTTAGCAACAGAAGCAGCAAGAAAAATGGCAAGGGAGGATGAGAGAATTATAGTCAGCGGAAGTGAGCAGAGCGGAGAGGAAGTGGTGTTGGATAGGCGGTTGAGAAGGCCGCAGAGGCAAACCAACACACCGCCGCAACCGCTACAGATGATAAGGCCAGCAACGCCGAAGAACTACGTTATTCCGGAGGAGTTCGAGATAAGGATGATGCGGAAGTTTCATCAGTGGGCAGCGATGGCAGAGGAGGATGAGTGGGCCAAGAAGGTAGGATTAGATGGGTTCAAGCATATCAGGTGGGGAAACCTGAGGAGGGATTTGGTTATGGATTTTATTAAGGGATTAGACTTATCGTTCGATAAGAAATCTATTACGTCAATAGTGAAGGGGAAGATAAACCCGATCCAGGAGTTGATAGTAGAATTTTTGGGATTACCACACAATTTTAACAGCACGCAGATTCCAGGGTTTGCAGCAGATGAATGGGGCGAACAGGTATCGCACATTTCGGGAGCAAACTCACTGACCAGGGAGGGATGGTCAGTTATCAAGTTCGCGGGACCTTACATTCCGAGGATCTACGTTATTTTACAGGCGATAGTATTCAAGAAGAAGCTCACATATGCAGCTCATAATTTAGTGAAGTGCGTATGTTTAGCAGAAGGGATGGGTAGGGAATTCAATTGGGCGGCGATTCTCTACCGGAATTTAGTGAAGGAATTAGAAAGGTTGTGCACACCGGTAAGAGTTAGGACCGGAGCGGAAACAGGACAACCCGTGTTGGTGGCCGCCCAGGTGATTGATGTGCTCCTGCGGAAATGGTTTCCGGTTACCATTTCAACACCACCCTTGTCAATCAGTGGACCAGGGCAGAGTTCGAGAGCCATCCAGGCCACGGAAGGACCGGCAGACGATGATGAAGAAACGGAGGAAGAATCGGAAGGTGAGAAGCAAAGAAGGAGAGAAGCTGCCAGGATAGCATTACGGGGGAAGAGGAAGACAACCGAAGGCGAGAGTTCGAGGGGACAGAGGAAGAAGAAGAAAGCAAGCCCCGCTCCCATCGCGCAGATGCCACCCTCAACCACTCCGGTGAAGGAAAGCCCGGGGAAGGGGAAGCAGATGGTGGTTCACAAGACACCACCTTCGGGGACGAGGAAACCGCTATTCGAATCACCGGGATCGAATAGAGCAGCATTCCATTTGGAGCCGCCAAGCGAGTTGATACCGGAAGCAGCCCTAGAACAACTGGACAAGGTCTTAGGGTCGTTAAACCAGTATCAGAAGGTGGTCCAAAATGTGAGCACGGCCACAAGGGAACTTAGGGAGAAGCTGGAATTGGAGACAGCCCTAAGAATGTCGGCCAAAGAAGCTCGGGATCGTTTTCGCAACGATCAGAAGGAAGCAATCGACAATGCCTGCCAAGATATCAAGAAAAGGGCGGATCGGAATATGGCAGGGATGAGTAAGGAGGTCGTGAAGCTGCAGCAACAATTGGCCCATCGAGATAGGTTGCTGGAACAAGCTCGAGGATCCGAAGAGCAACTCAAAAGGGTCATCAATGCACGAGAAGCGGAGAAGAGGATGCTGGTAGGGCAAATGGCTGCATTAAACAGGGATGCAGACCTTGCGGAAGCAACAAGATTGGCGGTGGAAAGGGAGAAGGATTATTGGAGGTCGCAAACAAAAAGTCTCCAAACAGCGTTGCAGGCGGCGAATCAGCAAGCTGCAACTCGGGAGGCTCAATTAGGCAACCTCGAAACCGCCAATCAGAACCAGCAACGGGCAATTCAACTGCTGAACACTCGATTAACGGAGAATGAAGCTGCATTAGCGGAAGCGGTGGGCAATACAGATGGATTTCGAGCGCGTATCGCGGAGCTGGAGGAAGAATTACGAGCAAGCGCGAGGCGACGTTCGAAATCACCAGCGGAGGGGCAGACCCAGCTCGAGATGCAAAGGGAGATCGACTGTCTGCGGGATAGGATTAGGCAGTTGGAGGAACTTGAGAGCGTGAGGGTATTGTGCAAAAACCGCTTAGAGGAATTCCACGAAGTAGTTCAGAATTATACTACTTTGTTGGCCAGGCAATTAGCGGTAGAAATGAGTGGGGAAAGGAAGAAGAAAGCTCGGGAGATTGAAGATAGTTACACTGAAATTTACCGGGAGCTTTTTGATTCCTTTAGAATGGATGAAGCGGAGTATGTTCGTCAGCTAAGAGAGTACCGCTTAGCATTTCCGGGGTTCGAAATGCCTGAAGCACCTCTTTCCGACCAGGAAGAATCAGATGACGAAGAAGCAGGTGACGAAGCTGGTCCATCGAATTCCGCACAAACCGCCCCAACTAATCCCACACCTTCCTCACCACCGGTTCGACCTCGAAGCAGAAGTCGAAGTCAACCAAGGAGCTCTGCTCGTTCTCCTAGAGCAGACCGTCGCAGTCGGAGCAAGACAAAATCTCCTCCTCCTCGACCAACAGAAACTCGGAGCCCCAGCCAGCCCCGAAGCCCGAGACCACCTTCTCAAGGTAGAAGTCAAGAGCGGCTATCAAGTCCGGTAGCAGCCGCGGAAGAAGACAATTCACTCGATCCGGAAGAAGACCCAGCAATTCGACCTCCGGTGGGTGATAGGACGTCACGATCACGATCAGGGACGCCGGGACCTCGACATGGGTCACCATCCCACTATGGCAGGAGACCCACCGTGGTATCAACCGTAGATCAGGGCACATCAACAATTCCCAGACAATGACAGGGCTGCAGAGTCTTCCGGAGCGCCTCCAAGACGGCCTTCCCAGCATAAGCCTTAGGTAACCGGTAGCAAGAACTTAGAAATTCCGAGGGCGGAATTTAGATTAGAAGGGGGGCAATGTTAAAGGAGGTTAGTAAACAGTAATTTTTAGCAATATCAGGTTGAAGTGGCTTTTAAGTTACTTTTGGTAGTAGTATCAGAAATAGCAATTAGGGATAAGATTGTGCCGTAGTTGCAGATAAGGAGTAGAAGAGTAGTGGATAGGGTAGTCCCAGTGAGTGGTTAGTATGGATATAAAGAGATGAGGAGAAAGTACTTAAGGGGGGAGTTGTCTCTCTCTCTCTCTCTGATTCTTAAGGAATGTGTACCAGGATTCATATAGATAAGAATATTGGATTGCTTGAGTAAGATACTGTTGAGTCTGAGGTAAGGAACTTGTGGTTTTCTTGTAGTGGTGGTTGCCTTACCTCTTGTAATTATTGTAGTGTGGAAGAGAAGTTGGCAATGGACTACTTATGTTACCAAAAGAGTCGTGTACAAGCAGCTAACGCATGGAGGAGGGTATCTTCAGAGAAGTCTTGTGGGATAGTAGTACCAGATGTATACACTGAATGAAGGGAATGGTATTCTCTTAGTTGAGTTTTCATACTACAACATTGAGTCCTGGTAAAAGAATGGATTGTACACAGGGTTGTCTATTGTGTCGTGACGGAGGCTTATCCCGGCATAATGTCGTGCCGTCACGACACGTATCCGTCACGACATTATGCCGGATTATGCCGGATGTTGTCTTTATCCTGCCGGACTTGAATTTTACCGATTTTTTTGTGTAATTACATTACCCAATTTCGGACACGTAGGATTTACATTGTCCACGTGTGACGACATGTCAGCAAAGTAAAGGGAAAGTGGGGAAAATTCTACTAGCGCCCGTCCGCCCCCCCGTCCGCCCCCGTTCCCAATCCCCGTTCCACCCCGTCCGCTCCCGTTCCCAACCTCCGTCTGCCCACGTCCCCCGCCCCGCTCCCAACCCGTCCGCTCCCCCGTCCGCTCCCCCGTCCGCTCCCCCCACCTCCGTCCGCTCACCCGTCCGCTCCACCGTCCGCCCCCCCCCCCCCCCCGTCCGCTCCCCCGTCCGCCCCCCCCCCCCCCCGTCCGCTCCCCAGTCCGCTCCCCCGTCCGCTCCCCCCCCTCCGTCCGCTCCCCCGTCCGCCCCCCCCCCGTCCGCTCCCCCGTCCGCCCCCCCCGTCCGCTCCCCCCCCCCCTCCGTCCGCTCCCCCGTCCGCTCCCCCCCCCTCCGTCCGCTCCCACCCCTTCCGTCCGCTCCCCCGTCCGATTCGAACACTATAAATTGAGGGTGCAAAGTGCCATTTTTGCCTCCACTGACATAGTGTGTCTCAAGTCTTTTGATTCTCCTTTGAGGAGTGAGGATTGAATGCGTGAGACCCGAATGCAGAGTATACTTTGTCCAATCTAGTGTCTGTGAATTAGGGTTGCCCTCGTGGCACTCTTGAACAGGACCTAGTATGCGATCAAAGTGACTTGCTCTAACTTGTTTGTATTTGCAGGTTTTGTTGAAGTCATGCCACGCCGAAACGATGCATGGGATCTTTGGTACGAGGATAAGGGGAGGGTTCCCGGTAAATCACAAAGGCAGGTTAAATGTAGGTTTTGCCCGTTCGTCATATCTTACCGAGGAGATAGAATGTTGGCCCACCTTGGTTATAGACCTCATGTAGGGGGTGCTTCTGATGTTTCCACATGTAGGATGGTACCCCCGCATATTAGGGCCTTGTTTGAACATTGCGGAGGCATTGTGCCCTTACATGTAGGCATTGTAAATGAGGACTCTCTGGTGGCAGATATTGTACCTTTGGAGCCTATTATAGCGGGCTCCGTAATTAGTGAAACAAAGCCTTTGCTTATGTCCCAAACCACTCAACATTATGATGTTGTGATATATGGCACTCCTCCTCGTGAACTACGTCAACTCAACATAACGGAGGGGTTCAATGTGTCAACAAAACAACTCCTCGATAGAGCATGGGCAACGGCTTTTTATGAAGCTAACATTCCTTTCAACATTGTGAGACATCCTGCATTTGTTCATGCTGTGCGTGAAACTGCCCGTCATCGAATGCCAGCCTACACACCACCATCGTACAATGCCATCCGTACGAAGTTGTTAACTGATATAAAGGTTGACCTAGATAGGCAAGTGAAGGAGAAGCTGGGGAATTCCGTTGAAAAATACGGTGTTACAATATGTTGTGATGGATGGGACAACGTGCAAAACCGACCTCTCCTAAACGTTCTTCAATGTGGCACAAAGGGAGACGTTTTCTTGGGTACCATTGACACCACGGGAAATCACAAGGATCATGTCTACGTTGCTGCTCAAATTCAACCATTTGTGGAAAAGGTTGGTCGACATAATGTGGTCCAAGTTTGCACCGACAATGCCCCAGTTATGGCCTCCGCTGCTCGCGACTTGATTCGAGCAAATCCCGATCTATATTTTCAAGGATGTGCTGCACATTGCCTAGATCTCCTCTTAGAAGATTGGGGGAAGGAGGAATGGGTGAAAAAATTGGTAAAAAAATCCCGCCATATTTGTGTATTTGTTAAAAACCATCATGCTTCTCAAGCTATATTCCGGAGGTTGTCACCAAATCTCTCACTCCGCCTACCTGTAGAGACCCGTTTTGCTACGAACTTCATCATGATTGAACGTCTTCTCCAAGTACGCAATGCTTTGGAAAGAATGGTGGTTGATGAGGATTGGATCACTCTAATGCGTGATATGAGGAGGAGATCTGGCACCTCTTACATGAAGGGCTCTGTTGTGCGAAGCTTTATACGTTCTGATGGATTCTGGAACACGTGCGAAAATTTCTTGTATATGGTGATCCCGGTTGTTAAAGCTCTTCGTGTATTTGACGGCAAGGCGCCTGCAATGGGAATGGCTTGGAGGGTCATGCATGATTTACAAACCCATATTCGTGGATTCAGTAAACCTCCATTTCGCTTAAGCCCTGAGCTTGCTGCAAATGCTATGGTAACGTTTCAAAATAGATGGAGGTTGATGTTGAATGATCTACACTGGGCTGGAGCGATGTTAAATCCGCTTCTACGTGGTTGGGCCCCACTCCATGAGGATGACAATTCGAGGACAATCCTAAATCGAGTTCTTCGCAGGCTTGCTCAAGATGAGGACACTTATGTCCAAATCCTCCACCAGTACCAAGATTTTCTTGAAAATCGAGGGCCTTTTGCTGATTCTACTGACCCGAGCGTGCATGCCGCACCTCTCCATGAATGGTGGGATGCAATGGGAGGTGGAGCTAAAGCCCTCCAAACAATAGCAAGACGTATCCTTGCACAAGTATGTTCCGCATCCGCATGTGAACGCAATTGGAGCATGTACTCATACGTTCACAACAAGAGTCGCAATCGCTTGAAGCATAGTCGTGCTGAGGACCTCGTCTACATATATACCAATAGTAGGCTCATTCGACATCGGAGGGGCCCAAGACCTGCTCAATGGTACGAATTGAATGAGGTCCATTCTGACGATGACCTTGACGAAGAAGATGACAACGAAGATGACGTGGATCCAACTGATAGGGCTGGAAATGATGAAGACAACAATGTTGATGACATCGACTTTGATTTGGATGACCTCGATTCCGAGAATCATGGTTCAGAAGATGAGGATGGCAATGGTAGTGATGGAAACCTTGGGGTGTTTGAGTTTGATGAACCGGATGTCCCCCAACATAACGACGGAATGCATGACGATCATGAGGGGTCTATTGGAAGACCGCATGTTGAAACTCTCCACACTGGAGAAGGGTTTCCATCTGACCATAATGTTGCTATGGGGACAAGTGAGAATGTAGGAATTGAAGTAGATTCCTTGCAACATCGGAGCGATTCTCTTTCATTTGGTGAAGGCGACAATGTACTACCCGTAAATGAGCCAACGCACGTCCAACATGATCCACTTCCAACCCGAGTACATTCTGAATCCATGGATGCCTCCCTCATATCCAACCATCGTATAGAAGATCCAACGCCCAATGTTCCTGAAATGCCTACAACTCGATTCCGTGCTCTTCAAAGGATTGCATCCACCTCTACGGTGCAATTGCATGCACAAGGTCAACATCGTCCTCTCACTCGAAGTATTGCCAATACTTCTAGATTGGGTGTTTCACGTGCAACTGCGGTGGGTGCTACTTTGGTTGCTATGCACAATGTTTCAAGAAATGTTACTATAGAGGCGCCACGTCGTCCTTCTGTACGACGACATGTTGTTGAGAACATACCAATTGCAATTCCACCCGCGTCTGTTTCACTTCCACACAGTCAATCCAATGGAAGAGGTGGTCTTGGAGTTGGAGGCGGAAGTACAACGGGGGATGCTTTTATAGATGGAAGTAGAGATGAAGTGCACTCAAGTCGTGGTACGGGTGGAGGGCGCCAGAGAACTACGAGAGGTGTCAAACGTACTAGGAAGAGGTATCAGGGACGATCGCTTCCGTTTACTGCTGAAGACTACAATGAAGATGAGGGTAGACCACATCTAGATGAAAATGGCATACAGGATGCAGATGGCTCCCGGCCGACCAAGAGGATAATTTTCTCACAACGTGACCGAGAGTTGCATCTTCGAAGCGCGACTCTCCAAACGGATGATGATTTCAGCACAGACGAGTCTGAAGAGGACCCAAGATGTGTCGAAGCAAATGATCCTACAGTACGGATTCGAACGTAATGGTTTTGCACAAATGTCTTCTTTCGGTGCTCCCACGTACTCCCATAATTTATTACTTCCGTCAAAATTGATACAAGTTACAACCTTAGGGCCTTCGGTAAGACATTTAGACCACAAAGCGAACGTTACGTTCGAAGTTGTATCATTTTATTATAGTAATAAAATTATTTATTGCATGTTTTTTAAAATTATTTATTGCATATTTATATAATTATATCTTTATGTGGTATTCAATATTGACTATGTAGTCAATAGTACTTTTGGTTAGACTATCATATGAATTACAAATATTCAAGTGAGTTTTTAAAAGTTTCGAATAACATTAAAACATGTGACATCCATATGCTATCTTTTACACGATCTTAGAAATGACAACTTGTCGGTAACTCCTCTTTATATTACATATTCTTTGAACATGAAATATGTTCAATGTGTACAAAGTCTTCCTCCGTTCCTATACAACTTTCTAAACATGCTACAAAAATGCCTAATCCGAATCTGAATCGAGGTCTATTGCAGCTGAAGTAGATCCTCGTCGTGCTCGTGATGATTCCCCGGCTTCCATCATTCGCGTGGTTTCACGGGTGAGATATGGACGACTTCCAGGAGACAGTGGAGTGGCATTACGTGGTCTAGGCCCCCCATTTAGCCATCTCAATACCGCATCATCCGTAACTCTATTCAAGAGTGCTTCAACTGCCTCCAACTGCGTTCTATGTTTGTGGTACGACTGCTCTAAGTGCGCTTCAAAATGGGAATCCCGTTCCATGGGCATCTCATGTGCATCTTCTTCCAACTCATGCTCCGATATTGATAGTTCACCACTTGCATTGTAAAAAGGAGGTTGAATGCCTCTCCGTAATTGCATGGTTGTCGCATCCTAATGCCAACCAAAAGTTTGGTACAAAAATCTTTTCATGCCATGGTTTGGGGGCTTGTTGGGAAACAACTCGTCTGCAACATACAAAATTTGACGTGGATTTTGTGTCCATTCGCCATCTTTGTTATCGTTCCAAAGTTCAACCGTTGCACGATTGAATAACCAATTCCACTCAACAGAAGTCCCATCAAACTCGCAAAGGTTGAAGGGATAGTCCGTTGGCCTTACCACCCAGTCCTTAGACATGTAATCCCGAAGGCCAAATTGGAGGTACAAACGAGGGTGGAAGGGTGATCTGCAATGGGGACATTGCCGTCTCCTGATCATTGTCACTATCAGACATTGTGGATGGAATTGGCCCCCACACGATCTAACTTAAAAGCATCCCTCTGGGCCAAATGGACTGCCGCAAATCCCACACACGGATCCGTCGAAGACCATTGGATGTGGACCCGGCCATAACAACTCACCCCTCATGCTGTATGGATATTCATGCACTTGGGTCACATCCCAATGGTGATCGGAGTCGATCAGTTGCCGCCAATCCAAGCTCCCGTTAGGCAATTTCAAGTCATCCTCATCATCCCACCTACTAGGGTACATATGTTCTTGATCTGGCCATGACGTAAGCATCAAGTTCCGCAATCTATGATTGCGGTTCCATTCTCGCTGGATGCTCTCAAATTCAGCTTCATATTGACGAGCCTTGGCCATAGAAAGCAATGTCCCTGTCCTCATATTGGTTCGCTCCACGATCGCATCCGATAGAAATTTCCTCAACCTTGCATTCTGCTCCTCCAGTGTGCCAATCTTGGATTCGTGATCGACAACCACTTCATTGACCACTTGAAGTTGTTGTTGCATGTCCACCACCTCCTTTTGCAAAGCCTCCATCTTTCCTTGCATTACTTCATTCCTCGTACATACGTCCGCTGCTTGTGACTTTGCAATCATGGCCTCCTGTAAAGCTGTATCCCTCTCTGCTTCCAAAGACTGGATGTTAATTGGTGTACTACTTGAACTGCCAGCCTCCCCCATCGTAAGTGTTGCAAGTCGATTTTCCAACTCGAGAATTCTTGCTTTATACTCACGAATTTCCTCGGCATGTTGCTGGCGCAATGCCTCCATTCTGCTCTCCATCATGTCCGCACCAAGTTGACGAGGGTTTACCTCGTTTAGGGCCTCGTTAACCACCTGGTTAACCAGCTCGTTAACCACATCGACATTTACCTCCATGCCCTCCTCATCCATATGCTCAAACGCCTCCTCGATGGCCATCTCCACGTCATTGGCTGGTCGTTTGCGCGTACGTGGTTTTTTTGGTTCCCGACCTTCTGGAATTGGTGCCCCAGGCTCATCCACTAGTTTAGGATTCTTCCTGAACCACTCCGGAACGGGAGTGTATGGAATATCCGGAACTGTGCATTTAGTGAATGCAATTCCAATACCCCCAAATTTTTGATCATGCAGAGCACCCAAACTTGACCAATCCACCCTAACTCGCAACACGTGCTCCGCATACATCATACACGCCACCGACTTTGGAATTGCACTCTTGGGCCATCTATCCAAATTGGAGATACTTCTAAGTATCGTTAGGAATCTCCATTTTGCCTCCACGTCTTCAAGCTGCGTATAGCTCGCATTGACGGCCTTGCAATGTCGCTCGTGACAATGTCTTGGCCACAACCGATCAAAGTGAGGGAAGCCCACGTACTGCATTGCAGTCTTCGCTGACCACGGTTGTGGTACATTCTCCCAACCTACCCTGGCTTTTTGGGAGGGATCATTGTAAACATTCCACTCCAAATCAGCGGCCTTGCGTCCATGTCCTCTGGAACACCCAGAACTAGATCCTCCACTTGCACTTGCCATGTCTCCAGTTCCTCCACTTGCCATGTCTGAAAATTGGAGTTTCTAATTCTAATTCCACCCAAATTGGAGTTTCTAATTCTAATCTAGAACTCTACTTTTTAAAATACTAATTGCACTTCATAATAGTGCTACAAAATATCCAAGCATACACTTCAAAATAGTGTTGCTGTGGAATTAGTTCAAAAATGTCCCTAAAAATTAAAGTTCAACTATTCGGCACACCCTTCGAGCACCCCGCTACCGGCGCTCACGCAGAGGCCAGTTGACTGGGCGCGTCACAAGGAATATGCCAAATAACGGCCACGTGGATCTGCCAAAACCTGCCACAACCTGCCAAAAGTAGTGTAAAAGGATCCCAAAAAAGGGATCCTTAACTCCTCCGAGAGCCCCGCTACCCCGCACTCTGTGTTAGAGGAGGGTTGTCTGGGCGCCCAGAAGGAGTGGAGTAAGGTATGTAAGTGGTCCCCTCCACTTATATACCCCCGTCCGCCCCTCCATCCGCTCCCGCGTCCCCACCCGTTCGCACCCGTTCGCATCCGTCCGCACCCGTTCCCTCCCGTCCGCCCCCAGCGTTCCCCCCCCGTCCGCACCCGTTCCCTCCCGTCCGCCCCCAGCGTTCCCCCCCGTCCGCACCCGTTCCCTCCCGTCCGCCCCCAGCGTTCCCCCCCGTCCGCTCCCACGCTCCCCTCCGTACGCTCCTCTCCATACGCTCCAGCGTTCCCATCCCGTCCGCTCCTCGTTCCCATCCCGTCCGCTCCTCGTTCCCATCCGTCCGCTCCTCGTTCCCACCCGTCCGCTCCTCGTTCCCATCCCGTCCGCTCCTCGTTCCCACCCATCCGCTCCTTGTTCCCCACTCGTCCGCCCCGCGTTCCCTCCCGTCCGCGCCACCGTTCCCCTGCCATCCGCTCCGCGTTCCCCTGCCGTCCGCTCCGCGTTCCCCTTCCGTCCGCTCCGCGTTCCCCTGCCGTCCGCTCCGCGTTCCCCTGCCGTCAGTTCCCCCCGTCCGCCCCCTGTTCCCCTCCCGTCCGCTCCATGTTCGCGGACGGGAGGGAACGCGGGGCGGACGGGTGGGGAACGCTGAGCGGACGGGTGGGAACGAAGAGCGGACGGTGGGGAACGAGGAGCGGACGGAGGGAACGCGGGGCGGACGGGTGGGGAACGCTGAGCGGACGGATGGGAACGAGGAGCGGACGGTGGGGAACGAGGCGCGGACGGAGGGAACGTGGCGCGGACAGGAGGGGAACGGGGCGGACGGGTGGGGAACGTGGACCGGACGGGGGGGAACGGATGAAAGATGGAACGATTAGCGGACGGGTGGGGAACGCGGAGCGGACGGGAGGGAACGGGGCGGCAGGGGAACAGCGTAGAATTGCGACCACATATGAATTGGACTTCATATGAATTTTTTAGAGCCAAAAAACGGACACTATAGTCACCATCTATAAATGTTAACCCTTGGGAGTGGATCAAAGTGCGATTGAGCGGCCCAACTTTGTTGAGAGTCCAAAGAAATGAACCCTAAATAGCCAATAAAATATAGTAAGGGTAGCCTTAGTTGGGCATAGTGTGAAGCCTCCAAAGGCCAAGCCCAAAAGTCCAAACTCAAAGGAGCATGCCACTTTATTACTTGCTCAAAATAACCCCTCCAATCTAACGGCCAAGATCTTGTCAATGATTGATTATTATAATGAAAAAAATGTAGGCATCGAAAAAAAAAGCAGGTGGGTTCGTTGGAAAGCTAGGAACCTAAACCCTCAAACCATGTATGGAAACACTTCTACATGAGTGTGAGAACAAATCAATGGCACATATGTGGTAGTAATTTGGAATGACGTAGGGTTTAGGGTTTAGGGGTTTAGGGTTTAGGGTTTATGAACCACTAAGGTTGAAGCACAAATTAATGATTTATTGAAGGAAAGTGCATTCGGATGGGTGACATCGGTTATGAAACCATATGAACCACTAAGGTTGAAGCACAAATTAATGATTTATTGAAGGAAAGTGCATTCGGATGGGTGACATCGGTTATGAAACCATATGAACCACTAAGGTTGAAGCACAAATTAATGATTTATTGAAGGAAAGTGCATTCGGATGGGTGACATCGGTTATGAAACCATATGAACCACTAAGGTTGAAGCACAAATTAATGATTTATTGAAGGAAAGTGCATTCGGATGGGTGACATCGGTTATGAAACCATATGAACCACTAAGGTTGAAGCACAAATTAATGATTTATTGAAGGAAAGTGCATTCGGATGGGTGACATCGGTTATGAAACCATATGAACCACTAAGGTTGAAGCACAAATTAATGATTTATTGAAGGAAAGTGCATTCGGATGGGTGACATCGGTTATGAAACCATATGAACCACTAAGGTTGAAGCACAAATTAATGATTTATTGAAGGAAAGTGCATTCGGATGGGTGACATCGGTTATGAAACCATATGAACCACTAAGGTTGAAGCACAAATTAATGATTTATTGAAGGAAAGTGCATTCGGATGGGTGACATCGGTTATGAAACCATATGAACCACTAAGGTTGAAGCACAAATTAATGATTTATTGAAGGAAAGTGCATTCGGATGGGTGACATCGGTTATGAAACCATATGAACCACTAAGGTTGAAGCACAAATTAATGATTTATTGAAGGAAAGTGCATTCGGATGGGTGACATCGGTTATGAAACCATATGAACCACTAAGGTTGAAGCACAAATTAATGATTTATTGAAGGAAAGTGCATTCGGATGGGTGACATCGGTTATGAAACCATATGAACCACTAAGGTTGAAGCACAAATTAATGATTTATTGAAGGAAAGTGCATTCGGATGGGTGACATCGGTTATGAAACCATATGAACCACTAAGGTTGAAGCACAAATTAATGATTTATTGAAGGAAAGTGCATTCGGATGGGTGACATCGGTTATGAAACCATATGAACCACTAAGGTTGAAGCACAAATTAATGATTTATTGAAGGAAAGTGCATTCGGATGGGTGACATCGGTTATGAAACCATATGAACCACTAAGGTTGAAGCACAAATTAATGATTTATTGAAGGAAAGTGCATTCGGATGGGTGACATCGGTTATGAAACCATATGAACCACTAAGGTTGAAGCACAAATTAATGATTTATTGAAGGAAAGTGCATTCGGATGGGTGACATCGGTTATGATACCATATGAACCACTATGATTGAAGCACAAATTGGTGATTTGTTGAATGAGTGGATAACTAATCAAATATGGAAAGTTCAAAGAGGTATCAAAGAGGTTTCCAATGCGGATGTCGGAAGATTTTTTCAAAAGTGTACATTTTTAACCTAACCAACTTTATTTTTATTCCGATTGCGTTGACTTTATCTTACTAACGAGAATTGGATCCTCTACATATTGGATTACATCAATTATTGGTCATGGTCATCAAGTTTTTAGAGGTCAATATATAAGTAGATCATTGAGACTCATACATATAACGAAGGTAGAGTATCATGGATAGGATGGGAAAGGGGAGAGTCATGTTTGAGGGTGTAGAATGCGATGAGGAGATACACAATTTAGACGATCCCCATATTCCATTCAATACAACACCCGAGCGTGAGAGAGATGAGAGAAGTGCTAGGGATCGATTTCGTGATGAGTATGTCATGACTCCCTTCTCACAATCTACACAAGCTTGGAGGATGAGGGCGGCGGAGGAACAACGACGATATGCAGACAACTTTGAGATCGATGCGGTGGAGAAGGACCACACACAATGCGTGGGTGGAGATCTAAATGATCTAATTGATTTGTGTGCGGATATTTTGGAGAAGCCCGGGGATGTGGATGTGGATGTGGATGTGGATGTGGATGTGAAGGAGACTTCAATCGACATTGAAATAGTCAAGGTAGCGGGGGAATCTTCAAAGACTATGTCTATTCGTAAGAAGAGGAGAGGATTGTCGCCTCATCGGCTACCATTGAAGGAACGGATGAAAGACCGAACGATTAGCTATTTTGATTTACTTCAGCCGAATCCTCTTCCAAAAATGGAGCCTCGCCGGAAGCCAGGAGCATCTACGAGGTTGGGATGACGGAATGAAGTGGAATATTATAGTTTGCATGGTTTGTTCATGTATATGATTAATAAAGGGCATTTGTAACGTTGTCGCAATAATAAAGTTATGACTTGTATAATATGTTGTACCACTTCTATGATTTATTTATTTATTTTTAATTCACCAACCGAACAGTTTCTGTTGAGATAAACAAGCACAAAGCAATATGAAACTATGCATCCACTTCTCAATTCCAAGAGAAATTTTTTTAACCACTTTACGTTCACCCTTAGTTGATTATTGCTATTTTAGTGTACTTTATTATGTGGATGGGGGGACTATTATGTAGAGGACTTTTATTGCATATTCTTGTAGAGGACTTCATTACCTATCCATGGATACCAAGAACTCATTTTTTGGACTTCATATGAATTTTTGAGAGCCAAAAAACCGAGACTATGTCCAAACTTCCAAAAAAAAGTGATTGTGAATTATATAAATATAAATATAAGCAATTGTGAAGTATGTGTGCAATATGTGTGGAGTACAAGAAAAAACATTTAGAGATGTTTAGGATCACGTGTACAACCGATATAACTATTGCAACATTGTGCTCAACTTTAGTTAACTAGATATAACTATAGTTGACTACATTTTGTGGCATACCAAAATTAGAATAAATATAGGTAATTGCATTTTGGCAAGACATATCACGAACAACTATAGTTAACTTGAACTTAGCACATGGATGTGATAACAACGATGTGAAAGAATGATGTGGCCTCACGAGAGGCGAGAACCTTGGTTAGTCTCCCATAGACTTCTTCTCGATTATGAAGCAAAAATCCTCATGGAGTATGAACATTGCACTAAGATCCATAAATCTCATACAATATACAAGTTGTGTATGAAAAAATGATGGCTTTATTTACATCTCCAACGGTTACAAAATTGGTATGATCCAAAATTGCTGCAAAGAAAACAAAAAAAAACTATTTTGCAGTGTCACGGAAGCACATTGTCGGGTTAACCATGTTGTATGGAGGCGACTTCAACATGTTCACTACGTGTGTGATGGTTGACCTTTCCGCTGGATTGGGCTTCGTCAATGCATCCAATGCTATCTCAAACCGCATCTTCAAGCCATTTGGATCACTGTTTAGCTGAAACAACGAGGAAGTCGAATCCCTGGCATAAATCTTCTTTGCCAAAGCACCCACTGAGAAGGACTCCGAGAGAAACGTGTGCCTATGTTTCCGAGCCATCCTCACCGGAGAGGTAGATGTTCCACGCTGCCCTCGTACATGGAATAATTCTGGACCAGCACAGTTGTATTTTATGCGGTGCTTGTTCATCTCATCCACTGATTCTTTTCCATAGTTGGAGGGTGCGTCTTCATCTCCCCATGATGCCATCCCCCAATCACACACACCAATGAAAACCGTGTTCTCACGGTCTTGTGGAAAATGCAGCATGACATTGTTGGGATTAAGGTCATTGTGCAACACGTCATGCTTGTGCACTACATCCACAATGCACATTAGAGCCCATGCCAAATAAGCTCGATGCCTTCGATATACAACCAACCGTTTCCGTGCTTCAAAGTCTGCCCCAGGCATTTGAAGGATTGTGCGCTCGTGGGTTTCCGGAACTTGGTGGTCATAGACCCTCATGTTCTTCAAGGAGCCTCCATTCCACCACATCGAATAGGATTCGTATGTTTTCGGGTGGAGGTATTGTAGCTTGATTATCCCAGGATGATCTACTGGGCATGCCAATGCTTCAACCGAACGCTCCTTTCGGTTCTCCAGACTATTCGTGGCCTTCATGGTCTTCCCAGCCCACTCTATCCAGTTAGGGATGAATGATGCTCCATGAATTGTGACTCTCCGCACCACTCCGAAGGTCCCTTGGAAGATTTCCCTATCCAAGGGTTTGATCTCCACATTCCTAGGCAACCATATGACACCCTGCCGGCCCTGAGTGGCAATGTTGTCTGCCAGCTGCCTGTCAATAAAAACGGAAAGGTTGCGGGCGGATGTGCCTTTTGCTGCTATTACGCCTCTTTTCCAATTCTCTAGCTTAATGTACAGCTCGGACCTCCTCCCACCACTACTTCCCTCTCCAAGATGCATAGCCTCATATGACATCGTTGGATTGTAGATTGCTTCCACAGCTTGTTTTTCAATCCATGTGTTCCAATCGCTCATGCCCCTAGCTTCCTCAAACTCCGGTCCAGACGTGGCTTCCGTGAGAATAAGCATCAACTCGTTCCTCGCCAACTCTAAACCCTTTGTACCATCATTGAGGTATTTTTTCTCCAAATAAACCATGCTGTTACTTCTAAACCAATCCAACAACACGATCCTGCAATGATTTCGAGCCTCATCGGTCCGCGGGTCGCGTTTGCCTCTATGTTTCCTTTTCTTTGATTGCGAACCCGATGCCGCGGACCCGTCCTCCGTCCCTTCCGAAACTGCTGGGCGTTTTAATCCCCGTCTTTCAGTCTGCTCCGAACCCTGAGGTACATCACGTGCAGGGCTCTCCGGTCTTGATGTCCGCCGTGTCGGAGATTGTGGTGGCACGTTCTCCGAACGAGCCGGTGCATGTATTTCTGTGGAACTGCCTGAGCTTGGTCCCCTTCCAGTTCTCCCTCTATGTCCACTGTTTCCCCGACTCCCACGTGTTCCACGGCTTCCCCGTGTTTGGTTGCCTCCCGAATGACCAACAGCCAAGAACTCTTCGTCAAACTGAAAGGGATCTGGACGTGGTGGACGTGCTGCAGTACTTCCACTTCCAGGATCGCTTCCCGTACCCTCGGCAGTATTCGCCGATGCATTGCCTACGAGCCAAGCACGGTGCACCCTCAAATCCTCGTTCTCGTAAGGAGCAATGCCCTCCCCCTCCATCGTGATAAAAATCACGTGAGTGAGTGAATCTGAAAATGAGTCGTGATAAAAATCACGTGAATAAGTGAGTGTGAAAATCTCTCGTGATAAAAATCACGGGAGCGAGTGAATCTGAAAAAAAAATTGCGAGGGTTCCCCCACAATTTGCCCTGCCCTCCCAAACCCCTTGAGACCCGCGCGGTGATGCTGTCCTTTGGGACGCAACAAGGTCTCGGGTCCCTATGTGGTGGGAGGAGAGGAAAGTGGTAGGAACTAAAGCCTCACGGCTTTATATAGGCAACGAGGAGCCCAATCATTATGGGATCCCGGTCGGAATTAGGGTTTAGGGTACGAAAACGACGTATGGGGAACGTGGGAACTAGGGGCGGACGGGCGGGAACTAGGGGGCGGACGGAGGGAACGTGGGGGCGGACGGAGGGAACGAGGAGCAGACGGGTGGGGAACGCGATAGGGAACTCGGGCGGACGGGAGGGAACGAGGCGCGGACGGGAGGGGAACGGGCGGACGGAGGGAACGTGGCGGACGGAGGGAACGTGGAGCGGACGTGAAGGGAACTCGATAGGGAACGCGGGCGGACGGAAGGGATCGGAAAGCGGACGGGAGGGAACGCGGAGCGGACGTAGGGGAACTCCGAGCGGACGGGGGGAACGCGGGGCGGACGGGGGGAACGCGGGGCGGACGGGGGGAACGCGGGGCGGACGGGAGGGAACGGGTGCGGACAGGATGGGAACGGGGTACGGAAGACGGGGAACGTGTGGCGGACGGAGGGAACGTGGAGCGGACGTGAGGGAACGCGTGCGGACGGGAGAGGAACGTGGGGCGGACGGGAGGGAACGAGGAGCGGACGGTGGGGAACGTGTGTCGGACGGAGGGTAGCGGACGGGAGGGAACGCGGGGCGGACGGGTGGGACGGGTGGGACGCCCCACCCCCCCCCCCCCCTCTCCCGTCCGCTCCACCCCCGTCCGTCCGCCCCACCCCCCCTCTCCCGTCCGCTCCACCCCCGTCCGTCCGCCCCACCCCCCCTCCCCCGTCCGCTCCACCCCCCCGTCCGTCCGCTCCACCCCCGTCCGTCCGCCCCACCCCCCCCCCCTCTCCCGTCCGCTCCACCCCCCTCCCCCGTCCGCTCCATCCCCCTCCTCCGTCCGCCCCTCCCCTCCTCCGTCCGCCCCACCCCCCCCCCTCTCCCGTCCGCTCCACCCCCGTCCGTCCGCCCCACCCCCCCCCTCCCCCGTCCGCTCCACACCCCCGTCCGTCCGCTCCACCCCCATCCACCGTCCGCACCACCCCCCCGTCCGTCCGCTCCACCTCCCTTCGCCGTCCGCACCACCCCCCTTCCCCGTCCGCCCCCGTCCGCCCCACACCCTCCTTAGTAATATTTTATTACTTTGATTTTAACACAATGATAAACACAATGGCAAAATGGCCTACGTGGCAGGGGAAATATGCACATCCACGTCGACGTTTTCTGCCACATAGGACGCCACCTTGGCAAGAAGGTAAGTATTTTACCCACCCTAGTCGGCTCCCCCTATGTTGACCCTACGTGGACCCTATTGTGTCGTGACGGAGGGGTCCGTCACGACACGACACGTCGTGACGGCACGACACCGTCACAACGGCGGGATAGACAACCCTGATTGTACATGGACTGTGAGAGTGGTAGTATAAAAGAGAAACAGTCAGGAGTGCTAAGAAGGGAGTTCGGTATGATGTATAATCTATCTTAGTAATATGGCAAGTAATACGCTAACAGTAATACGGTTATAAAAACGGTTAAACCTAGTTGTGAAGTTGGGTAAGGGGAAAACTCGTGGTAGGATGTTAGAACTCTTGTAACCACGTTATTGGAGGTAGTACGGCTAAACCGGTAGATCTCAGGAAACCCGGTTAGGAACCCGGTAGTGGAACCGGTAGATTTCTAGGGAACCTGGTTAGGAACCCGGTAGTGAAACCGGTAGACCCCCAAGGAACCTGGTTACGAATCCGGCAGAGAAACCGGTAGATTCCTAGGAAACCCGGTTGAGAACCAGGTAGGGAACTTGGTAGATCTTACGAGAATTCGGTAGGAGAACCCGGTAGGGATACTGGTCGACTCGAATGGCATAAGAGGTGTACCAACCTTAAGACCAGTAGAAGCGTGGGATACCCCCAAGGAGAGGCAGGGAGACTAAGATGGATGCATGGAGTGAGACATCCAACAAAAGCGGTAGCGGGCAGTACCTTAGGATGCCGGTAAGGAAAACTGGACTAAGTCTGTTCTCGTACCGGTAAGGTACTACCGGAAGTAGGGTGGTACCGATGGAACAGAGAGGGGAAACCCCTTTAACACATCTTAATTTAGACAACTAATTAGACACACCCGTAACCCAACCTGCCAACTCATTGGATGCCACCCGAGGGCCCACACTGCGATATCCCTATAAAATCAAGTGTGCTACCCACCATGAGGCCACCTTGCCTCGTAGTGATTTTGAGGACCTTGTATGCGTCGCATACATTGCCCAAGATCAACTACGGTGTGGGCAATCCATAGGATTGCGATGGCTGGGAGTGGCAAGATACGGGATGCGGGTGGTTCGTGAAGAAGTTTGTATTACAATCCCCGACACGCATGGGGCTTGCCGGACGAACCGGACGAATTTACACCTGAGGTGGTTGCAGAGAACACTCGAAATGAGGACGATTTGCGCAGTGTTTTACGTCCGATTCAAGGGTTCACTGAATTCTATTGGGTTCGACTGCCTAGGAGACAAGTTGATCGTCACCACCGCGGATACTTGGACGCCCAAGAAAGGCCCGCATGCCGCATCGGTTACAAGGAAAAACTTTTCCCATGGCACTTGTTTCAGGACCTTAGCGACGTTCTCACGAAGGGGAAAAATCAATTGTATTTTCGAAAAAACTATGGGACCTTGTGGAGGTTCTACCAAACCATAAAACACTCGGTGCATGACGCAATTCATTGGGGGTTCAACCGGTGCACCGCGCACCAAAAGGAATACCGGGTGTATAGAGAGTACACACTTAGGTCGTCAATGTAAGATTTGCCCACGAATATGGTGAGAGCGTAGTATCAAGTTTGTACTTGCACGTATACTTACGTATGTTGGTAAGTTGGAAATGCGCAATATATGAATTCCCAGCAATATTGCGGTGATGTTTTCCGCTTGGTGTGAACTTATAATCATGCCACATGGAATCATTGTCACAGTTATTTGCATCGATACGTGTTTGATTCAAGTGCAAATGCATGTAGATGCAAAGTCCATGGTTTAATTGGATGTTTGTGGCAACCGATTGTGTGGGCAAACATAAGAAATGATCATTGTGCGACACTTGTACATTACTCCCAAAATTGATAGTGAACAATAATTCACTTATAAACATTTCCAAAATCATGGTTTTTCCCGTATTGTGTACAATTCAGTATCAAATAATGCCTCCTAGTCCAACGCCTATCTCACAAACACTAGCCAACATTCCTAATCCGGCTCCGAATCACTATCCAATGGAATGGGGGGTCCGCGGCTTGAGCTTGCACCGTTCAGATTTGGTGGCCGTAGTGTCCGGCGCCTCGCCTCACACCTGCTCTCGGTGATGGCCCATAGTTCTTGCGCCGCAGTCTCCCGGTCAGCTTGTGCACGAGCGCGCGCGCGGTCTCCAATGTGCAACCCCCTCGCGGCATTCGGATGGCGCAGGACGTCTTGCATGGTGGGACTAGAGGCCCCGTCACGGATGTCCAAAAGGCCGTTGACGTATTTCCACTCATTCATCCGGATTTGGACGTCCACCTCATTGAAGCTACCCTCTTGTGTAACGGCCTCCTGCCTCTCCAGATCGGCCTCAAAACTTGTTGTGTCCAACACGTGTTCCACATCCCAAGTTGTTTCCTCGCCCGGGACCGGTTCCCGTGGTAATACCCTTACTGTCACATTGCCGTTGGAGTCATACACGTATCCGTGGGGGTGAGGACCTGGGACGTATTCACCCGTCTCTCCGGCATGCCCACCCACAACACGGTACAAAAATGCCCTCAAACCTACGGCCTGAGGAGAGGAGCCGGGGTAAAACTCATGAGCAACCCTTGTGTACATTTCAGGCGTGAAGTTTGTCGGATAGCCTCGCAGGTCCTTCAAATACCTCCGTGCACGCCAGCTATAAGCAGGAGGATCGCCGTATTCTGCGGGCGGCACACCATGGATTATTGTGTATTCAAAATCGGGAGGCATTCCCCATTGCACTCCGAATTGCTCGTACAACCTTCGATGCAGAGGGGCTTGGCACGTAGGACAACGGCGTGTTTGCAACATGTGTGGCAACAAACAATTCGGGTGGACCATGTGACCGGACGACCCAACGATCTATGCGCCTTCGGGTCCCCAAGGATTGGAACAAATGGGGCACATGCTCCCGTCCTTGATCCAATCGGGGACGCATGGCCACAACAAGGCTGGTCTGGCCGGGGGTATCACGATGCGGGATGATACTGCGGTATCCCATTGGAATTCATCCTTGGGCCTCTTGGTCCACGCAATACTGGGGTAATGGTCGTCATCGACCGGGAGGTTCTCAGGATACATGAAATCCAATGGCGGCCACGAGGTAAAAAGAAGCCGTCGTTCGGGCCACTGTTCGCCGTGGTCCCTATAGTGTGTCAGCTCGTCCATCAATGCCCTCTCACGCGTGGCGAACATGATAGTGGCTGTGACCATGCCCATGTAGTCGTCCTCCAACAACCGGTTCTTCCTAATGACCCGGTCGTAATCAACCCTCATTGCCTCCAAGTTTGTTGTGGGCGACGGCTCCCGCCCTTGTCCATCACTACCAGACATTGCTTGCGGCAGTTGTGGCGCATCAGCCCTCGCAAGTTCAAGGTTGGTCAAACGTGCAATCTCGGCCTTCAACCCTTAGACCTCCTCGGCGTGTGCACGTCGGACCATCTCCAATTCCCGTTCGTGGTCAGATTTGCATTTTGCCAACTCCGCCCTCAACGCCTCCACAACATCGTTGTCGGCAACTACCAGTGGTGGGGATGGCACCGCCGATGCCATCTCCACATCAACGGGCGAAGATGGAGGACAAACCAACCGGGAACCATGTGGCGGTGTCACGTGGACCCTTTGTCGCCGGCTAGGTGGTTCAACCGGCAACCCTATGGCAATGTTGTGCTCGTCCATGTTTGACTCGGCGGCCGGTGGAGTCCCCACAATTTGATGATCTGGTCCCGCAAGGAAATCAAAATAAGATCGGACCCTCAAAGGATTCATTGGAGTTTGCCATGCCAATGGAATCGGACGGCCAGCGTTCCGTCCTAGCACGGCACTTGGTATGACCGTGACCCGGCGTGCCTGCCTCAAGTCCGGGCTCGTGCGGGGTATGGTGGACCAGTCGATATCCACTCCCAAAATTACCTCCGCGTAGACCATTTGGCATAACCACATTAGCATATGCCCGCGATCAAATTCCCTCGGTGCACCCCACAAGAAATCCCACACCTCCTTGCACCGTTCTCCAAATATTTGATGGCTCACCTCCCTCCATATGCCATAGCGTTGTCTAGACATCCGTTCAGCATTCGCGCTAGGAACGAACATCCTCGTCAAATGGGTCCACTCTACGTACCTTCGGACCGTGCTATACAACCACATGCCCCTCTCATTTTGCCAGCCGGGATTGGCGAGAATGTTCGGGTCCCGCGCCACCTCCAAATTGATTGGTTGCAGCCTGCCCCTCGGCGCATTGCCGCGTCTTCTAGCGCCTGCCGACCCCGGTGTCGCTTGCGGAGTCCCCCCCGGATCCAAATCCCCGTCACGTGGAGGTTCCGGCGGCAAGTTATCTTCGTCTGCCATCGTTGCCCCTAACCCCTAGCTTTGTATGCCTACTATAAATTAAACCTAATATGGTAGCACTTCCAAAATAAGCGCCACCACCCACAAATTTTTTTCCAATCCACTAAATCCAAATTAAGGCCGTTCAAAGTTCAAACTACATAATTAGATGTAAACCACTTTCAAAATAAGTGTTCACATATAACAATTTCCGGTATGGTTCAAACTAACCGCAATGGGGTACAATGTATACCGTATGTAGGTGGGTTGCAGTACAATACAGATAGTAGGCATATATAGTATACCGTTTGTCCCGTATACGTATTTCAGTACGTATGTCCACCTGTAGCCCTCCAGCTCACCTCTATCTCCAAATGGCAAGGGCTGATTAACAACCTAGGCCCAAATGGAGGGAGGTGGGAGTGAGGGAATGAGGGAAGTGGGGTCCATATATACCCCAACGAGGCGTCCTTTCGATTAGACGCCCCCTGGACCAACCCTTGGACGCCACGTGCCCATGGGTGTCTCTACGCGACTGCTCGTGAGCAGTCGCACCCCTTCGTCGACTGCTATTAGCAGTCGACCATGGGGTGCGACTGCTCACGAGCAGTCGCAACCCATTCAAGTCGACTGCTGATAGTAGTCGACCATAGGGTGCGACTGCCCACCAGCAGTCGTCCGCACTTTGTCGACTGCTATTAGCAGTCGACTTGGGTTGTCGACTGCAGTTGGGCAGTCGACTGTCCAAGTCGACTGCTAATAGCAGTCGACGAAGGGATGCGACTGCCCACCAGCAGTCGTCTGCCCTTCTTCGTCGACTGCTAATAGCAGTCGACTAGTTATGGTAGTCGACTGCTCTTGAGCAGTCGACATGGAAATTCGACTGCCGTCAGCAGTCGACACACCTATACGACTGCCCTTTAGCAGTCGATTCAGTGTGTCGACTGCCTAGTAGCAGTCGCTGTAACTCGTCGACTGCCCACTAGCAGTCGACACTGTTGACGACAGTTTACCCTGTGTGACGACAGGGTAAACTATTTTACCCCCCCCAAACGGACGTGACGTTTTCAGGTCTGTCGTCACGTCGCTGTCACAGGACGTGACGTGTAATCCCTGATGATAGGTGGCAGAATGCTCACAACGGAGGAAATGGAAGGTGGCACATTGTGGTTTTTCTTTTAGAAGGTGCAGAGTGCCACACCCTTAGGGTTTTACATAAGTAATTTGTGCAGTTTATGTAAGAGTTTGTGTGCACATATTATATATTTGCAATATGATCTAGCTCTCTAAGATATTTTTTAAAACAAAAAATTCTTTTATATATATATATATTCTTTGGGCCACGAGCTCTCTAATTCCTTAGCCATAGATTCCATGTGATTTTTTGCGCTACATGCTATGCTTTTTGTTCAGTATAATTCAAATGCGTAGCTTTGCACTATAACAATTTCATTAAAATTACATGAGCCTTGGGTAATGTTTTGGGTGGGACACCATAATCTAATATCATGGCCACTGAGGACCACCAGACATTGAGGGGTTTCAAATGAAAATGTATGAACCATGGCAGATAGTGTTAGCTTTGGATATGTCTATTTTATGGTTGCTTTGCACATGGACCAAGAGCCATGACCATGAAGTTCTTGGGGCCTTTGAAAATCATCCAAAGGTTGTACCATGGGAAGCAGAAATCCACCTTTGCGATCTATGGGCCCTTAATCTTAGTGTAAAGTGCAAGTGGACCAAGCTGAAAGATTGCGCCATATTTCATGGACAATCCAAAATAATAGGTAGTCAAGGACCCCATCATGGCAATATACTGTTACTAAAAGCCAATGGTAATTTGATTGCTTGCCATAGCTAGGTTCACATATGAGCTAGCAGCTATGATCAAGGTGAAGCATCCCTTGGTCATGCCAACACCAATGATTGGTCTCTCTCTCTCTCTCTCTCTCTCTCTCTCTGCCATGGCCCCTAGTTTTGCGTTAGACCCACCTCTTTTTTATGGGACCAGTGTAGCGCAATATCCAATAGACCATGAAACATTACCCACTTGGTGCCATGTAAGACAAGATGTAGTTTTTGCACTCATTTTAATTTACTTGGCCCCTCATGCCCTCATGGTCTAGTGTAAAGTGAACTTGGACTATCTCCAACTTCTTGACCAAACACATAATATTTATATCACGGGTCAAGGGCCCTCAACCTCTAGTGTGAAGTGGCCTTTAATGCAGACACAACTGGGACGTAGAAAACTCACCTAAATGTTGCGACACGGGTGACTCCATAACTACTTACTTCACTAAGTATTGCATTTAGTGGTATACGGGTATTTTACGCCACTACCATAACTTTTATAATGACATGTTTTTATGAATAAGTTTACAAGCATTGGCATCCCGACTCACTTCTAGATCATCCAAATGTGAATCATCGAAACAAAGACTGGTATATCCTCCATCCTAACATTCCCGTAATGAAATATCGTCACGGATGATTGAAATCTGGATGAAAAATCAATAATAACTGCAGATTTATAAATCTACAATGCCCAAACAAATTTTTTTACAAGAAATGACAAATGACGTTAGGTTTTACATTTTAGTGTTGGTGGCACTACATGGACAGTTTTACAATTAGTACTGAGCAAGACAAATAGAATTGGCGACACTAAATACAATGTTTACTGTACTACTCCTGAGCAGTGTGAGATTATGAAGGTTTTCAAGCAGGGTTTCAAGGTTCCGTCCGTGTGTGTACAGAACTGTGTCCGGGGAGGTTTTTAGGGATAGCTGGTCAACATCCTAGTGTTTCCAAATCCACCCAGTTGCATGTTGTGATCTTTCGAGCTTTCTTCATCAATTTGAGGCATATTCCATGGATTCCTCTAAAATGATGGGCAACTCACTCTCTTGAACAAAGTCTAGAACTTCAACACAATGGACAAGGGGAACCGACCGCTAAGGTAGAAATACCATAACCCGATCACCACCCAATAGCGGTGCACTAGACCGCCTCATAATGGTAAAGTGCCATGTCTTAAATGGAGCGGCAACTTCAATGCAGTGTAGCCAATGGGAGGCAAGATCTAACGTACTCATGATTACCAGGTTTAGGTGATGTTCTGTATCGAAATGCGGAGAGCCTAGTGAACCGGAAGTGGGTTGGACAAACTTTCCACTTTGAAAATTTGTGGAACTTTTTGTACAAGGCAGAAAAATACGAAACAACTTGCATTCTTCATGAATCCTTCTCGTCTATCTTGGAAAATTATCTCATGATTGTCAGACCAGATCTTCAATGTGAATCACCTTATTTTAACGGGTTATGGTATTTCTACCTTAGTTATAAATGAACCGGTTGAGTTTGAAAATAAGCGGTTGGAGTTAAAGACTTCAAGAAAATTACCAACCATTTTAGAGGGATTTAAAGAGAATCTACATCAATTTTAAAAAAGAAAATCCACCCCGAAAGATGTCAACACGTAACCGACTGCACTTGGAAACACAAGAATCTCGACCGATTATGTCCCAAAAATCTCCCCGGACATTGCTTCCACCGGTAGGTTGTTTCTCAAACTCAACCGGTTGATGTGTAACTACACTAAATATGATATTTAGTGTGACTTACTAATTTGGAATTACGCAATGCTGTAATTGTCTACTATGCATCTCAGTTTTTACCAACCATGGTCGAATTGGTTGTTTGGACACTATAAAACATCAACATCTTTACTTGGTAAAAAAAATACATTAATAGTAAAAAGATATAGGAACATGTAACTCCAAACAGTAAGTCACACTAAATATCATATTTAGTGTAGTGGTTGGTTCTCCCGGTTCATTGGTACAGAGGTAGTGTGGGCGTTTAGGGCCACTTCACACACGAGACTGAGGGCCCGTGTCCATTGCACTTCCAGCACTCTCATTGGTGGAAAAGGCGGAGCCGGTCCAAGTTCGCTGCACACTACGCTTGAGGCACCAACGGAGTATGTGAATGCAAGATGGATGTTAAAGTCTACATGGATCCCTACATGGCATCAAATGGATCATGTTTCATGGTCACTTGGACTATTTTCAAAAACCACCTCTTGGAGGTAGGTCTAACACAAAACCAGGAGACCATGGCACTCCGAACGCTCACAACCATTGATTTATTCTATTTTATCATGCGTGAGGACCCGCATGAATAGAAATTCACTGAAATAGCATTTGGTTGAGGGCCGGGTCACATATGACTTCACACTACACTTAAGGGTCCGTGACCACACCACATGATTTTGGAGGTGTGTTTGGGACGGCCTTTGGACACTTTCTTTTGGGCCCTCACAATTTCATGGTCACGGCTCTTGGCTAGTGTGTGAAGTGGTCCTTAGGCTAGTCTAACGGCGGAGAGGTACAGCATGGGTGACGGGAGTTGAGCTGGCTTGTAGGGTTGAACTAACCCCATCAACTCCTCAAAGTGCATAGTCTAGGAGTCTACTTTCCCCAAGAAGCTGGGACGGATCGAAGAGGTGGCTGGCCGGCCACTTTCGATCCCCAACATATCCTTAAAGTTTGTCGGATTGTCACACGTCCGAGTCGCTCGGGCGGCCCCTTTTTGACAAAACAAAAAGCTGCTAAGGTATGTAGTCCTAAAGTGGTCTATGATCTTAAATGGTTTCTAGCATATAAGTATATATTCAAGTCTGAAATGCACATCGTATGTATCTTGAAGAAAATGTATGAGCACTATTTCAAGAATTCATAAGATATTTCATTTTCATCCCAAAAATAACAAGACCTACTCTCGTTTTTCCTCATTTGGATTTGCTAATGTGTTCATGTAAGATTTCTTGGATTCTCTAACCCCCTACATATGTTGGAAGTGTCCATTTTAGGCACACCTACCTTACGGTATTTATGAGCGGGTCTTACACAAACACCCTCTCTTCACCCACTTCTCGTAGACTACGAAACATGCAGTTCGTGCGAGATGATTGTTGATGCAAATCCTTTCAATCGTGTCTGTAGCCACTTTTCTCGTAAACTTTGGAACTTGTGTGGATATTTTATTCAATGTCAAGATGAAGATTCTATGAGTTATTAAATGATCATATATGAGGCCCCCTCCAATTGTGTTGACTATTGCGTCTAGAAAGGTTGATAGATTTGCAACATGTAGTCCAATCTCTTTCCAACACGTGTCTTGTTGGTGTATGTTCTGAGACTCACACGTAACCATATACCACTCAAATATAGGCATCATATTGTTTAAGAATGGACACCAAATTAGGCACATTCAACTTAAGATCATCTCACCAGTGTCTGTCACCTGCAAGCCCAACCTAACCAACAATATTGGTGTCCTACCATGTGAGAATTGATCCTCATGTTTGTTGGGTCCCTATCAAAACTTGATTCATTCGCACTAGTACCGAATCCCTCCCATCCCCGGAAATATTCAGAAAAAATAAAAACAAAACCAAGGGATCCACATCATCACAAGTGTAAAGTATTGCCCGGCCATATGGTTCATGTGCAAACTTGTTATTGTACTAGTGCAAAGGAGTAGTCCTTTTGAAAAAGGTTGTTCTCCAACATCGGTGTTCTACCATGTGGAAATTTCTCCTCGTGTTTGTTGGGTCTCTCTCTCATCATAACAAAATGAAAGTAATCCCCCAACCACATGGTTCACGTGCTAACTTGGGATTGTACTACCTAGTCTCAACCGGTCGTAAGTGTTGTGAGATTTTTTGTGTCATGATCTTGTCAAAAAAATTATCCTTAAAGAGGTGATTTGATGGAGCAAAAATGGAGAGATCTTATATCAATCCTTGCAAGGCTCGCATAACTTAACTTATTACACCCAATAGCTTTATTCTTCTTCTTCTTTCTTTTCTTTTGGGTGGAAAGAATCGAAGTAAAATCATAAAACCAAAAGAGTTGAAGAGCTTTAACCACTAGCAATTTTGAACAAGGAAGAATGCGGGTGAGACATTTGTGATGGGAATTTGTATGTTCCTAGAATCCTCTATCTCTATTGGAACCATCCGCACAAGTCACTTCATGTTTTGTATTGACATCCAAAGCAAAGAATTGCCTCCCATTCATGTCTATTTAAGGTATAGATGCTTGTTGTTGGCATTTCCAACTTCAAAGACCAATATGATTGAATTTTTTTTAATTATTATCAATCTTAAATAAGGAGGAATGTCAATAAGAAAAATGAGATTGGAGTTTGTCTACTCCATGAGATCTATAGTGTAGTTTCCATTATTCATAATTTGGTTGTGTACGGTGTGCTTGCTTGGGTATCATACGGTGGGTTAACAAATAGCTTGTCACATTTTAACAAGCATGTCTTGTTTTTGAAACTGCGCATGTGAGGCACGTGTTTAATACATGGAAGTAGTCCCAAAGTTGTGTCGGGACACAACTCCACTCATCCCTACATTGTAAGTGGTCCCTCTCTTTCTTCAACATCCAATATTAGTTACCATGAATGCAAGCAAACCTATGCTATGAGGATGTGCAACTATGCCAAAAACAAGAATGTCATGATCACTTCTTATATAGATAGTATTAAAAATAATTGCAAGGCTTAAGGGCATTTCTGCCATATATCATACCATGTACACAATTTATTTGTGGTCATAACACTATTCAGTTGAGTTTGTACGCTGGGTGGGGCTAGGAATAAGCCATATCCTATTTGAAATTATGCTTTATTTATCCTCACAACATAGCACTACATTGACATATTCATGTTGAAAAACTCAGGTGAAACAATGTACTAAAATACTAGAATGGTACGACCTGAAATATTGTTATGATGGTTGTGTGCCATATATCATAGTGGAAGGGTCCACCATATTTTGTAAATGTCAAGCATGTGTGAGCATGTGTGCCGGATGAAGCCAATGGTATTGCACACACCGAACGTCTATGCATTTGTGTGGTTGGTTCAAATATCAAACAACCCCCGAGTCAAGAGTTATTCGGTATCATCTAAAGGCTCTTTCACACATGTTGCACCAAAAATGGCCGCATCTTTGTTACCGCATGCTAGAGAGGGCCCAATATCTTCAGGGATTGTTGATAGTGTGAATTGGGGTACGAGGTTGTGGAGGTCACCACCTACAACCTTCCAGCCTTAGACGGTGTAACCCGCTGCTGACCGGTTTACACGGACAGTGCACCTATCCAAATTAGGTGGTTCGCAAACCTCTAAATTCCGAAGGTGGTCTGATACATTATTTCCCTAATAAGTGATATGATGTTTCCTCTTTATGAATTTCTAAGGAGAAAGGAGCCTAAGCTTTCAAGCTTATGTTCCCCTAAATCCTAATGTCAAGGTTAAGTGTTATAAACATAAAGAGTGCTTTTGCAATCCATGTAACAGAAAACCAACATTCTTCAATTCCATTTTAATTTCAAATATCCTCAAACAAAGTTTACAATCATATTATCAATCCATCAATGTAATAACTTCAATGTAAGATTTGACTACTTGATGGTCTTCAAATTCTCTTATTCTCGAATGGTGGCTTGAAGCCTTCTTAATGTCTTCAATCTCTTAGAGATTCTTTTTGTCTGGTTTCCCTTTGTATTCTCTAATTATGAATCTTAGTTCTCCGGTCTTGAGAGAACCTCTTTCGGTCTTCATTCTTCAAGAAGATCTTCCTCCTTAGTCTCCAATCTTGAAGAGAATCTTCAATCTCCTAAAAATGCCTTAGCCTTGAAAGTAGTCTTCTTAGCTTCGAAAAGTATTCCCTTAGCCTTCAAAATGCCTTCTTAGTCTTCGGTCTTCAAGTTCTTCTTAGTCTTTGGTATCACGGTCCTCCAGTATCACGGGCTCTCAGTCTCGTGGTCCTTTAGTCTTCAAGTTTCCTCGAAAAGTCTTCAATTACTTTGAAGAAGTCCTCAAGTCTTCTTTCCTTTGGTCGCGCGGTCCCTCAGTCATGCGGGCCTTCAGTTTGGAAGACCGACTTCGTATGAAATATTAGTCCTTCAATCTTAGTCTCACGGGCCTTCAATCTGGAAGACCGGCTTCGTATGAAATAACTATCTTCCAATCTTGAACTCGCGGGTCTTCAATCTTCAAGGCTCACCCAAAAGGTCTTCAAGTCTTCTCGCATTCGGTTTTGCGGTCCTCCAGTCCGCGGGCCTTCAGTATCGTGGGCCCTCAGCTCCAAATTCGGTCTTCAAACTCGAAGCCTTTCGGTCCTCGAGTTTCTTCAAGAAACTTTAAGTCTCCGAGTCTTCGTCTTCTTGCCTTGCGGCCTCGTGGTCCCTCAGCCTCATAGCTTTCCGATCTTCAAATTCCTCTAAAAGCCTTAGAGTCTTCAAGTTCGTTGCGAAGGTCTTCAACCTCGAAGCCTTCCGAAAAGGTCTTCGAGTCTTCACGCCTCGCGGTCTCACGATGCTCCGATCTCTAAATAAATCTTCAAGGGCTCAAGGGCTCCTTAGTCTTCGGCTTCGAAAAGTCTTCTTAGTCTTCGAATAGAGTTTCGCTCCCGATAAAGCTTTGACGCTCACGTTATATTGTCGTGATAGAATGAGGTGAATTAGGGCCCCTAAGTGCCCTCTTTATATAGGGTATGAAATCTATGTGTTTTCTAATTAGGCGGTTAGGCCTTAGTCCCCTATTGCCACATGTAGGATTCGGCTATTTTTAGCCATGTATCTACCTAAAGTCTAATTTTAGCCCAGGCGGATCTATTTTAATAATGAGCACATGCTTAATTTAAATGTTCATGTGGTATGCATATGATGTAATCCTCCTCTTTCCTAGATGTGCCTAAGGTATTCGGTTACCATCCATGGCCTCAGTTCATCCAAAATGTTCCCCATTCATTGATGGAGGTTGAGATAGTTAATGTCATCCAGGGGATTTTCATCCCTTGGCTTTGTCCTTCATCTACATCCTTTATTAAGGAAGCACGAGTCCACTAAGTGTTTTACTAAAAGTAACTAGGTGTTTACTAAGAGAGGACTAAGTATTTACTATCTCCTAAACCTAATGTGCTTGCCTCTCATCCCAAAAGTGACTACGTACTCACTAGTCCCTAATCTAACCTACTAACGTCTACATCCGTTCTCTACGGCTTTGTTCCCGTTGTCGTTCACTTCTCCCGGGCTCTCGGTGAGTTCCCGGTGCGCTCCCCTCGTTCCCATGCCTTCTCGGTGCGTTCCCCTCGTTCCCATGCCTTCTCGGTGCGTTCCCGTGGCCCCTACATAACCGGGTAAGCCAGTCCTCGGCCATTCACCGGTCTTCGGCTCCCCCTTTGTTGGCTTGCTACGCTGGCCTACTCCTCGGCCGCCATCTGTCTCACTTCTCTCTGCCCGTTGCCTTGCCGCTGATACCCGCCTCCTGCCGGCCTTTCCTCTTCGATCTCTCTCCGGTCCCCGGCTGCTCCCGGTTGGAGAGCTCACCTCCCCCCAAGGCCAAAGAGAAGGCCGGAGGGCAAGAAGCCCAAGGTGCAAACAAGAGGTAGCCGAGCTGGGGAAGTGGGAACGGGAGCAGCCACGGTGTGAATGAGAGCGGTCGTTGGGAACGTGAAGAGGCCCTTGGGAACAAGGAAGGGTCGATGGGAACGTGAAGAGGCCCTTGGGAACAAGGAGCGGTCCCTGGGAACGTGAGCGGCCGAGGGGAACGTGAGCGGCCGAGGGGAACGTGAGCGGCCGAGGGGAACGCGAGCGGAATCTGAGGGACCAAGAGCTGGCATCGGGACTTAATGGGGGGAACAACCCATACGACGATGCCACGTGGAGCAATGGGAGGCGGTCACGAAGAGCAACGGGTATCAAGCCGTTGGGAACGTGCTTAAGCCTCGGGAACGATACCCAAAGCCGGCGGGAACAAGACACACCATAGGGAACGGCCGAATTAGTAAGGAGGCTAAACTAGTGAGCGTGTAGTTACTTTTAGATAGTTACTAGTACACATGTAGTCACCTCTTGGGATGGTAAGTGAGTACATTAGTAACTAGAGGTAGTAGCCACCTAGCTATTTAGTGACTGCTTAGTAGACACCTAGTTATTTTAGTAAACACTTAGTGGACACGTACTTACTCATTAAAGGATGTAGATGAAGGACAATGCCAAGGGATGAAAATCCCTTGGATGGACACAACCGCTCAACCATTCGGCAATGAAGATGGGAATTTTGAATGAATGGATCATGGATGGTAACCGAACACCACCTAGGCACATCTAGGAAATAAGAAGAACTATAACCAATCTACCTCACAAGAACATCTATATTTAACACGTGCGGTTACTGTAAATAGATCCGACAGACCTAAATTTAGACTGAAGCCTTAATTCAGACTAAAATTAGCCTATTGAGACATTTGGCATTAGGGGCCAAATGTTTAACCGCCAATTCAACCAATCACAAGATTTCCAAGCCTATATAAAGGGGCACTACAAGGCCCTATACCACCTCATTATTCATTTCGACAATCCAACGTGAGCGTCAAGAGGAGCATTATCGGGAGCGTTTTTAACGAAGACCTATTTGGAGCATTATCGGGAGCGTTTTAACGAAGACCTATTTGGAGCATTATCGGGAGCGATTTGACGACAATCGGAGCTTCGCGATTTTACTCGAGGAATCGAAGATCTTTTCGACAACCTTGAAGACTCTAAAACTTTTAGAGGAATTTGAAGACTCTAAAATTTTAGAGATATTCGAAGACTGAAGGCCCGAGGCTGAGGGACCACGAGGCCGCAAGGCGTGAAGACGAAGACCGAAGACTTAGCGATATTTGAAGATACTCGAAGACGAACGGCTTCGAGTTGGAAGACCGAATTTGGAGCTGAGGGCCCGCGATACTGAAGGCCCGCGGACTGGAGACCGCGACTGGAGGACCGCGGAACCGGACGGCGAGTTTACAAGACTTGAAGATTTAATTGAAGACTAAGGAGCCTTGAGCCCTTGAAGAATTAATCGAAGACTAAGGAGCCTTTGAGCCCTTGAAGATTCAAGAGCCTTTGAGCCTTGAAGAATTAATTGAAGATTAAGGTGTCGTTGAGCCCTTGAAGATTTACTTGAATACCGGTAGTACTTGAAGATTGTACGCGAAGTACTTGAAGATGTTTTGGAAGAAGCTTGAAGACCTTTTGGTGAGCCTTGAAGATTGAAGGCCCGCGGGACTGAGGGACCGCAAGACCGAAAGCGAGAAGACTCGAAGACTCAAAGACCTTTTGAAGAACTTGAAGATTGAAGGCCGCGAGACTAAGATTGAAGGACTAATATTTCATACGAAGCCGGTCTTCCAAACTGAAGGCCCGTGTGACTGAGGGACCGCGCGACCAAAGGAAAGAAGACTTGAGGACTTCTTCAAAGTGATTAAAGACTTTTCGAGGAACCTTGAAGACTAAAGGACCACGAGACTGAGAGCCCGTGAGACTGGAGGACCGTGATACCAAAGACTAAGAAGAGCTTGAAGACCGAAGACTAAGAAGGCATTTTGAAAGCTAAGGGAATACTCTAAGAGATTGAAGACATTAAGAAGGCTTCAAGCCACCATTCGAGAATAAGAGAATTTGAAGACCATCAAGTAGTCAAATCTTACATTGAAGTTATTACATTGATGGATTGATAATATGATTGTAAATTTTGGTTGAAGATTTTGGAATTAAAATGGAATTGAAGAATGTTGGTTTTCTGTTACATGGATTGCAAAAGCTCTCTTTATGTTCGTAACACTTAACCTTGACATTAGGATTCAGGGGAACATAAGCTTGAAAGCTTAGGCTCCTTTCTCCTTAGAAATTCATAAAGAGGAAACATCATATCACTTATTAGGGAAATAATGTATCAGACCACCTTCGGAATTTAGAGGTTTGCGAACCACCTAATTTGGATAGGTGCATTGTCCGTGTAAACCGGTCAGCAGCGGGTTACACCGTCTAAGGCTGGAAGGTTGTAGGTGGTGACCTCCACATTTTGGCGACCATGCTGGGGATTACGCCACATGGACAAGGTGCCTAACTAAATTAGGATATCTAAATTACAAACACAACATATTTTGGTGAAAGTTGGATGGCAGGGAAACATGAATGGAGAACTTGTACTATCTATACTGTGGAAGACTCCAACATGAATTAGATGAAAGACGCAAGTGGGCGGAAACATTTGGACCACGGAAACAGGATCGCATAGAGAAAGTGGTGCAGCGGAGACTCGAGCAGTTTAATCTCCGAGGATTTTATGTGCAGGGAAGAGAAGAAGATGAAGAGGAAGACATAAAGACCCTGGCTTTGGGTAAGTGGCCATGGGATTACCCGGAATATGATTCAGGAAAGACGACTTTAAGAAGATGGGAAGGGACCAAGAAATTCCACGATCTCATGTGGGATATGCAGAAGATTTATGAAGATAGGACCTGGCAATTGTACAAGGAAAAAGAAATAGGGTTCACGTACCGGTCACAACTAGAGAGAGACATCGATGAGCTACTAGAGGAGCTGCAAGCGGTGATCTTCTCCAAGGTATGGAATGACGGCAGAGAGGGAATTAGCGCCTACGTGCTAGGAGCGACTCGACATCGAGGTTATCATTACAAGCAAGAAGGACTTTTGTATGATTTGTATGTGAAGAAGGTATTTTTACCTCTATATGGCGGGCTGCATGGTAGGGTAGGGAACCTAGATTTGGAATAGAAGCAAAACCACGAAACAAAGAAAAGAATAATGGAAATCCGATTGGTCAGCCATAAGCAAACAGGTGAAGTACGGGTGCATTGAGGCGACTGAGCTGAGAGAGCCGGCCAAAATTATGACCCCGAAACACTCTCAGTAGCGTACATGGTTGACCATGAAGACACGTCCAGCACAAGAAGCACATCACCTACCCTTAGGGAACAAGAAGCGGAGTGGAGGCATGTGGAACGCATGCGCTCCAAAGAAGAATCCGTGAAACGAAACAAACAACAAAAGAGAGAGAAAGAAGAAAGATACGCGAGGCGTACACGACCAAGAACTACAGAGACAGAAGACATTAGGAATGCTTCTGCACCACCGGCAGTAGGTTCCCATACCACCAAGCCCGTCCACCATAGAAGTCAAAGCGAAGGATGAGGTAACGATAGGACGTACAAAGAAGGAAAAGACACGAATGAGGACGACTTAGCTCGAAGTGAAGATGAAGACGATTTGATAATAGGACCCCCTCTTGGGACCTATGTATTGAAAACGAAAAGTACGAGTGAGAACACCAGTACGCATACCCCGGAAAGTGGGGCGCAAGGTAAAGGTAAAAACCATCAAGAAGATGCAACCAAAGAAGACCTTCTCAATCAAAGAGATTGGGAAGGATTGAAAAAGAATTTCGAAGCGCAATTTAGTTTTGAAGACTCCAGCTTCTCCGGAGAGAGCACACAAAACAATACGGACCAAGGGGTGAGGAAACCCATCAGTCAAGAAGAATTTGACGAACTACGAAGAAAATTTGAAGAGAGACTGAAACAATTCCAAAACCTTGGGAATAACATCAGAGTCAGCCCACCACCTGCCAACAACAACAATCCACTTGGTGGTGGAAATAACTCACCCAATCCAACCAACATGGCTGCACAACCCCGAAGAACAAAGGTTCCCTTACCTACCTACAAGGGTAAGATGGATCCTGATACGTATATGCAAGAGTTTAACAACGTGTGTCTCGCAAATCAAGAAGACACGGACGCAATCAAGTTACAACTATTCCCGGTTACCTTAAAGAAGCGAGCCCTGGAATGGTATTCACAATTTGGCCCGAACCATTTCCCGGATTGGCCAGCTCTAGGGGCTGCCTTTCTGATGAGATTTCGAACCAAGAAATCGGAGGGTGAGGTGATTGAGAGCTTGAGTGCTCTCAAACAGAAGAAGGATGAAACAGTTGAAGAATTCTATGAAAGAGTCATGGTAGAATCTTCAAAAGTTCACCCCCAGCCTAGCAATCAGTTCAAGAAGACCTGGTTCCTCAACGGCTTAAAAAGGGAATATGCAAAGCATATTAACCTAATGCCGACTGATGACTTGGATGAGGCAAAAGCATCGGCCAGGAAATTGGAACTAGGACAAATGAGGAAAAGAAGATTCCTCGATGAAAGTGACAGTGAAGAGTCAAGCGATGACTCGGAGGAAGATCGGCGAAAGAAGAAAAAGAAGACAAAGAGCAAGAAGACCAACTCCACTAAGGATGATATCAAGACTCTCAGAGAAGAGATAGAAGGACTGGCTTTGGGAAGCCGAAAATTCAGAACGGGCATAATTTGTCGGCGATGCCGAAATGAAGGACACTACGTGCAGGAGTGTCAAATGAAACAATGCACCAACTGCAACAGCCTCACTCATAACACAAGCGAGTGTGTTTATGAAAGGCACGAATCTCGGAGACCCCGGGATAGGAGATATGGGGTAAATCAAATACAACCCCAAACCAATCGAAGGCCCGGAGCGATCACTCCTAGGCGAGAGACTAATGATAGGAGAGTTCATTTTGAACCAAGGATGGAATTTAGAAGAGACGAAAGATCCCCATTTCGGGAAGGCGATTACCGGCGGGAGGCGGGAGGCCCCTACCGGGGAAATGAATATCGCAGAGAAGAACGGCCTTACTATAGGCCCAACGACAACTACAGAGATGTTTTTAGGAGGGAAGGATATTACCCCTACAAAAGCCAAGACTACCGGAGGGAAGATGGATACCCCTACCGAGGAGGCCCCAGAGGACCTATTAACCATGATAGGTATGAGTATACCAGGAGCTTGATGGATAGTAACAACACCAAGGCAGCGCCGAGAACTGGGTTCACTGGCGGACTTCAGCGAGATGGCAACCCCGACGAGTGTTTTTACTGTCATCAAAAGGGACACCGGAAGCCGGACTGTCCACATTTTATTAAACATCAGCAAGAGTTAGAGGGTTTCAGGAATGCGAAACCAGCAGTGGGGGCTAACGTAGTATCCCCTGCAGTGTGTGTGATGACAAGAGCCCAGCGGGCTGCGGCCGAGAAAGGCAAGCAAGATAGCGAGAGTGACGATAGCAATGATGATGATGATTCGAGTAGTGGCAGCTCAAAGGAGCAAGAAGACCACCCAAGTGAAAAGGGAGAAGAAGACTCCGATAATGAAAAGAATGACGTGTTTGAGCAAAACAAACACAACGATGAGGATGATGAGATTGAGGAAAGGCCAATAGGAGCCAATAGTGATGAATGGAAAGCAGACAGAGAAGTCCACCGGGAGGTGAGTAAATCAATCAAAGAGATACAGGAGGAAGAGGGCGAAGCTCTACCCACGCCAGAGGAGTTCGCACCTTGGTACCCAGAAGAAGAAGAGAAAAGGGCAGAGGAGCCCACAATTCGGAGCCCTGAGAAAGGGAGCATCCCAACAAAGACCCAAGAAAGGGTGAACAAGATTTTAGAGAGTCTGATGAATCACACAAAAGCAAACATTTCAATAGGACAACTGCTAGAGATAACCCCCTATTGCAAGAAACGGGTAATGGCTGCCCTTACCAGCCAAGAGGAGGAATCGGAGAAACCAACCTCTACCTACCACGTAACAACGATGGCATTTGATGAAGAAATGCCCATGATATCAGTAATTATAAAGAACAAAAGGATTCCAAACGCATTAATTGATGGTGGATCAGGAGTGAACATCATCACAGATGCATTGAGAAAGAAATTGGGACTCAAGAAGATAGAGCCCGCACCGTTTACCATAAAGATGGCTGACCAAAGAAAGGTCATGCCCCAAGGAATCATCCGAGACGTACGCCTGGATGTCGGCGGAATCGTTATCCGGACAACGCTCACCGTTATCGACATGGTGAGTACTGGAGATAGTTATTCCATGTTATTGGGAAGACCATGGTTGAAGGAGGCCCAAGCACAACATGATTGGCCCCTCAACAAATTAACTTTGACTCAAAAGGGAAATAAGGTGGAGATAAGCACCCAAAGAACCCCAACACTACCACCTGCCAAGAGACCCCTGCATTGGGAAGACTACGATTGGAAAATGGGACTATCCGATAAAGAGGAAGCGATAATCTACGAAGCATTTCCAGAATTATTACCTATGGGAGATTTCGAGTTAAAAAATTTGAAGAAATTACAAGAACCAAACTGCAACACCATAGGGGTTAATAACCCCAAGAAACCGGGAAGACCTAGAACAGACACAGGTGAACAAGGGAAACCCCGGCCTAGGAAAGCAACCAAGAAGGAACAAGAAGCCATGGAAGAAAAGCCCGTATACCCCGACCAATTCTACAAGATAAAGGAAGGGGATATAACGGTAGACACCACCCCTGCCGCGGAGGCAGTCAAAGGAAAGAAGATAGCTATGTACTTAGCCAAAGTTCATGGAGAATCCGAACCCCACTTGGCATCCATAGAAACCTGGAAGGCCGTGGCTACAGAAGCATACTGGTGGCCAACATGGGGAAATGACGTGTGCAACTACCTACGTCATTGTAAAACTTGCAAGGGACCGGGAACTCCAGAAGGAAGACCAGAAGAAATTCAACACTCTTTATCGCAGAAAATGATACGAACACCGGATTGGAGACCCAAAATCACCCAACAATTGAAGAATATGGAAAAGATTGAAGACATTGGCACACACGAAGAATTGGGACTACTCAGCCTCGACATCAAGACTTATTTCATAACCGAAGATGGTTTGAAATATAGATTACCAAATGGGGAAGTCAAAATGTGTATAACAAACGAGGATGCCCATGATTGGGTAGAAAGGATACATGAACATAAGGAACCTCACTTAACTGAAGAAATGGTCCTCACTCAAGTAAACGAAGGCCCGTATTGGTGGCCAACCATACCCTCAGATGTGGAAAGGGTAATAAATGAATGCAAAGATTGCAAGCTTAGGGCCTTGATAAGGCTTAAGCAAATGGATTATGGGAATATCACTATAAAAGAGGGAGAACCACCTGATTGGAGAGAACCAATCATACAACACCTCACCTACCCAATAGAACTGAGCAACTTTGACTTCCACGAGAAATTGGGTATGCTGAGAGATGAAGTACCCAACTACCTCTTAGAGGATGGTAAGCTAAAACGGAGATTAGCAAATGGAAGAAATAAACTTTGCATCTCCCAAGAAAAGGGAATTGAATGGTTGACAAGGATCCACAACCAAGGGGATCCACATCTCTCAATGGATGAGATAACCACTCATGTTAACAACGGGCCATATTGGTGGCCCACAATTCCTCTTGACATAGATCAACTATGTAAGGAATGTAGGGTGTATTGGCCTACAAAAACCCCAGAACATGTTATTGGTTGTACCACTATTGCAATCAATGAAAAAGGAGAACAGGATTGGCGAGCACCCTACATCGACTACCTGAAACATGGTAGATTGACTACTGAAGCATCAACTACCCAATGACAACAAATAGCAATACGCAGCCATCTTTACATGCTAAACCATAGCGGCACCCTAATAAAAGAAGGACCGGATGGGACACGAAGAACATGCATAGCCGGACCCATAATGACTGCTATCATCACAGAGGCCCATAAAAGAATTGTTGGGGCCCACTTCTCAGCAAACATTACTTTGCACAAGATTTTGACCGCTTTGTATTGGTGGCCCACCATGAAGCGAGATGTTTATTTGTATTGTACTCAATGTGATATATGCCAAAGGGTTGGCCCCAAAATATCCACAAATCTCCAACCCTTACATCCTACAATGCCTACTGAGGTATTTCAGAAATGGGGTTTGGACTTCATTGGGCCAGTCAACCCACCAGCTAAAGGCACCAAAAATCGTTACATTATCACAGCTACTGATTATACCACCAAGTGGGTGGAAGCCAGAGCTTTGAAGGATAACACGGCTAAGTCAACAGCCAAGTTCCTTTTCGAAGAGATAATTACAAAATTTGGATGTCCATTAGAGTTTGTGAGCGACCAAGGAAGCCATTTTATCAACGACACCATCAAAGTGCTTACCCAAGAATTCATGATTCTCCATCGAAAATCGACAACATACTACCCACAGGCTAACGGGCAAGCTGAAAGTACCAACAAGGTGATAAAGATTGCCTTGACTAAAATGGTTAACGCCAACCGGACAGATTGGGATACTAAGTTGCATGCAGCACTTTGGGCCTATAGGACAGCCTATAAGGTCACGACCAAACACACTCCATTTGCATTGGTATTCGGGATGGAAGCCTTATTACCTATGGCTTACCTTCACCCCGATGTATACCAAAAACAAAGCCAGGAGATCCATCCCATTCTAGAAAAGAGAATGGAACAGCTCAGGACCAGACATGATGCCGAAGGAAATATGAAACATATGCAGTTATTACGACAGGAAAGACATGATAAACCCCGGATGAAGACCCCATGTAGACAATGTAACCATAGAATGACCAAGCGACCACGAAAAGAAGCTAAGAGACATAATACCTTAAGGGAAGAAACTATGCGAGCTATGAAGGAAATTAAACATCCTCCAGATAAGGAAGAATTGGAGCAAACCCCGGAACACAAGACACGCTTCTATCCTGGACAAAGAATCTTATGGCACCTACGACATAAAATACCCGGGGCGGGCAAGTTCAAAATACGTTGGGCAGGACCGTACATAATCAAACAAGTCTATGACAAGGGATCAGTAGACGTCACCACCCTACAAGGAGAAAGCTTGGGGTGCGTCAACATGAACAAACTCAAGCCATATCAAGAGCCGGACTCAACTCAAGCATATGCCTTACAAATCTTGGCGTGCCACATTTTGGAAGCAGAGATTCGAGCAGAGCAAAACCATTTACATAAAAGGAATGATAAAACTCAACCCCAAAGTACCACATTCCCTCAACCAAGTGGTGAAACCATCTCACACACTGAATCTACCCCTTACCCAAATCAGGAGACCTTAGAGGCGGAAGACTTAGAAGTACATCAAGTTATGCTAGAGGGATATTGGGTACAACCGGCAAAACTAGAACATGATAGATTTCAACGCCAAAATTTTGAAGTAATCACTCCACCAAAGGAGAATAATATTACCCTAGAGGGTCAAGCGGAGCACTTGTCATTAGGCAACCCAACACAAATTCAGGAGGGGAGCATTCAAGTAGAAACCTTTCAAGAGAGAACGGCACTCTCGAGGCTCAACAGACCACCCTCACCACCAAAAGATTCGGAGCCATCAACAGCGGGACTTTGCGCTTCCAACCCCGAGTTTCGCCGAATGAGCAGGCTACAGTCCAACAAAGCATGAGGACATGCTTTCTCTGAGGGGAGGGAGTAAATGGAGAGCTCACCTCCCCCCAAGGCCAAAGAGAAGGCCGGAGGGCAAGAAGCCCAAGGTGCAAACAAGAGGTAGCCGAGCTGGGGAAGTGGGAACGGGAGCAGCCACGGTGTGAATGAGAGCGGTCGTTGGGAACGTGAAGAGGCCCTTGGGAACAAGGAAGGGTCGATGGGAACGTGAAGAGGCCCTTGGGAACAAGGAGCGGTCCCTGGGAACGTGAGCGGCCGAGGGGAACGTGAGCGGCCGAGGGGAACGTGAGCGGCCGAGGGGAACGCGAGCGGAATCTGAGGGACCAAGAGCTGGCATCGGGACTTAATGGGGGGAACAACCCATACGACGATGCCACGTGGAGCAATGGGAGGCGGTCACGAAGAGCAACGGGTATCAAGCCGTTGGGAACGTGCTTAAGCCTCGGGAACGATACCCAAAGCCGGCGGGAACAAGACACACCATAGGGAACGGCCGAATTAGTAAGGAGGCTAAACTAGTGAGCGTGTAGTTACTTTTAGATAGTTACTAGTACACATGTAGTCACCTCTTGGGATGGTAAGTGAGTACATTAGTAACTAGAGGTAGTAGCCACCTAGCTATTTAGTGACTGCTTAGTAGACACCTAGTTATTTTAGTAAACACTTAGTGGACACGTACTTACTCATTAAAGGATGTAGATGAAGGACAATGCCAAGGGATGAAAATCCCTTGGATGGACACAACCGCTCAACCATTCGGCAATGAAGATGGGAATTTTGAATGAATGGATCATGGATGGTAACCGAACACCACCTAGGCACATCTAGGAAATAAGAAGAACTATAACCAATCTACCTCACAAGAACATCTATATTTAACACGTGCGGTTACTGTAAATAGATCCGACAGACCTAAATTTAGACTGAAGCCTTAATTCAGACTAAAATTAGCCTATTGAGACATTTGGCATTAGGGGCCAAATGTTTAACCGCCAATTCAACCAATCACAAGATTTCCAAGCCTATATAAAGGGGCACTACAAGGCCCTATACCACCTCATTATTCATTTCGACAATCCAACGTGAGCGTCAAGAGGAGCATTATCGGGAGCGTTTTTAACGAAGACCTATTTGGAGCATTATCGGGAGCGTTTTAACGAAGACCTATTTGGAGCATTATCGGGAGCGATTTGACGACAATCGGAGCTTCGCGATTTTACTCGAGGAATCGAAGATCTTTTCGACAACCTTGAAGACTCTAAAACTTTTAGAGGAATTTGAAGACTCTAAAATTTTAGAGATATTCGAAGACTGAAGGCCCGAGGCTGAGGGACCACGAGGCCGCAAGGCGTGAAGACGAAGACCGAAGACTTAGCGATATTTGAAGATACTCGAAGACGAACGGCTTCGAGTTGGAAGACCGAATTTGGAGCTGAGGGCCCGCGATACTGAAGGCCCGCGGACTGGAGACCGCGACTGGAGGACCGCGGAACCGGACGGCGAGTTTACAAGACTTGAAGATTTAATTGAAGACTAAGGAGCCTTGAGCCCTTGAAGAATTAATCGAAGACTAAGGAGCCTTTGAGCCCTTGAAGATTCAAGAGCCTTTGAGCCTTGAAGAATTAATTGAAGATTAAGGTGTCGTTGAGCCCTTGAAGATTTACTTGAATACCGGTAGTACTTGAAGATTGTACGCGAAGTACTTGAAGATGTTTTGGAAGAAGCTTGAAGACCTTTTGGTGAGCCTTGAAGATTGAAGGCCCGCGGGACTGAGGGACCGCAAGACCGAAAGCGAGAAGACTCGAAGACTCAAAGACCTTTTGAAGAACTTGAAGATTGAAGGCCGCGAGACTAAGATTGAAGGACTAATATTTCATACGAAGCCGGTCTTCCAAACTGAAGGCCCGTGTGACTGAGGGACCGCGCGACCAAAGGAAAGAAGACTTGAGGACTTCTTCAAAGTGATTAAAGACTTTTCGAGGAACCTTGAAGACTAAAGGACCACGAGACTGAGAGCCCGTGAGACTGGAGGACCGTGATACCAAAGACTAAGAAGAGCTTGAAGACCGAAGACTAAGAAGGCATTTTGAAAGCTAAGGGAATACTCTAAGAGATTGAAGACATTAAGAAGGCTTCAAGCCACCATTCGAGAATAAGAGAATTTGAAGACCATCAAGTAGTCAAATCTTACATTGAAGTTATTACATTGATGGATTGATAATATGATTGTAAATTTTGGTTGAAGATTTTGGAATTAAAATGGAATTGAAGAATGTTGGTTTTCTGTTACATGGATTGCAAAAGCTCTCTTTATGTTCGTAACACTTAACCTTGACATTAGGATTCAGGGGAACATAAGCTTGAAAGCTTAGGCTCCTTTCTCCTTAGAAATTCATAAAGAGGAAACATCATATCACTTATTAGGGAAATAATGTATCAGACCACCTTCGGAATTTAGAGGTTTGCGAACCACCTAATTTGGATAGGTGCATTGTCCGTGTAAACCGGTCAGCAGCGGGTTACACCGTCTAAGGCTGGAAGGTTGTAGGTGGTGACCTCCACACCGGTCTCGGGGGGGGTAGTCATTGGTTGGAGTAGCAATATACGTGCGAACAAATGATAGGGTATTTTAAAAACATGGGGGCTAAAATTTATAAATGGACTTAAGAGTAATATAGGGTATCAAAAATGGCATTGGACATCTTTAAAGTACTATAGGGTATGGAATAATAGGTAATTTGGAATTATAAGTAATGCAAGCCATTTTTCTATTAACCCAAAGTAGAAATTGACATAATGATAGCATGTGAAAAAAAAAATTTGGAAGTAATACCCCCCTATAAAATAGTGGTTGTTCGCACCTATATCCTTAACTTTTTAACACACTGCCCCCCCCCCGAGCTCCCGGTCCTTGGCCGCTCTGGTTTCTCGCACTCTGGTCCCTCATCACTCTAGTCTCTCGCACTCTGGTCTCTTGCACTCTGCTCCTCTTGTGAGTACACAGAGGTCTACCTCCAACCATGTTTGCCCCAAGCTACAATACGACATGTTTTGCCATGTTCATCTTAATTACCGTAACCCGTGGAGTTTCCTTAAAGTCCAATTAAAACCCCAAATTAGGTAGCCACATATGACAAGTGGTTGTATAAGGCACACATATCTTTAGGGCCACTTCATACACGAGACTGAAGGCCCGTGGTCATTGCGTTTTAAGATCTCTCATTGGTTGAAAAGGCCAAGACCATCTAAGTTCACTTCCACACTCGAAGCTGAAGGCCTAAGGGTCCAAAGACATTACCATGGATGCAAAGTCTACATGGATTCCTACATGGCACACTATGAATAACGTTTCATGGTTTGCCCGAAATCGTGTCAAGCCCACCTTAAAGAGGCAGGCGTGACGCAAATCCCGATAGACCATATCAATGATACGGCCTTTGGATGAGAATCAAGGGCCCTCCCAATTACATGGACACGACTCCAATGATCGGAGAGAACCGGCAGTTAGTTACAGATGAACCGGTTGAGTTTGAGAAATAACCGGGTTGAAGTTCAAGACGTCAGAAGAATTACTGATCACTTTAGAGGAATTTATGGAATATACCTCAAATTAATATAGGAAAACCAAAGGATGTCAACATGTAACCGGTCGGACTTGCAAGCACTAGCATCTCAACCGATTATGCCCAAAAACCTCCCCGATCACTGCACGACCCTTGGGCTCGTGTGTGAAGTGGCCCTTAGTACGATATTCGTTTGCCGTTCCGTCGGCTGCATGCTCCTCCCCTCCCCCCCTTCACCGTTTTGTTCTGCAACTTCTTCCGCAGGCCAGCTGGGAGTTGCTTTTGAATCATGGCCCGTGTGTGTACATTAACATTATTATTCACGCCCATTGCCAACAACGCAATATATAGGACACGTCGTCACGAGGAGTAAGTGTCCCCATTTTTCCACGGGTGGCTTTGGAAAAAGCTGCTTCATAAAGGCTCGGGGCGGCTTGCATGTCTTCAAAATCTAACTGTGAAAGTCCCTCGACGAGGTCATTATAAGGGGGGTACAGTCCACCCTCTATAAATGTTAGGCTCTGGAGTAAAATTTTCCTAACATTTATAGTGAGTTAACATTGTAACAGTTATAAAGGGAGCTTTTTGAATGCTTAACAAATATAAATTCATTACAATTATGGAGGGAGAGTTTTGCAAAATTATCATATGTAAAATATGTGTATCAAATCAATCTTTTATTTTTATGAAACAAAAGTCAAATTTGGTGGCTTTTGCCACTTTGAAAGGTTGTGAGTAAATGTAATGGATGTCATCACACAGTATTGGATGTATTTCGTAGGTTAACATTTATAAGTGGCAAATTAACAAAGAGGGGAGTAAGTTATTGTTAACATTTAACATAGTTAACATTCTAGTTAGCAATATGAGGGGAGTATGATTTTGTTAACAAATATAATGAGTTAACGTTTATTAAGTGTAACATTTATCGAGGGTGGACTGTATATCTCTCTGAACGGCGGCAAGGCAATGGCCCACCATTAATCATCACCTCACTGACCATCCTTTGCCGTTCCGTTACTTACCTGGAGCCCCCTTTTTGTGCAGCTTGTGCAGGCTGGCATGGCCAGCTGGGAGTCTCTCACGTTTGGATCTATCATGGCCTGTGTACATTATTCGTGCCCTTTCCCACTCACCACCAAACCACGTACCGGAGAGTTCACTACCCTATAGAGAGGGAGGTTCCACGCCTATTGACAAGTGGACTCTTGGAGCAAGGTAGAGTCAACGGGCTCAAATTCACGTCAGTGGGAGTTCACAAATGTATGTTTGCTGGTTTAGTAATTTACATGTATTTCCCACATGTTGCGTGTGAGAGGAGGTAACAATTTTACGCCTAAATGCTCAAGTGAAATCTCCCAGACTTTTTATAGACGCCCGCCTAGTCAAACTAGGCACTTATTTCTCATATAGCAACTACAGACAGTCTGCCTAGTCACTTTATTTCTCAGATGGCAATTGTAGACAGTCTGCCTAGTCATTTATTTCTCACAAGGTCAACTCCCGACAGTCGACTAGGCAGGCATTTTGCCTAGTCAAAAACTTTACCTAGTCAAACTACCAGTTGTGTGTTTATTGATTAACTAGTCTACTCGCAATAAATATCTTCATCTGAAGATAGTGATTCGTTATTTTCATCGGAATCGGGGTCAAGAATTGAAATTTAGTGTTGAGCATGATAGGGTGGTAACAACACTAAATATAATCAAGCACTAAATATCATATTTAGTGTACTGGTATAGGTACAAATCAATATTCATATTCATATTTTGAACATGTGTTGTCTACTAGCCTAGATAGGCACTTTGCCTAGGCGTTGACTAGGCAAACTAGGCACTTATTTCTCAGATGGCAACTGCAGACAGTCTGCCTAGTCACTTATTTCTCACAAGGTCAACTGCCGACAGTCGACTAGGCAGGCGTGTTGCCTAGTCAAAAACTACAAGTTGTTAGTGCCTATAAAAGGTCTGAAATCTCCCCAAAACCGCCTTGAAATATTTGTCTCATTTCAACAACTTATCAATAGAGAATTTGTGGCTCTAATGGTGGATCTCACCCCATGGATGACGTCTTTGTAGAGTTGGAGGTTTTCACGTGAATTTTCATCCGTGCACGTGTTCTGGATCGAATGATTTGAACATAAATGTGTATGTTGGTCGTACAATCAGGGATTGTGCACTCAAACTTTTATATGTTTTGGGTTGGATGATTTTAACGTAAATGTGTATGTTGGTGTTGTCGGACAAAGGTGGTTATTTGGGGAATAAAACCCTTCTCGCTTTTTAGGGGTTAAGACATGTCTATCTTAAAGAGATCCACTGACCATGGGTGTGCAAGGGGTATCTTATGGGTGGCTTTAATGTAATGACTTATTATGGGAGTTATCTACCAAGTTAGGGATTGTTTTTTTGGGAGTATACATGCCCTCATAATTGCATTACCAATTGGATCTAGTATGAATGATATATAAGCATATGCTTATATTCCAATCTCATCGTAAAAGAATTCCTTTTTAGTGTCCATTATCAACTACGAGCCTTGCCATTAACCACTTAAAAAAAGTGTATGATTACTAAGAAGAGTGGCCAAATAATGCCCACATACATTAGAGGATATTTTGATTCACAACAATGGCCTACTTCAAGCAGTCTCTAAGTAAAGCAGGTCTTAATGAACACTTTTCACTTTGCACTCACTTGTAAGATATGGAGCAATGTGCAATTAGTGTGAGATTGGCAAATCCAGATCGTGCCCATAGTCACTTTTCTCATTATTTTTGGAACTCATATGAAATTTCAAAGTGATGATTCTCTAAGTCATAAAAGGATCATACATATCCTCCTCAATTAATTGTAGACTATTGTGTCTAAGATGGTCAAGAATTTTTGAGTACATAGTCCAATCTCTTCAACACAAGTTTTTGTGGTGTGTTCTTAGATTCACACCCACAATATGCTGCTCAAGTATAAGTGTTTGTTTAAGGTCAGAAAATCAAATTAGACACATCCACCTAACTTCCAAAGAGTTAGTACACTACATATGGTATTTAGTGTCACTATGGTAGCTTTCCTCATGACACTTCTTTTGGATAAGTTTAAAAATTATGTCCTTGATGATTGAAAATTTGGATGAAATCCATGCCCAATATTCAAACAAAATTCTAGTATATACTGCATCCTAACATTTCCTTCATGAAAATTTATCATGGATGATTGAAACTCCTCACTAAGTAGGGTGATAGTATTTGCAACTTTGTAAGTCTAGAATTCCCAAAAAAAAATTACAAGGAGTGACAAATAATGTTAGGTTTGCATTTAGCGTTGGTGATACTACACGGGCGGTTTACAATTAGTATTGAGTGAGACAAATATTAATTGGTGACACTAAATACAATGTTTAGTGTATTAATAGGGTTGTGGAAAATTGGATTTTACGCCAAGGGCACATGTTCTCGTAACAATCTAACTAGTCGAGTGCTCAAAATGTAAATGCCTTTCAATTTCTTGGGGAATTTCGAACTTAGTCCTCCACAGCAGTTCAACCAAAATAAGGTAGAGTTGGCACGTTTTTTTATCTGCCCTCCAAAGTAATGAACAGAGAGAACCGACCGCTAGTTACAGATGAACTGGTTGAGTTGAGAAATAACCAGTTGAAGTTCAATTTCCGATCATTTTAGAGGAATTTATTGGAATATGCCTTAAATTAGGGCCACTTCACACACGAGCCAAGAGCCGTGCCCATGAAATTGTGAGAGCCCAAAAGAAAGTGTCCAAAGGCCGTCCCAACACACCTCCACAATCATGTATTGTGGTCACGGATCCTCAAGTGTAGTGTGAAGTCATATGTGACCAGGCCCTCAACCAAATGCCATTTCAATGAATTTCTATTCATGCGGGTCCTCACACATGATAGAATAGAATAATAAACCAATGGTTGTGAGTGTTTGGAGTGCCATGGTCTCCCGGTTTTGTGTTAGGCCTACCTCCAAGAGGTGGTTTTCAAAAATAGTCCAAGTGACCATGAAACATGATTCATTTGATGCCACGTAGAAATCCATGTAGACTTTACATCCATCTTGCATTCACATACTCCATTGGTCCCTCAAGCGTAGTATGAAGCGAACTTGGACCGGCTCCGCCTTTTCCACCAATGAGAGTGCTTGAAGTGTAATGGTCACGGGCTCTCAGTCTCGTGTGTGAAGTGGCCCTTGGTAAAGAGAAAACCAAGAGATCTCAAGATGATGTAACCGGTTGGACTTGGAAACACTAGGATTTCGACCGGTTAATGCCCAAAAATCTGCCCGGACACTGCTCCAAAGCAGGAAGCATGTCATTCTTTGTCCTGGTGTGAATTATGAACTCAGGGATGATAGAACAGTGCAAGGGTTGTTTGTGCAATGGCGTCACCAAAAGCCCAGCTTTAGTTGTCATGCTGAGATGGAATGACAGTAACTCAGTGGTTAGGGATAGTGGGAAAACCTCCTTTCAAGTTGAGTCAATTAAGGGTGAGTTTTCATGTAGGCCGCTCGCCTGCTAGATTCTAGATAATGGTGGGTTGGAGGTGTTCTCATGTAGATAAACAAAAGCAACCAACCAACCACATTCTGGTGGTCTGCTAGAATGTGGAAGGCCATGGTTTTGGGCCGCTAGATTTCCATGTGCCCACTAAACACTTGAAATAGCAATAGTTGGTTGGGCACATACAAACACCAACCCAACAGATTCCATTTACATTTGTCCTTATTCCCACTAGAATTCGGTGGGCAAGCGGCCTACATGAAAACACACCCTAAAAGAAACGGGTATGCAAGAAAAATCGAGTGAACCTAGATATATATAGGTACTTGAGCATGTGTAACTGATTGGGATTCATCCTCATCAAGGATTGCGTCACTCCATGCCAAATGATACTTGCATGGGACTTGCATTACGGGAGCATGAGGTATGCGGGTGTTAAGTGGGTTGTTTAAAAAAAAAATTAAATCTCCATCTTCTATTGATCGGCTTTACCTCTTCAAAGTTTGGCTTCCGTTAGCAATGTATGTTGGAACACCAATACAAATCAGATTGAAAATTTCCCTCAATTAGTTATGGTCATCAAAAGTGCATGCATGTTGATTTCTTGAGTGAAACATAAGTCTTTCCAATTATGTTGCATATTGAGTGTAGAATAGTTAATAAAATTGAAGACACAGTCTAGTTGCTTTTGAGAATGTATCTTTATGGTGTTTGTTCTTAAATTCATACCTAACCACACACCGCTCGAATACGGGTGTTTGATCAAGAGAAGTAACTGAATAACACCTGCATACGTCATACACCAACACATCCCTTGGTTAGCTCCCATCTAGCCGCATTGCCATAGTTAGTTATGTTAAAGTTAACTAGAACTTGAGGTTGTATAGTTATATCAAGCACGAGCTAAGTATAACATGATTGACATTGTCTCTAGCACTTTACCTGGCAACACTACAACAAACCTTGTCCATTCCAACCATGGTATCAATGACTGCGTGTCCTAAAGAACTCGGTAAATGACTGAGTTACATGCCTGCTAAATTTGGGATGACGTGTATAAGCGTTTAGTCATTTTTCAGTTATTGAAATGACTCATGGATGAAATGTGCAAGCGAGAACCCCGAATATTGATTTATGGTTAGTTATTCATCATCCAATTCATCCATGCCGGTGTGACGTGCCAAAACAACTCTGACGTAGCAAATGTGCAGTCATTTATGTGTTGCCCTTGACCAACCCATACTTAACTATGACTCTCCAACAGATTGTAAGTACGACTATGCCCACAACAAAGGATGAATACACATGTGAGACACAATATACTGATTGCAAACACAACATATTGGTCACTAAACATGTTTGACACGATGAGGTGGCATGCTGTGTCATCGATGACATAAGCTTAGTACATGTATTGACGTATATGGAAGATATTCATTGGCAAGGTGCACATGTGATGGAGGTCTGAAATCATAAGTTTAATGGCGGGCACTTGGGCACGAACAATGCATTTCATTTTTCATGCCACGTAATCAATGACATGGACGTGTAAGTCATAGTGGAGTTGTAGTTCAGTCATAGTATTGTTGAGTACAACCCACGTAGGACATTTCACTATAAGAAAACAATGATTTTTGTGACGTTCAGCAAAACACGCTGTCACGTGCTTTTGAACAGGTAGTACGTCACCGAGGATATGATCCAAAATCTGTTTTTTTCGTAACGTATGGAACATGTCAGAATTGTCTTGAACGTCACGGAGAACACGACCAATTTCGCATGACGTCACGTGTAATCAGGGTGTTTTGAAGTCCCCAAAGTGGGACACGTGGAGGGGTCAACAGTGCCAACCCAGCTTTTTTTAGGGCAAAAGAGGCATTTTTTAAAATTTCAGGTTGCCCAAGGATGTGACGTGGACATCGCGCGAATTCTGACGTGGCGGAGAGAAAAAATGACGTGGCGCTTCCACGTCAACTGCCACGTCAGTCAGTTTAAGAAAATTGTGTGCGTGTGCGTATGTTTTCAGTGGCGTCACCAATAACGGAGCCTTGTTTTCAGTGACATCAAAGAGAACGTCTCTTCTCATGCGAAATTGGTTTTCTTATAGCACATGATGACAGGGTGTATGTTATTAGTACACTTATAATGGAGAGTTGTCGTCCATGACATCAAAGCGAACATCGGACCAGGAGAAGACAAAAAGAGAGCTACCAAGTCTGACTCAAAGAGGTCCAAGGTGTAACCAAGAGCACAAATAGGCCAGAATGCATTCTTCCTCATTTGTTATTTTGTTACACCTCATGTTGATAGTACTCTGAGCGAGGTGGGTCCAGCGTTGCAAGCTCTTTGAAATGATGAAAAAGCTAAAGTTATCCCCTTCTTTCTCAACTTTCACACATAATCTAATCACCAATCCTGAATATAGGGTAACAACCCACACAAATGTTTGTCACCTTGAAACTGAGAAAACCCACAAAACTACAAGCACCTTGTTGCAAGCCTGTAAGAAATGTTCAACATGGAACAATTGAACGATACCACTACACAATGCACATAAGATAATCAAAACACAAATTTACAAAAGGGTATAATAATGCCTGAGAAAGATGAAGTGGACGCACACACAACTATAAGCAACTCCACAACTAAGTGGACATTTATGGGCAAGTATTCCACTGGCAAAACAGAAAGTTCACTAGAAGAAAAACGGTCCTTTACAACTTGTCCATAGTGACTTAAATGGTCCAGAATGACTTATTTCCGCAAGAATTGAGTCGTTCTGGACCATTTAAGTCACTATGGACAAGTTGTAAGGGACCGTTTTTCTTCTAGTGGTTATCCATAGCTTTTTTTCGAATATGGCAGCGTGCAGTCAGTGCGCGGATAGCGTCCAAGGAGATGGACTGAGAGCCCTCGGCGCCGAGGCTATCTACCCCACTGGCCCGGACGTTGTATGTGGCTCACAATTGCTAGTCATAAACTAGTCATTTGCTAGTCATTTGCTAGTCATAAACTAGTCATTGGAAAGTAATTTAGTAATCATTCACTAGTCAAACAATGTTTACTCGCCAGTCGCACGAAAGTTGCTATCTAGTCATTAATTAGTCGTTCTTCAAATTTGAACAATCTACATATTCAAACCCTAGTGCCTGGAATTGTATCCGTTAGGTCCCCGCCCCTAAATACCATGCCGTCCATGGCCATGGCGTATTACACGTCCGGGCTGAAGGGAAAAGGCTCCAAGACTCAAATGCAATCGAGAGAACATTATGTAGTATCACCTGGGAGGTACAATGGGTGACTAGCATTTTTGACGTATGTGTAGAGAGTATAGAGGTAGTGAGTGCGAATCTGTCCACTTAAGCTTCAGGATATGGAAGAGGACAATGGGGACCTGGATTGTAGGTGCCCCTACGAGCTGGAACGTGACAAGCGCGTTGCGAAAATCAAGGAGCTCATGAAGCCCATGGAACAAGTGGCAACGAGTCTGTAAGTGTTTCTTACCACAGTAATTTGTTCTCAGGTTGGAGCCGAATCTGCCGAAATGTGGCGAGAAATTGTCAGCCACTTGTGGGCGCCACCAACTCCGGCGATGCTCCACCCCGGGGCCACCAGATGCTTTGCGGCCGGCCGATTCCGCAAAGTCGGGGTTTGGTATATTTTGGGGTTTTTGGAGCTCTGTAGAGGATGTAGACTAAGTCGCATGGGGCACGTGGCGAAATCGCAGCCATGCATATGGACGGTTCAGATGGAGTCCACTTCTTTGTGGCTCCCTAGGGGTCCCAGTGTGTAGTTGATTTTGACCCCTCGTTCTTCCACTTGGGGTTTCGGAAATGCATTGTGGGTCTCAAGCAAGAGTCGGGAGCGCACATCACGTGGTCGATAGCGGAACCCTGCGCTCGTCGGTTGCAGTACACATCGCACATACTACCCATCTCCCTTTCTGTGATCTGCTATGTACTGTGAATGTGTCATGTATTGTGAATGAATTTGGGGTTTAGGGTTCAGGTTGTGCATCTTACAACCCTTAATCTTGATGTTATGTGTTGTTGTGAGTTATGCTTAGTTATTTATCTGATTTAGGGTGTGATGCCACATTCATGTAAGTTCTTAGGAAAACATGGTAATGGCGTTTGTGAGTGATGCTAAGCTGCTCTAGGAAGTGAGTCTGTGTTGCTAGTCAGAAGTGAGTCTGATGGTTATTGCCACAATAATCCAGAAAGAGAGTTGAGATATTAGATATTTGAGAGGAACTGAAAGTTTCTTATGGTTTTCTTATGGTTAACACTATATTCAATGTTAACGATTATTGAACAAGGGTGGTTAACCAAGCCAGTCATGGAGCTTGATGGGTTAAGGGCTGGTTCTGAGGATGGTTGGGGGGGTTTACTACTATGAGAAGTACGTTTGAATTGTTGATACACAATGATGTCCAAACAATATTTTTAGTCACAGTCATTCAAGGTACTTGGTGTAGCTGCATGACAAAAGGTCGGTATGAGGGTCAACAAGTGTGTGTGTCATTCCAGGTACTTGGTGTATTTGTAGAGAGGACAGAAGTAGTTTGTTCGATTCTTGATGCCCTTGGCAGCCTTGGTTATGAGTGGCCATTCTTGTTTTCTTTGGTTTCATATATGTGTATAAACCCTAAAACGAGGTTACAGGTTTAGGTGGGTTCATGTGGGGTTGAAAAGCTTTGATTTAGGGTTTGATTTTGTAATGTTATTCTTTCATGACCCTCATAAAATTGTGTTGTCCATGTCTTATCAACCCTAAACCAGAGTCTCCAGTTGCCAGGGTTGTCTATTGTGTCGTGACGGAGGCTTATCCCGGCATAATGTCGTGCCGTCACGACACGTATCCGTCACGACATTATGCCGGATTATGCCGGATGCTGTCTTTATCCTGCCGGACTTGAATTTTACCGATTTTTTTGTGTAATTACATTACCCAATTTCGGACACGTAGGATTTACATTGTCCACGTGTGACGACATGTCAGCAAAGTAAAGGGAAAGTGGGGAAAATTCTACTAGCGCCCGTCCGCCCCCGTTCCCAATCCCCGTTCCCACCCGTCCGCCCTCGTTCCCAATCCCCGTTCCACCCCGTCCGCTCCCGTTCCCAACCTCCGTCTGCCCACGTCCCCCGCCCCGCTCCCAACCCGTCCGCTCCCCCGTCCGCCCCCCCCCCCCCCGTCCGCTCCCCCCCCCTCCGTCCGCCCCCCCGTCCGCCCCCCCGTCCGCCCCCCCGTCCGCTCCCCCCACCTCCGTCCGCTCACCCGTCCGCTCCACCGTCCGCCCCCCCCCCCCCCCCGTCCGCTCCCCCCCCCTCCGTCCGCCCCCCCGTCCGCCCCCCCGTCCGCCCCCCCCGTCCGCTCCCCCCACCTCCGTCCGCTCACCCGTCCGCTCCACCGTCCGCCCCCCCCCCCCCCCCCGTCCGCTCCCCCGTCCGCCCCCCCCCCCCCCCGTCCGCTCCCCCGTCCGCCCCCCCCCCCCCCGTCCGCTCCCCCGTCCGCCCCCCCCCCCCCCCGTCCGCCCCCCCGTCCGCTCCCCCCACCTCCGTCCGCTCACCCGTCCGCTCCACCGTCCGCCCCCCCCCCCCGTCCGCTCCCCCGTCCGCTCCCCCCCCCTCCGTCCGCTCCCCCGTCCGCCCCCCCCCTCCATCCGCTCCCCCGTCCGCCCCCCCCGTCCGCCCCCCCGTCCGCCCCCCCGTCCGCCCCCCCCGTCCGCTCCCCCGTCCGCCCCCCCGTCCGCTCCCCCCCCCTCCGTCCGATCCCCCGTCCGCCCCCCCCTCCATCCGCTCCCCCGTCCGCCCCCCCCGTCCGCCCCCCCGTCCGCCCCCCCGTCCGCCCCCCCCGTCCGCTCCCCCGTCCGCCCCCCCGTCCGCTCCCCCCCCCTCCGTCCGCTCCCCCGTCCGCACCCCCGTCCGCTCCCACCCCTTCCATCCGCTCCCCCGTCCGATTCGAACACTATAAATTGAGGGTGCAAGGTGCCATTTTTGCCTCCACTGACATAGTGTGTCTCAAGTCTTTTGATTCTCCTTTGAGGAGTGAGGATTGAATGCGTGAGACCCGAATGCAGAGTATACTTTGTCCAATCTAGTGTCTGTGAATTAGGGTTGCCCTCGTGGCACTCTTGAACAGGACCTAGTATGCGATCAAAGTGACTTGCTCTAACTTGTTTGTATTTGCAGGTTTTGTTGAAGTCATGCCACGCCGAAACGATGCATGGGATCATTGGTACGAGGATAAGGGGAGGGTTCCCGGTAAATCACAAAGGCAGGTTAAATGTAGGTTTTGCCCGTTCGTCATATCTTACCGAGGAGATAGAATGTTGGCCCACCTTGGTTATAGACCTCATGTAGGGGGTGCTTCTGATGTTTCCACATGTAGGATGGTACCCCCGCATATTAGGGCCTTGTTTGAACATTGCGGAGGCATTGTGCCCTTACATGTAGGCATTGTAAATGAGGACTCTCTGGTGGCAGATATTGTACCTTTGGAGCCTATTATAGCGGGCTCCGTAATTAGTGAAACAGAGCCTTTGCTTATGTCCCAAACCACTCAACATTCTGATGTTGTGATATATGGCACTCCTCCTCGTGAACTACGTCAACTCAACATAACGGAGGGGTTCAATGTGTCAACAAAACAACTCCTCGATAGAGCATGGGCAACGGCTTTTTATGAAGCTAACATTCCTTTCAACATTGTGAGACATCCTGCATTTGTTCATGCTGTGCGTGAAACTGCCCGTCATCGAATGCCAGCCTACACACCACCATCGTACAATGCCATCCGTACGAAGTTGTTAACTGATATAAAGGTTGACCTAGATAGGCAAGTGAAGGAGAAGCTGGGGAATTCCGTTGAAAAATACGGTGTTACAATATGTTGTGATGGATGGGACAACGTGCAAAACCGACCTCTCCTAAACGTTCTTCAATGTGGCACAAAGGGAGACGTTTTCTTGGGTACCATTGACACCACGGGAAATCACAAGGATCATGTCTACGTTGCTGCTCAAATTCAACCATTTGTGGAAAAGGTTGGTCGACATAATGTGGTCCAAGTTTGCACCGACAATGCCCCAGTTATGGCCTCCGCTGCTCGCGACTTGATTCGAGCAAATCCCGATCTATATTTTCAAGGATGTGCTGCACATTGCCTAGATCTCCTCTTAGAAGATTGGGGGAAGGAGGAATGGGTGAAAAAATTGGTAAAAAAATCCCGCCATATTTGTGTATTTGTTAAAAACCATCATGCTTCTCAAGCTATATTCCGGAGGTTGTCACCAAATCTCTCACTCCGCCTACCTGTAGAGACCCGTTTTGCTACGAACTTCATCATGATTGAACGTCTTCTCCAAGTACGCAATGCTTTGGAAAGAATGGTGGTTGATGAGGATTGGATCACTCTAATGCGTGATATGAGGAGGAGATCTGGCACCTCTTACATGAAGGGCTCTGTTGTGCGAAGCTTTATACGTTCTGATGGATTCTGGAACACGTGCGAAAATTTCTTGTATATGGTGATCCCGGTTGTTAAAGCTCTTCGTGTATTTGACGGCAAGGCGCCTGCAATGGGAATGGCTTGGAGGGTCATGCATGATTTACAAACCCATATTCGTGGATTCAGTAAACCTCCATTTCGCTTAAGCCCTGAGCTTGCTGCAAATGCTATGGTAACGTTTCAAAATAGATGGAGGTTGATGTTGAATGATCTACACTGGGCTGGAGCGATGTTAAATCCGCTTCTACGTGGTTGGGCCCCACTCCATGAGGATGACAATTCGAGGACAATCCTAAATCGAGTTCTTCGCAGGCTTGCTCAAGATGAGGACACTTATGTCCAAATCCTCCACCAGTACCAAGATTTTCTTGAAAATCGAGGGCCTTTTGCTGATTCTACTGACCCGAGCGTGCATGCCGCACCTCTCCATGAATGGTGGGATGCAATGGGAGGTGGAGCTAAAGCCCTCCAAACAATAGCAAGACGTATCCTTGCACAAGTATGTTCCGCATCCGCATGTGAACGCAATTGGAGCATGTACTCATACGTTCACAACAAGAGTCGCAATCGCTTGAAGCATAGTCGTGCTGAGGACCTCGTCTACATATATACCAATAGTAGGCTCATTCGACATCGGAGGGGCCCAAGACCTGCTCAATGGTACGAATTGAATGAGGTCCATTCTGACGATGACCTTGACGAAGAAGATGACAACGAAGATGACGTGGATCCAACTGATAGGGCTGGAAATGATGAAGACAACAATGTTGATGACATCGACTTTGATTTGGATGACCTCGATTCCGAGAATCATGGTTCAGAAGATGAGGATGGCAATGGTAGTGATGGAAACCTTGGGGTGTTTGAGTTTGATGAACCGGATGTCCCCCAACATAACGACGGAATGCATGACGATCATGAGGGGTCTATTGGAAGACCGCATGTTGAAACTCTCCACACTGGAGAAGGGTTTCCATCTGACCATAATGTTGCTATGGGGGCAAGTGAGAATGTGGGAATTGAAGTAGATTCCTTGCAACATCGGAGCGATTCTCTTTCATTTGGTGATGGCGACAATGTACTACCCGTAAATGAGCCAATGCACGTTCAACATGATCCACTTCCAACCCGAGTACATTCTGAATCCATGGATGCCTCCCTCATATCCAACCATCGTATAGAAGATCCAACACCCAATGTTCCTGAAATGCCTACAACTCGATTCCGTGCTCTTCAAAGGATTGCATCCACCTCTACGGTGCAATTGCATGCACAAGGTCAACATCGTCCTCTCACTCGAAGTATTGCCAATACTTCTAGATTGGGTGTTTCACGTGCAACTGCGGTGGGTGCTACTTTGGTTGCTATGCACAATGTTTCAAGAAATGTTACTATAGAGGCGCCACGTCGTCCTTCTGTACGACGACATGTTGTTGAGAACATACCAATTGCAATTCCACCCGCGTCTGTTTCACTTCCACACAGTCAATCCAATGGAAGAGGTGGTCTTGGAGTTGGAGGCGGAAGTACAACGGGGGATGCTTTTATAGATGGAAGTAGAGATGAAGTGCACTCAAGTCGTGGTACGGGTGGAGGGCGCCAGAGAACTACGAGAGGTGTCAAACGTACTAGGAAGAGGTATCAGGGACGATCGCTTCCGTTTACTGCTGAAGACTACAATGAAGATGAGGGTAGACCACATCTAGATGAAAATGGCATACAGGATGCAGATGGCTCCCGGCCGACCAAGAGGATAATTTTCTCACAACGTGACCGAGAGTTGCATCTTCGAAGCGCGACTCCCCCAAACGGATGATGATTTCAGCACAGACGAGTCTGAAGAGGACCCAAGATGTGTCGAAGCAAATGATCCTACAGTACGGATTCGAACGTAATGGTTTTGCACAAATGTCTTCTTTCGGTGCTCCCACGTACTCCCATAATTTATTACTTCCGTCAAAATTGATACAAGTTACAACCTTAGGGCCTTCGGTAAGACATTTAGACCACAAAGCGAACGTTACGTTCGAAGTTGTATCATTTTATTATAGTAATAAAATTATTTATTGCATGTTTTTTAAAATTATTTATTGCATATTTATATAATTATATCTTTATGTGGTATTCAATATTGACTATGTAGTCAATAGTACTTTTGGTTAGACTATCATATGAATTACAAATATTCAAGTGAGTTTTTAAAAGTTTCGAATAACATTAAAACATGTGACATCCATATGCTATCTTTTACACGATCTTAGAAATGACAACTTGTCGGTAACTCCTCTTTATATTACATATTCTTTGAACATGAAATATGTTCAATGTGTACAAAGTCTTCCTCCGTTCCTATACAACTTTCTAAACATGCTACAAAAATGCCTAATCCGAATCTGAATCGAGGTCTATTGCAGCTGAAGTAGATCCTCGTCGTGCTCGTGATGATTCCCCGGCTTCCATCATTCGCGTGGTTTCACGGGTGAGATATGGACGACTTCCAGGAGACAGTGGAGTGGCATTACGTGGTCTAGGCCCCCCATTTAGCCATCTCAATACCGCATCATCCGTAACTCTATTCAAGAGTGCTTCAACTGCCTCCAACTGCGTTCTGTGTTTGTGGTACGACTGCTCTAAGTGCGCTTCAAAATGGGAATCCCGTTCCATGGGCATCTCATGTGCATCTTCTTCCAACTCATGTTCCGATATTGATAGTTCACCACTTGCATTGTAAAAAGGAGTTTGAATGCCTCTCCGTAATTGCATGGTTGTCGCATCCCAATGCCAACCAAAAGTTTGGTACAAAAATCTTTTCATGCCATGGTTTGGGGGCTTGTTGGGAAACAACTCGTCTGCAACATACAAAATTTGACGTGGATTTTGTGTCCATTCGCCATCTTTGTTATCGTTCCAAAGTTCAACCGTTGCACGATTGAATAACCAATTCCACTCAACAGAAGTCCCATCAAACTCGCAAAGGTTGAAGGGATAGTCCGTTGGCCTTACCACCCAGTCCTTAGGCATGTAATCCCGAAGGCCAAATTGGAGGTACAAACGAGGGTGGAAGGGTGATCTGCAATGGGGACATTGCCGTCTCCTGATCATTGTCACTATCAGACATTGTGGATGGAATTGGCCCCCACACGATCCAACTTGAAAGCATCCCTCTGGGCCAAATGGACTGCCGCAAATCCCACACACGGATCCGTCGAAGACCATTGGATGTGGACCCGGCCATAACAACTCACCCCTCATGCTGTATGGATATTCATGCACTTGGGTCACATCCCAATGATGATCGGAGTCGATCAGTTGCCGCCAATCCAAGCTCCCGTTAGGCAATTTCAAGTCATCCTCATCATCCCACCTACAAGGGTACATATGTTCTTGATCTGGCCATGACGTGAGCATCAAGTTCCGCAATCTATGATTGCGGTTCCATTCTCGCTGGATGCTCTCAAATTCAGCTTCATATTGACGAGCCTTGGCCATAGAAAGCAATGTCCCTGTCCTCATATTGGTTCGCTCCACGATCGCATCCAATAGAAATTTCCTCAACATTGCATTCTGCTCCTCCAGTGCGCCAATCTTGGATTCGTGATCGACAACCACTTCATTGACCACTTGAAGTTGTTGTTGCATGTCCACCACCTCCTTTTGCAAAGCCTCCATCTTTCCTTGCATTACTTCATTCCTCGTACATACGTCCGCTGCTTGTGACTTTGCAATCATGGCCTCCTGTAAAGCTGTATCCCTCTCTGCTTCCAAAGACTGGATGTTAATTGGTGTACTACTTGAACTGCCAGCCTCCCCCATCGTAAGTGTTGCAAGTCGATTTTCCAGCTCGAGAATCCTTGCTTTATACTCACGAATTTCCTCGGCATGTTGCTGGCGCAATGCCTCCATTCTGCTCTCCATCATGTCCGCACCAAGTTGACGAGGGTTTACCTCGTTTAGGGCCTCGTTAACCACCTGGTTAACCAGCTCGTTAACCACATCGACATTTACCTCCATGCCCTCCTCATCCATATGCTCAAACGCCTCCTCGATGGCCATCTCCACGTCATTGGCTGGTCGTTTGCGAGTACGTGGTTTTTTTGGTTCCCGACCTTCTGGAATTGGTGCCCCAGGCTCATCCACTAGTTTAGGATTCTTCCTGAACCACTCCGGAACGGGAGTGTATGGAATATCCGGAACTGTGCATTTAGTGAATGCAATTCCAATACCCCCAAATTTTTGATCATGCAGAGCACCCAAACTTGACCAATCCACCCTAACTCGCAACACGTGCTCCGCATACATCATACACGCCACCGACTTTGGAATTGCACTCTTGGGCCATCTATCCAAATTGGAGATACTTTTAAGTATCGTTAGGAATCTCCATTTTGCCTCCACGTCTTCAAGCTGCGTATAGCTCGCATTGACGGCCTTGCAATGTCGCTCGTGATAATATCTTGGCCACAACCGATCAAAGTGAGGGAAGCCCACGTACTGCATTGCAGTCTTCGCTGACCACGGTTGTGGTACATTCTCCCAACCTACCCTGGCTTTTTGGGAGGGATCATCGTAAACATTCCACTCCAAATCAGCGGCCTTGCGTCCATGTCCTCTGGAACACCCAGAACTAGATCCTCCACTTGCACTTGCCATGTCTCCAGTTCCTCCACTTGCCATGTCTGAAAATTGGAGTTTCTAATTCTAATTCCACCCAAATTGGAGTTTCTAATTCTAATCTAGAACTCTACTTTTTAAAATACTAATTGCACTTCATAATAGTGCTACAAAATATCCAAGCATACACTTCAAAATAGTGTTGCTGTGGAATTAGTTCAAAAATGTCCCTAAAAATTAAAGTTCAACTATTCGGCACACCCTTCGAGCACCCCGCTACCGGCGCTCACGCAGAGGCCAGTTGACTGGGCGCGTCACAAGGAATATGCCAAATAACGGCCACGTGGATCTGCCAAAACCTGCCACAACCTGCCAAAAGTAGTGTAAAAGGATCCCAAAAAAGGGATCCTTAACTCCTCCGAGAGCCCCGCTACCCCGCACTCTGTGTTAGAGGAGGGTTGTCTGGGCGCCCAGAAGGAGTGGAGTAAGGTATGTAAGTGGTCCCCTCCACTTATATACCCCCGTCCGCCCCTCCATCCGCTCCCGCGTCCCCACCCGTTCGCACCCGTTCGCACCCGTCCGCACCCGTTCCCACCCGTCCGCCCCAGAGTCCCCCCCCCGTCCGCACCCGTTCCCTCCCGTCCGCCCCCAGCGTTCCCCCCCGTCCGCACCCGTTCCCTCCCGTCCGCCCCCAGCGTTCCCCCCCGTCCGCTCCCACGCTCCCCTCCGTACGCTCCTCTCCATACGCTCCAGCGTTCCCATCCCGTCCGCTCCTCGTTCCCATCCCGTCCGCTCCTCGTTCCCACACGTCCGCTCCTCGTTCCCATCCCGTCCGCTCCTCGTTCCCACCCATCCGCTCCTTGTTCCCCACCCGTCCGCCCCGCGTTCCCTCCCGTCCGCGCCACCGTTCCCCTGCCGTCCGCTCCGCGTTCCCCTGCCGTCAGTTCCCCCCGTCCGCCCCCTGTTCCCCTCCCGTCCGCTCCATGTTCGCGGACGGGAGGGAACGCGGGGCGGACGGGTGGGGAACGCTGAGCGGACGGGTGGGAACGAGGAGCGGACGGTGGGGAACGAGGAGCGGACGGAGGGAACTCGGGGCGGACGGGTGGGGAACGCTGAGCGGACGGGTGGGAACGAGGAGCGGACGGTGGGGAACGAGGAGCGGACGGAGGGAACTCGGGGCGGACGGGTGGGGAACGCTGAGCGGACGGATGGGAACGAGGACCGGACGGTGGGGAACGAGGAGCGGACGGAGGGAACTCGGGGCGGACGGGTGGGGAACGCTGAGCGGACGGATGGGAACGAGGACCGGACGGGGGGGAACGGATGAAAGATGGAACGAGGAGCGGACGGGTGGGGAGCGCGGAGCGGACGGGAGGGAACGGGGCGGCAGGGGAACAACGTAGAATTGCGACCACATATGAATTGGACTTCATATGAATTTTTTAGAGCCAAAAAACGGACACTATAGTCACCATCTATAAATGTTAACCCTTGGGAGTGGATCAAAGTGCGATTGAGCGGCCCAACTTTGTTGAGAGTCCAAAGAAATGAACCCTAAATAGCCAATAAAATATAGTAAAGGTAGCCTTAGTTGGGCATAGTGTGAAGCCTCCAAAGGCCAAGCCCAAAAGTCCAAACTCAAAGGAGCATGCCACTTTATTACTTGCTCAAAATAACCCCTCCAATCTAACGGCCAAGATCTTGTCAATGATTGATTATTATAATGAAAAAAATGTAGGCATCGAAAAAAAAAGCAGGTGGGTTCGTTGGAAAGCTAGGAACCTAAACCCTCAAACCATGTATGGAAACACTTCTACATGAGTGTGAGAACAAATCAATGGCACATATGTGGTAGTAATTTGGAATGACGTAGGGTTTAGGGTTTAGGGGTTTAGGGTTTAGGGTTTATGAACCACTAAGGTTGAAGCACAAATTAATGATTTATTGAAGGAAAGTGCATTCGGATGGGTGACATCGGTTATGAAACCATATGAACCACTAAGGTTGAAGCACAAATTAATGATTTATTGAAGGAAAGTGCATTCGGATGGGTGACATCGGTTATGAAACCATATGAACCACTAAGGTTGAAGCACAAATTAATGATTTATTGAAGGAAAGTGCATTCGGATGGGTGACATCGGTTATGAAACCATATGAACCACTAAGGTTGAAGCACAAATTAATGATTTATTGAAGGAAAGTGCATTCGGATGGGTGACATCGGTTATGAAACCATATGAACCACTAAGGTTGAAGCACAAATTAATGATTTGTTGAAGGAAGGTGCATTCGGATGGGTGACATCGGTTATGAAACCATATGAACCACTAAGGTTGAAGCACAAATTAATGATTTGTTGAAGGAAGGTGCATTCGGATGGGTGACATCGGTTATGAAACCATATGAACCACTAAGGTTGAAGCACAAATTAATGATTTGTTGAAGGAAAGTGCATTCGGATGGGTGACATCGGTTATGAAACCATATGAACCACTAAGGTTGAAGCACAAATTAATGATTTGTTGAAGGAAAGTGCATTCGGATGAGTGACATCGGTTATGAAACCATATGAACCACTAAGGTTGAAGCACAAATTAATGATTTGTTGAAGGAAGGTGCATTCGGTGGGTGACATCGGTTATGAAACCATATGAACCACTAAGGTTGAAGCACAAATTAATGATTTGTTGAAGGAAAGTGCATTCGGATGGGTGACATCGGTTATGCAACCATATGAACCACTAAGGTTGAAGCACAAATTAATGATTTATTGAAGGAAAGTGCATTCGGATGGGTGACATCGGTTATGAAACCATATGAACCACTAAGGTTGAAGCACAAATTAATGATTTGTTGAAGGAAGGTGCATTGGGATGGGTGACATCGGTTATGAAACCATATGAACCACTAAGGTTGAAGCACAAATTAATGATTTGTTGAAGGAAGGTGCATTCGGATGGGTGACATCGGTTATGAAACCATATGAACCACTAAGGTTGAAGCACAAATTAATGATTTGTTGAAGGAAAGTGCATTCGGATGGGTGACATCGGTTATGAAACCATATGAACCACTAAGGTTGAAGCACAAATTAATGATTTGTTGAAGGAAAGTGCATTCGGATGGGTGACATCGGTTATGAAACTATATGAACCACTAAGGTTGAAGCACAAATTAATGATTTGTTGAATGAGTGGATAACTAATCAAATATGGAAAGTTCAAAGAGGTATCAAAGAGGTTTCCGATGCGGATGTCGGAAGATTTTTTCAAAAGTGTACATTTTTAACCTAACCAACTTTTTTTTTATTCCGATTGCGTTGACTTTATCTTACTAACGAGAATTGGATCCTCTACATATTGGATTACATCAATTATTGGTCATGGTCATCAAGTCCTTAGAGGTCAATATATAAGTAGATCATTGAGACTCATACATATAACGAAGGTAGAGTATCATGGATAGGATGGGAAAAGGGAGAGTCATGTTTGAGGGTGTAGAATGCGATGAGGAGATACACAATTTAGACGATCCCCATATTCCATTCAATGCAACACCCGAGCGTGAGAGAGATGAGAGAAGTGCTAGGGATCGATTTCGTGATGAGTATGTCATGACTCCCTTCTCACAATCTACACAAGCTTGGAGGATGAGGGCGGCGGAGGAACAACGACGATATGCAGACAACTTTGAGATCGATGCGGTGGAGAAGGACCACACACAATGCGTGGGTGGAGATCTAAATGATCTAATTGATTTGTGTGCGGATATTTTGGAGAAGCCCGGGGATGTGGATGTGGATGTGGATGTGGATGTGGAGGAGACTTCAATCGACATTGAAATAGTCAAGGTAGCGGGGGAATCTTCAAAGACTATGTCTATTCGTAAGAAGAGGAGAGGATTGTCGCCTCATCGGCTACCATTGAAGGAACGGATGAAAGACCGAACGATTAGCTATTTTGATTTACTTCAGCCGAATCCTCTTCCAAAAATGGAGCCTCGCTGGAAGCCAGGAGCATCTACGAGGTTGGGATGACGGAATGAAGTGGAATATTATAGTTTGCATGGTTTGTTCATGTATATGATTAATAAAGGGCATTTATAACGTTGTCGCAATAATAAAGTTATGACTTGTATAATATGTTGTACCACTTCTATGATTTATTTATTTATTTTTAATTCACCAACCGAACAGTTTCTGTTGAGATAAACAAGCACAAAGCAATATGAAACTATGCATCCACTTCTCAGTTCCAAGAGAAATTTTTTTAACCACTTTACGTTCACCCTTAGTTGATTATTGCTATTTTAGTGTACTTTATTATGTAGATGGGGGGACTATTATGTAGAGGACTTTTATTGCATATTCTTGTAGAGGACTTCATTACCTATCCATGGATACCAAGAACTCATTTTTTGGACTTCATATGAATTTTTGAGAGCCAAAAAACCGAGACTATGTCCAAACTTCCAAAAAAAAGTGATTGTGAATTATATAAATATAAATATAAGCAATTGTGAAGTATGTGTGCAATATGTGTGGAGTACAAGAAAGAACATTTAGAGATGTTTAGGATCACGTGTACAACCGATATAACTATTGCAACATTGTGCTCAACTTTAGTTAACTAGATATAACTATAGTTGACTACATTTTGTGGCATACCAAAATTAGAATAAATATAGGTAATTGCATTTTGGCAAGACATATCACGAACAACTATAGTTAACTTGAACTTAGCACATGGATGTGATAACAACGATGTGAAAGAATGATGTGGCCTCACGAGAGGCGAGAACCTTGGTTAGTCTCCCATAGACTTCATCTCGATTATGAAGCAAAAATCCTCATGGAGTATGAACATTGCACTAAGATCCATAAATCTCATACAATATACAAGTTGTGTATGAAAAAATGATGGCTTTATTTACATCTCCAACGGTTACAAAATTGGTATGATCCAAAATTGCTGCAAAGAAAACAAAAAAAAACTATTTTGCAGTGTCACGGAAGCACATTGTCGGGTTAACCATGTTGTATGGAGGCGACTTCAACATGTTCACTACGTGTGTGATGGTTGACCTTTCCGCTGGATTGGGCTTCGTCAATGCATCCAATGCTATCTCAAACCGCATCTTCAAGCCATTTGGATCACTGTTTAGCTGAAACAACGAGGAAGTCGAATCCCTGGCATAAATCTTCTTTGCCAAAGCACCCACTGAGAAGGACTCCGAGAGAAACGTGTGCCTATGTTTCCGAGCCATCCTCACCGGAGAGGTAGATGTTCCACGCTGCCCTCGTACATGGAATAATTCTGGACCAGCACAGTTGTATTTTATGCGGTGCTTGTTCATCTCATCCACTGATTCTTTTCCATAGTTGGAGGGTGCGTCTTCATCTCCCCATGATGCCATCCCCCAATCACACACACCAATGAAAACCGTGTTCTCACGGTCTTGTGGGAAATGCAGCATGACATTGTTGGGATTAAGGTCATTGTGCAACACGTCATGCTTGTGCACTACATCCACAATGCACATTAGAGCCCATGCCAAATAAGCTCGATGCCTTCGATATACAACCAACCGTTTCCGTGCTTCAAAGTCTGCCCCAGGCATTTGAAGGATTGTGCGCTCGTGGGTTTCCGGAACTTGGTGGTCATAGACCCTCATGTTCTTCAAAGAGCCTCCATTCCACCACATCGAATAGGATTCGTATGTTTTCGGGTGGAGGTATTGTAGCTTGATTATCCCAGGATGATCTACTGGGCATGCCAATGCTTCAACCGAACGCTCCTTTCGGTTCTCCAGACTATTCGTGGCCTTCATGGTCTTCCCAGCCCACTCTATCCAGTTAGGGATGAATGATGCTCCATGAATTGTGACTCTCCGCACCACTCCGAAGGTCCCTTGGAAGATTTCCCTATCCAAGGGTTTGATCTCCACATTCCTAGGCAACCATATGACACCCTGCCGGCCCTGAGTGGCAATGTTGTCTGCCAGCTGCCTGTCAATAAAAACGGGAAGGTTGCGGGCGGATGTGCCTTTTGCTGCTATTACGCCTCTTTTCCAATTCTCTAGCTTAATGTACAGCTCGGACCTCCTCCCACCACTACTTCCCTCTCCAGGATGCATAGCCTCATATGACATCGTTGGATTGTAGATTGCTTCCACAGCTTGTTTTTCAATCCATGTGTTCCAATCGCTCATGCCCCTAGCTTCCTCAAACTCCGGTCCAGACGTGGCTTCCGTGAGAATAAGCATCAACTCATTCCTCGCCAACTCTAAACCCTTTGTACCATCATTGAGGTATTTTTTCTCCAAATAAACCATGCTGTTACTTCTAAACCAATCCAACAACACGATCCTGCAATGATTTCGAGCCTCATCGGTCCGCGGGTCGCGTTTGCCTCTATGTTTCCTTTTCTTTGATTGCGAACCCGATGCCGCGGACCCGTCCTCCGTCCCTTCCGAAACTGCTGGGCGTTTTAATCCCCGTCTTTCAGTCTGCTCCGAACCCTGAGGTACATCACGTGCAGGGCTCTCCGGTCTTGATGTCCGCCGTGTCGGAGATTGTGGTGGCACGTTCTCCGAACGAGCCGGTGCATGTATTTCTGTGGAACTGCCTGAGCTTGGTCCCCTTCCAGTTCTCCCTCTATGTCCACTGTTTCCCCGACTCCCACGTGTTCCACAGCTTCCCCGTGTTTGGTTGCCTCCCGAATGACCAACAGCCAAGAACTCTTCGTCAAACTGAAAGGGATCTGGACGTGGTGGACGTGCTGCAGTACTTCCACTTCCAGGATCGCTTCCCGTACCCTCGGCAGTATTCGCCGATGCATTGCCTACGAGCCAAGCACGGTGCACCCTCAAATCCTCGTTCTCGTAAGGAGCAATGCCCTCCCCCTCCATCGTGATAAAAATCACGTGAGTGAGTGAATCTGAAAATGAGTCGTGATAAAAATCACGTGAATAAGTGAGTGTGAAAATCTCTCGTGATAAAAATCACGGGAGCGAGTGAATCTGAAAAAAAAATTGCGAGGGTTCCCCCACAATTTGCCCTGCCCTCCCAAACCCCTTGAGACCCGCGCGGTGATGCTGTCCTTTGGGACGCAACAAGGTCTCGGGTCCCTATGTGGTGGGAGGAGAGGAAAGTGGTAGGAACTAAAGCCTCACGGCTTTATATAGGCAACGAGGAGCCCAATCATTATGGGATCCCGGTCGGAATTAGGGTTTAGGGTACGAAAACGACGTATGGGGAACGTGGGAACTAGGGGCGGACGGAGGGAACGTGGGGGCGGACGGAGGGAACGTGGGGGCGGACGGAGGGAACGTGGGGGCGGACGGAGGGAACGAGGAGCAGACGGGTGGGGAACGCGATAGGGAACTCGGGCGGACGGGAGGGAACGAGGCGCGGACGGGAGGGGAACGGGCGGACGGAGGGAACGTGGCGGACGGAGGGAACGTGGAGCGGACGTGAAGGGAACTCGATAGGGAACGCGGGCGGACGGAAGGGATCGGAAAGCGGACGGGAGGGAACGTGGAGCGGACGTAGGGGAACTCCGAGCGGACGGGGGGAACGCGGGGCGGACGGGGGGAACGCGGGGCGGACGGGGGGAACGCGGGGCGGACGGGGGGAACGCGGGGCGGACGGGAGGGAACGGGTGCGGACAGGATGGGAACGGGGTACGGACGACGGGGAACGTGTGGCGGACGGAGGGAACGTGGAGCGGACGTGAGGGAACGCGTGCGGACGGGAGAGGAACGTGGGGCGGACGGGAGGGAACGAGGAGCGGACGGTGGGGAACGTGTGGCGGACGGAGGGTAGCGGACGGGAGGGAACGCGGGGCGGACGGGTGGGACGGGTGGGACGCCCCACCCCCCCCCTCTCCCGTCCGCTCCACCCCCGTCCGTCCGCCCCACCCCCCCTCCCCCGTCCGCTCCACCCCCCCGTCCGTCCGCTCCACCCCCGTCCGTCCGCCCCACCCCCCCCCCCCCTCTCCCGTCCGCTCCACCCCCCTCCCCCGTCCGCTCCATCCCCCTCCTCCGTCCGCCCCTCCCCTCCTCCGTCCGCCCCACCCCCCCCCCCTCTCCCGTCCGCTCCACCCCCGTCCGTCCGCCCCACCCCCCCTCCCCCGTCCGCTCCACACCCCCGTCCGTCCGCTCCACCCCCATCCACCGTCCGCACCACCCCCCCGTCCGTCCGCTCCACCCCCCTTCCCCGTCCGCACCACCCCCCTTCCCCGTCCGCCCCACCCGTCCGCCCCCGTCCGCCCCACACCCTCCTTAGTAATATTTTATTACTTTGATTTTAACACAATGATAAACACAATGGCAAAATGGTCTACGTGGCAGGGGAAATATGCACATCCACGTCGACGTTTTCTGCCACATAGGACGCCACCTTGGCAAGAAGGTAAGTATTTTACCCACCCTAGTCGGCTCCCCCTATGTTGACCCTACGTGGACCCTATTGTGTCGTGACGGAGGGGTCCGTCACGACACGACACGTCGTGACGGCACGACACCGTCACAACGGCGGGATAGACAACCCTGCCAGTTGCAGCATTTGAGGCGATGGAGGATGAATTAAGGGATACTTAATGTATAAATCTCACCTGGCACTAGAATCTCCAATGAATGCAAACCTGATGCACTGAGAAATATTTCGGTGAGTACTAACATGATATGGTACATGGTTAATATTGCTATACAAGGGAATATACATCTATGGTTGTAAGGGAAATGGCCACATGCACGCTTTGGATCTGTTGGTTACTTTTCAATAATTGTAAGTTGCATATTAGACGAGGAATGGGTGCAGGGAAAAAACTTGTGTTAATGACTGGAGGTTGGGGTTTCAAAGAATTTTTTGCAATTTATATCTTATTATTGTTTGCTTCATATGATTTGCGAAATTGTGACTGATGCATACCGATACCAAAGTATGCAACCAGTTTGTGTGGGATTTGTTACTTTCTGAATCTGGATTGGTTTGGAAGATATTTGCTTATTTCATCCACATTTATATGCGCATCTGCAAGCGATGCGTAGCTGATTTAGAGTGTGATTATGAGATCCTTAGGATGCCATGTAGAGGGCGGAGACGTAGGTGTGTTGGCTGAGGCTGCATCCCTTGTTACGTCAGAGGGGAAGGGAGTTTCTCTGGAATCTGTGAGCAAAAACCCCAAGACCATGTCACCAAGCAAGATAGGTGACATTGGTGGTTCAAACAGTGCGCATGGTGGTCAGGTGAGCCCACCGCTAAGTTTCCGTATGAATTCGATAGCGGAACCCTACAATCCAACCAAATTGTTGATCTTCAATGTGCATGGTACACTTATGGACACCAGCCTATTGACTCAACCAATCCAAACTGCAACATCCGTGTGACCAAAAGAACTTACACACGTAGGTTTGTGTTCAGGCCATGGATGATGGAGTTCTTGGGCCGGTGCTTTAAAATGTTCAAAATAGCATTTTGGGGTACAAAGAGTAGTGAGTATATGGAAGAGGTTCTACGGGAGATCCTACCAGTGTTCTCACATTTGGAAGGCCATATACCAATTTTCACGTGGTCAGCAAAGGATTGCGAGTTAATTCAAAAGAGTGATGAGGTTTTATTGTGGGAGAAACCCTTGACCAAGGTTTGGAAGAAATGGCCATGTTGGGATGCTACCAACACTGTTATCATAGACCACCATGGGCTTAGGGTGGACTTCAACCCTCAATCGAATGTGATCACTCCCCCCCTTTCTTTGTTGCAAATCGGAAGGATTTATTTGAGGACAAAGATTATTTAAAGCAAAACTTATGGCCAGCTCTTGAAGGCCTCTATGTGCACCAAGACATTGGAAGTTTTTGGTCCACTTTCAATCTATCCAGAATGCAAGCAGGGGTGTGTGAACTGAATCAATGTTCGAAGAACATGGCAAAGACAACTGTGGAGGTTCCAGGAGGTGAGGGGAGTTGTGAACTTCAAGTGAACTCACAATGAACATTGTCCCCCCTCCTCTTAGTTGGTCCATGACTAATTGAATTTGAATTTTATTTGCATGTGTAGGTGGTTACCGGGATGGAATTGCGGGGAAGGGGTGCGAAAACAGGGGATAGCGCATCAGGCAATACAACATTGCCTGCACGCCCGGTTCATGCAATCCATCTCTGAACATTTATAGAAGTCATTCAGTAGTCATTCAGCAGTATTTCAGCAGTCTTTCAGCAGTCATTCAGGAGTCATTCAACAATCCATCCCTGAACATTTTTAGAACCGTATAAATGTTGTATGCATTGTTTGGTGTGGGTTTTTGAGTCCATTATGGATGTCACATTGCAAGGCAACGAAAACAATTGAGTTCCACATGAAGGACTGATTGCTGACACATTGCTGATTAGATATTTACATTGTATGAGGTATGCCATTGATTGTTTTGTGGATGGTGTATGGGTGCAGTTCAATGTTGGGCAATCCATGCATATGATGAGCCCGAAAAACAAGAAACGGAAGGTGGCCATTGGTAAAATCGGCGGTGTGGGGGGTGTGGATAAGTTTCATTTGAAGGTCATTCCAGAGTTTTGTTACAAAGTGGACGTGATCACCGCTTACCTAGGTGACGTGAAACTTGCATATCCACATGAGGACGGAGACCAATGGTTAGTGCAAGATGTGGTGGGAGGCTGCACACTGTGGAACGAAAGAAACTTGAGAGCAACATGATTTTCCTCCCACGAATCTATCAGGGAGGACATAGAGGGCTTCCGTGTCGTAAACTCTGAACCCACTCATGAACACGCCCACGCATTTTGTTGGGAACTGAACAATAAATTTGAAATTTGTATTCTTGTACAAATATGATCCCCACTCACCCATTGAGTCTCCCTCTTTAATGCTTGAAAGGTATGGTTAACGCAATTTCTCATTGTCATTGGCATGCGTTGAGTAGCAATTTTGTAGTTGTTGAGGTCAATTTCGTAGCAGATTTTGTATTCAATGTCAAGTTGGGATGGATGCTAAATGTACATCAATGACTGCACACCTTTTGCGTGTAGTCATTGTTAACCATTCAGAGTCACCTCGCAGTCAAAATGGCATGACACAGATCCGTCATGGCACAATTATGGCCGCACAGGAAGCAAAAAATTTGTTGCCGCTGTCAAATTCTAGTCATTTATGCATCCACGTGGAGAACTGAGTCATTACAAATGACACGTGTACCCTTGACACGTCGGCACACGCACTCAAATGTCCCACTAATGAAAGAGTAAACAAAGCCTCAATGTGCTGACAGATCGCCTAAACCCGTGCACATGTCACTAGCATGTAGTTCTTCAATAGTAACATAATAGTCGTTTAGGATACACATGGCAACCAGCAAATGACTACATAAGAACTATATTTATGGACACGTGGTATTATATTAGTTTCCCACATGTAACGATGACATGGCCAATTGACTCGGAAGCCACGTGTTTGTTGACATGGCGTGAGAGCCAACTCAGATGATGACCTGGATGTGAGGTCATGGCGTGGATGCCACGTCAGATGATGACATGGATGTGAGGTCATGGCGTGGATGCCACGTAATGCCACGTGAAATCTGCGTTATCACGGTTTGCCACGTCCGCTCAACATGTTTACGACTACCCTATATGACTATATCATCCAGGTTCCCACGTCACGTCCCCAACGACTGTCTGTCCGTTATAAGTCGTCTGTAATAACTCAAAAATTAATAGTCATTGTAGTCCTCAACGACTCAAATAACAGTCATAAACAAAGTTGTTTTTTGTCGATTTTGTTGTAATGCAATCCATGAGATTCATTTTAGGTAGACTAATTAAATCGATAGCATGCTCATGAAGCTACTAAATAACTATCATTGAGCTATCACACATAACATTATTCATATCCATAACAATGTTTTGCGGGATTGCACGGGGGGGTCACTCCATTGTCAAGTAGAATACCACGTGCGAGACAAAAAAATCTACTTTTTCCTAAAAACACCACCAAAATGAGTCAAAATTTTATCAATTTTTTTTCATGTGTAGATATACACGGTATCTATTACATAGTAAAAAATGGTAACCAAATTTGATTATCTGTTTTTAAAATAAAACATACCGTTTCTAACTAGAATGACGCAGAATTGAGCTAAAACAATTACTACAAAACATGAAGATGACTAAAAATTTCAAAAAAATATACAAAAGATATTATCAATGGTTATGTATATGTAGAAAAAAAATCTTAATTTTAAAAATTGTCTAAGGCATATAATATAGGGTAGCAAAATTGTCTCGCACGTGGTATTCACTCGACAATGGAGTGACCCCCCCGTGCGGGATTGACAATATTTTGAGGAATATTCCTCACATTTCAACCTGAATGATGGAATATTCTGCATAATATTGTCAGTCCCACAGAACATAGTCATGGATCTGAATAATGTTATGCATCTCCTTAACACTCATTAAACTTTGTTTAAAGTGATATGTGCATATCTTTGGGCATGTCAAAGACTCGAGCAATTAGAGACTACCATGTATGCCATCCTAATCAAACTAACTTAGGTAATAAAGCAAGGTGCCGTTGTGAACGGTGGATGCTTTCTCAATTCCATGTCTAGCTCCAATCTCTTGGACACAACCAAAGGACTAGGTTAGTCTTCTCCTGACAGAGGCAAAACACCTTATGCTGCATCACGGAACACCGTGATCAGCACAAGGCTAACGGGCTCACATTCATGCCGGTACCGAGCTACGGGCGTTATTTTTTCTTTTCTTTTCTTAGTCTTCTCCTCTCTCATTCTATATACCATTATTAGACAAGGCCCCAATGTTATGTGGGGCCGAGAATATGTTGGTATAGATCCCGGGAGATTGCCCAACCAATTCATCAATATGGAGATTTAGATTGAGTGTCATGCTTCAACAAGTAACATGTGGATACATGCCCAAAGAGTTTTTTCTTTTACCAAAACAAGAATTGGGCTTTGATATGAAGCTTCATATTTTTACATTCCACTTTTAACATGGCATGCTACTTTTGACGACATAATACACCCATACCTCATTAGAACACTCTCTAGCCTCACATTTGTTGTAGAACTCATGTGTCTAGAAGCAATTGAATAATGTCCACATGTCACATTGAGAACACTTGCTTCGATTTGGGGTTGGGGTTAGTCATCATGCATGGGTTGATGAAAATGAATCTGGTGTTCCAGAGAAATTTTGCAGAGTTGGTGACCATTCCATTTTTTAGATCACATTGCAAGCAACATTGAAGGTTGCAGTTGATTTCAAAAGCGTTGACAAACTCATGTGGACTCTGCCACATAGCCACCCTTGTATGACAATAACTAAGAGGATTGTTAATTCGACCACACAATGGTTAAAACAACCACAAAAACGTGTCAAAATTTGAAACACTTCTAGTTATAAGCCAAAATGTAAAGAAAGAAGAAGAAAAGTTGATACCTTGCTCCTCTTCACGTGTGCAATGAAAAATCAAATTCTGACTGGTCATGTGATTACGCAACACGTCTTTGTGGTCGTTTTAATAAACTACGTGGTCGATTTAACAATCCCCAAACCAAAACCCTTGTTGTTTCGCATGTGGCAAACCACAAAATCGTCAATATAGAAAACTTGCCAAAGCCTCGATAGTTGCTCACTGCAGCGGTTGGTTCAATGTAGTGCCCATGTAGGCGACCTGGTAAGCATAAACCCTAAAACCACAACAAGTGTGAACGCATGCTGACTAAAGTAGCTCACGTAGCTAAAAACAAATGGGAATGGGCCTTTGAGTGTCCGCAAACTTTGATACCTTTTATGTAAATCATGTTTGGATGTATTCAATGCAAGAAGTAAGGTAGACGTGCCTAATTCGGTTACTTACTTAATTGGACACCTACAGTTAAATGGTACGTGGTTAGGTGTGGCTCGACACCCAAAAAGCATGTGTTTGAGAAAGATTAGATTAGGTCCACAAAAACATGATAACATTATGGGCTCCACATTCAACATAATTGGGATTTGGGGGGGGGGGTTTATATGGCCACTTAATGAACACAAGAGTTTCTAGTTTGATATTGAATAAGATATGCATATGATCTCCAAAAATCAAGAGGAAAGTGGCTACATCCTCAATTTGGAGTTTGCTAATTCTTTCGCAAGGTAGAAAAACGGAAAATAATGAATGACCACTATTGGTGCACTAGACTAGGAGTAGAACAATTTTTCCGTGGACCCAAAACGGCTAATTGTAAAAGTGGTGGCCTGAAAAGAATGCAGTGATAGGCCATATGCAATAATTGGCTAGGTAGGTCCTGTTTCACACCAATTGCTATCACTTTTGGATGCCATTGAGTTAACCACCTCGTTTCCATTCGTATGCAGAGTAGGATACGTTGATGCTCCGATTAGGGAGACTCTATTGTACAAGTAGAGGGTTTGACTTACTTGCCTCTTTGAAAAAATGTAACCAATTATTTACAAGATATCAAACTACAAAACAACTTGTATTCCTTGTCATTTCCCATAACATTATTCAAATCCATAACAGTGTTCTATGGGACTGACAGTATTCCACATGATATTCCCATATATTTCCCAATTTAGTCTGAATGTGGGAAATATCCTGTGAAATTCTGTCAGTCCCACAAAACACTATTATGAATATGAATAATGTTATGCCTCTACTCCATCTCTGAAAAACATCGCACAAATTTCAAGCCACTCTTTCTGGCCGAATCAGCTAATTTTCACCGTTTTCTCTGTTTTTCTACCTTACTCCTCGCATGTTTCGTATCCCCCGAAAAAAGTAACCTGGTTGGGAAAAGTAACCGTTTAAGACCCATGTACCTTACAATGATGGGAGATAGAAAGTAAGTCTGAGAAGAAATCCCATGTTGCTGTGGCCGAGTTATTTTATGTAAATGGCTCTCTGTGTGTGAACGGATCCGTGAGCTGGCTGTGGTGGCAGTGACGTCCCTCAGCTTCCAGACTATTGCATGCTTTACAGCTGCTTGTCACAATGGTTCAGGACTGATGTCATGGAGGACAGAGATTTGTCCAACGAGGGTGGCCACTGTAAGAAGGTACACTAAATAGTCCTATTACTGTGGGCCACCGTATTTTTCAAGAGCCCACACTAATTCCATAACATTATTTAGCAGCACTAGGTTATTATCTAGGGCTAGTGGAACCGGTTGTTTGAAGATTCAAGAACTTAGGGCCAATTTACACTATGGACCATGGAAGATGCCCATTTTCCATGGTCCATCTTGATGGTCCAAACTCCCATGGTCTGATTTCTTAAAAAATCAATTTACAAAGCCTTTGGGCCCCTCACTAGGTGTAAACTGAATGTGGACCAAGATGAATGACCATGCACCAAAAAGTGAATGTGTTGATTTTTTCAATATATGTCCAACAAGGGCAATTTTGAAAAAAAATCAAGTTGGACCATTCCTTGTCTTCATCTTGTCTTCCCCAAAAAAAAATTCATTAAAATTTTATCATAACAGTATTTCTCTGCCATGGGCCCTTGCCTTTTTTTCTTTTTTTTTTTTTAATTTTTACCAGAGCACCTCTTTTGCCTCTCCCACCATAAAACCCGTTGGACCATGTCAGTGGATAATGTGTCTTTTGGGGACCTCGAACTTCATGGCCACTTTGATATTTTTTCCTTGGTGTAAACTGAAGTGATCCCGGGACAAGTTCAACAGCCAATCATAGATTTAATAGGACCTTGGGATGACTTCACAGTCCATGGTGTAAACAACCTCTTATACACAGGTTGCTAATATTTTGTGAAGTTGAGTTGGAATCTAGTCATGCGAAGGTAGGGTTTGACGTGACCCTCCAACATGTTAGCCAATGTTACTTGTTTAAATCCCTCAATAACTGACTGACAATTGTTGCCATCATTGTGAACATGGACTGAGTTGGGTGACTGGATGGGGATCTAAACAAGGGAGTATGCTCTAAATAATGTTATGTCTCATAACGAGAATTAGTGTGGGCCACATTAATTCTAATGCACACTTAATTTCTATAAGAAAATTAGCATGGGTCACATTGACTATTTTTTTTGGAAATAAATGTGGGTAATTCTATGATTTTGTGCTACTATTGTCTTGTAACTAATATTCATTGTGTTGGTCGGAAATCTTCATGAAGACTTAGGGGAAGACCCGGGGTCTTGGACCCACATGAATTCCACCTTGACTAGAAAATTAGTGTGGCCCAAACTAATTTTCCACCCACATGAATAGGACTCTTTAGTGTACTTTCATAGTTGCATGCAGCTATCAGATACACTAAATAGGATCATTAGTGCAACTAACAATAAATTTTGTAACATTTCATAAACATCTATACTACTTACTTTTACTATGATAGTTATTGTAATATTGGATCAAAACTGTTGGGTAAAATGGAAACTATCGCATTAAACAAATAAGAAGACACACACTCACACAACTCCAGTTGTCTCCACATGTCGGATCATGAAATTGATTCTATTTTAGTGCGTTGAAACTGCAACACAATAAGTCACTCTATTCAAAAGGTCACACGAATGACCCCATTTTTGTATAGTGTGAAAGGGTGGAATTGAAAACCGAAAAAGAAGAATGGATGGATTGGAGGATTTTGTGAACGTGAGATCTTTTGGAAAGAGAAGAGGGGAAGATGCACCTTTAGGCCTTTGGCACCTCCACTTGGGTGCTCCCGAAGTAAGCCGAATGTCTACTTTAGAATGTAGTGTGGATCTACATGTGTGCTTTATGGCACCGAATCTTTGGCTTGGATTGATGCTACATGTTTCCTATAGCTGCCATTTTTTTTTTTTTTTTTTTTTGAGACAGAAGGCCGACAAGTCAACGTCAAAGCACAGGAGGCAGTTGACCACCTGGCAAGTTTTTGTCAAGCAGAGAGGAGATTTCACAGTTGGGAATCAAACCGCCAACCTCTTCCTTGAGATTTGGGTACCTCTCCACCATCATCCAGTAGTTTAGGGTCGTCTTGGACCATATAGTTGCCATTCTTCATGACGCATGCAATTGTGGGAGAAAGTAGGATTCAATCTAGGCCCATGTTTTGACTAAGGTAGATGGTGCTAAAACCGTCACTTTAAGCGTTGAGTGCATCCATTATTGTTAGGTTGATAAAGTTGTAGATTTCTTTTTTATTAAAAAAAATGGTTAGTAACTGAAAGGGATTCCAACGCACCAAAGTATGAACTTGATGTACAAAAGATAGAGTGGTTCAAAGTTTTATTGGTGGATGTTCCAAAATCAACATGGAAGCATGATGTTGAGGTGGTGGACATTTCTCAAAATAAAGATGCACTTATTGTGCAAGACTTTAGGGTGTTGATGTTGGTGGGATGTTGGTTTTAGCACCATGTGCCTTGTGTTAATGGATTTTCACACTCCTTCTTTGCTCCAATTACTACACTAAAGGTCCTTCCACACCTGCGGTGGTAGGCCATGTTAGCATGCCAAAATTTATAGTAAATTTATTCTGTATTCACATTACAAGTGGTATGAAACACTATGCAAACGTGGAATCCGAGTTGGACAAGCGATGGTTGCAATATAAAATGTGTAACTCCGCAGTTAACGCAATTTCAGAGATTTTTATAAAATCTTCAAAATTCCTAGATTTAAGAGAAATCAGCGAGGTGTTACGTAAAGCACCTCCTTCCCCCCCGTTACATCATTTGGGCGCAAAAGTGACCTCGCACTTGCTTCTGTTTTTGGACTGCTCTACTGTTTCTTGTTCTTGCTTAAAAAAAAGTAGCTCCAGTGTTCTTGAACCTTTGCAAATTGAATCTTTCTGCTCACTAGTATGTGATTTTTCTGTTGCTACTCCTGTGAATCTTTGTTTCTTGCGGCTTTATTGCTACAACAAAAAAATCATTACAACAAATTTTCTATCCTAAAAGAGAGTTTGCTTTGCACAAATCTCAATGGACTATGATAGTGATTCATTGACGGATTCCAACACTCGCCGATACGATGACAATCCTTCCGTTGCTGAATCTCTTGCTCGTGAAGCCAGTGCCGCACTTTTTGGAGCATATGCTGCAAACACCAATGACGGTACGATTGCAAGTCCATTTCCATTGTTGTTTCAAGTTTCATGACGAATATAAATAAATTGATCAAAGAAATTAAACAAGTTCTTGAATTAATACTTTCTGGTTTAAGTAATATCTCTTGTTGTCAATTCTTTGCTTCAGTTTTGGAAGACTCTTCTCTAAAGAAATAGTTCTTGAAATCTTGACACTATGCAGACCTTGCTAGACAATCCATCACAACACACCAGAGAGTAAGAGGGGCTAGAGGACGAGGAAAAAGGGTTAGAACTACTGAGAAAGACACTGAAAACAACTTGGCAAGAAGACCACGGAAAGAACGCCTCCCAAACTGGACTCAACCAGAGATCTCTGCTCTCATTGATGCAAAGCGAGAGAAATTCTTTGAGGATTTAGACAATGCTCATTCACCTCTTCTGATGCAAAGAGAAGGAACTCAATGGAATAGCATCTCTTTAAGAGTCATGCAAATACTTGGAGAGAGGTCTATCTGCTATCGTGATGGACCCTCTTGCAAAGACAAATGGGGTATTCTCATAGCAGATTACAAGCGGATCCATGACTTTCATAAAGGAACGGGGATCAACGAAGAGAAATATTGGAGTATGGGTGTACCTGAGCGTATTGAAGAAAATCTGCCAAGACACTTCCTCAAAGAGAACCACGACGCGATTGATGCTTGGTACCACATCAGACCTATTATCAACCCACCACATGTACGTGATCTTAGTCAACCTGGAGATAATGTGTACAGTCGTGCAACAATAAACCAAGAATTTGACAGTAGCGATAGTGGCCACTTCATCCACCCGCAACCTGAGCATCCTTCATCTGGACCAGGTGGGCCTTCCAGTTTCTATCGACCACCACAAATCCCTACACTTGTAGCGAGTCCTACACCACTTCAACGTCCACCTGTTGAATCAACGAATGGACCAACACCTCCCCCACCCACTGTCACTCAGATTTTGTCTTCTTCAGAGGAGACAACTTATCAGCATCTTAGTCGCAAGTATGGCAACACAGGCCAAAAGAGAAAGAGTACTTCAGGTCATACTAAGATAGCAGAAGCTACTATGGATTCGAATGACAAACTTGTTACTACATTGGAGAAATTAAATGAAAGAGATTCCAAGCTGCAGTGGGACATCTTCCAGCAACAGCTTATTTACAATCGACAAAAGGATATGCTTGTTCAAGAAAATGCTCGATTGACTCATATGAACCAGAGTATGTTGGTACAAGCAATTACTGGACTAACTCAAGTCCTTAGCATTGGTCTTCGACCAGTCCAAGAGGGTGTTGGCATTGCTACTCAATCGGCAACTACAACACCATCACCATGTGCTACTCAACCGACAACTACGGCTCCATCACCAAATCTTGCAGAGCGAGAGGGGCCAAGTGGATACCGTGAGTCATGTAGAAATGACCAGTGTCATGCAGAAATGAACAATGCCATGTAGAAATGAACACTGCCATGCAAACATGATAGGAAATTTGACGAAATTTGACAAAGAATTGACTTACCAATTTTCTGTAGCTTGTAGTATACTTTGTAGTAGATCCTACATGTGCAACAAATAGAATAACATCAACATAAGTTGCAAAATATGTCAAATAAAGGTGAGTCATAGAATCAAATATAAAAGATGTGAAAAACTGGGAAGCAAATGTGTAGAAACTTACTGGAGAAATCTAAAGGTTGATATGTCTTTGTCTCCCAAGATACTCCCCAAGCTCTTGTCGCATGTGTTCTGCTCCTCTTAAAATGCCAGGTTCAGCTTCAATGCCCACTTCAGGTAGGTCTAAATCCTCCACTTCATTTTCCAACCCTTCATTTCTAAGGCGCTCCATGAGCCTTTGCACCGGTTCTTCATCTTGTCCAAGCAAGAGATTATGTAGATAGCAACAACATGTGACAACATCTGGAAGAAAAGTAACATGTAATTCTGATTTATATTGAAGCTCACGGAATGCTTGCTTTAATATACCAAAAGCATGTTCAATTACACTTCTCCCTCGTTTATGTTTGCGTTGATAAAGTGTCTCTAGAACTGTGTGTCTTCCCTCTCGATAAGGCGTCATAAGCCAAGGGAGAAAAGGATAACCTTTGTCTCCTAGCAAATAAGGTGTGAATCCATCTTGGGAGACTGCAGGTCCTTCGACGATTCGGCCATCTGTTGCCTTCCTGAAAAGTCCAGATCGTCTTTGTACTCTACTATCATTGACACTCCCGGGGAGGCCTACAAACAAATCTAAAAATCTCTTGTCACGATCCACCACAGTTTGGCAAACGATACTATAGCCATTACTTTTGAAGTAATAATAATCTTCAGCAAAGTGGGAAGGCTTGGAAATGAAAAAATGTGTGCCATCTATGGCACCAATTACGCCAGGTAAACCACAGTAATCTTTGAAGGCTACCATGTTTTGTAAAGCTCTTGCACTATTGGGCCATTGAATTTCATCTTTGAACACAATGTTTACAGCTGTAACTACTTCCCTTAAAACCTTTGATACTGTTGAGAGACCAATAGCAAACATCTCTGAAACGACATTTAAATTTGACCCTTGCACAAGTTTGAATATAGCAGCTGCCACTCTAATTTTAACTGGTATTGCCTCTCTGAACTTAGTGTTTTGCTTGATTATGTGAGGCATAAGAACGTCTGATAGTCTAAATAATGCATCCTTTGTGAGGCGAAAATTAGCTACCCAACGCTCATCATCATAAACAGTCATGACAAATATACTGAACCATACTTTGGAACGTGGTTTCACCCAAAAACCCAAATCCTCATCAAGAAGCGTTCCAGCATTGCTAACTCTAAAATTGTGAAGAATTGACAAAATGTAGTTCATATGCATTGATCGATGGATTGATCGAATGACAGTGTAATTAGCTTCATCATGGTGAACCTCATCATGAAGGGCAACGTCTTTCTGCATCTCATCATGTACATTTAGCAGAAGCAGTATGAGCGAAGAAACAAAAGCAAGAACCTCTACACTTTCTGAAAGTATCGCCATATTTCCACAGTGCTAGTTGCATTGAAAAATGCAAGCCCAAAGATATTAATCGAAATACCCTGGAACAACGTTTTACAGTGTCACAAATTCGAAAGGACCTACTGCGACTTCCAAATTTAAATTAGCCCGCTCAACCAAAAATTTGAATAAGCCCGCTTACACTGTAAATTTGAATGAAGCGCCCTTTCTTTCTGGTCGCTCTCGTTATGGCGCCATTTATGCAGCTACAACCTCTGCTTATAAACAAAAGTGACAAAAGTGATTATTTTATTTCTTAAAATATATATATATATATATATATATATATATATAAAAAATAAAACTACATATGTGGCAGCAAAACTAACCTGGTCAAAATGTTGTTGAAGCTTCTCATTTGCAAGATTTATGCAAAATTGTTCAAAACTGCATCCATAGCCACACACTTGTGTTTCCATCATAAACAAAACAATCCAACAGTGCTTTGATTAGCTGAGTTCTTTGCCCATGAATTCTGTAATTTTAGAATGCTTTTGAAGTCAACATGTCAATTTCTTCAGCATTTCTTCAAATTACATGACAATGGAAACCCAACGTTTCAGACAAAGAGGTGAGACATCTACCTGTTGAATGTGAAACTTTCGAACCCATAAATATCCAGAACACCAACCAGAAATGGAGAATCATTTAATGGCCCATTTGCCTGATAAGAAGAATCTGCTTTCTGGATTGATGTGACACCATTGACAGGTCCGGACCTGAACATTGCAGAGAAACCATATCAGCTTATAAACATTTTTCATTTTTATGTGCATATATCTGAAACTTCCAACCTCTTCCTGGTAAAGGTGTTAAATAGATGTAGCAAGAAGCAACAGTATGCAAGATTGAGGTACCTGTATCCATGTCCATTTCCATGACAGCATCTCCTCTCTTAGGGGGAGGTGATACATCCCTCTTGAACGGCATGGGCTCCACTACCTTCTTTCGAGGCACCAAAATGAACTGTACACTCACGATATTCCCATCAATTTGACCCTGCATCATGAAAATGGCATGAGATTTCTTGCAAGACCTGAAAAAGTTTGCCTGGAAACAAGAATACATGTTCCATAAAGCAGGAAAAGAATGAATAGAGCTAGCATGAATAGGATGAATAATAACTGATCATACAGCAGCTACAGTACACAATCTCCAGCCACATGTATTTTAAGTGAGCCTATGAAGTTAGGAGAGGCACCCCCAAACTCGAAGGTAACCTCAAGAGACTGCAATAAGCAAAATAGCTCAGCCTTTCCACTCAGTTTAAGGATTTACCCCATCCATATACTGCAAGGCCTTCTCAGCATCTGTCCTTGTCTTGAACTCCACATAGCCGAATCCCTTGGGCAGATTAACCTGTAAGGTGAAGCATTGAGTTCATTCCCGTTCCATATATATTTTATGATGCCATAAAGTAACAAACAAAATTACAGACAGCATGACTCCATGGAAGAAGGTTAAATACATACAGTGCGATCCATAGCTAGCTCCACATTTACAAGCTTCACCATAGTTGCCTGAATCATAGCAAACAGACAAAGTTCAGTACATTCACATAAAAGATTAATATCATGAACCTAAGCTATTTTCAAATTGTAATTACATAGAAGTTCTGCACTATGAAAACACTAAAAACCATGAACTACTCAGTATTATTTGGTGCATCTAACTAGTAATGTTTTGCTAATACTGGTAGTGCATCTAACTAGGCTCCTATTTCTCATCCTAAATTGCAAAAAGAGCACATGTAAGCATATTCACATTTATCAACACACAGCAATGCTTTCAGACAGTGGCTGGCCAAACACTTACTTGACAGGTGAAAATTTCTTAGGTGGGGGTGATGAAGATCTGGGTTTCTTTGCACCTGACGCATCACTGCACGCCACAACAAGGAGAGGTGAACGATTTTCCCAATAATACACTGAGTTCAAATTGTGTATCCTCTAAAGAAAACCAATCTAATATATCCTGAGTACCAATCTTTCTCTCTTCAATTCAACAGCAATCATGCTCGAGTTGAAATAAAAAAAACAACATTTCAGGGATATGTAAAACAAAATACCTTATTTTGGCAGGAGGACTGCAACTTCTAGAAGTCTCACTCCCAGAAGATGAGGATGATCGTGACCTTGATCTTGAGCGTGATGCTGAAGATGAGCCTGTATATGAAGATGAGCCAGTAGTGAAACCCTTATTGAAACGCCAGAGAAGGACAATAACACCAGGTAACATCATTCATCAACGATAATAATGCAAGAAACCCAAATGCAAGTATCTTAATCTTCTCGTACTGTCCGTCACAAACTGCTCACATCATTTTGGTCGATGAACACCTTCATACCGGAAAGGCTGGGCGCCTTTCTCGCAAGGTCCTCTGCAACTACCTTACATTTAGGTCACAAGACAGGAATTGACAGAAAAGGAAAAGGAAACACACACACTCAACATTGTGCATGATGTATGGGTAGAAGTGGAGACGATGGCATCGAATCGTCATCACATTTGACACATTCAAACCCAGGATGCAAACCCGATAAAATCTATCCCTAGAGAACTTGCACTCTGAAAGCAAGAACGGGAGAAGTTCATATTTTTTTCAACCGAAGGGTGCGTAAATCTTCCCTACACAAGTCAACACCTTGGGTGGGTTGTCTGCTGAAAGTTTCACAAGTGCACCAATTGCTGCACGCTGCTCCTTCTCCACTCCAGCCCCGATTGCTCCCTTTTTCCCTGAAATAGAAGAACCATAGATCTGGTTATAGATCGTATTGCACGCGAAAGAGACAAAAGACGACGGGAACATGGCAGATCTACTTGCAGCACAGCACCTTCGGATCTTTCCGGGGAACGCAGCTTCCTCCTCGATTCATCCTTGAATTGGAGCGCAACTTCCTCTTCGATTCATCCTTGGAGCGACGTGCAGTGTTGCGGCGGTGAATGAAATCAATGTGAGCTTCTGTAACGTGAAGTGGATGAGTGTTTAGGGTTTGGAGAGATCTGTGTTTCCTTCTCAGAAACTCATCAGAGAGGAAAAGAAACCTTAAAGGACCGCGAAGGCACGATATTCAAACATCGGTGTGGTGCAAGACATTGCTTTTATGATGTGAAAGGCCGTTACGCGATCATGAGGTGTTACACAGATATAGGGCAGATACGGCCATAGGTGTGTACAGACAATATATATCATCGGTGTTTCGTATCATACAAAATCCGTAATATCTCGTATTCTTGTCCACCATGTGAACGAATATGGTTTTTTAGTCAACAGCAAATGTTTGAAGATAACATTTGTCTGCTACCTTCGTTAGGTGTGGAAGGACCTTAAATATGGTATTTAGTGTCACCAATTCTAATTGTCTTAATACTAATTGCAAACTGCAGTACAATGTCACCAACACTAAATGTTAAGCCAACATTATTAGTCATTCCTTGTAAATTTTGGGGGGATTATAGAATTACAGTGTTGCAATTACTGTCACTAACCAAGTCATTTTTCATCCATGAAAATATTTCATCATAAGTTGCTGACAAGAGAGAGTAGGGTTTGGGCCAATGGAAGAACTCATCTATCATCCATGACAATATTTTTTTCACTTATTCATAAGAAATGTCATCCGAAAAGTTAGCATAGTGACATAAAATACCATATGACACTAAATATCATGTATAGTGTAATTTGCCACTAATCACGTCCAAGCCTTGCCAAAACACCTCACAAGCTAGTCCTTCATTCTTACAATGCTCCTTCGACACATACTACCCTAAAACTTTCATTTAAGGCTAGAACACATGCTATGAACATTTACCCTAAGTAATTTCTGGGATTTGTGTAAGTGGTGCGGACTAGTAAAGGTGGGAGGTGTGTGTAACCTGCCACAAATTTCGGCCGCGTAAGGTTCAAATGGCTAAGGATCAGGTAGAATACTCGTTGGTAATATGTGTATTTATTGATACGAAATGTATGATTATGCCGTACATGATTGTGTGGCATAGATAACAATTGAACTCTACTGTTATTCACCTCGTGTACGTTACTAACCCCCTCCTGTGGATTTGGTTGGTGGCATGGGCACAAGTGAGGCAGATCCTTCACAAATTTGATGACAATCTTAGGTTTTATATATCATCTTCTTTATTAAAAAAAAATGTGTACGTTGCATAGATATTCTACAAGATGATTTGGAATACAAAGCATGTTTGATTTGTTATAGAACTTTGAAGTATCCTCGAACATGTCTTATGTTGAACTTGACTTTGTAAACTTTGGATATGGAATGCACACATTGCTTAAGGGTACAAAGGGTGAAACCTTTAGTTGCTTAGGTGGCTAAGGTTTTCACCTTTTTAGAAGCATACCAAGATGAGATGATCACAATAATATGGAGATAGATGATATGGTCTTGAAGGATGGTCCCACCCACCCACCCTCCCGAGTTCTGAAAGGCACATATGTAGAAGAATAGATGGCCTCTAACCTAGCATGAATCATCTATGTAAAATGGATGATTATAAAATCAGAGAATCCTAAGTACACAAACATGGAAGGAAATCATACTTACCATGGAATGGATGTAATAAAGACATAGATGAATGGGGTTAAAATAGGGTTACGAGAACTTACCAAAGGTAAGAACTCCAATATAAACCCTTAACCCTAAAATGAGCTTCTTTTTTACCATTCACACAAGTGAGAGGTGCAACGAGCTTTGTGTATACACACTAGGGTAACTGATACGTTTTAGAAGTAAGAGAAACTAGGGTTCATTACCAAGAGGAGCATTCTACTTGGAGTAACCCAATCATGGCCAAGGAACATGTTTGAACACACATATGTTGTTTTACAATGAGTGTTGTATTTTGAAATACTTTGATGCATTTGAAGTGGATTAAGTGTGTGTGACATGGATAACAACTGGGTCCTGCTATTATTTACCTCGTGTACGTAACTAATCCTCGATGGTTTGTTGGTTGGTTGCATGGGCACAGGTGAGGCAGGCCCTTCACACATTCAATGCAGTAATGTATTGTGGTTATGACATTTTATGCATCTCTATTGGTTGAGGTTACTAGAAACATTTCCTTTGTAAGTACCTCATACATGCAGTGGGCTAGTTAGCTATACTTGATAGAGGAGCAAGAAGGTTGGCATTTAAACTCCAAAACATAGGGTAGTCAAAAACAAACATTTGGCATTGGATACCATATGATAGCAAAAAAGAATAAGTAAGGTACATATTAGTGCAAAGCAAACTAGGGTGTGATACAACATGGATGTATGATACAACACATAGAAGGAGACATAATTACAAATGACTCCATTATGTAAAGTGTTGTTATGGTAGGAAGAGGCAAGAGACATGGAAAGAGTCTTGTGAAAGTTCCCACCCACCCACCCTTGTATTGCAATGAGGAAGAAAATGAAGGATTTGGCCTCTGAAAAGAGGAAGTTCAAACTTTGAAAAGTCAGCTCTCTCTCTCATTAGTCTAGTGGAGCAAAATTTGAGATGAATTAACCACAAACCATCCATTGCAACTCATGGTGGGAGGATGCGCGTGGATAATTTTTTTTGCTTGTCAACTAGAGGTTTTCAATTGTAGTTTTTGAACAATTGACAACAAAAACCAGGGCCTCCAACTAACAACCAACATAATTTGTCAATGTGTTTTCTCGCCATGAGTTGCAATGGTCAAGTTTTCTTCTAGTGACAATGAATAGGATATTAACACAACTCCAAATTTTATGAGGAGATTTGTGGCTACGGGCACAATTTGGATTTCCTAATCTTCTCAAACTAAATACATATTTCATATCCTCTGAGAAGTGGGTGCAAAGATAAAAGTGTCCATTTAAGACATGCTTACTTTAGTTGTAATATAGCTTGATTAAGAGATTTATTAGTTGAATATGCAAGAATGATGACTAAGCATACTTTGTTGTACTTAGCATGTGAGCATATGGTGTTTGGAATCAGAAAACTTCAAAGGAGAAAATTTGCTCAAACAACCCAAAAAAGAATGGTGTCATGGAATCTTTTTGGTACATGTGATGGAAATGCATGATAGAATCAAAGTCAGTACGGAAGAGGATGTTACTTTGCACAATGATGTTATTTTTGAATGAATTTGTTGATATATTCCCTAGTGAATTAATCAAATTACCACCAATAAGGAAAGTTAATCATACTATAGATTTGGTCGCTAATGCAACCCTAGTCTCAAGAGCTCCAACTCGCCTTTCTTCAGGGTTTAAGGCTTCGATACTTTCTAGGTTGAGTGTAGCCCTTGTTTAACAAATTCATTGCTTGATTTTCAAATTCCTCGCTTTGAGCTAAAGAAAGACAATTTAGAGCTCTTAGCATGATTTTGAGACTAGGACATTAGCAATCAAATCTATAGCATGATCAACTTCCCTTATTGGTGGTAATTTGGTTAATTCAGTAGAGAATATATCATTAGATTCATCCATAAATAACATCATTGTAAAAAGCAACATCCTCTTCCCTAATGACTTTGATTTCATCACGCAATTCCATCACATGTACCCCCAAAAGTTTCACGATATTTCCTAATTGACCTTCTCGTCTGCAAATGAGAAAGCATAAGAACCTTTGGTAATGAACATTTACCTTTGATGAAAATGATTTTCATCTGAAAGTTTGTCATGTATAGGACCTTCTTTGTATGCAATGTGTGCATCCCTTAACATAACCACGTATATCATAGGATGACATCGTATTGCATTTCACTCCAAACCTCAAAGTTGGCTGATGTATGGACTCCTTGAATTCTCACTGGTACTTTCACCATGCGGGTGGTTGATAGTATTAGAGTTGTTATTCAATAGTAGTACAAAACACGTTTGTACTGGGAAGTCTTAGTTTCCTAGCAAAATTAATCGACAACATATTTTGCATGCTTCAAGAATCCACAAGAATCGTGCATAGATGAGAAGAGTTCAAGTATCCTTAATTTGAACTACTGTTGGTTCATGTTCTACTTCCATGTTCACTACAACAACAAAAACTTGAAGCGAGCCACCTCCATCAGGCTCTTGGGGCTTTGCTAATTCCTCCACCTCCATGGCTGCCATTTATCATTATTTTTTCTTAGGGCACTCGAAGGATCGATGTCCAGGTCATAGCATATAAAACAAGGTCTTTTATGGCGGTGCTCCTCTTGTTCTCTTTCGCTCAACTTAATGGTCTTGCTATCTTCACCATTCTCACAATACTCTCTAGAGAATTTAGAGGATGTGAAAAATTAGCCTTAAGAATTAAATCATATAGGCTTCTTTTCAAGTCAACTAGTCTATACTCTCTTGTCTTGTTTTTCAAAGTTTGTAGCTAAACGATATGCCTCGCTCAATAAGACAAGGGCACATGCCTTGACTTTAAACCCACTATTGTGATACACCTTAATTGATTATGCAAGAATGACGACTAAACATATTCTGTTGTACTTAACATGTGAGAATATGGCATTTGAAATCAAACAACTCCAAAAGAAGAAATGGACAAGACAATCCAAAAAAAATGGTGCATAAGGGTTGGACAACCCATGAAAGAACTATGCATGGAAGTTAGACAACTCCCAATAGAAGCCTTTGCGTTGGAAAGTTAGACAACTCCAACTGGGAGTTAGACATCTCCCTTTGGAAGATCTTTATGTTGGAGTTACATATCTCCAACTAGAAAATAGGAATTGGAGTTAAACACCTTCCGGCGGATGGATGTTATTCATTGCAGGTAGACAACTCTCAATGGATAGATGAATTGAGTTGGAATTAGACAGCTCCAACTAGATGAATGTGATTGTGTTAGAACATAGAAGTTTCATAATAGAATTATAAATATATATATTTTAACCATATTGAAAATAAGAAGTAAAAATAATGTCTTTGACATTAAAAAAGACCCCCCGGGAGGAGAAAGAGGATCTTTTATCTCTCTCTCTCCTATGGTCACATGGTTCGACATAACATTACTCAATGATATGGGCCCTCGTAATTTTACAATGGGATGTTGGGACCTCGGTCTGAATATGAGTCTCCCTATGCAAGCTTTCTGAGCATCTGACTGTTATATTCTAAGAGTCTACAAAATGAGAATTGAACGCTGAGTAATATTATGGAGCTCATAGACAATCTCATTATTGTTTGTTAAGCTATGAGGCGTATCCTAATGTACAAAGTTTGGAAGCTCACATTACTAATGTCCCTTGTATATTTTGTGATATATATATATATATATATATATATAGTAAAAGAGGAACTTGACATTAGTGAACTGCAAATTGAATGAACAAACCCTCAACCTATAGGTGTCTTGCTTCTACTATAGCCATGCCTAGGCACCACGAAGCCCCCGACCCTTTTAGAACCCACAAATCACATACACATTGTAATTGTACCCATGTGGTTTTATCAACATTTTATCTTATTTTGGCACATGAAGAATATATTGAAAACTCTGCGCTACCACAATGCAAAATAAATAAGAATAATTGACTCTTTTGATGCCAATTAGTACGTTATCTCACAACAAATGCACACCTAAAAGAGAGTGTCAATCATGGAGAAATGTCACCTTGGGAAATGTGGCCAACAGCCTCATGAGCAAATATACACTCTAATAACCTTCCAGATAGGCAGGCAGTTAATTAGGTCAGTAAGTAGGTAGGTACACATTAGGCAGGTAAGTAGATAAGAGCACATTAAAGGGGAATTTCCAACGTAATTCTCTTGGTAGGTACGTACGTGGGTGGTAGGTAAGTATGTAGGTAAGTAGGTAGGTCCTGCCGCCATGGAATGATGAGGGACCGGGTTTAAGGCGGAGCTAGGTTAGATGGGTCTTAAATGGTTACTTTCTCCAACTAAGCCCCCTTCTCCTTGTACGAGATGGCTAGCAAATCCAAATTGAGGTCATATCCACTTTCCTCGTAATGTTTGGAACATGTATGCATATCTATTTTATTACTAAAATGAAGATTCCTCGTGCTTGTTAAATGGAGAGAGAGAGAGACACACACACACACACACATATATATAGTGTTGAGACAAAAGGTCCATCAAATGGTCATATACCCCCCCACCATTTATCTAGATTATTGAGCCTAGAATGGTTATCATGTTTTGAGCACGCACTTCAATCTTTGTTAAGCACTTGTCATTGTGGCATCTGTTCTTTGAGCCACACCAAACCACATACTACTAGTCAAATATAGATGTTCGATTGAGACAAGTAATCAAATTAGAAATGTCTATGTTATAGGCGCTCACAAAGGGCTAGGGCGAACCGACCCATACATTGGTACCTTACCGGATGTCTAGTGATGTCACATTCGAATGAATCGGCCCTCAACCTCATAGGGGGTCTTTTGTATTGGAGCCACTTCATCCACAATATGTAGGATGGTTGATTTTAAGTGAGTGCCACGAATCCCCAGCCGTTCGCCCTCCCCGGTAAGGTACGGATATATGGGTTGGTTTGCCCCAGCCCTCACAAAGCATGTTGGGGGAACCTCAAGGGGTAAGCATTTTCTAACCTAATATGTCATAACGCAATATTTCAAGGATTCTTCAACTTTGTTACAAAAGAGAAATTGTGAGGCATTATCAAAGGATCACATCCGTGTGAGTAAGAATAAGAGAATGCTTTGGGTCGTTTTATGACATGATAAAAGTAACAAAGAATCGTCAAATTCACAATTATTGTTATGTGATGAGAAACTTGACACTAGGATTGGTTGAGATCACGTATAATGTGGATCGGTGGAAAGGTACAAGCATAGCATGATATTGAAGTGATGAAAAACATAAAATTTAAATGTCACTTCAGATGTATTGGATGTTGTTCCAATTTGACGGGACAGCCGTGCAATGGCCAAATTTGTAAAGAAACAATTTTAACCAACCAATTGGCTTTGCTTGGTGGGTTCAAATTTTAAGTCGACCAATCATTTTTTCTCCTTCTTTTACTGCTTTATTTTTTCAAAATGTAAAAAAAAATCTCCCCATAAGGTCAACTGGGATATTGACCAATCAAGTTGATGTGGTGTATTATGGTTCGTAGATCTGATTAGTCGACCGGTCTAATAAGATTGACTATTGGTCCGAGACGACCTTAAACTACCGGATGATGGTGGAGGGATACCCAAATCTCAAGGAAGAGGTTGGCGGTTCGAATCCTGGCTGTGAAATCTCCTCTCTACCTGACGGAAAACTTGCCAGGTGGTCAACTGCCTCATGTGCTTTGGCGTTGGCCTGTCGGCCTTCTGTCTCCAAATAAAAATAAAAATAATAAGATTGACTATTGAGTTGGCGGGTGTGTTTACATGGGAATCTTATTGATCGTTTTAATTGTATAGGGGAATCTTTTTTACCCATGCTCCAATGAACACATTGCAAGGTCCATGTTCCATTTTTGAACATGACGGTGACAAACATGACGATGAAAACCTTGAATATAGAGGATAGCCATGCATAGAATTTCATGATCAAGGTTATGAAGAAGATAGATAATTTTAGTAGTTAAAATTTTAGCAAGAGTTGAGGGACGTTTGAGCTGCGGACAAATTTGTCATGGGATGCAATTTACCCCTAAATGCTCAAGATTTTTTCCACTACAATTTATAGATCGATTAAAAACTTTGATTTCTTGGTTTCATAATACATTTTACTCTTCTATGAAGTTGTGGATGAATATCTTTAGACAACATTACATGGTTATACACTGCTCAAAAAAATCTTCGTGCACTTCATAACTCCAATTTAAAATGATTTGACTTCAAGATTTCAAAAAATAATGACACAATTGCATTAAGGCTCCAAAATTGTCTAACCACTACGTGCTTTCCATCCATGAAAGTAGATAGTATCATAAACAAAAATTTATATGTATATGGGAGCTATAAAAAATATTTCTATTTTTTATTTACAAGAGAGTTACCAAAGAGACATAACTCACTTGAGAAATTATAGACAACAAACATGGCGCTTTTGTCAAGAAACTTAAGTTACAGAAACTTAGATAAGTTGCCCCCAACACATGATCCATCTCATTTTGCCTCAATCCATTCGAGATACCCCTTCCCATCCATGGCCTCAAAGTTGACATCAATAAATAAATAAATAAATATGGTCGTCTGGTTCCTTGGTCATAACATTATTCAGATCCATAACAATGTTCTGTGGGACTGACAATATTCCATGGAATATTCATGGATATTCCCCACATTCAATCCCAATGGTGGGGAATATTATGTGAAATATTGTCAATCCCACATAACACTGTTATGGACCTGAATAATGTTATGGTCATTCGAACGAGTTTAAGGATGCAATTTGCTGCAGTGGCTGCTGTGAACTTTCACTCGCATGCTTCATACCTGCAACGCTGCAAATCAGTGTTATAGCTTCACGTGCGAATGGGTACTAGAGCTGAGTAGTCAAGGTAAGATCTAACAGAGGCGAGCTTAAGAGTTTCCTTACGAGTTGCCTTGAGAGTTTCCTTGGTGCCTTCCTCACATGCATTCGACCTCCTTTCCACTCGGCCCCTCATCTCTCTAATCTTTGAATGCATTTATGGTCCACTCAGACTACTGTATGGCTTTGTGCCTTCTGTTTCCTTTTTCTAAGTCTAACTTGTGAGATTTCTACATGTGTGCATTGATGACCGGGGGTAAATTTAATGACGGGAAGTGCCATGTAATGGGTGCTTTAGGGGCTGGGGCGAACCAACCCATATATCGGTACCTTACCGGGGAGGGCAAACGGCTGGGGATTCGTGGCACTCACTTAAAATCAATCATCCTACATATCGTGGATGAAGTAGCTCCAATACAAAAAGACCCCCTATGAGGTTGAGGGCCGATTCATTCGAATGTGACATCACTAGACATCCGGTAAGGTACCAATGTATGGGTCGGTTCGCCCTGGCCTGCTTTAGGGGACTCCCTTTGTGCCTATCAATGATCATGTATGTATTAGGGCCCACTTCACACATGAGCGAAGGCCCGCGACCATTGCATTCTAAGTTCTCTCATTGGATGAAATGGTCGGGACCATCCAGGTTCATTTCACACTAGAAGGTGAAGGCCTAAGGGTCTCAAGAAATTATCATGGATGAAAAGTCTACACGGATTCTTACTATGAATAATGGTAGACTATGATTTTTTTTTCATGGTCCGTCGGAATTTGAGTTAGGCCGACCTCTAATAGGTAGGCCTGATGCAAATGTTGACAAACCATGTCAGTGGTATGGCCTTTAGATGAGAATCAAGGGCCCTCACAAATATATGGTCATTGGCCCTTGTATGTGAAGTGACCCTTATTTTCTCCCATTGTTGAGGCACACATTCTAAAAAAATTCCAACATCCAAGTAAGGAGCCAAACGTGTGGGTAAAGTGCCCTTAGAGCCCACTTGTTTATAAGGCTCTAGTGTATAACTCCATATCAAGGCCATCTGTCAATTATTACCTATAGTGGAAGCGCCATTTCTCGATCAGGACCCCATCGGCAATATTGATTAGGCTAGGACTGAATTTCGATTAGGCTGGAACCAACTGTGCCATGACACATATCCTAGTTTTGAGTGCTAAAGTGAGGAGGAATGAGCGGTTAAAATGAGTAGTTACGGCATACTCTAGACATTGGCAATATGTTTTAGGTCAACTTTCGACTTCAGATTTCACAATAATTTCAATTCAAAGGATAAAGTTACTGAAAATTTTGCAGTCCTCCTGATTTCTATCTTCCTACACGGGAAAGAAATGTGCCACCTCATACTTCTCCAAATCTGGCGCACAATCTCTTTAGTGATTAATTATGGGTGCCTCTCCCTCTAATTGCTCATGAAGTTGCTGACTCGATTTTCCATGAGGCTGCAACGAATGGAGTTTAACTTGTAAGTTAAGTTAGCCTTTGTAAAGGCAAGCAGGTGCCATCTCAAGTTGAGTGTCAACAAGTCTTTAAGAAATCATTAGTTTAAGAAACCCCATGCCTGATGATGCAAGGCCTGGCTCGTCTGGTTGTATTCTCCTGCAAGCAACCACAAGTCAAGACTGTCAAATTTAGCTCTCCGGGCCCAATGTCCTTCTAGCCTTCATACTGCACACCCATGGCTTTATCGGTATGCATACACAAGATTCTCTTTCCATGGCAAGATTAGCAACGGCATTTAATCTTCGGTAAGGAATATCTGGATCCAGTTACACTGTAGTGATCATTTGGTACTGTGTGCATCATCGAATCCATCCATGTTTGCGGCCTTTGCTTGATCTTCACAGATCATCTTGATGTTCTCAGATCATCTCGATGTTCGTAAGTTTCATTGGCTTTTACTAGGCTGACTGTTTACATGATAGAGCTCTATTTATGGGCACTCCAATCTCTTGTGCGATGCAGCTCACTCCCAAAGGCTGCGATGGTAATCAGAAAAGTGCAAACTGTGAGTTCCAACCGGTGTGAATTCTAAAGAGGTCAATGGAGGCGCTCCCACTACCAACACATCCATTGATTCACCGACTTATCCAACATGCCCCACTACCAACATATGAGTCGTAGGCGATCGTCTTGTGTCGGTGAACGAAACATGCAAATCTAGCACTATGGTATGTTACAAAGATTCTAGTGACACATGACAATTGTCTGTTTGAGACTCATGCTTGTAGTGTCCATTGACTCACAACTGTTCTTAGTCATATATGCACGTTCTTGGTGTTCGGAGGGGGTCGATTGAACACCATCCCTTCATATTCAATATTGAAACTTGAGAAATTTTCAAAATCGAGTTGCCCGAGGTTTTATCTTGGATCAATGCTAGAACTTTGACACAAGAATATAAGGAGCTCCCAAAATATAATGGAGGACCACTACAAGCATATGAAACATGGGTAATTTTTCCGTGTCACTAGTTTTTTTCCCTATGTCATTTCAAGAAAATTAGTGCATGCTCTAAGGTGCTTGTAGAGTGATTCAAAAAAATTACATAGAAAATTGTTAGTGAATAGTGCCAGGATGGATAATTCCGGTACTTCCAGTGAAGAGTGCTGCTATGAATAATATTTTTAGCGAATAGTGTTGAGATGAATAGTTTTTCTTAGGATTTTTGGTGGCACTAATTTCTTAGCGTAAAGAAAATTTAGAACCACCTTCATTAATTTCTCACACGCACTACACCTTGACCTCCGTAATGTCACTCCCTCTCTTATGTCCCGAAACCCTAGGGAACGGATGTGCTTAGTTTAAATCTCCCTCCTTGTTGTCACATTTCCCTCCCATATATTAGAGATTTTGACATTAAACTAATCCACCAAAGAATTCAAACCACACACACTTGCACACATCACATTGTCATCATTGTTACTATTGCAATGTTGAGTTTGAGTTCTTCCGTAATGTCACATGCTATAACTTTCTATTATCATGCATCCATGTTCACACTGCAAACCTCCTTAATTTCACGTGCACTTTGGTTGCCACAACACGTGATATTAGGGAGGTTCAAGTGTATTCGCCCTCTCTCACTAATTGGGATAACCAGTGCAGACTTTGCTTTCCAAAACCTAAACATATTGCATATCAAAAGAGGGGGCCAAAACCTCCTGGAAGTAACCACTGTAATCAAGCCAGGGTTGTGCACCTTGCTTGAAGTTGCTTGGCCAGCGCCTCAGAACAGCCTTGCTGACCCTGCCAGTTTAGGGCCACTTCACACACGAGCCAAGAGCCGTGACCATGAAATTGTGAGAGCCCAAAAGAAAGTGTCTGAAGGCCGTCCCAACACACCTCCAAAAACATGTAGTGTGGTCACAGACCCTCAAGTGTGGTGTGAAGTCACATGTGACCGGGCCCTCAACCAAACGCCATTTCAATGAATTTCTATTCATGCGGGTCCTCACACATGACAAAATAGAATAAATCAACGGTTGTGAGCGTTCGGGGTGCCATGGTCTCCCGGGTTTCGTGTTAGGCCTACCTCCAAGAGGGTGGTTTTTGAAAATAGTCCAAGTGACCATGAAACATGATCCATTCGATGCCATGTAGACTTTACATCCATCTTGCCTTCACATACTCCGTTCGTCCCTCAAGCGCAGTGTGAAGCGAACTTGGACCGGCTCCGCCTTTTCCACCAATGAGAGTGCTTGAAGTGTAATGGTCATGGGCTCTCAGTCTCATGTGTGAAGTGGCCCTTAGACGTCGTTCTATATTGATCAGAGGCCTGCCAAAACAGACACAATTTCTACATACGAGCTGGCCGTTGCCAACACAGCCGTTGTAAACTTTCACGTACAAGTATATGGAATACTATAGAAAGCTGCACAAAAAGACCATGTACAAAGTCTATAGCCTGCCTCAACAACAGATTTCCAGGCAACTCAGCCAACCAGAAGTTGCCACGACACAGTCTTAGAAGCTGCATGTATAAGTGGCTAAGCCGCCACATATAATTATATTTAGCGCTGCGGTTCATATTTAGCTTGAGTGAGTAAGCTAATACACTGGGGAGGATAAGAGGCATTGATGGAGAGTGGAGAGATTCTTTGAGCTTCACTTGGAACAGGGAGCTCTTTCTCAGGCATGGTAACCACATGAGACAGTTGAAACCCCAATTAGCAACACTAGAGTGGAATATACATTCGTGTGCGACTGTAGAATTGTGGGGATCGTGCATGCCGCAGATGAGACGACTCATCAGGCTCCAGGATAATATTGACCTGCTGATGGTGTTGGGTAGTTGAGTCCGAGATCAGATGGCAAATTTGGCCACCAAACACTGGCCTGTTGTGATGCCGTCCACTCGGGGACTTGATTGAGATTCCTCCTAAGTTAGTAGCTGCTGACTCTTGCGGCGTTCGTCCTACTTTGCAAGACACCATCGAATGCTGGTGAGGTAGACGCGTGTTGTTATTTTATTTTGGACACTTTTCTCCCTTCCAATGTCTGGGGAGATTTTTGGGCATAATCGGTTGAGGTCCCAGTTACATGTTGACATCTTTCGGTTTTTCTTTATTAATTTGAGGTAATATTCTACAATCTCCTCTAACATAATGGGTAATTTTCCTGAAGCCTTGAATTTGAACCAGTGACTTCTCAAAGTCAACCGGTTTGTCTGTAACTACCAGTCGGTTCTCCTTGTTCATTGCTCCCTTCACCCACGTCTCATAGGATATGAAACACACAATTACTGCAAATTGATTAGCATATCCACATCGTGCATGTAGCCATTTGCCTCATCATAATTTTCAAAATTCATATGTATATCTTATTCATTATCAAAGTGAAGATTCTTGTGCTCATTAAATGGTCATATAGTTGCCCCCAATTGTGTTGGCTATTGAACCAAGAATGGTCAGCATATTTTGAGCATAGTCCAATCTCTTTCAAACACATGTCCTTTTGGTGTCTGTTCTTAGATCCACACACCACATACCACTCGAATATAGGTGGCCATATTATCGCTATGTTCAATTTTAAGCACGTGTACGTACTTAGGATGAGATTCCATGTAGGCCGCTACCCACTAGATTCTAGAAAATAGTGGGTTACATGTGTTTGCATGCAGTTAAGCACAAGCCATTATCCAACCACATTTTGGCAGGCTGCTAGAATGTGGGGGGCTGTGGATACGGACTGCTAGACTTCCATGCGCCCCACTAAATAATCTTTAACCTATAAGTGCCGGTTACCAACGGATTGAAGACCCATTGTAGAAAGAGGAGGTCAGTAGCTGGGCCCGGAGTTGAGAAGATGGGAGTAGCTAGTCGCCACATACGAACCCTACCCCACCAAATTCCCTCTACATTTGGGCGGGTTTGTCCTTATTTGCACTAGAATTTGGTGGGCTAGTGGCCTACACGGAAACTCACCCTTACCAGTCCTGCTTCCAATATGCCCGGGGTATGTTGCCTATGGTTATGGTGTGCATGCTCTTAAGGGCTGCCACTTTACACTAGAGCTTGAGAGCCCTTGACCTTTGATAGACATATTATGTGGTTGATCGAGAAGCTTCAAACGGTCCAAGTTCACTTTACACAAGACCCTGAGGGCCTAGGGGGACCAAAGAAATTCGAATGGATGAAAAATCTAGATGGTATCCTACATTGCACCAAATGCTTAGTGGATATTGTGTTAGGCCTAGTTAGAGTGTTGGATTCGACTCAAAACTAGGGGCCATTGCAAACAATTAAAATGTCATTGGCTCCTAGAAATATTATATTGTAATGGTGGGGTCCCGGACTACCTACTATTTTGGATTAACCAAAAAATACGTTGCGGTCCCTCAACATGGCCCACTTTAACTTTCTATTTACCACGGTACGACATTTGGATGATTTAAGGGTCCTTTGAGTTTCACGGTCACGGCTCTTTGGTCCATTTGTAAAAGCTGTCCTAAGTTATATTTCTCTAAAGCTTTGAAGTCTAAAATATGTTTGATTGAATAACACAACTTAGGCCACTTTACATTAAGGACGTAAGTGGGCCTTAAACATACACTTTTAGCTCTACATCTACTGCTCGTAGGCTATGAAATACACACAATCAATGTGAGATGATTTGCAAACCCAAATCAAGGCTGTAGCCACTTTTCAAATAATATTCATAACTCATGTGAATATCTTATTCATTAATCAAAGTGAAGATTCTTGTGCTCATTAAATGGTCATATAGTTGCCCCTAATTATGTTGATTATTGAACTTAGAATGATTGGCATATTTTTGAGCACGTAGTTCAATATCTTTAATACACATGTCTTTGCAATATCCATTCTTAGAGCACACCACACCACACCACAAACCACTCAAATAATATAGGTGTATGATTAAGAATTGTAACCAAATTTTGCAAGTCTACTTTTTAATTGCAGGCCGTTGACATCTACATTCACAACCAAGAAGTAGGGGTCCATTAATTAGACAAGATTAACTCTGCATGTGTAATGTACACTCTAACCTCCCTAATATCATGCTTGTGGCAAACCAAAGTGCATGTGATATTAAGGAGGTCCGTAGTGTTAACATGGATGCATGATGATAGAGAATTAGTGTAGCATGTGACATTATGGAATAACACAAAGTCAACATTGCAATAATGACAATGATGACAATGTGATGCATGCGAGTGTGTGGTGTGAATTCTTTTGGCGGATTATTTTAATGTCAACCCATGATATATGAGAAGGAAATGTGACAACAAGGAGGGAGATTTAAACTGCGTACATCCGTTCCCTAGGGTTTTGATATGTTAGAGAGGGAGTGACATTACAAAGGTTGACATTATGGAGGTTAGGGCGTATGTGTTATCTTCTAACTTAGTAGAACTTTCTCTTATAGAATTGTGAGTATTACTAGATTAATTTGGGGTCATGAAATAATTATGGTGTCAAATCATCTTCAAAAGACATTCTCCATACCAAAAGACAACTACCCAATGTTTCCACTGGATGAATGAGACATACGTATGGTAGGTCCGAGATGACCCCTAAACTACCGGATGATAGTGGAGAGGTACCCAAACCGAACGGAGTAGTTGGCGGTTCAAATCTTGACTGTGAAATCGTCTCTCTACTTGATGGAAAAACTAGCCAGGTGGTCAAGCGCCTTCTGTGTTCCAAAAAAGAAAAAAAGAAAACATATGTATGTAGTAATTTCATGGCAGTTGATAAATTTAGCTCCAACCTTCAATTGGATTTCTATTCACTTGCTAAAAGGATGTAATACTTGTAATCAAATGGAAATTTTCAAGTTTTCAAGTTCTTAAATTCTCATATAGAGAGAGGGCTCAAACAATTATGTTGGTTTTTTTGTATTTGTAAAGTGATCAACATGGCGATCACCACTTAGAGCAAAGAATCTATTTAGATTACAAACGTAAACTTATCCTCATACACACTAACACATCAGACCTCCCCGATGGTAAACAACAAGCTCACTTAGCCCCAAGGTGAACCTATAAAGGCCCAAATATCTCCATGTCCACCATGCATAACAAGTTTATGTCCCAGTTGTTTAGTACTTGTTACTACATTGATTATCCCAATTAGTACATATGATACTAATTCCTGAAACACACACTATTTTGTCAAGTCTCAAAGCTGGTGAAGGCTGAACTTTTTATTGGGAGAGACTGTTGATATAGCAAAGAATGGGGTCCACCCCCTCTTGTTACCGAGGTGGAAACTATTGGCTCAAATTGATACTAAATTCATGAATATTTTCTCATTTACCATACATTGCAAAGACAATCACTGCATGTTCTAAGATGTTTATAGAGTGATAAAAAAAATTATATGCAAAAGTGAATATTGCCGTTACTTTCAGTCAATAATGTTGATATGCATAATATTTTTAGTGGATAGTGCTGAGATGTCCAATGCTTACAATATCTTTTGGTGGCACTAATTTCATAGCACAAAGAAATTTAGTATCACCTTCACTAATTTCCCACTCTCACTACTAGCCCTCCTACTAATTGGGACAATCAATGTAGTATAGAGTCTACTCTTAAAAGAGGATAGTAGCCTACGTGCAAATGAGGCTCTTAATTCATGCTTGCTTTGTCATGATCCAATGTATGTATGTATCTATCTAACTATCTACAATAATACCTATTATTATTTATTTGATTTTTGTATTTGCAATTTCATTTATTTTCTCAAGATAGTACATGAGAAAAAAATGGCTAAGATAAGCAAACCTAGTTCTATTTCTTTTCTTAATGGAGCACCTATAATTGAGTGGTGTGTGATTAGGTGTGGATCTAAGTACAGACACCAATGAAATTTGCTTCATTCAAAAGAGATAAAATTATGTGCTTAAAATTTGTAAAGTTCAATAGTCAAACATATGATGTGGAGAGAATCTATATGATCATTTGAGAAGGAAGAGAATCTACACTAAATGATAATGAATAAGATATTCACATGAGCTCCATAACCATAATCATGACTCGGACAATGAACATGACCTTGCTATGAATTCACTACACCGATTATCCCAATTAGTGTGTGTTATTATTGAGAGTTATGCAATGCTATAACTATTTAACAAGAATGTTACTTTTTACCAAGCAAATTTATTTATGTTCTATAATGTCCAACCAACCTATGAAACTTTCGTTAGGAAAAAATGAACTCCTGAGTAAAATGTTATTGCATTGCGTAATTCCAAGTAATAACACACACTAATTGGGATAATCGGTGTAGTCATCCCTTAGGAATCTCTTGTGTTCAATATCCTAGGGTTTAGGGTTTTTAGGTTTTAGGTTTAAGGAAAGTGGACTCATCTGACCAAATAACCATTTAACGAGAGAGAGGGGGGGGGTGCCACGTAAGCTCCTGATAGCGCCACGGTGGCAATTTCAAGGTTTCTTTTGTAGATTATCCAGATTATCCATTTGCCCGTCTTCGGAACTCACGAGTCTGTCTCCTCCGAAGGCTCAAACGCTTCGTCGGATTGCAAACCCTGCCCCTGCGACATCCAAATCTCTAGGGTTTCACAAATTGCACATCGCCTTGCCGTGACAGGAGCCATGGCGCTGCTGCAGACCTCGGCGCTGCTGGTTCCCGGGGCATCTCCTGCTGCGGCGGCACCTCGAGCCGCACTGCATTGCGGCAATTTGAGGACCGTGTTCGTGAACCGCAGGGTAGGCAGGGTTTCGCTTAGCCGGCAGCTGGGGACGCAGAATGGCTCTCGCGTGTCAGCGTGGTTCAAATTTGGCAGCAACGGAGTGGACTCTGAGAGCGCAGGGATTTACGGGAGCCAGAAGCGTGACGACTTCGACAGAGATGATGTGGAGCAGGTTTGAATTTCCCTTTCCTTGCAACTTATTAGCAGTCGTTCGTGAGGTCTCTGAAATTGAAGAAACATGTGGGTGCGATGTAATTCTGTGGGTCATTTTGGATTTCTGTTTACAGTTGGCAGCATTCATTCTCTTCATAATGAATTTGTCGCTTGAGAATGCTTTTTTTGCGCTTCCTTCATCTGGCTGCCTGCGGATAGATTAAATTTGATGTGTTTAGCTCAGTTCATGTTAGTTGGAGAATGCTAAAACAACAATTTGTCTAAGTTTCTCCCTTGTAAGTTATTACCTCGAGGCGTGCACTCAATGTAGAGGGTCAAACGAACGTAAGTGCGTACTTTTGACCCTCCTTTGTACATTTACAACTGATATGAAAATAATATGTACATGTTGAAACTTATGCAAATTCTATGTGGAAGAAATTTTGTATCCATTACGTGTGGTCATTTTTTTCTTCCATAATCCTTTAAAGGAGACATTTCAGTTCAAACCTTCACCCAAGTTTTGAAGGCCACTTTCATGCTATTTGGTTGAATTTTTCTCAGATGGAAGTATTGCAAGTAATGAAATAATATCCAAAATCTTGGACCCTAAAATTGAGATTTTTCCATCTACATTAGGGCACCCCTGGGGTTATTAGCATTCATCCGTGAAGTCTATTAAATTGAGGAAATGTGTACTTGCGATAATTCTGTATGGGAAAGTTTGAATTGAATTTGTTTGGGCAGCATTCATTCTTTATAACGAATTGTCATCTGAGAAAGCTGTTTCCATTCCTTCTTCTGGCTGCCTGCGGATTGATTAACTTGATGCATTTGGCTCACTTTTCATTAGTTGGAGAATGTGAGCACAACTGTTTCTTTAAGTGACCACAGAATAGAATATGCTCCTTTGAGAGGTTCCCTATTAGGTTGTCGTGAATACAATGTGGATGCTGAGCTATGCACACTGTCTCAGAGCTGAAACTCAAGGGGGTTGATTCCAAGATTGTTCGATGGGAACATGCTAACTTTTAATTGCTGATTGTTTCAGGGTCAAGCCGCACCACCCAGTTAAGAGAATTAGCTAACTTACGAGTTAGTGAAGATTAGCTAACCAAAATTCTAGCTAACTAAAATCATGGCCGCACCACCTAGTTAGGAGAGTTAGCTAACAATGTGAGTTAGTGAAATCAACTAACTCATATGCTAGCTAACCAATTGCAAGGCCCCACATCCCGGTTACACTAATTTAAGAGAGGAGCTAAGGTTGACCGGCCAAAGTTTTGAACATGACACTAATTATGATACATTATAATTATGTGGCCCACACCATTTGTGTTTCATATGATTATAATAAAATGAAAACGTTTTTCTAAATTAGGACATTGAAAATGACATTTAGTACTATTTTATTTTTTAAATGTATGCTAATTTAGGACGATGTAAGAAATAGTGTGGTCCACCTTGTAGCAAAATGGAGAAGAGATGGGGAAAAGAAAAGGCAGGCATTCAAGAAAAAAAATTGGGCCACTCATTTGTAAAAGTTAGCTAGCATTAGGGGTATGGATGAGTTAAGATTTCTTCACAAAACCGAGGTCCCAAAACCTAGCTAACTTCTAGTTTGTTAAGTTTTATTTAAACCTCAAGTTTAACTAGGTGTTGCAGCCGTGAGATACATTAGCTCTTATACATGTTAGCTACCTCATATGTTAGCTAATTCTCTTAACCGGGCAGTGTGGGCAAAATATAACTAGTTGGAGTGGTTACTTACTCTAACCGGAGCCTAAGATGGAATGGTTACTCTAACTGGGATGTGCGGCTAGAGCCTAAGATGGAAGGTTTAGTGTATGAGCACTGGAATGTAACAACGTGACAGGAACCTGCTACTTACAGGATTTTTTTCTTAGGGCACTCATCAGGGTGAAAAACCTAAGGAATGATTTCGTCTCTTGCAAGTCTGAACTGAAGGAACGCATTGTGGTGTCATTTCCAACGCAGTACTTCAACTACATGGGCATGCTGGCTACTGAAGGCACGTATGACAAGATGAACTTGTTGCTGGATCAAGGTATTCACCCTGTGGACATCCTTCTGTTAATGGCTTCGTCTGAGGGAGATGACCCCAAGGTGGAGGAGCTCCTCAAAGCTGGAGCTCGAAGTGATGTGAAGAATCTAGAGGGCAAGACTGCAGTTGATCTTGCAGCAAATGAGAAAATCCAGCAGCTGCTCTCAAGTAGCTTTAAAGCAAACGTTTGATTCCTGCTTAACCTGTTTCTGGTAGTAGCTGGTCAGTAAATCAGGTGCTAGTTCATTCCATCAATTTTAGTAAATCTCAGAGAAACAACACATTGCCCTTTTTCTCTAGAGCCTTGTCATCTGGTTGAATTGTACTTTGCCTCTCAACAATTTTGCTATCTTGGAAACATGTACATTAGTATGCATCTGGCATGGTGAATCCACCTTGATCAGTGGAGTATCTGGTCTCAATATACGAATCTCCTTGAAATATGTGTGCCTTATGTGGTCACTTTATTGAATTGGACACACATGTTTGAGTCGTATATGGAAAGGTTTATTATTTTGAATGGACGCCAAGAAGACGCATGCTACAATGATATTGGACTATGTACTCAAAATATGTTTTATTATTCTAGGTTCAGTTGGTGAAGCAATTGGGAAGGTCTATGTGATCACTTACGGAGAGAGAGCATAGGAGCTCAACTTGGCTATGCACTGACTGCGTTGATGCACAAAATGACTTTTGATTTGTTGCACACATGGCTTTAAATCTCACATTGTTTAGCTTACGAAGTGTAGAGAAGCACTAGGTTTATGGACCAGTGCCCCAGTGATTCAATGAAAGGAGTCAACAGCAACAAATGGTAGATCAACTTTATTTCATCTGATAGAACACAAGGTTGCATTCATGCATGCAGATGCTATGAATGACTCGATGATCATAACCTCAACATCATGACTCTTTATTAATATTTCTCTATATGTAAGTTGCATGCGGCAATATGAGTCCACAGGAACACCATCGGCAGAAAATTATTGTAGAATGTTATAATGTGTGATGTGGTGGTGGCTGCGGCCAACGGTTGTGCACCCAGCTGGTAATCTAGGGAGCCTGGCCATTTGCATTCGCTGGTGGATAGTATTCACAGACTGTGTAGGAAATGCCATTGCTGCTGCACTGCACGTTGTAACAACCTGTGCTTAATGTCTGTGCCGATACCATCTGTGAGTATTCGTGGTGGTGGTGTTCATCATCATCGCCACCGTCACCTCCCTCACCACCGTCACCTCCCTCGCCGCCCTTGCCGTCGTCCTCACCGTCCCCACCGTCCCCGCCGTCACCTCCGTCACCACCGTCACCATCCTCGTCGTCTCCACCGTCCCCACCGTCCCCACCGTCTCCACCGTCCCCACCATCGCTGTCCCCACGGTGTTCCTCTTCCTCATGGTGATGGTGATGGTGTTCCTCTTCCTCATGGTGATGGCGTTCCTCTTCCTCATGGTGATGGCGATGGTGATGGTGATCGTGTTCCTCTTCCTCATGGTCGCCTTCGCCATCCTTTCCCAATATAACCTTGCCATGATCTCCATTGCCAGAACTAGCAAAGCCAGCTTTAGCCCAGTACCCGGTAGCGTCCCGAGGATTGGCCTGAAGGTTGGCAACACACCAGGAGTTCTGACCGTATAATTTGCCAGCCGATTTTGTGTTCATGCCCTCACTGGAACATGCGAGCAAGCTTGTACACTGTTGTTCCGCGGCAGATTTCGCGATCTCAACGAGACTCTCGTTCCACACGAGACTTTTGACACCCGCGGCAGAGCGGACCTCATTGTGGGCGTCCAAGAAAGCTTGAGCTTCGACACTGAGCTGCACTTCATGAGCTCCAGCAGATCCAGGCCACTGCGCCATTACGGCACATACAACAACTGCCAAGTAAATTGCCAAATTCATTTTCCACGCCATGTGGACCGGGATCGATCGGGGATCGACCACAACACTGCTGGGAAAATGATCACAGCTACCCAGCACCTAGCTGCACCACTGGTGATCACTGGACTTGTGTTTCTGTGATCCTCTGCTGCTGAAACTGGAGATGCAATGTCATTATATAGTATCAGGATAGTTTCTGAAAGCAGGCATCATCTTCATGAGCTCAGTACCTACTGATGTTGATATAACTTCCACCGGCCGTGCGGGTACATTACAGCTTCCCATCTCCTTCCAGTGAGAGACAGAAGAAGCAAAAGCAAGCAATCTATTAAAAATTACAACACCATTGCTGTGATGCTATGTCAATGGTTGACATTTCTACACTAGCTTGGATCACGCTGTTGGATCTACTGTATCCAGAATTCTTCCAAGTAGTGTAGTGCATTTATTCCAAGTATAGTGCATTCATTCCAAGTATACTGCATGACCTTTCCTGTTTGGGCTATCATGCTCCCATCATGCTGCACTGATCTACACAGGTCAATTCTCGACTTTTCAGAAGAGGTGATGTGCTCTTTAGTGCTCATAGGCATTGCATCTCCCTTGTTGCAAATCCACAGAAATGTCACGGCCTTTCATCTAGGTCCAGAGCTGCTGGCATGACAGAGAGCCGTGGCTTGTACTCATGTCGGCACAAATCATGAGCACCAATGAATGGGGAGAATCGACCACTAGTTACAGATTAACCGGTTGAGTTTGAGAAATAACTGGTTGAAGTTCAAGACTTGAGGAAAATTACCCATCATTTTATAGGAGTCTATGGAATATACCTCAAGTTAATAAAGAAAAAACCGAAACATGTCAACATGTAGCTGGTTGGGCTTGGAAACACTAGGATCTTGACCAATTATGCCCAGTAATCTCTCTGGGCACTGATGATCACTGCTAATGGTCCTTAAAAGTTCATCGCATCTGGCCCAATATCTAGGTTTTGGATAGATGTGCCACTTTCAATAATGTACCATCTAACATCATCCTAGATATTGGACAGAGATAATGAACTTTAGGGCCCTTTTGAGCACAGTTAAGTTGTCTAAGATGTGGTTTGGTGTTCCATAAGGCATCCATAAAATGCTACCTCTATTTGGGGGGGGGGGGGAGGGGGGATAGGGACACATGACCTAAGTGGCTCTTGCCCTACTTTTCGGACATTGCTCTGACATGCCAGTTGTTGAGGCTAAATGGGGGTCTTGCTAGCACATAGTCGTAGTTGCCACGATTGAGTGGACCTGCATCTATGTTTGGAGCTTGGAGAAATTCTCTAGCAATATGGTTTAGGTGTTGAACTAAGATAACATGGGCAATTCGACAGAATGGGTAAAAATGTGGAGAGGAGAGGTGAAATGATGCCTGAATTCATCACACGGAACTGTTTGGGTACTTGCCACACCTGGGTTGTAGAGGCTATTGCCCACACCCCTTCAACCTTAGCTTCCGCACAACCACTCTAGGTCATGCTCAATGTTCTAATTTATGCTAGAAATATTTATTTTTAGCCAAATGAAAAAGACTTTATTTCATTGACAATAAACATACAAGGTCACTAGGACTAGTATAAGAGAGAGGGACACCTTAGTTTGGTGCATGCGATGAAACCTTTACAACCCCAAGATGGGTGACAAGACCCCTAAGCATGATCAACAATTCAAACAACATAAGGAGCATTGATATTCCTAGTGTTTATAGCAGGGAGTGCAAAGCTTGGTGCCTTTATGGTAGGAGGCTAATTGGAATTAATGTAAACTATGTTTTATGTAAATCTAGACTTATTGATGAATTATGGACATAGTGAAATTTTATATGTGCACTTCTATTGGCGGACCCTATGATAGAAATGACAACAACTAATCCTAGATGTGAATGGCATCTCTTGTTGTAGCATCATGTGTTAGTTGCATGCACACTGTGTTATTTGTGAAAAATAACACATGTAGAGGGAACACTTGACCATATTGTTTCTCAAAGTATGTGAAATTGAGGTTTTCATCATATTCTTCTAGTTTCTTCCTCCAAATAATTTGTTTTGAATATGCAACTATGAAAATACCTCTTAGATGCATTTTAATTTTGTACAAGTCTTTTGTCCATATTTACTTAAATCCTGGTTAATGTGTGGAGGGCAACACAAAGGGCATAGGAGGAGCCTCATTTTCTCACCTGATTGCCTTGGGCGGGTCTTTGCCTAGGTTTTGCTACCCTTTAGGGTTGGGCATTGTAACATTCTCTTTTCATATTGGCCAATAGACGACCCAAGTCCCAGAGATTGTTGTGGCACCTGTTCCGACTCCTATAAGAAAAAATTTGTGCACATCAACCTCCATATTCTAGCAAAATCGCACATTTTGCTACTATTTCAAGATATTTGTGCATGATGCAACCCTCCATACAACAAAAACCCCAAAAAGTGAAGTCATTTTTGGCTTCTTAGAGGGTTCAGGGGTTAATTAATCCTATCACGTGACAAACAACGTGGGTGTAGTTGTAGGCTACTTGTTATATGGTATGCGAACCTATTGTGAACATTTCCAACTCCACAAACAATTTTGGCCATTGCGTTGAATCAAGAATTGTCTCTTCTAGTTAACACTTGCAAATCATGAAGATTGTCATTTTAAGTTTCAAAATAGAATTTGAAATGCAAAGTTTATAAGAGATGAAAGTGGATATTCTCTTTCTCTTTACGCATTCATGTAGACCTCCCAAATGTGTCAAACATTCGATTTAGAAAGGTATCCTTATTTTGAATACATATTCCAATCTCGTCGTAACACATGTTTTTTCAGTGTCTTTTCTTAACTACAAGCCTTACCATATATGACTTAGATAGGTGTCCGATTGGGAAGAATAAGCCACATAGGGCCCAAAGACATTATATAATTACTACACAACCAAGGTGATTTAAGCCCATTCTATGAAAATCAAATCTATTGCAGGTTATAATAGTGGTTTAAGCTGGCAAATTGATAGCCCAAGAAGTAATGTGACTGCCAATTCTAACAATTTACATACACCGATATGTGCAATTAGGCCGCCCCACACTAATATATCCACATTCCGAACTATTTTGAATATTTGTTGCCACATAATTTTTGTTGTTTGACTGTGGTCACTATGCGGATGAATAAAGGAAGTTATAAAATTTTATAATCTGAATTTGACCCAAGGTAATTTGCATGGGTGAAGAGGCAACCAATTTGCAAAGGCAACCCAATTGCACATATCAGTGTAGTGTTCAGTGCTCTTCATGAGCCCCTCTTTGCAACTGTTCTGGGCGACAGAGCTGTCATGTTGTAAAGTGGAACACCAGGCGCTGAAACAATTATCACCATAATCTACAATTGAAAACTCTGGAACGAGTAAATTGGTGTAAGCTCCAACAAGTATAATTATAAAAGTCTCAAGATCGATAACACAGTTGACACCTATTTTGAGTGGCCTGCATCGATTAAGACCTGAATAACACAAGTGATGCACATGTTCTCAACTGAATTGGCACTGTTGATAGCAAACCAAACATATTTACGATTGACCCACCTATCAGTGCATGTTTCAAAAGTGTGCAGAATTGAACTGAGGTCAGCAAACAGCTGCACGAGATCGACTTGGGTTGCGTATCTCTGACACCTCATGGAAAGTCTTGGATGCAATATATTGAGAATCTGTTGGGCCACAATTGGAAACCTCACAACAATGCAAGAATGTGGAAATTGTATTCTGGCATGGTACTGGTAAGACAAACCTCTGTTGATAAAAATACACCTATCTGCAAAGAGTTGTTGAATCAATTCTTGAAGAATATATCTGCCGCTTGGTCGGGGAAAAATTGCAAATATAGGTAGGCCACTGCAATCAGCAACATATACCAGAGTTAGATATCAATGACAAGTTCAACAGACCCTTTATAAGTTGAGATCTTGCTGGTAATGCAGGTCGCCAAACACACTCAACTGGCAATTATACTTCCACCATCTACCTGTGAGCTCACCTGAAAAAAATCTGCTTATATGGGACAGGTGTGTGAAGTTGGCTAAGGTGGGGAAACTTACACACAAGAAGGGTGCCGAGTACAACTGAAAATTGTTGTTGGATGGTAACCAGACCAACTTTCCCTGCATCTTTCAGATCTCTTGGACCCTCCTTCTCAAAAGTACCTGGTCAGACGTAACATGTTATTTCACAATCTGTTGATATCAAATGCATGCACAGGATTTTCCACAGAGTAGCCGCATGCAACTGGGAGATACTTTCTGAGACAATGACTCTCAACAATTTGCAAGCTAGTGCAACTTGGTGTGTGTAGATCCAGGATTTTTCCTGTATAGAAGAAAAATGCACCAAAATGAAACAGCAGATGATTTGCAACCTGTACCTGGCTCAACCTTCTGCAAACCATTCAGAAGGTAGGCTACATTTTGGAATCCTGCTTTCTCCAGCTTGTCAGCAGCTGTTCCTGACCTATGATTCATTGACACGCCATGTCGTATCATAAGCCGAGTTTCTACGGCATTTGATTGAAAATTCAAGCATGCAAGGGTAGACCACAAAAGTGTTGTAAGACGCTCAGAATATATAAGGGACTTTCCCGGGATAAACACCGTGAGGTATTTCATATTGGTTTTTTAAAATGGACGGTTCACATGTGCGGGATCACAATCAGCGGCCATGATGATGATTGAAGGCACTAGACGCTTTGATCTTGAAAATTCTTGAGAAATCCTGATGTATTGAAGAAAAAGAAGGTCCACAGGTTCCTTGCTTTGTTTTGACGTTTGATGAGATCTTATCAGGGAACTCTCATGGCGTGAAATTCCACTCAGTAACCCACCCGGGCAAAACACTAAAAAAATTTACAAGGTTTTTACGAGCCGAATAATCTGTACATATTGGAGAGAAATTCTAACCATCCTTGGACTTCTTCCAGCAATCAACCCACTCATGATATGATACAGAAACATCAGTCACTGGGAAAATTATGACATGCTGACCTTGCATGTTGGGAGAGGAATGCGCAGTGAGATCCACACATTAGGTGCATGAAGACACTAAGAATGGAAGAGGAAACGGTAGAAACCGAGGGACATCGAGGAAGATCAGAAAAGGAAATGTGACTGGCTCCTAACCTTAAGCCTTCCTGACAGACAATGAGGATCTTGTCATCCTTCTTGAACCGCTTCTCTACGGTGGAAACAAAGTCATTGTTCTCCTTGGTAAATGCTACTCCATAAAAGGTTCCCGCAAAGCTGTTGTGAGCAAACTTCTTCAGAAGGGTACCTGCGGTCAGTAGAGACCTTCAGTACCATCCACACTATTTTAAACATCAACGTTCAAATCAAAAGAGCCAGGTTCAGGAGAAGCTCAGCCCCACATTCAAGCCCCCAAATTCCAACAGCTCTCTTCTGCAAGTGGCTCTGGCCCAAACTCTGTAGCATGAGGGAATTTTGAGAAATCTACCACAGGGAAAACATGTCATAAATTGCCCAAAGTTCCTTGTGTAGGTTGTCTACACCAAATAACTCGTTTGGCTCTATATATCATTGTAAGTAATGATGTTCAAACAACATTTACAGATAATGGTAGTCACAAAATAAGAATAAAAAGAGATAGCCAATCCAGAGCTTTTCGAGTTACATACAATACAAAGCAATCAAAGGACGCAATCAAACTACAATGACACAGAAAACAAACCACACAAGCGGCAGTAGCTAAATGGTGGAAAGCCATAAGACGAGGGGCCATTACAACAATCTGCATGGAAGGAGCCACTTTCCACGATATCCGCACTGCCTTGATCAGTTCCCACAAACAATGAATTCTTGTCTTAAGTTTCTGCTACTGATCTCCAGAGGTAAAGGGAAGACTCAAGTAAATTGTTGTAAATCATGTGTACTAAGACCTCAATTTCCACACAGGGAAAGCAGAAGAGATTAGACAATACCCTAAGTAGGCAAAACTAAAAGTCAAAAGTTTAGAATCTGGCAATACCGGGGTCTGAATCTTCGTTGTCAATGAAGAGGGGCGCATGCAGACTCTTGGGGATGTGAGAACGGTTGTACTGTCCCGCATCCCTGATGTCAATGATAGAGTACCCCTCCTCATCAACGAGCTGCTTAGCCTCTTCAGCATCGACATACTCTATCCCTGCTGCACGCGCTACTCCGGTAGTCTGAGTGTCCGAGAGCGAGGATCTTGCCCCATGATAGCTTTGAACGCTTTTCAGATGCACACCGCACCACCTACAGATGAAAAAAAAGCACCAGTAGGTCTGTCAAAATCCATGCCAAGCTGCCACCACCACGTTTCTTCAATACATGTGGAAATCATATATACATTTTGGGAGCGGGTGGGCACCGACGCAATCACTGCTCCTAACGTTCCGAATCAGTCGGCCGAATCAGACGGTGGCATGTTGAGCAGACGGTTCGGAGATGGCCTGGAACATTTATTCATATGCGCGGGCATTTATTCAACAAGACGTGGGTCCAAACTAGTTCCTATACAATTTGGAAGTTTGAAATGGCAAGGGAGCATGGGGATGACACAGATGCCGTTCCAAAAGCTCCATCAACATCGGCATGTTGAACGGATGGTGCGGAAATGGCCTGGGACATTTAATCATATGCAGAGGGTACATATGGTCAGGATGGGCCGAAACTAGTCTAGTATACATTTAGAAAGGTTGAACGCGAGGGCGCCCGTGCGGTGAGGTCATCAACGTTCAATCTTTCCAAAACAGCCAGTTGTTGACAGCAGCATGTTGAGTGAACGGTGCGGGGATGATGACCTGGGACATTCTTTCATATCCACAGGCACATCGGTCTGGAACGGGACGGGCCCAAACTAGTCTCGTTACATAGAGGAACTCCTGAAGGGTTTAAGTCCAATCACCTTGAGCTCATCAGATTCATCCGATGATAACAAGAATGTTGTTGAAACATCTGTCATAATGTGAGTACACATGGTTCTGTGATGTTGCAAAATGCGGGAACCATTACTCGCATATCAATACAAAATCAGTAAATACACCAAAGTGTAAGAGGAGACTCTGCCTAATGAATCCGCAAAGCTCTACGGAAAACGGAGCTCCATTTTTCTGCCATCCTAAATTCGCTCCTTTGTCAAACATTACCGCGAAGGTAGTCCTTTAGTTACCATGGAATACCCAAAAAGCCTAAAATCTCTGCCATCTTCAATACATTAGACCTCAACTACCCGCTATGAGCATTGAGAAACATTACGGAAGTCCTCATTGTATGCCAATTCTCCACTCTCTAACTCGTCCATCCCCAGTGACGGTCATTAATCCCTGCTTTAAGCAACAGTCGCCAAAACTATTGTGAAAAAAATAGAAAAAAAAAAAAAATCTCGAATGCATCTCACCAACCATCCGAAGCGAACATCTCCACAGCGTAATTGTTAGACATTCGACATAGTAAAGCCGGAATTAGTCTAGGAGAATGCTGCAAATTTTTACCTGTGGGAACTGGCCTGGAGCAGGGCCGGGCGGCTCAAGCTTCCGAGGTCGCGAGCGGCAAGAGACGCAGTTTTGGCGAGGCCGGTGATGGCTGCTGCTGCCTGCAATTGCATTGCGGAAGCCATCGCCATCGCCATACCAAATCACTCCTCCCTTCGCTGAAGATCAACCGAAAGCATGGACACAGCAGTGAACTCTGCTGGAGGCTGGGACTCTCCATAGGATAGAGGCTCTGTCCACGTGGTAGGCTGGAGCGGGCCCACAAATATATAGAGCTTCCAATCAGATATGGCCGTGGCTGGTCGCTCCTCGATTACGGGCAGCTGCAACTGCTGCCCGTGAACAACCCTGGGGTTTTTGTCAACACATGTCCCGGGAGGATTTTGAGCATAGTCGGTCAAAATCCTAGTGTTTCCAAGTCCAACTGGTTAAATGTTGTGATCTTTCGGTTTGAGGTATATCTCATACTAGATTAGTCTAAGATGGTGTTTTTTTTTTTGGGGGGGGGGGTCGTATATGACCATTCAAGAAGAACCGAGGGGGTCTTCATTTTGGTACTGATAAAAACATTCATATGAGCTCCAAAAGTTTTGAGGAAACCTAAATGGCTTCAACCCCAATTTGGATATGCTAATCATCTTGTACTGATGGTGTGTTGAATATCATAGGATAAGTGGTGTAATAGGAAAAATAGCCATTTAGACACATCTACCTTAATATCATGGCAGGTTCAACAACACATACATAACAAAATTCCTTCTTATGCCACATCAACTTTTTCATATTTTTCAATCAATAGTTTCGTGCATGTGGCACTTTCACTTCAAAAAAAGAAAAAAAAGTAGTATCGAAGTTGCCATGTTACTATGGCATCAATGCGACATCTGATCTCGGCTTGGTGATTTGAAAAATCACTGTTCAAGAGTCTGGTGCATCCGTGGGTCTTTTCACACAAGGAGAAGTCTTACAAATAATAATTTATTGGTTTTTGCTAGCATTCATCTATCACATGAGAGGAAAGGCAAGAGATTGGTAAGGTAGAAGCACCTATTGCGGATACATTAAGCACTATGGTCCCTTATCTAACCCAAACAAATTATTTTAGTGTTCCAGTGTTCTTCAGCTCTAGCTCGTGTATTTTCAGTATTGCATCGCATTGCCTGTCACCTTAGCAGGAGAAATCTCATAAATTGTGGCCACGTGACAAAAATCCCGCAATATTTCTCCCTGTTTGCAATTCCAATTTCATCCCTCATTTCCTCTAACTTGACACTGAACTCCAGATGTAGAATCACAAAAGAGTTACTCAAGTATGAACTATGCTTTCGCAGACTCAAGCTGCTGCACTTTTCACCAGTGTATGCTTCACTGATCCATGTATAAAAAAATTGTGTACAAATACATGTCGTTGCGGATTACTCATTGGCTGTTGCACCTGGAGAATGTGCAACCCTATGATGAAATTCGAAACATAATTGCCTCCACCTCTATATGAAGGATTCTGTCACCTTACCTACCAACCTCATAAGGAACAAAAACATGCTTCAAAACATCTACTCCAGTCAAAAGGTAGGCACGAGCATGAAGTGCAAAAATCTTTCTGCAGATTGTTGACTTGAACCAGAGATTGGCACTTTTCCAGTGTGCAGGTTTCAAAAATTCATATTCTTGTGGCCTATCTTCGTTTACACTGTACTTCATGAAAGTCGTCGCATACTGCTTGCTAGTAGGAAGCGGAAGAAAGAATCCACCGCAGACAAGAACACCATAAGGAGAATCACTACCACAAGTGTTAACAGTGCCGTTTTCACCTGCATAGCATTACAAAACCACATTATAGTCAATGATATGTCCAGAATGTCATGTCCCAACAGACTTAACATTTTATGATATGAGAAGGTTTAACATTAAAAAAACTTTTAAAGGTTACATTGAGGTGTTGTGGGGATTAGCAATATTTGGAATTTTGGGGCTTGTAATATACCATTGGAAATTGAGGACGGAAGGACAGTCGTGCGATAGTCTTCTTTACTTGGTCCCAGCATACTACATTGGACCAATGTTACTCCAAGAGTTCTACTTGCTGCTTTTAGGGTTCTCAAACACAACACATTTTCCAAGTCTAAAGGTTTGCAGTAGGAGAGAACTTAGAGGGTGGACAAAGTAAAGCTTCATCTTGGGCCAGTGTTGCTCCAAGATTTCTGCTTGCTGCCTTTAGGGCTCTCAAAACCATCATTTTTGTTTAGCAAAGATTTGTAGATGGGGAGAACTTAGAGCTTCCACAAAGGAAAGCTCCATCCCTGAGCCAATGTTACTCCAAGAATTTCTTGTTACCTTTAAGGCTCTCAAACTCATCATTCTTGACAAGTTTAAAGATTACTAGATGGAGAGAACATAGAGATGGGACATAGCAAAGCTTCGTCGCTCCGGAGTGGGGACACTCACAGCGACCGTCAAACCCTAAAACTTCCTACCCAGTTGGCAACAAGGTGATTCCTGCTGACCACTAAAAGTATCTGCGTCATATAAAGGAGGGCAAGTGCGACAGGGAAAATGCATACAGTAATTTCCAGAGATGGCCACTCGATTTCCTTGATCTGGCCCGGCTGCTCCCACAAAAATTGGAGCACGCCCTTGATAGGACTCTTAAGAAAGATGTCCTTGATAGATCTATTGAATATACACTCCCACAGCAGAGATTAGAATCTGAAATCTCCCCTTCCCTACTTGCAAAATGACAGAGAAATTGCAAAATGAGAGAGAGTTCCTCTATGATTAACAGAGGTGATACTAGCAGCTTAACTTACTGGTCATTCGTCCCTGAGGCCTTGACACAATGAAGCCTTCGTTGGCCTTTCTGCACAATTAGCTGCCGACCGAGTGACAACCTGCCTCGTCCTTCGCCAACGAACACGCTCCTCAAATTGCTGCCATGCGGTGCAACTCGAGGTCTCGCTGTAGCAGGTATCTTTAACGACGCTGTTTGGAGCAGCGCCATCGCTACAGCCAAACCCTGGCTATGGCGAAATGATGTCAATCTGTAGATCCTAAAGAAATTGAGAGTAGTAAAGTATCCAAGCATTCGCAGCAAATCCTAGACAGCGATGTTGCCGTCAATCTTCAATATACTCCCGACTACAACCAATTCAGCTTGACACTACAACTTCAACAGCTTTCTACCTGGATCTCCGCCCGAAGAAAAGAAGACAGAACCATAATTACAAACCTCACAGTGTCGGAGGCTCGCCATTGAACCCTAATAACAGCAATTATATGATTTTAAGAATAATTGGAGCCAAGAAACACAAAAATGCCGCGGCAGAAGTGCATTTGGTTAACCGTGCAGGTGTCAGTTGAAAGGAATTTCCTTAAACATACAGAAACATGAGAGCATACAAGCTGGCCGAATTCCTGTAACTCTGAGACATTGTGAGCTCACCGAATTGCCCCAGTGAGGTCACAGAGTAACTCTGGACGCAGGTATGAGAATGTCGGCCCTCAAGCTCCAAAGACTTCGCACTTCACCGATTCAAGCACCTGCAACGTGATTCCCTGAACTGTATTCGGATCTCTTCAAAAATCGTATCGCCATGAGTACCGAACTCCTCCTTGCACCAGCTTGTTTCCAAGACACGAAAGATTCTGACACAACTCTACAAATGCCGCGAGATGAAACGAATGAAAACCTCTCAACTCTACGTTGTGCACACACATTCATTGCAGTTCTGTTATGAGCTAGAGCGGACCTCAAATGGTATGCTTGGAAATATCCTAAGGTAGATGGGTCTTAAATGGTTACTTTTCCACCTAGCCCACTTTTTTAGGATATGAAACATGTAAGTAATCTCCCACTTAAGTACGCACTTTGAACCAGAGCCGTTGGTGCGCACTTAGTTGGTAGGTGCGTACTTTATTAATTTGATGAACCTACACTAGAAGAAATCGTGTCCATTTCAACCCTTGGCCATCGCGACTTACACCAAGAAAATGCATAAACAATTCAATTGGTAGGTGCCCCCCGATTCCCAACCGAATTGATTTGTTTATGCATTTTCTTAGTGGAAGGTGCCACCCGATTCCCAACCGAATTGATTTGTTTATGCATTTTCTTGGTTTAGTCTTGATGGCCTAGTCGAAAGGAGGGTTGAAATGGACAAGATTTCTTCTAGTGCTATTTAGTGTAGAGATTCACTGAGGAATGCTGCGTACTAAGGGCCACTTCACACACAAGACTGAGAGCCAGTGACCAATACACTTCAAGCACTCTCATTGGTGGGAAAGGCAGAGCTAGTCCAAGCTCGCTTCACATTACGCTTGAGGGACCAACGGAGCATGTGAATGCAAGATGGATGTAAAGTCTACATGGATTCCTACATGGCATCGAATGGATCATGTTTCTTGGTCACTTGGACTATTTTCAAGAACCACCTCTTGGAGGTAAGCCTAACACAAAACCGGGAGACCATTGCACTATGAATGCTCACAACCGTTGATTTATTCTATTTTATCATGTGTGAGGACCCGCAAGAATAAAAATTCATTGAAATAGCATTTGGTCGAGGGCCCGGTCACATATGACTTCACACTACACTTGAGGATCCGTGACCACACTGCATGATTTTGGAGGTGTCTTTGGACGGCCTTCGGACACTTTCTTTTGGGCTCTCACAATTTCTTGGTCACGGCTCTTGGCTCGTATGTGAAGTGGCCCTAAGGATACCATTTCAAAGGGGCCAAAAGCGGTATTGGATGAAGTTCCACGGCGACACCTCATTCATCTATTTATTGTTGGCAGATAAGGATTGACAACTGTCATTACCGAAGCCTCCTCTCTCCAGAGCAGCTCTCACGTTGGTGGATCGAGTGCAAGAGTATCAGACCTCAGTTCAGTGTGTGGAATTTGTCACGAATCGCAGTTTGAGGTTGTTGCTAAGCTTGATACTCTGCAGCTGTGGATTGTTCTGAGCTAGTGAGCGAGTGAGCGAGTGAGTGGAGCATCGAAGTGGTTGCCAAGGAGAGCGATGGCAGAGGAAGCGGAGCATGTATTTGTATATGGCAATTTGAGGCCCGATGCGCCGGGGAACACAGAGCCGCTAGGGCACGCCAATGGCGCCAAGAAGGCATACCTCATGGGCAGCAGATTGTACTGCTTCAACAAGGGAGGCCAGCCGCACGCTGCCGTGCGGCTGGAGGAGGCAGGGCATGCGGTGACGGGCTATGTCGTGAAAGCGGCGAGTTCTGGCGACGTGTCTGGTCTGCTGCAAGAGTCGGAGAGCAAAGAGTACTCGCCCCAGCTCTACGAGAGAGATATAGTTGAGGTATATATGGAGAGATTACACGTTTTAAACGCTCTTGCCTCTTCTCCTCATTCTTTCCTCGTCATTTTGGATTATTGTGATTGATTGACTTGCCGATTTCTATTTTGATTGCAAATGCATGAGCTTCTTAGGGTTAAGTTAGATGGGCCTTATTTGGTTGCTTTTTACTTTTTGTTGTTTCCTGCCGTACACTACTCGGATTGGCGACGTGGAGTTTTTTGTGCGTCCACAAATGTATCTGAAGAAGCCAGGATCAACCTCATCAAGTTTCGTAGCTAATCTCAAATTGTTATGAATTTTCAAAGTCCGATGACAATGATCCTTAAGAAGGCCACATAGGTCCCCTGATTATGTTGACAATTGAACTTACAATGGTTAACAGAATTTGAGCATGACACGCCTTTCTGGTGTATGTTCTTAAATATGCACGTAACCACCAACCACTAATCTGGGTGTCCAATCAAGATAAGTAAGCGAAATTGGCCTGCTTACCTAATTATAAGCCCTTGAGGCTCTCGCTTACCGGTGTGTGGTCAACACATCTCAGGCCGTGGGCAAAGGCGAGAGAAAATTCTCGCATTCAAGTATACCTCTAATCCATAGTAGCTTCAAAGACCCCAAATTAGTATGGTCCAAGTTATTTGAGATGAATCAGCCATAAACCTATAGGGGGTCAAGTTTTTATGTAGAATGTGGATGAGAGCTACTCTTGTAGCAAGAATTTTCTCTTGCCTCTGCCTGCGGCCCGAGATGCCTTGCCCACGAGTCGGAAAGTGTGAGTGCTCTTGTTAATATTAGGGATGATTCGTGGTGTATACAATGATGGTCTGATTGTCAATGACGCAGGTCGTGACGGAGAGGGGTGAGCGCGTGCCTTCTTATGTCTACCATCGGCCCGATGTTGATGTGTCAAACCCTGTTCCTAAAGGAGATTGGCTGCAACGTGCGTTCTAATGGAATTATTTTTTCAATGTTCTTATTGACGGCCCGATGTTGATGTATCAAACCCTGTTCCTAAAGGAGATTGGCTACAACGTGTGTTCTAATGGAATTATTTTTCAACGTTCCTATTGACGTTGAATGTGGCGAGCTTGAACTTGAAGAAAGCATCAAAACATGAGAGCAATCTCAAAGAACCGTGTTGCAATGGTATGTCTTGGAGTTGTAGTGAAGGAGAAAACTAGAAGGGCACGGACTTGTTGTCAAGCGATGAGACCTTGTTTTGAGGTGTCAGAAATTAGGGGCTGCCTGTTTAGTATCCCGTTGTGCAGTAGGTTTGTGTATTTGCATAGGACAGAATATATTAGGTTTTCAAATTTAGAAATAGGAATGTATAATGCCCGGAAGTGTTTGAACTCTATTTCTTCCTGATATTAGTGTAATGTTTTGTTTTGTGCAATGTACATTTGAGACAAGTATTGAACAAGGATATTCTTGTTGCCAACACTTTACATTTTTGACCTTGTCCTTGTGTAATCTGAGATGAGGTGCGTCTTGTACAAGAAAGGGTCATTTCTGTAGGTATCTTGCAGCAAATTAGTTGCCATAGCATTCAATGTGCACAAATGTTGGAACAAATTTTCAAAAATGTTTCGGGACTTTGCAGGCATGTGTAAAACTGATTGTAAAATGAGTATTTCGCTGTTTCTTGTGGAAATATTTCTCCCTATTTTTTTTTCTATACATGTGAGCACTACCGTACTTGCACATTACAAATTTCCCAGACGTCCTGTAACTAAGATTGTATTGTTGAGGTATATCACATGGGCATTGTGGTCGGCTAGTGACAAAAAAATATAAGTCACAATGCTGTAACGTATGCTTGCGTTCAAGGTTCTTTTCACAAAATTCAATATGGAAAATGCTATTGTAAAGGACTAAAGGTTGTTGCACTGTGAAGATAGTATTAACACATCAATAGCTTTAAATTGAAGGTAGCTACTATCGATAACCAGGTTAACAAGCTTTGTGATTTACATCTTACAAGGCAACAATCAATGAAAGAAGGCATCTTTTAACTAGTTGCTGAATGACCCTAAGCAATTGGGTGCTAAACCCATGAACATCCATCCAGAGGGCAGTAATTCTGTAAACATCTCTTCGTATCATGTAAACATCAACGAAATGAATGGAGATTCTGTAAACATCTCTTCGTTGAGTTAACACGAGGAGCTTTGAGGCAGATTACTAGGCAGGAGATATCATCTCGGCTGCCACGTCGGAGTGCAGATGCTGCCAACGCTTTTGCGGCCGCCTCAGCCGTATCTTCGGCTCGCACTTGATCGACAGCTTCTTGGCTGTTCATTACCTTCCACAATCCATCACTAGCAACTATGAAGAAGTCGTCCATCTCAGTTAGACAATTGTCCCAGATGTCCGGTGCCACGCTCAAATGCTGTTTGATGGTGTAATCTCCAAATGCTCGTGACATATTCAACCTTTTGTCAACGCGGTAAACACCACCAAGGGGAGATAAGCTGACCTCACCTCCTTTGGCCTCAACCTGCAACAAAAAATTAGAATTAAGCTTTTTGTGTAGTAAGCGAAGTGTGTGGGGATGGATGTTTTGAGCAGATTGCAGTGCATTTAGCGTCATATCAAAGAAAATTGAATTATGATGCATACCATCTCCCGTTCTTCAGGTTTTTGAGGTTCATGATCAACGCTCAACTCAATTGCCGTACCTCCCCTTGCAAGAACTGCGCGAGAGTCACCTACATTAGCTACTATTAGCCGCTTGCCATTATTTAGCAGAAATGCCGTCGTCGCTGTCGACCCTGCTCTGTATTCCATATTTTTTTCTCCTTTGTCCAGTATCCTGCATTCACATGAAGGATCCACATGGTCAATCATCGAAGTGCTTGCAGATCACCTAAACCCTAAACCTAGAAAATAGAAATCTGAAGTCAAGGAGTCAGCCAACAGTCAGACAATTAGGTCTAGGTTAAGTGACCCTATTGTGGACAATATCAATTCCACAGAGAAGCTTGGTCGTCGAATCGGATCAGGGATTTTGTCATCCAATTCGCAGCTACGAATTGCAAGGAATTTCATTGCAAGTTTCAGATACAAAAGTTGAGATACAAAAGTAGTAAGAGGTCAAAGTGAAGCATTCTCTTTCTCTCTTTTCGTGATCACACAGACCCTCCCAACCAATGGAGTTCACTATTGAACATAGATCTAAATCGGTGTCTGTATTTGAGCACATAGTCCAATCTCATTAAATCACATGTTTTTTAGTGCCCATTCTTAATTATAAACCTTGCCATAAACCACTCAAACATAGGTGTCCACATAAGAAGAGTGACCACATAAGTCAAGCATAGCTTACGTAAACAAATAGAGGACACAATGGTAAGTGCAAGGGAAAATGGAAAAACCTTCTGTCGGTGGAGGAGTAGACTTCAGTGATTGTCTTCTTCGGATCATTGACAAAGTTGGGATGCTTCAGAATATTCTCGAAGAGCTCTTGCTCCAGATACGCCGCGACCTCGGTGCCCGCATGCCCATCGTATACCGCAAACAATCCAATCTCGTCACCATCAAACGACTGTGTTCTAGCAACATGATAATCTTCGATCGGATGGTCCCGCAACCCCTTCACTCTGGCATACCCAAAAGTGACCGGGGATTTCCGACCCTCGCCACTGCCAGCCCACGCCGTGGCTTCCTCCTCCCCAATCTCGCCTCCCATTCTCTGCAACGTAATATCCGCCCGATGCAAAGCTCTCAACCCTTCACACCTCTGCAGGAATCCACCTGAAAATCAGAGCAAGAAATTAAAGATCAACTTCCCCACATTAATTTTCTTCCTTACCATCGCCGTTTCCAGCAATTTACCATCCACATGTTAGATACATGTCACGTTGACTACCATACAATTGCGGAGCCTCACAATGCCGCTTTAAAGTCACCAACCCAAACATAAGAGAAAATACAAAGAAACCATTCAAGAAACTCGCGATAACAATGAAACGAAGAGATTGGCATCCCACTCACAGAGTTTAAACATGATCTGAGAGAGAGAGAGAGAGAGAGAGAGAAATTTGGCTACTTGAAGTAGACTCAGAAGTAGCCAAACTTGAGAGCTACTTCTGAATCTACTTCGTTGCTGTGGATCGCACTCGAAACCTAAAGGAAAATCGCACCAGATATGCTTCACATTTTGAGATGGCGGAGCTTTAGAAAATCTTCAAAAACTGGAGCCGGAGCAACTCCCGGAGATTGAACGACACCGCGTCTGCGTTACCCACCTGTTACAACTCGCTCGCTCGCTCGTTCGGTCCTGTTGTAGTCGATCGTCGATCGTCGAAACTCGAAACCCTACTCTCACTCGTGGTTGTTGCCCTCTCCGACCTGCCAAATTTTCTTGCCACTGCACAGAATCTGGAGCACGCTCGATTCCAAATGGCAACGTCGTGTTACCGTCACTTTTATCTCCGATGCCTTTGGTGGGGTTGAAACCTGAACATGCCAAGTGCTCTCACCACGTGGCAAGAATTTGTAGGTCCATGTGTGTCGCATGAGAACCATGTCGGAGCTCCTCATGGCTCGAGGTTCCACCGAAACTAACCTAATTTAACACGTTCAATCTTGTTCCATTTAAAACCTTGGTTTATATATTTGTATATTGTTCTCCCCCTTTAGTACGACACGTTTGGGAAACACAAAAAAAGTTGTATTATCAAGGTGTCATCTTCTCATTAATATGACAAATGGCGTAAAGTTGTCGTATTATTGAGGAAATACAAAAACATAAGTAATATGAGCTTAAAAAATATATACAACAAGTTTAAGCAATCTAGATGGTATGAAATAATAACTTATAACCCCAAACAAATACAAATATTCTCAAGAACTCTTGAAATGGGAGTCCAAAGATCTATGGTGTTGCCTACCCAAGTTAGCAACTGTCATCTAATCTAAATTCCCTACTAGCTTTTGAAAACTAATAATTTCATTGACACCAAAATATAAAGAGTTCTCTAATAAGAACCTAGACAACAATGATGCATGACGTTTAGCATCACTAAGCTTTATTACAAGTGGAGCAACATCATCCACATCTTTTGAATCTAGATCGACATTAAGATCAAAGTCTTGTGCAGAATTGGTTCCCAAAGCAGCATCCACCAACTCATCAGTACTCAATTCTATCTCAGTAATCTCTTCCCCTTCCATTTGAATGTAAGTCTCGATTGACATCTCATCATCACCCAATTGCGACTTTGAAATCAGAGCACCAAGTTCATCTAACCCTAACCCAAACCGTGTCCATTCTACACTAGTAACCCTAATTATCATTAAGTTCCCAATGATAAGTGAAGTTCCCAAGTAGTTCCAAGTCAAAATGGATGTATTTTAGATGTACATAACATAGTTGAAAGGAATTTTTGCATTAACTACCTCTTTAATATGACAAAACGGAGATTCTAAATGTCGCATTATCGAGTGTCGTAGTTGTATAAAAGAGGGAGTTTTGAACTAAAAAGTTTGGTATCGCAAAAATGTGTCGTAATATCGAGGGTGTCATAATATTGAGGGTGTCATATAAACGAGTGTCATATTAACGAGGTTAGACTGTATTTCAAAGGTCAGAAGTCAATGCATGGGAGAACTGACCGCTTAGTTACAGATGAACCGGTTGAGTGTGAGAAATAACCGGTTGATGTTGAATACCTCAACCAAAATCACCGATCGTTTTAGAAGAATCTATGGAATATAAGGTAAGTGTGCCAATGACCGAACGCAACCCACGGACCGCACACCCACCGCACACCCACCGCACACCCACTGCACAAATTTCATTCATGAGAACTCCCGAGGGAACTTCGGTACCATCACTATTAGGTGTTTTATTATAGGTACCACACGGTGTGCGGTGAAGGGCTCAATAAGCTTTTGAGATCCACATGTGTATGTCTGGATTCAATTTGTGATAGCTTTCACAAATCATAATATCTTTTAATTTTATTTTTTGTAGGAGAATCCCTGCTTCACAATCAACAATCCTTAAAAATTTGAAACGATTTAAGCTTGTAAATTATTATTTATAAGGATTTGAAGATTGACCGTGCGGTCATTGGCACACTTACCTTACCTCAAAAGTAATAAAGAACAACCAAAAAGATCACAACATGCAACCGTTTGGACTTGGGATCACTAGGATCTTGACAAATTATGCCCAAAAATCTCTCCGGACATTGTTAGAATTCCATCATCATAAAACAAGAATAAGAAAGAAAACGGTTTGTAATAGGCAAGTTGAGAGTAGGGCTTGAGGATAGTTGTTTTGAACCATTAGGATTTGATATTCATGAGGGATAATGCAGTCTTTGTATAAATACCATATGACCTTAGACCAAAGGGTGATTTTGCAAGGGATTATTTTTTCTTTGATTATTTTTGGTAGGCTATTGTTACATAATGAAACTAGCACATTTATTGTCAACTTTTCTCGAAGCCTTAGCCCCCATGTGAAGGAAGGGGTGCACATGAAAATGCAATGTTTCATCGTCAAAAAAAGGCCTTTGACCAATCAAACTCACCTAAGAAAATGAGTGGGATTGCTTGTGTGATCCACTATGTACATGTGTTTAGTCCATGCTCCTAGGTATTCTTGATGATGTGTTTCTGAAATGTATTTGGCTAGTCATGATATGCACAGAAGCAATACCCCATGTGCTAATATATTCGGGTCGTTGACATCTACACTCTTTCTTCTATCTAGTGTGTGTTCCTAAATAATATGCCATCATATTAGTGTGGCCCACTTTGAATGCATCATTTTCTTGAATTAAAGTGGTTCAATCTCGGGGGGGGGGGCAGTGTGTTAGAAAGTTAAAGATATACCTGCGAACAACCACTATTTTATAGGGGGGTATTACTTTCAATTCTCTTCTTTTTTTCACATGCTATCATTATGTGATTTTCTATTTTGGGTTAATAGAAAAATGGCTTGCATTACTTATAATTCCAAATTACCTATTATTCCATACACTATAGTACTTTAAAGATGCCCAGTGCCATTTTTGATACCCTATATTACTCTTAAGTCCAATTATAATTTTTTGCCCCCATGTTTTTAAAATACCTTATCATTTGTTCGCACGTATATTGCTACTCCAACCAATGACTACCCCCCCCCCCGAGGGTTCAATAAAATAATTGTTGTCCACATGAGTCTTTGCATGGGTTTCCGTCACCATTGGTTGGCCACTACCGTAACACCATAGCAGGTTCGCCACCTGGCGAACGAATATTTAATTTTTTTGAAAAAATAAGGTTCGCCTCTCAAAAACTGAATTTCTCAATTTTCGTTTTTTAGCAAAAAATAAGTAAAAATGACCCTAAATAGCTTAGAAATAGCAAAATATTTCAAAAACTAATTTATTCTATTTTCGTTTTTTTGTCTTCAGAATTTTCTAATTTTTACGTTTTTTATTTTTAGAATTATTTTAGGACGAACCTGCTATGGTACTACGGTACTCCTTGCAATGGCCATCACTCCTTATGCATGGTCAGCACCACTCTCAAAGTGAATAAAATCTGTAAAAATCTTAAGAGGGCTTGTCATGCCTTGAGGGCGCCATTGCTTGATGTGAATAGTGTGTTTTAGGCTTTTGGGACAAATAAGTTTCTGCTACAGGCTCCAACCCACATTAGTTTGTGAAATGCAATGTCTTGCACACTACATCAATTTCTTTATTTCGTATAATAATGTGGCAGTCTACTATAGAGTGTACCACATAAAGTCAAGATTGCTAAACGAATGCAAAAAGCCTTGACATGATGAAGGCCGGCCACACTAGATAGAAGAAAGTCTGAGTGCAGTCGTTGAAATTAAGGACTGAACCCTGATGCAAATAAAGTCAATGGGGTGAAGGTTGTGGGTCACTGCCATGTCATTGACATTCTTGCAAGATCAAATCGCAAGAAGATAAGCTTGAATTGATTTGTAGTACTAGTAACCAAGCTCCCTGCCGCTTGAATACAAAATCCGAAGTTCACCTTTATATGAAACGCTGTAACTAGCTAGTGCAGAAGCTGACAATGGAGCTGCTGTAAAGTCTGCTTCTTTTGTGTGGACAAATCCCCTCCCACGCAAGTTGGTAGCAAAGATTACAGACGTGCTTCAACTCAATCGAATATACGTAACATTGAATATCTGCTGATGTAACGAGAGAGTTGGTGAAGACAACAAGTAAGTTGGAGTGCACTATAAACTGAGCTAGCTCTTAACTTATCATCATCACAGGTGCTGTCATCAGCTATGGAGTCATTAGCTGCTTTGACTACTTCACGTTTCAGATCTTGTCAGAAGTGCTCACCTCTCAGCTGGAAAGAGCATAGATAGACTCGGACCACTTGCAAAAAGGCGCTAATTTTGATAAACGAGCAAAAAGTTGCAAGTATTTGCAGGATTAAGTCAAGGCGGGATCCAAAGAAGTGAATTTTCCACCTTCAGTTTGCACCTATAAGTTGTTACGATTTCTAGTTTATTGTTCTATCTTAGAGCATAAACCAATCCTCCATTAGCTATTGGAGAGGTTGAGAAAATGCAATGTACCGAAATTGTGTCTAGAGGTCATCTATACCTTGGCGGTCCTCACCTCTTCTGTTCTGGAGTGCGTGTGACCTAGGCTTAGAGGGAGGCTCGTATCTGATAATTAGGTGGGTCCATGCTGGAAGCCTATTCCTTAATTTGATCCTTTAGAAAGGGCTTTGTTACACCTACATATTATTAATCCGCCATGGCCATCCGAGGTGGAGAGGGCGTGCACCAAATTATACTGACAATTAGAGTTGTCCTGCTAGCATCTTCAGTTTTTGTGCAACTTGCTTCCGCGGCCGACTGTGGATCACAAGCGAGCAATAACTTGTGTGCAAACAATTTGTGTTGCAGCCAATACGGGTACTGTGGTGTCACGAGCGCATACTGTGGCACCGGTTGCCAAACCCAGTGCTCGTATGCAGCCCCAAAGGGTGTGCAACCAGGAAGATTGTTGATCGACTACATCGGGTCCAATGGCGTGTCAATCGCCTTCAACGACATACCGATCCCGCAGAGCGACGTCGTGTGGACACTCGCCCTCGCGTTCGCAATCGACATTAGCCCAACGGGAGCCACGCAGAATGGAGTCCACTCGGTGTACTGGAACCCTACCTTGACGAAGGCGGCCGCGAAGGCCTGGCGACAAGCACAATCGAACCGACGGCTCCTCGTCGCCATCGGCGGGTCGGTGTTCTACGATTCCAATGGCACCGAGCATCCCGTGAATTGGTATGATCCTACGAACACAACACAATGGCTAGCGAATGCGGTGTCTTCCATCACAACAATTGTTCGTGATTATGGGGCTGATGGGATCGACATTGACATTGAACGGTTTCCTGGGAGCTTCGCAACGTTCCAGTCGCTCATAGGGCAGTTGATCACCACACTGAAGAAAAATGGGGTCATAGAGTATGTGAGCATCGCACCGGGCTACGACCAGCTGCAGACCTACACATCGCTCTACAATGCCTATAGCAGCTACATTGATACGATTAATTACCAGTTTTATGGTGAGGGTTTGAACACATGCGCCAAGTACAAGGCGAGGTACAATCAAGTGATTCAGGTGCTGCCTGTGGGGAAGGTGGGGCTGAGCACCCAAGTTGCGGAGGATCCCAACACGATCACGGGTACCACGTTCTACAATTGCGTCACAGACATCAAAAATGCGAACGCTATTGCGGGAGTGTATTTGTGGAACGCAGATCTCTCCAAGAACCTGAACAACAACTTTGCGACTGAGACATCGGTGGCTGCAATTCTTTAGATTCAGGTGCTGCCTGTGGGGAAGGTGGGGCTGAGCACCCAAGTTGCGGAGGATCCCAACACCATCACGGGTACCACGTTCTACAATTGTGTCACAAACATCAAAAATGCGAACGCTATTGCGGGAGTGCATTTGTGGAATGCAGATCTCTCCAAGAACCTGAACAACAACTTTGCGACCGAGACGTCGGTGGCTGCAGTTCTTTAGATTATGTGTTGTTGATTCCCCACCTTTAGTATTGGAAGGTGATTCCACAAGGTATAACCTCCGCAAGCATATATTACTCCTTTGTTACCTAGGTTTCTTTATATGTTCGTCTACATAAATCTGAGCCCCGGGGGTGCACCTTTCATAACATGTATGAGTATATGTGAGTGCACAAAAGGGATATCGGCCTGCAAGTTAGGTTGGAAGTTAGGTTTCGTCACGAAGGTGCTCAAAACTCCTTTCTTCATTCGTTTTGTGTGTTTCACATTGCCCTTACCTCCTTTTGGGTCCTCGTCATATTAGTGGTTTTGTGTATTAGATTATGTAAGCAACAATAGGTGTTTACAAATAAATTCTTCCATCAATTGAATTCTTGGTTTTGAACATAGAGTATAATGCTTGTCTTGTCTCCAAATTAAGTTGTGGCTATTATGAAAGCACGCATGGTAGAGACTAATTAACAGGTGGAATAAAATGGGTCAAGTAGCTTTTTGTGTTCAAGATATGTTGAGTTTTGATTGCTATGAGAGAGCTGACTAATCTTGTCTTGATCAAACTCTTGTCAGAATAGGATATGTCATCACTATTGTAGAGTTATGTTAGGTAAAGTCAAAGACAACATACATCCCTTCCAAGGAAGGGTCCAGATAATCAAGTGATAAGTCACTATTCATTCTTCAACGTGTTATTCCATCTTGAGGTAAAAACTGGTGTGATTTCTTCCTGTCATCACCCGTTGTAATTATCAAGTTGCCCCTGAAAGCATTTCATTACAACTTGTGGTATGGACATCTCTCAGTGTCGGATTCCTGTGCTTTATGTCCATAAGAATTCTGATCATGCCTCTAATCCATGCAGAGATATGTTAAGAACTTGTTAGTTCAAATCAGGTCATGTAGTCCTTAAAACTCTCCTCACTAGTTTACTCGAAACCACTTGACTCGAAAGCACATCTGTGCTACCTGCTCTCATATAGTCATCAGAAATGCATAGGGTATGATTGCTTATGTTACTCGGTGACTCAATAGTCACGTTAATCACAGCAAGTTAGTTTGCATCTACTCAGCAACCGAATATATGCAGGGTATTATGTCGAAATATCTCAGCAGCTTACTAGTCACAGCACGTTTTGTCTTATTCCCCGACTATCTTATTTGTGTAAAATCTAGTGCGGGTGTCAATCAAAATGTAGAGAGATCAGAGTGTTTTTATCAAGAAAGATAAACTCATAGTCAATATTCCAAACTCAAAGAGAAATGTCTTGGAAAATTGCAATGAGTGGACAATTCTTCGGAAGGCGTGTAGCACTTGTAGAAGAGGTCCTCACCTGTGCCCATGCTCCCCAAGAATACCACAAAGTATGTTAGTAGAGCGTACATCAGGTGTTAGCAGACCTCTTACTTGTTATCGATGTCAACAAGGCTTTACCACTTCCTTAGAAATAGGTAATATACATCATCATCTACATATATTGTTAAAAAGATTGACAGATAACCATGCAACTTGAGCAAGACTTGTGTTAACTCAAGTGTGTAGCCACATTTCAAGTGTAGTCTGTTCTACAAACTAGACTTAGATCTACACCTTGAAATCGTCATTGGATGAGTTTGACTTGCTCATCTTGTTGCTACTGTTAGTGCTTGAACTTTGTAAGTCTCCGTAACCGAAATCTGTCTGAGCTGGTAAGAACCAAACTGCACTCCCGGAGAGTTTCACATGCTGAGCAGTATTTAAGCATATCAGACTCAGACTGTGCTGCCTTGGAGTCTTCAGGTGCTAAGAGTAGTTTTGAGCAGTTCACAATCACACTTCGCTACTGCAGCATCTCAAATGTAAAGAACTATCATGGGCAGGTTTTACAGAACCAGACTATGCTGCCGGAGGTCGCAAAGACTCACCGGTGTCCATCAACCTTTATTGCTCTGTTTTTTCTGCCTGATACTTTTTCCGGGCAGCCCGTGAGGGAATATTTAGAGCACGGATTTCAAGAATTCAAGATAAAGAGAGAGAGAGAGAGAGAGAGAGAGAGAGAGAGAGAGTTGACATTAGTGGGATCAGCGTGATTGAAATGCCCGTTCGACCACCCTTGGTATTATGTCCACTGGACATAATATCAGCGATGCAAGACTATTAACCCCTCTCAGGGTGGGCACTATAATAGCAAGGGTAACCAAAGTGACCATGGGAACTAAGTGATTTGGATGATCTTTGTATTGGTGGGGTTAGTGTGGTTGTGGTGTTGTAGGGGTATATGATCACTTTTCTTCGTGAGGTGGCCGCCAAGTCATAAGACTTCTCAGTGGTTCATTATATGTGAGGGTTAGTATCACATGTTTAGTGGTCCGGGTTCGATCCCTGATGGCCTTATACGAGCACTATATTGTGATGCAAGTGACTAGGCATTTGTTGTGTGAGTTATTTGGCAGGAAAGTTGTATCCTATAGCCACCAGCCCCTACTGTAAGTTGTGACAATTCCTTAGCCAATGTTGACATTTATTCTTTTGTAATCCTAATTATTTATTGGTTGGTGGATACTTGGGGTTGCTATGGTAGTTGTGTGTCTATTGGTAGTGGTTCGTTGTTTTCTATCCTCCTTTTGTGTAGAATTATGAACATAGCATATTGTATGGCGATAACATTGATTTCCTCAAATGTGTATTTGATGCTTAGCTTAGGGATTTTAAATGTTGTTTCAATACTTCCCATAGAAGGGGTGTGTGTGGCTGCCCTAGCACCTACCGTGATGACTATTAGTGAATATACCTTTCATCCTCTGTTGATAATATTATCTATTAGTGGTTTATATTTATCTATTATTCTGATTCTAGTTTCATCTAGTATTCTATCATTATAATATGTGAATTCAATGAATTGTATTGTTAGGTTATCATTAGGTTCCGTTGGTGGTAGAGATTGATATGGTAGTCATTTCACACATAGAAGGTCTAGTTTGAATCTGGCATTGCAGTGACAAATTTTCTTGGCCACACGTGCAAGGTAATAGCCATGGGGGGGCGGCATTTTCTAGGGGTCATTATTGAACGTGCCTACATTCATGAGAACATAGCATTTTAACTTTTTTGATGCCCCTATAAGTTTTCTTAATTTCCATATTGCTTTATTATGTCTTTTGGTTCGGAGGGCATGTATGTGGTGCTCGGGGGGGGGGGGGGGGTCACTCCCTCTTGTGTTATGTAACCACATGCGTACAAAGGGTATTTTTATGGGGGCTATTTACCTCATTTGGATTTTAGGGAATCCTTTAAGTAGAAAAAAAAAAAAAACTACTTCACCAAATATTCAGCACCCTATAGGCAATTATAAAAGAAAACCTAGACTATTCCAAATGATGCTAAATTACTTATAAATTTTTGATTTACTTGTTCTGTACAAAGGCAAACTTAAGACTCCAATATGGCACGGCGTATATCCACGTTGCTATATATTGGTGATAAGAAGAGTGTACACATCATAACCTAGTCGTTCAATTTTTCATCTATTTTGCATGTATTATATGTGAGTATACTTTTTTTTTAAATCCCTCAATTATTTTTGTAATATTAATTTCTTTCTACCTTAAACCTAAAGTGGGGGTTTCTCCCTTATGCTAAATTATATATAATTACATGTTTCGCAATTTAAGTAGGCTATGGTAGGTCCAAAGTTTTTATAAATTTTCTTGCCAATGAATAAAAAACACCCTATAGTTGTTCTCACGTGGTTTCTACTTTTTGGCTAGTCACCCCCCGAGATGTGGTGTTGTTTGCACTTTAGAAGTACATGTAGCCACGTATTAGGGTCCGGGGAGTTACATATGGGACATGTGATTGATGGGAAGGCTTGCCTACTGGAAGAACAGTTGTTTCGTGGCGTTCCCCATGTATTGACCATGTCTCAGTTTTAGAAGACATGCTTTTTGAGAGTCGGTTATGTTTTTGTTTGTTCAAAATTTATTTGATAGCTCATTATCTATTTTCTCATTGGCTATCCATTTATCTATGTTGGGATATAGTATGGGGATCATTTCTAGATTTATATTCTTATCATGTTTCATGAGATGCTTTTCAAGGAATCTAATAGGCCCTTTGTTAGGGGTTGTTCCCATTGACGGCCAATTGTCTCTTTGAACACTATATTCGTTAAATTGAGACTTTCTCTAGTCTCAAATTAATATATGGATCAAACAACATGAAGATGCCCGAAACTATATTGTCAACAATCTCAAATATATTATATGTTCTAATACCCCAAATCTATGATGTGCGGACATAAGCACATATGGTAGAGCACTCGACACCAACTTCATCAACAAAAACACATTGGGTAGAGCACTCCAAACAAAATTCACCCAAAAAACATATAAAATGATTTCTATTATTAGCATGGTCAATAAAATATAGACATTGCAACATACGAAGTGCATGTAATAAATGCATATTTCTTCAATGGACAATTTAGTCCCAAACTTAATAATAAGATGAACTTCACATTTGTTTTGAAATATAGTAAATGGATATTCATCCATCCCCAAACAATATAGCATTCGTAAGTTCAACCCAAACTCTACCCCAATTTTGAAGAGCACACATATGAGTAATATATATTGCTAGAATTACATATGAAACTATAATCATGCTTACACAATCCTACCAACTCTCTCATTCAACGTGGGTTGCTTCTTGTGTGATCCGAGCAAGGTTGTCTTTTGCAAAAGTTATGTACTTTTGAGGGATGGACACTGATCCACTATGATTTTTCCGTGGTTTCCATGCTATGAATATGGAATCTGTATCCACCCAAGATGGACCGTGCTCAGAATCCACCTTCCACCGAAAATTATGGTTTGTATCCCAGCCTGTATAATGCCGAATCACATCTTCGTTCCGTGCTGTCGGTCTGTAGTACTCCACTTGTATTTGTCGAAAATGAGGGCTGGAAGTTGCAAAATTTGGTTTAGACAAAGCTCTTGCCACCCACACTGGCTTCGCATATGTCTCATCTCCAGGACGCAAAATGAGCATATAACCTTCATGACAATCCACCGCAATGCGGAATGAAGGTGGGGGACGTTGACTAGCAGGCCCAACGTAATGGTCGTCCACATCAAACTCCTCACGAACCTCTCCATTTTCCAAAAGGCAAGCCTCCGAAGCTTGTACTTCGACACGAGTTTGTGGCCAAAACCCGTGCCTCAATGTATGAGGGCTATCTTGGTGTAGGTCTGACAAGGCGGCACGAACACGTGTCCAATAATGTATCCAACTCCCGTAACGATGCCAACATGATCCACCAACATCCGCTATCTTCAAACTCTCCCAATATTGTATGAAGCCTGATATACCTTTCAAAATATCCTCCAAATTCTTCATGGGTATTGGCTTGCAAGGCCTGGGCTCTCCATCCGGTAACATCGTCTTTCCATCCGCATCCACGCGCCACACAAGGAGACCTTCCGGCGGGCTCCAGTCTTGTGTCGTGCACAACAACTTGTATTACATGGCGGGTACACCATCGTCATGCATGTAGAAGCGGAATTGTTGTGCCTTCGTATGCCCGATCAATCGGTGAGCTCCGCTTCGAATAAATGGTTCTATAAATGCCTTAAAGTCAGGCACCTCCTCAATCATATGGGGGATGACGGGAACGTTCTCCAAATCCATGTACGACTTCATCAATAAGGGGATTGTTGGAAAATCCTCCTCCCTCAACTTCATGCTCCACCGCCCAAAAGATGCATCAATATCATCGTGCGTGTGGCCTACCAGTAGGAAGGACACAAAAACCTCCTTGAAAATGCCTTTCGCAACCAACAACGACCAATATGCAAATACATATCTACTTTTATTGTCCTTGGCACAATTGTCCAATTGGACACGCAAAGTGGGGGGCAACTTCTTGGCAATCACGGGTTCACTGGGTGGCTCTGGCAACGAATGCAAGCATACATCTTTTCCATCCAACACCGCTTCATATAAAGGTGTTGAACCCGTATTTTCAAATAACAATCCTAAAGAATAGGCCGGCGGTTTCTCCAAATCACGTAAAAGCCTTGCGAATGACCCTATCGTGTGGTTTGAATCCGCTGGATACAAATCAAGAGCATAATGAGCAAACTTGACATCCCCATGTCCATGTGCAATCATTCCTGCAATGCCAACCCAATGTGATTAGTATCTATGAATAAATAAACCAATTTGAGGGAATCCATGTTCTCAAGCACATCACGTAATAAAACACCACAACATTTAGGGTATGCGATGACATTGTTTCCAAATTCACCTGTAACCGATACAGGCAACTTAAAAAGTCCATCCGTGGCCTTGATTCGATTTGCAAAACATGGGGAGGCTGTTTTGGCATGATCCATTTTGTCATGGATGACCGTAAGAACCTCCAAGGGTCTGGAGATGGACAAAGCTCTATTTGTGTAGTAATCATTACGGTGTGTCTCTTGCATGTTTACATGCTTGAAATAGTTCAATTGATGTGCCGCATATGACTCGGTGCCCATCGTGTGTGCATCGCGAAGGCGCTTCAACTTCTCGCAATTAGAGCAACGGGCAAATTTGTCCCCTCGTCTTTTTGTAATGTATTCGCTAAAGTTTGTTTTCTTGATTGCACTCAATTTTGACAATGAAATAGGCTCCAAACCGACCTTCTCGCCAACTGCATTCACGTCCAACAATATGTCTTTCCATTTTGTGCCTGTGGGAAGAACTTTCTCCACAACCTTTTCCCCGGTTGTGAGTGTGCGTGTTTTGTGTGGCATTGCATCGGCAAGGGGGACGATGATGGTCGCCAGAGTGGCCGTTGCTTGCCTTGTTGCTTCCTTGGGTTTCTTTAAACCCACGTTCCCATGGTGACGGGAACGGCGGCCTTCCTTGGCATAAGCAGCTTGTCTATAAAAGTCCGCTTTTGACACACCGTGAATGGTGTACCATGCCTTACAACACACGTCTATGCTTTCAATGGTGATGACCTTGCGACCCGTCCCATTCACATGTATCGCCCTATGGACATCAAGTTTTTTGGTGGATCTTAGACGGAAATCTCCAAGCCACATTTCTTCGCGGATGGCCTTCAATTTATCCCTTGGAAACAATTGGCAACAACGATGCACACAACAATCCTTTGTGGCAACTTCTCTAATGGACTCCTCGCCGAGCAACCTTTGGCGTTTACAATCAGTTGCAGAGGGAGTAGGACGTGCCAATGTCTCGTACTTTCGTAAGCCTTTGCGGGGCCGAATGTTTGCTTGGAGCTCCATTTGGTTTTGCATGTATTGTCGTTCATGGTCACGCAAGCTAACTCCATCAATCGTGACATTCCTCAATGGCCACCTGCGGAGGGAGAACCTATGAGTGGGATCCACCTCGGAATGAATGAGTGACTCCAATATGACAACCCCAACGTCCTCTGTGCCAAGTGGGTTCTCATCAATGCAATCTTGTGGATGGGTGTTACGACAAATACCATCCGCCACAGCAACTCCACTATCATTAACGAGTACCACCTCCAAATTCAGCCACGAGGCCCTTGAAAGTCCCGAACATTCAACAATGGGACAGTGCGGTAGGGAAGGCAAAGGTAAATCCAAATGATCTTCATCTGGACTGTCATCCATAGTAGCCTCCCCGACAATGTCTAGCTCATCCTCAGATGCAGATGGCCAAGTGGCCATGTCTTCAGATGACCAATCCCCTCTTTCACTAAACCCATCCATTGTGCCTACACACATGAACATACCACCTTGTCAAAAAAATCACAAAAATTGTAGATTCCAAACGAAGAATACAAAAACCAGCTTATATAATCAAAATTGCAAATACTCAGTGCTCATACATGTTCATATGACAGCTATGCCATTGGGTTTGCAAAGGTTTGGGTTGTCCAGCGGACACACTGTCATCCAGAACCCATCCACACTGTGGGGATGGCTTTGGGTCGAGCGGCCCAAACCTTGTGGCAGGATGGGTTCATGGTCTTCCAGAGCCCATCCACAATGTGGGGATGGGCTTGGGTCGAGCGACCCAAACCTTTTGGGGGGATGGGTTCATGGTCATCCAGAGCCCATTCACAATGTGGGGATGGGTTTGGGTCGAGCGACCCAAACCTTGTTGGCGCAGGATGGGTTCATGGTCTTCCAGAGCCCATCCACAATGTGGGGATGGGCTTGGGTCGAGCGACCCAAACCTTTTGGGGGGATGGGTTCATGGTCATCCAGAGCCCATTCACAATGTGGGGATGGGTTTGGGTCGAGCGACCCAAACCTTGTTGGCGCAGGATGGGTGTAGGCTCATCACAGAGAGCACCCACACTGTGGGGATGGGCTTGGGTCGAGCGACCCAAACCTTTTGGGGGGATGGGTTCATGGTCATCCAGAGCCCATCCACAATGTGGGGATGGGTTTGGGTCGAGCGACCCAAACCTTTTGGCGGGACGGGTTCATGGTCATCCAGAGCCCATCCACAATGTGGGGATGGGTTTGAGTCGAGCGACCCAAACCTTTTGGGGGGATGTGTTCATGGGCATCCAGAGCCCATCCGCAATGTGGGGATGGGTTTGAGTCGACCGACTCAAACCTTTTGGCGGGATGGGATCATGGTCATCCAGAACCCTGCCCACACTGGTTAAATGGGTTTGGGTCTATCAGGGTCAAACTAAAAACCGCCCACACTAGGGCAGGTGTTTGGGTCGACCGACCCAAACTTTAGAAGGGTCATACTAAAAACCGCCAACACTAGTGTAGGGGTTTGGGTCGACCGACCCAAACCCACCGCAGAATCCGGCGTATAATGCGGCGGAAATTGCGAGGTGGGATGAATTTGAGCTCATTCCGAAGTTCACAGTGGGGTTGCATGCTGTGGATAGCTGCTCGTGAACGGCAGCGTGCACGAACCTTGAAGTACAGCTCCGACTGAGATTTCTCCCTACGATTTCAGGAGTGGGAGAAGAGCAAAAAGAACCGACTTTTGGGGGGTGCGCCCCTTTATACTATCCACCTCCGCTTCCCCAACTTCCTCATTGGATGCCTTTCCCGCCTAGTTCTCCTGCAGAGGTTATTTTCAAACCTCCTAACAGAATTCCCCGCCTTTTGTTAATTATAAAAAAATGCGAATCTAACCTAGCTCTTGGATACCCCAACTGTCATCTGACTTTGTGTGTGTTGAGAATGTCTATTGAAAGTAATGTGGATATTTAATCCGTTTCATATTGTTTTGTGTGGATATGACATGCACCATTGGAAGGAAGGGTGGCGGCCACATGTATTTTTCCAAGTGTCATGAGGAGAAAAGGTTTGGGATAAGTGATTTATATTAAAGACTTCTAGAATGTCACTCTAATGCATCATATACATATTAAATCATGATACTAATCTACTTGATCTCAAACATTACGGTATATTTTAACCAATATGTAGACAAAAGAAGTCTAAACATTGTGTAACGCCTTATGGTAAGAGTCACTAAATACAATAGTTAAAGTAGTTATTAAGATCCTCGCATGAGGAATTATATAATGATTGCATACAACATTGCTCTATTCTCTCGCATGCAAGTGTGGCAATGACGAACGTATGTGGACGTCGTTAAGGGGATACTAACCACCAATGTCGCTTTTTAGTTCAATCTTTCAATGATATTTGAATCTAATATCCTCAAGTTCACTTCAAGTTTACTAATGTGTGTGAGCAAAACATCCAAAGTTGGACCCTAAACCCTTATAACATCCACAACATGAAATGTGTATTGAATAAACACAAGACCAATTAGTATATCATGTTTAAACGTCCCAAATAACATATTAACACGATCAAGATTGTATTTACTCTAACCTTCCTATTAGACTCTTCTTCATATACAAACAACATCTATTATATCTTGCGCCATTATGTAATATACGTGGAGGGGACATTGAATAAGAACATGATTGAGTGAATGGCTTCATTTGATGTTGTGCTTCTCCGATTTACTTTTATATCACATTCCATATATTACATATATCATAAACCATGGTTTATTGGCAACTATGTGATTCATCAAAGTGAGCAAAACATCCAAAGTTGGACCCTAATAACATCCACAACATGAAATGGCATTTGAATAAATACAAGAACTATCAGTGTATCACGTTTAAACGTCCCAAATAACATATTAACATAATCAAGATTGTCTTTACCATAACCTTCCTATAAGACTCTTCCAAACCTTGGACAACTAACTAAGTGGCCAGCTATTTAGTTAGCTAAAAGCTCCAACTAGCTAAAGCTACGTAGGAATTTGGTGCCTCAAAAGAATAGCTAGCTAAAACTAAGTGCCATAATCTGGGCGAGGAAAGGTAGCTAGCTAAAGCTAGCTAATAGCTAGTTGGAATGTAAAACATACATTATTTTTTTAATATTAGGGGGGATCCCATATAGCAAAAACCTTGTTGTCCAAATTGACACCCACTTAGTTAGTTGTCCCATGGCTACAGTTTAGGTTTCGATTATGGTATCTGCAATCAATTTTCTGTAGGCCATTTCCAAGCTAATTCTTTTGGAAACTCTCAATTTTTACATTGAGATGTTTGTGTAGAAATCTCAATACACATGGCACGGTCTTCACTGTTCCTAATAGTCAATAGTCACATAGGAATCTAGTAAGATCATTAGTGTTAGCCGCTCACCCTAAGTGGGCATTTCATTAGGAACAATCTTCTAGATTAGTTAGTCAAGCTTATAATTAGGAACAATCTTCTAGGTAGGTTAGTCAAGCTCATGGTTGGGCTCACTTGTATATATATAATGAGCAATGTAGCACCAATGCCAGTTGAAAGTGAGGAAGCCAATGTATACGTGTGGATTTTAAAAATTCAAGTTTCCTTGTGCACCAACATGAAAATAGAGAGGCAACCACGAGCAATACAACCAACTATATATTGTTTGGTTTCGTGTGAATGGATTTCTCTTTGGTTTAGAATGAATATGCATGTCACACAACTTTCTAGCTAGTTGAAGCTAAGTGAAAATGAGAGTTCCGAAAAATTTAGCTAGCTAAAGCTAAGTAGGAATCCTAGGTTCGGTGAACCTAGCTAGCTAAAGCTAAGTGACAAATAGGGGCCCGACCTATTTAGCATGATGGTGATACAAGTTGGCCAACTATCCAAGGTCTGGACTCTTCTCACCAAAATGCACAATGTTACCCGTTAATATTGGATAGATTAATATGTTATAACCCTAACCCCGTACCCCCTAAACCCTAAACCCTTAACACCAAATATCGTAGTTGATCACTGATGCCTCCATATACAAACAACATCTATTATATCTTGCGCCATTATGTAATATACGTGGAGGGGACATTGAATAAGAACATGATTGCGTGAATGGCTTCATTTGATGTTGTGCTTCTCCGATTTACTTTTATTTCACATTCCATATATTAAATATATCATGAACCATGGTTTATTGGCGACTATGTGATTCGTCAAAGTGAGCAAAACATCCAAAGTTGGACCCTAATAACATCCACAACATGAAATGGCAATTGAATAAATACAAGACCAATAAATACAAGACCGATTTACTTTTATATCACATTCCAAGTAAATATATGATCATCAATGGTTTATTGGCGACTATGTGATTCATCAAAGTGAATATATAAGGGATTTACAAAAAACTTGAGCATGTTAGCATTTTGAACTAAGGATCATGCAATTCAAAATCCTTACAAAATGCACTTGGGGAAGGCATTCATTTAGGCTCCACACTGAAGTATTCTAAATTTCCGAATTTCATGTTGGGGGGTGGGGGGTATATTTCTTATTCATTGAATAATGTGTGAGTTGTTGGCATCATTGGTAAAGTCTAAAAGTCAATGATTACATCGTTAAATGTCACGCAATTGTATTATTTTTCTAACGTGCTCAAACAAAAGAGAAACAAATGACTTCAACTTGTTTGGAAAATTTAGGGCATGGTGTCATGTAAGTAGGGGTTAAGTATTAGTTTTAGCATAAAGTTACGTTGTAAAAATGCATTAGTTGTATAAATGGTTAGTCTTGTAGAATACCGCATTTGATGTAGCACCTAAGGGTACTCCAAAGTGTCTTCAAATAACTAATGCCCGCTAAGGGGTTAGAGTTAGGGTTTAGGATTTAGGGTTCCCCGTAACCCTATTTCCGTTGGTGCCCTAATCCTGTGGGCACCCAATTCCCGAGGCAAACAAAACCCCAGCCGCCACAGTTTCTCCTCCTTTCTCTCTCTCTCCGCGCCAAGCATTCGCTCCGCGTGTCTCTTGGAAGCGCCGCCTCTCCTGAAGCGCCGCTTTCGCGAAGCGCCGTGGCTATTCAGGGCGGCATTTGATTCCTTCTCTCTCTCCCGCCTAGTGTTTCTTCTCCTTCCCTCCCTTCTCTTGCTCTTAATCTTAGAAGCTAGGAGGTGTTTCCAATAGAACAGAAACCTACGGAGGAAGTTAGTCGAAGATTGTTGAAGGGTTTTCGAGCATTGTGTGGGAGCTTTAGCGAGTGCTTGCGAAGTCCTGTGTTTGTAGATTATTTCTCTTTTGGAGTTTGTATTGTATTTGGAGTGTTTGTGAGATTCAGGAGTTCTATAAGATAATCAGGAGGTGTTTGAGACATATAGAAGTGATTTGAGAGCTTCAGTTCTTGTTGGAGTGATTCAGTTGTTGTTTGAAAGATTTAGCTGTTGTTTAGAGAGATTCAGCTGTTGTTTTGAGAGATTCAGCTGTTGTTTTGAGAGATTCAACTGTTGTTTTGAGAGATTCAGTTGTTGTTTTGAGAGATTCAAAAGTGCGTTGAAAGCCTGAGGAGTTGTATGAGAGATTCAGGCTTTATTTGAGAGAAGTAAGAATTATTTGAAAGCTTTAGTAGTTGTTTGGGAGTTTAGCGTGTGTCCGAATCACATTCAGCTGTTTGTGTGTTACTGGACGAAGAACACCAGCTCTACTCCACAGTTTTTGCAACAACAGCTTTAAAAGGTAATATCTTTTGTTATACCCAACATGTATTAATTAATTCATGGTACTGTAGCATACACAACGCATAAGCATTGTATATGCTCTGTGCCAACCTTTAAAATATATATTAAATAGAACAGTTTGGGGAGACGACCCAAACACGTCCTGCTGTTTGGGTCGGTCGACCTAAACCCAGCCTCCTATTTGGAACGCTCGGCCCAAAAACATCCTCATGTTTGGGTCGCTCGACCCAAACACGGCATGATGTTTGGGTCGCTCGACCCAAACCCAGCCTAATGTTTGGGTCGCTCGACCCAAACCCGTCATGATGATTGGGTCGCTCGACCCAAACCCAGCCTGATGTTTGGGTCGGTCGACCTTAACCCAGCCTCCTATTTGGTACGCTCGGCCAAACACATCATCATGTTTGGGTCGCTCGACCTAAACCAATATTCATATTTGGTACGCTCGGCCCAAACACATCATCATGTTTGGGTCGGTCGACCCAAACCCAACCTCTAAATTATTATTTTATCAATAAATCCATGATGTTAAACACAATATAAAATAAAAATCCACCCAAAAAATAACAAAATAACATATCACCATACAAATGATGTTCACATATATAACAGTGCACAATCCACCAAAATATATGCGCCAATCCATTAAATTTCCCTTAAATCAATTGAAAGAAGTTTGGGTCGAACGACCGAAACTAACATTAAGCTTGAAGAAGTTTAAACTATCCATTAAGCTTGAAGAAGTTTGGGTCGAACGACCGAAACTAACATGGTTTATTCTTTCCTTACAGATGGCCCCAAAGAAAAGACCCAGTGAAAGGTGGTTCATGCTTGCGCCAGACATGTTATGGCAGGAGCACGAAACACCGCAGGATGACTCCTATGTTCCAAAGGACAATCTTATCCTCGCTTGGTCAATTCAAGTGGTCAAAGCCTCGCAATACAAAATGATATTTGTATTGAAAGTTGGCACCATGGAGAACCATACATGGGCCACAGTCACGGGGTGGGAGGTGACATCGGTTCAGTCGCTTGGTGACTACGTGGACGTCATCCTAGAGAACTCCGCGGTGCAGAATGTCCATATGTTCATGCACCAGTTCTCCGAGCCGTTCGACGCAATCTACGTAAAGGAGTCCTGTGTTGAGCCAGACGTCATCAAACCGGAGTCGATATTTATCGATAGCAGTATATCGAACACCAAGGTCTCTAGCCGGTTTACAAAATTAAAACATGCAATCACCGTGCTGAACAAGGCCATGCAGAGCAAAACAAAAAGTCAGCAACCTGCGAGGCGGAAAGCAACAACTGAGGAGGGTGCAGGGTCGTCAAGGCCTCAAACGGTGAGGAAGCCGCGACCAGTACCGTCTGACTCAAGACGGACGACTCCCTCAGAGACACCGGCGGATAGCGAGACGCCTACGCCTTCTGCCAGCCGCCAAACAACACCATCGAAAAGGGCGAGAGAGTCATCTGTGATGATCGAGGAGCCAGTTTCACCTGAGCTGCGCATGCCAAAGCCCGGGCAAGAGGTGGATGCGGGGGAGATACAGAAAATCGTGAACAATTTCACGTCCAAGTGCTCCCACTGTTTCTTCATGGGTAGAGATTTCAAGTTCGATGTCAACATCAGCCAGTGCCATCTAGCGCCACCAGAAAAATGCGTCCGGGCAAAAGAAGACGCCTACGTCGACTGGATAATCGCGCAGATCGTCAGCGAACAATTCAAAGACGACAGGCAAACAATTGTAGTCATGCCCCAGGGACAGAAGAAAATGCCTACCCCTGAAATGTGGCCTACAATTCAGAAAGGCGATTTTTGGCTGATAGACGGCCAGCACAGTGTGGAGGCATCAAAGAAAATCCAACTGATGACCGAGTGGGATGATCCCAACCATCAGAAGGAAAAGCTGAAGGTCTGGAAGGCATTGGTGGTGTGGTCCGACGGCGAGACCAGGCTCAGCGACATCTCCCGATACTTCAACATGGGGAACAAGAAGAGGGCCTACCAAGCTTCCTGGATAAGGAATATCATGGCCTCACGGGAGGTGTGGGAGTTCTATGGCAGGCCTCCCAAAGAGAGGGAGAACGCCAAGGACAAGAATCCAAAGTGGGAGGTGAGTATTGTTTGGGTCGATCGACCCAAACTCTTGTTTGCAGCCTCGTTTTTTAGTTTGGGTCGATCGACCCAAACTCTTGTTGCAGTTATTGTTCATGATATGTCTTGGAAATCACATGTACATATCTAACACGCATTCAAATGGTTTGTTTTGGGGAAATGCAGGATTTCAAATACCAGATGATAAATAAATTCTCCTCAATTGACAATGCTAGTCAAAAGCAGAAGAAATACAACGATCTAAGAGGGGAGATTTATTTAATCACAGCTTCCGATTTCGTTTGGATGAAATGGAGGAGTGTATTTGAAAAGCATGAGGCGGGTGAGCTAATCGACCCCGACACTGGCATGCTCTTCAACCAGGCATCGCGCTTCAAGCAGATGAAGCCTCTCGTGAGGGAGTTCTTCAGAACTCTTCAAGGGCTGTCGGAGGCAGAGATGGGGAAGGCGGCATCCCACATCCTGCACATGCAGCCGACGGTGAAGAGATGTTGGGTCCACCCGAAGATCGTCTTCAGCAAGCCCAAATGCTTCGTCCCTTCATGCTACACCATGAAGGAATGGACGGAGAACAGGAAGAAGAAAATGACCATCGTCCAGGAGCTGCACAAGCTAGTTCCTGAGAAGAAGCTCATCGTGGATGGAGAGGTTCACGAGGCGCACTGGAGGGCGTTCAAAGCCGAGTATAAGTTCACCAGTGCGTCCATGGCGGCACTCATGAGGGAGGCGGGAGACGACTTCCTCAGGTCGAAGCTCGTGAAGGGGGGGAAGAACCGGACGCTTCCCGAGCACTCCGCGCGTGCCTTCTCCAACTTCGTAAAGGAGAAGCAGATCGTCAGTTTCGAGGGCGACGCGCATTTCAACTTGGTCACCCTCGGGCCTCGACCCTCTAAAGATCCAAGGCTGGCCGGGGTCTGATGCCAGGAAGGCCATCAGGACGAAAGCCGGGGACCGCTTCCCCTTCGGAATGATAGACTTCAGGAACATCCCTGGAAGCTCATTCGAGGGGACAATGAGCACCCCGTTTTACGAGCCATTCCTGTCAAAGTTCGTGGACTACAACAGCCCCAAATTTCGGGAGGTCGACATCTAGTTGTGGATTGTCGAGGACAGGAGGGCGGAGCAGGTGTACGGGATCGTGCGGAAATTGCAGCCAGAGTACGCCGTCTCGAAATCGCACTACGTTGCTGCACCGGCGGAGGGGGCGTACAGCACTTTGAAAGACAAGAAGACGAAGGTCATCAACATGCTGTGCTTGTACTTCGTGTACAAAGCTGAGCTGCTGAAGGTGCCAAACCATCCCATAGGCCGGATGGAAAAACTTTTCCAAGTCCCAGAAGGGTTGGGTACCAGCAAGAGCTTGTACGACGAGGCGAAGTACGCCAACTACCCCGCGGATGAGCTGCGGATGGAGTTCAACCTGCGGATGATGAGGACCCTCACGAAGAGAGGGGACTGCATCTTCAACGTCTTCGGGGTCTCCAAACCAATTTTTTCTGCTATGGTAAGTAGCTCTAAATAAATTGACGACAGTTTGGGTCGAGCGACCCGGACTACACACTGCCTGCTCAGAGTGGAGCAACCTAATCTACACAAAGCCAAGTTTGGGTCGAGCGACCCAAACCAGGCATTGTATAGGTTGGGTTGCTCCACTCTGAGCAGGCAGTGTCTAGTCTGGGTCGACCGACCCCCAAACTAGACACTGCCTGGTGTGAGTGGAGCAACCCAACCTACACAAAGCCTACTTTGGGTCGAGCGATCCAAACTAGGCATTGTGTAAGTTGGGTTGCTCCATCCAGACCAGGCAGTGTGTAGTCTGGGTTGCTTTGTGTACTCTGGGTCGAGCAACCCAGACTACACACTGACTGGTCTGAGTGGAGCAACGCAATCTACACAAAACCTACTTTGGGTCGAGCGACCCAAACTAGGCATTGTGTAGGTTGGGTTGCTCCACTCAGACTAATCAGTGTGTAGTCTGGGTCGAGCGACCCCCAGACTAGACACTGCCTGGGTTGAGTGGAGCAACGCAACCTACACAAAGCCTACTTTGGGTCGCTCGACCCAAACTTGGCTTCGTGTAGGTTCGGTTGCTCCATCCAGACTAGTGAGTGTGTAGTCTGGGTCGACCGACCCCCAGACTAGACACTGCCTGGTGTGAGTGGAGCAACCCAACCTACACAAAGCCTACTTTGGGTCAAGCGACCCAAACTAGGCATTGTGTAAATTGGGTTGCTCCATCCAGACCAGGCAGTGTCTATTCTGGGTTGCTTTGTGTACTCTGGGTCGAGCAACCCGGACTACACACTGCCTGCCCTGAGTGGAGCAACGCTATCTACACAAAGCCAACTTTGGGTCGAGCGACCCAAACTAGGCATTGTGTAGGTTGGGTTGCTCCATCCAGACTAGTCAGTGTGTAGTTTGGGTCGCTCGACCCAAACTATGCAGTGTTTTTGTGAGATGGATGCTGATGTTTTTGTTTTCATTTTCTTTAGATTTGGTGTAAATCTAATGCAAGTGATCTGGGAATGTGCAGATGTTGGGGTTGACCATCTATTCGTACATAGATGACGCCGATGTTCTTTTCTACAGAACGCAGAAAGCGTTGGCGAGAAAAATGGACATCCTCGATTGGATCCCCGGAAGCTACGCCGAGGAGATTGTTGAAGGGGGCGAGAACCCTTTGGATAGGGCGAGGCGGACCAACCCGGAGGAGTTCGTTACTCAGGCCCCCGTCGCAATTCCCGAACCCCTGGTGGAATTGCATCCTGGCACCTCGTCACGGGGCCCAGGTGATGAAGCGGGAGAGGACGAAGAAGAGGAAGAAGAGGACCCCAAGGCGGAGGGCGAGGTGGAGGAAGGGGCAACGGGGTTCACGCAGGAATCTGAAGCCCCCCAACGAAAGAAGGCTATGCGGGTGGCAACTCCGCAAAGTAAGCTGGTGCCCGTCCTCACTGTGGACGACGCGAGGGACATGTACTCCAGGGACGCGACCGCCGCATTCAGGGAGAGGAGGAGGCTGAAGGGGAAGAAGCTCTACGGCGACTACGCGGTGGAAGAGACCATCGCCATTAGCAGCGAGGACGAGGACGACATGGAGCTCGCCAAACGGCTCAGGTCGGATCCCCCCTCCCCCACAGCGTTTGCCGGCATGGTGAGGGTGAAACCCGAAGTCCTCACTGTGGACGAGGCTAATGAAAAGATGCGGAGGGACGAGGAGCAGCGCGTCCGGCTGGAGAAGGCTGCCGCCGAGGAACCCTCGGTCCGCAACGAAGTCGCGGAGTTGAGGGCTCTCCTCTTGGAGCAGGAGCGGCAAAGGGCGATGGCCCAACCTCCGTCCAGCGCGGACCTGATCACGCAAGTGATTCAGGGCATGTTGGCGCAGGGGTTGGTAATGGCTCCCCCGAGTGCATTTCCGCACTTGCCCGCCGGCTTCCCTCCCCAGAATATCAACCCGCCGCCCGCACCGCAGCAGTCCTTCACCTTCGGCCCTATGCTGCAGCCGCAAGCCCGCCCGTACGCGCCCGTCCAGCAGGTGGACGACCCCAGCCTTTGGCGCGTCCCCGGAGCTTCCAGCCCCTTGGCGCCCCCCCCCCCCGCTTCGGCCTCCCATCCTCGTGCCCCCACACCACCAACAGGACGACCCCCACATGTTTGGGTCGTCCGACCCAAACATTGCCGCCCTTGCACCGCCAGCCAGAGACCCGCTCGAAGCAGGAGGGTTTGGGTCGGCCGACCCAAACCCCGTCTCAGCGACGGCCCCGGTGGACGAGCCCATGCTAGATGTTGAAGGCCCGCAAGGGCCTGGTGATACCTCTACTCCTAACCCAGTCGATGAACCAATGCATGATGCGCATGCGGAGGTTGGGTTGGGACAAAGGCCTGACAGTCAGCCTTTGCAGGAGCAGGTTGTTGCTGACGTCGCCGGACCAGGCGTTGGTGACGCAATTGGGGAAGCGCACGCGTTGGCGGCGTCAACGGCGTCAAGGCACGACCAAGGCGAGGTAATGCACTGACCCCACTCAGTTTGGGTCGCTCGACCCAAACTCCCTGGGTGTTTGTCTTCTTGCCTTGGTCGTGTCCCCTAGCTAGGAAGAACCGACCCACCCGTCCCCCCCTTCTTCGCCCCACCCCATCCCCGCACTCGCCCCCCCTTTCGTCACCCCCCGACCATCCGTTTCAGGCCCCCCCCCCCACCCCGGCTTGCGACGAAGTCCTCATCACGGCGGCTCGTCATTCAAATTTTGTTAGATGTAGACTTAGGCTAGTTTGAACGCATCGTTCAACGCGGCTCTCCCCCAATATCAAAATGTACATGGAGCATTGTATAATATAAAATCACCATTGTTTACTCCCATATATTTGTATCTTCGGTTTGAATGTATACTGTATGCTCTTGCCTCTCTTGTATCCCTTGTTCCCCCCCCCCGGGCCAATGAATCAAATGGTTTTGTGTATGCACCGAGTGCAAATAAATTTCCTTAATTCTTCGTTTGGACATAGCATGACATAAGTCGCCCCCGTTTTCTCTCGATCGTCCCCGCAGGGCTCGGAGCATAGCGTAGCGGCTCCCCAACGCTCTTCTCCCAGGAGCGGAGAGGGCAGCGCGGCGGCGCCCCCGGTTCTGCCCGCCCTGCGCGCGCTGCGGAAGGAACGATTCCTGGTGTTAGACCTTAACGGGGTCCTCGTCCAGTGCGTCCATTGTCCCAGGGTCCCCACGGTGCCCTTTTGCAAGCCCGAAGACGCGAACTACGACGGGCCGCCCACGCACATTAAGACCAAGCTGGTGCACCTCCGCCCGTGGCTTCGGCGCTTCCTGCAGATCGCCCAAAACAAATGGTGGGTGGTCGTGTGGAGCTCCATGACGGCCGAGAACACCAATGCGGTCGTGGAGTTCATCTTCAAGGGCTTCGAGCCCCCCTGCTTGGTCCTAGCACAGGAAGCGTGTAGAATATTGTACACACCGGACGGCAAAGTCGTCAAAAAACCAAACAACCCCGCGTCCCCCCAATATCTCAAGGTCTTGAAGCCGATTTTTTGGGACCAGCGACCGTCCTTGATAGGCGTCCCCTACGACGTCCGTCCCACCCGCGAGAACACGCTCATGGTGGACGACAGCGCTTCCAAGAACTTATTGAACCCGACGGCCAACTTCATTGTTTGCCCTACGTGGACGATCGAGAAGGTCCGGGACCGATTTTTGTTAGACCTTGTTAAATACTTGCAGACGCTCTGCGGTAGCGGGCTGCCCGTAAACCAGTTTGTTAGGAGTAATCCCATAGGCGAGAGATACTTGGATCCACGAGACCATTTGTACAGAGAGTTGTTCTCCCACGCGAAATTTAACAAGCTCATTTGAGAGAGTACGTGTGTGTGTGTGTGTTTGTGTGTTTGTGTGTTTGTGTGTGGGGGCGCCCCCACTTTGTGTAATATATTCTTCATATGTATCTTGATTTTCACATGCTCTATCTCTCCCTCTTCCCTTTGGGTTCTGTTTTGTTTTGTTTCCATTTTGGCGCCAGCGTTTGGAGCCCTCGATTGACATCGTCAGTGACTCAAACTTGGGGAGCTTCTTCTATGAGACCGTTTATGACGCCGCTTCAACCATTGACTACTCCAAGGAGCCTATTGACGCCGGCGTCGTCGATAGCCCCCCGCCCAAGCAAATGTTCCGGCAGTCTCCGTCTCCGTCGCCACTCAAGGGCACAAAGCGCGGCTGCGTCCGGACGTCCCCCTCTCGCCCCGGCGGCGCCGTTGCACCCCGACGACGACTGGCGATGGGCGCTCGGCCTGCAAAGAGTGGACCCCTGCATGTCCCTTTGCGCGACGCTTTCCCCGTCCTATCCAACTCGGACGCGAGCGCCCCTACTGCCAAGGTGATCGCCCACAATACATTACAATCCCTCTCCCTTAAGTGGGGCATGCAATATATATATGGGTTTGGGTCTTTCTCCTCAAACTAACCCGTGTTTTTTTTGGTTTTCTTTGATCACTTCCAGGTTGCGTCCAGCCCCAAACCTCCGCGGGCCAATGCGTCCATTGAGCTGGAGCGTCACTACGCCATGCGCCGATATGCCGGACAGTCTACGTCGTCGTATTCGAATTCCTCGTCTTATAATTCGGGCGGTCGACACAATCCAAAATGTGTTATGGTGGGCCCACATCCAAAACTCGGCTATAGTCGAGGGCCAGAGATTCTCATAAATGTTGAGGCGATGCGAGCTAAACAAGCGGCGGCAAAAGAAAAAGATGCGGTCTCCCAGCCTAGATAGGCAATTGTAGGGCGTAGACATTGCATGTAGGCGGGATGATTTTAGGCCGCACTATCCAATGGATTTGTGCCATTAGTATGCTATTCAGTTTCTCATGCCATACATTGTATATGGTACTTGCAATAATATAAGTGTTATGGGATTACCCCTTCAATATGGTCTACGGTTTGGATTGCCCTACCTAAACCATATTCATACAAGCTCTCATATTTTGTGTGCAATAATATGAATGTTTTGAGATTACCTGTTCAATATGGTCTCAGGTTTAGATTGCCCACCCTAAACCATCACAAATATGAGTTATTAATGGGCTTCTTGGTATGAACACCCGCTTCAAAGTGTTCCAATCTTACAACTTTCTCCAATATGTGTTCCATTTATCCTTGTTCTTATTTATGTTAATGTCTCAAAATGCCCAAAAAGTCTCAATTTAACGAATATAGTGTTTTTGGTAGTAGTACGGTGTTGAATGGACAAAGTCATGTGGTTGTGAGGCGTTGGAGTGTTCTTTTGATGTACCTTCTTTAGCAAGTGTGTCGGCTTCTTCGTTTCTTGTCATGTTTGCATGTGCTCTACTTTGTATAGTGTTGTGGGTTGAGTTCTTTGTATAAGGAAGTTAACTATTTCTTCTATAATGGTTTTATTGGGGTGGTTGTTGTGTAGTGTGGGGTGTTTTATTTGATTTTGATCACATATAGACCATTAAGGCAGTTTGTGAAGATATGTGCAGGTTCATTTGGGAATCTTTATTTATTATTGTAAGGGTGTGATGTATGGCCATTAATTCCGCTCTAAATTTGTTTTGTAGGCCTGGTAATCGTATTGCAAGTTTAATTATTTTTTCGTGGTTATCAGAATTACAAGATGCAGGCAAGGAAAGTCAAGACAAAAATGCACCTAAAGCTAGAATTGTCAAAAATGTGGTAGACCAAAAAAATCAACTCCAATTAAGGTGTGGTTTGTTGGGAGGTTTATAAGATGCGTAGAAAATTTGGTAATTGTTGGGTGGAATATAAGGATCCAATTGACTTGATGGACCATCCATCAAACATAAAAATTTGCTTATGTTGGTATAAAAAAGCCAACAACAAGTGGACTTATGATCGTTATTAATCATTTGATAAAAAAACATTCATATGATCTTATTGATTTTTTTGAAACAATAATTGAATTTGCTTCTATGACATATATTTGTAGATTTAGATGCTTATGAGTTACCTCCGGGGATGAAAAAATCTTCAACGACTTTATGATGAATGCTAGGGCTTTGCATTTGACATATGATAGGGGTTAATTGTCATTCAAAAGAATATTTGTATACTTATATTAATGGCTATATATGAATGTATTTTTTTTATCTATACATATTCTCACTTGTATTTTTATCATTGAAATTGTACGTGTATTGTTTGATTTTACAAAAAAAAATATACCTTGCATATAGGGGAGCTTTTAGAGTATGTTGCGAACGCATGTGGTTCTTGGTTTTTTAATGAAAGGTGCCACCCCGGGCTTGAGGTTGTTCTTTTGTTCACTAATAATTAAGGTAGAAATACCCAAATCGGTTACCCACCCTCTACCCATGCACTAGACCGCCGTCATAATAGTGAAGTGCCATTTCTGAAACCGATGATGGCAAGGCAACAACTTCAATGCGTGTACACTTAAATTTTTGTAGCGGCTTGTACTGAGGAGTTGTACTCATTGTTCTTTTTTTACAATTTGTACTAAGAGAATGTACACCTTATGTAGTGACTGGCAACTGAGGTAAGCAAGGACAGGGTTTGTAGTATCCTTCTTTGCTCTCTTCAGTACAAACAGTATGAAGTGTGATAGGGGTTGCCTACTCAGTGATGTTTGTACTAAGCTTACCTCAGAAATAGGGGTGATTGTAGTATAATGGTATGTTTGTACTCTGTGTACATGAACAAGTTGCTTACTAACTGTACGCATAGACGAACACATATTACCAAGAACAATGGGAGTCAAGTTTAATGTACTCATGAGATAACTGGTTTAGGTGATGTTTTGTATGGAAATGCAGATTGCCGTGTTTGGTGTAGGGAAGATCTAGTGAATGAGTAGGGAGTTTGACAACTTTCCACTTTGAAAAATTGTAGAATTTTTTTGTATAGGGCAAAAAAATATGAAACAACTTGCATTCTTCATGAATCCTTCTCATCTATCTTGGAAAATTATCTCATGATTGTAAGGCCATATCTTCAATGCGAATCACCTTATTTTCGCGGGTTATGGTATTTCTACCTTAAGCCCCCTCTGTACTAGAACTCAGGTTGAGGGCTTAACTTGTAAATGATTTTTTTTGAGTTTAATACGTGGATTTGACAAGTCCACATCTCAAGCTATTGAGAGTTTCATCAATTCTCAAGCTCTAAAATAATTCGAGCATGTGTTAAGTAGGCATGTGCAAAATGAGATATCAATGAGGGATAGGTGCTTGTTAAGCAAAGGAGAATTCATGGGAAGAATGCTTGACAGTCAATTAGATTGGTCTCATAAACAAGAGCTCGGGCTCTCAACATTCCTTAGCAACATCTATGAGGTAGTTTAGGATTTTGATCAAGAGCTTGTAAAAAATGATCAAGAGTGAGTCATAGGTGTCATTCCACATGAGATCCATCAAGGCGCCATCTAAGAATTGTAATTCCGGTATAAAGTTCAAGCTCTCACATTGAAAGTTCATGCTCTTCAAGTCCTTCCTTCAAGCTCTCAACCTCTCTACACCATTTATGATATTTAGTGTCACATGCGTAATAGTGTCACTTACCCTATTTTGAGGCATATGCTAGGTTACATTGATGATTAACAACTTCACCATAATTGTAACCCCATTACATTTGGCGTTCAAGTGCACTTATTAATATCTTTACATGAGCATATTCAATAGTGTTATGAGGTGCATGACTATGTTACACAATGGTGTACAAGTTGATTGAAGTGTACACAAATGACACTTGCCATTAGCATGCTCACAAATATCTTCCCCTTGCATACTAAAACACAAGACCATCATCTAACGTATCCCAATGGGCTACTCCAAGCATAATGTAGACATTTTTCACTTAAAGAAGTTACTTATGTTGACAAATGGAATCACATTGACAATTAGCGGGCGTGACACTTTGAGACCTCTAGGCATCTAGTTTAAGCCCTTTGCAAATAGACACTAAATACCATAAATGGTGTAGCGTAAATACACGATGTTCCCTCGGCTACAGTCATCCCTGTTTGAGTCTTGAAAAATTACCTAGATGAGGATTTACAATATTCTCACTTGACACAGCATCAGCAACTCATTGGCCCTACACAACACAATATGGAACAATCCACTCAGCAACAATTCTCACTCTACAACAGGCCTCATAAAATTAGGCGTTCGCATAAATTAAATATATTAGCTTAATTTATGCGTGCCGTGCATCCGAGGCGCATAAAATAAGCGTTTTTCAAGAAATGACTGGAAAATGGTAGGAATTGGACAACTGGAGTGTGTTTCGTATGGCGTTGTGTGTGGCATGTTTTATTGTGTTGACACACTCCCATCTATATGGTGGGACAGAAGGTTGTGATCAACGTAGACGATCAACCCTAAACCCTAAACTGCATGTCGGATTGCACAACCTCTGGGCATTTTTGATTTTTTTTCTTCTTAATTTATGCGCACCGCTCAAATTATTTTATGCATTTTAGGCGTCTATTTATAGAACGCCTAATTTAATGAGGCATGCTCTACAAGGTACACTTCTGAGAATTGTAACGGTAGCGATCTGGGTTAATCCTTTTGCATTTCGACAGGAAGTCCACCGAACCAGGACTTGGGGTGTTCGACCTCTCTGCAATAAAAATTCAGGCTCAAGGAATGAACTTCACGCATTTTGCAAAGCACAATTACTGCTGAGTGCTTCTCATCCACCAATTTGTTAGATGAGATTGGACTTGGTGCTCAAATCATACGACTGTGTCCGTGGGCCCTCGGTATGTAACAGTCTGATGCACGGAAAAACTGAGCTCCCAGCATGCCACTGGCCCACATGGCTGTCATCTCTGTCTCTCTGCAAGCCGTTACGTACAGGCTAAGCGACTGAAAATTTCCAGATTCTAGAATGTAACTTGGTACTAGGTAGATTTACCATGTATGTGTCTCCTAGATACTGGATTGAGGTGATGAACTTCAAGGGGCCTTGTGATGAGAGATGCTGTCATCTCTTTCTTCATTTGCCACCTGAATGGTGTCTACATTCTTCACGAGCTGGGCGGTGTATTCAAGCCTCCAATTCTATTTCTTCAACCCATCACACAATTATTAGATTCTTTGTTTGTGATCATGGAGCTGGACCAGCTGTTTTCCACTGATACATCAGATGTGTTATTCTACTATGCTCTAATGGCGACGGTGGCAGCCACCATTTTGGCACTCACATGGACGTCGTCTTCTTCCAAACTCAATCTCCCTCCAGGACCTCGCAGATGGCCAGTTATTGGCAACCTGGGTGAGTTAGGGTCCCAGCCGCACATAACCCTAATGAATTTGGCCCAGCTGTATGGCCCTCTCATGTACTTACAGCTCGGCCAGAGGGATTGCATTGTGGCATCGTCGCCTGAGATGGCCAGGGAGTTTCTCAAGACCCAAGACTTGAATTTCGCCTCTCGGCCTCAGATGATGTCGAATGTCATTTTGCTCTACAACGGCCAAGGTACAATTTACAGCTGCCTCAACTCTGCAGATAATTCATTTGGATTAAATTGCACTCAGCTCACTGTCTAGTCATCCGAGTCTGCTGGCAGTCACCTGTATACTTATAATCATAGTAAGTCCTTAATCTTTATGTTATCTCCATATATATCTCGATGTAAGCATGAGCTGTAAGCCGGTTCCCGTCTGGCGGATTCGGAGATTGTCACCATGATCATTCAGGTGCAAAAGAATAGCCATGGTTTTAATTTCTTAGGCATCTAGCACAGTATAACTTATATCATGCTGCACTATATGCAGTAAACACATAGCATTGAGTGCCACTGATGAAGATAGAGCATCACTTCTGAACCATTTTTTTAACCTTGTAGAGCATCTAATTTAAAAAGATCCACACGAGTAGTTCAGACCTTTTATAGCCCATTAGCTAGTTGGGCTAGCCCTTTTTTTTTAGGCCTCGATCTAGCCATAGCTGGGCTAGCCCATATTTTTTTAGGCCTCGATCTAGCCATAGCTAGGCTAGCCCATATTTTTTCAAGCCTTGATCCAGCCATAGCTGGGCTAGTCCACATTTTTTCAAACCTTGATCTAGCCATAGCTGGGCTAGCCCATATTTTTTCAGGCCTAGATCTAGCCATAGCTAGGCTAGCCCATATTTTTCAAGCCTCAATCTAGCCATAACTGGGCTAGCCCATATTTTTGAGGCCTCGATCTAGCTATAGCTTGGCTAGCCCATATTTTTCAGGCCCTCGATCTAGCCATATAGTTGGGCTAGCTGACCTAAAAGGTAGCTCAACTAGCTCATATGTTGAATTCAAGGATGCGTCATTTCATCAATACAATCATATTTCATATCAGTGGAAATCACTCATCGTCATCAATGTCTAATTCTTGTTGCTCGCCATTCTCTACCAACAAACCATCATTATCCTTTATCTGCAACTCCTCGTCGAAAATAAGGCATATATAGAGAATATAGCCCACTTGAGTAAAGACAAACCAAAAGATGTAAACATGCAACCGGTTGGACTTGAAAACACTTGGATCTGGACCAATTATCTAAACCCTAAATCTTGCCGGACAGTGGAATGAACTCCCTAGAAGAGTTCTTACCTCCACAATCAAATGCCTCCTCGTTCTTTGAGAACCCCTCTTCTGTGCAGATAAAGAAATTGATCCTGGCTCAGTCGAATTGTTGAGCTACTAGTTACAGATGAGATCCAGCTACTAGTTACATATGAGTTGGTTGAGTTTGAGAAATAACCAGTTGAAGTTCTTGTTCAAGACTTCAGGAAATGACCCATCATTTTAGAGGAATATAGAGAATATAGGCCACTTGAGTAAAGACAAACCGAAAGATGTAAACAAGCAACCGGTTGGACTTGGAAACACTTGGATCTGGACCAATTGAGCCGATTGAGCTACCTGACCTATCTTTAGCTAGCTAATAGCTAGCTGGGCTAGCACATATTTTTCAAGCCTCGATCTAGCTATAGCTAGGTTAGCCCATATTTTTCAAAGCCTTGATCTAGCTATAGCTAGGTTAGCCCATGTTTTTCAAAGCCTCGATTTAGCTATAGCTAGGCTAGCCCATATTATGTAGGCCTCGGTCTAGCTATAGCTGGGCTAGCCCATTCTTTTCAGGCCTCAATCTAGCTATAGCTGGGCTAGCTCATTTTTTTCAGGTACCATTTTCAACCATAACTCTTAGCTATTGGGTTAGCCGCTAGCCCAAAAAGTCCGTGGGCTAGCGGTTGTACAAGGTTTGGAGTAGTTGCCTCCAATTAAAATTAAAAGTCATTGGCAATGTTTTATTTGTGATAAAAAAATCTTAAATTTCTATTAAAAAAACCCAAAAGTTGGGTAGTTTGGCCTATGGTACATGTATTTAAAAAACTCATATAATTAGGTTTTTAATGCAATTATATACTTCAAGGAATATTCTTTCATATATATAATTACATTTTTGGATTCCTTGTTAGAAGGGCTACAAAAATTTCCTACATTAAATCAAATTATATCATTCGAGATGGACTAAAATGCATTATAAGTGATTATAATCAGGGCCATATAATACGGGAGTCGCGTACCCGGAACATAATCTCATTGAGTGCCCATGATGGAGATAGAGGTGGACGAACTGAAGGTCTAAGATGTTGCAGGCACACACTGACTGCTTCCGTGTCCATGATCTTGTCACAAATTTGGTGTGAATCTCATTTATTAAATTTTATTTAAAAAAAAAAACTAACTGTATTGTTTCGTTAATTCTTTGTTTGTTGATTCCCCTACAGATATCGCATGCCAGCCCGTAAACCCGAGTTGGCGACACCTGAGGAAAATCTTCCAAGTCGAGCTGTCAGGAATGAAACGCCTGGAAGCCACGAAACACGTGAGAAGGGAAGAAGTCGCATGCATGTTGCGTGCGATTCATACACAATCATCTGAAGAGCCGGTCATCCACGTGCAGGCCCAGATAACCATTTTGATCTCAAACATTGTCTCCCGCATGATCCTCAACAAGCGCTTCGTGGGTGTGGTGGATGTGAACACGGCAGACCATTCCGAGGCCCAGGAGTTTCGGGAGACGATTGAAGAGTGGGCAAAACTGCGAGGTGGGTTCAGTGTGGGAGACTACATTCCGGCCTTGGCTTGGTTGGATGTCGGCCAAGGATATGCACAGCGTTGCAGGAAAGTCCACAAGCGAATGGACGCGTTTGTTATGAAGATCATTGCGGAGCATCAGGCAAGGAGGGAGAATGGGAACTATGCGAGCATCGCAGAGACTGACAAGGACATGGTGGATGTGCTGCTCGATGAACATGAAGCCAAAGCCTCGGGGTATCAACTCACCGCAGAAAACATCAAGGGAGTCATCATGGTAAGATCGACTTCCCGTATCTCCGTCCATTGCATCCAAGGGCCGCCATGGCAGATGGCGGGTGTTTAAATGGGCGCACTAGAAGCAGAGAGAAGAAACGAAGCAACAAACAATAAAGAAAAGAAACAAAAGGAAGAAAAATACAGGTGACTCCAATGTTGCCACCAACGTGACATGTGGAGGTGCTTTATTTGCAAATTGGTGCAAGGGTCGGTCTAGACTATAGTGAAGAAGTGCACGAATCAGTCAAGAATTTCAGTCCAAGACAAGGTCATTTGAGGTGACGGTTGGTATGGCGGACAAGATGGGAAAACTATAATTTTAACTCATGTTATCAACCAACTCAAGATGAACATCAAGAAAGTCATTAAAGTAACATCAAGTTCCTATCTTTCCGTTATTTGGAGTTGCTGCTCCCAGCTTCCCACCCAAGAGAATGGCGCCTCTTGAGGCCTTTTAGAAATTAAGGGTTAGATGAACGATGGCAGTAGATTGAGTGAATTGGTCCAAAATATAATGATCAGCCAAAAGGAGGTGTTATTGTCTTTCAACAAATTTTGATATTCTCAGGTTTCTTCCTTTTTCCATCTTTCTAAACATGTGTATAAAACATAGGGATTCACCTACACCGACCTTGTTGAGGAAAGAAAGTAATGATGGACAATCGTCTATAGACTCGTAGGAAAGAATGGACATTGAACCTTCCGGAACTTTGGATGGGATGTGAAAAGTTCATTCTAGGAATGGGGTGTCTAAATGGCAAACGGAAAGTCTATAGACGAGGTCTTTATCTTGTCCTCAAATAACCAATTGACAATAGTCTAATATTTTCTTAAGGGTGTTTTAGGGAGAGGCGAATTTGGGGCAAATATGCATTAATGCAAGTTCCACACTAGTCACAAATCATATTAATGGCTTGGTGGATCCAAACATAATGTACATGGGTGCAAGCATAGTAAAGTGGACCAAAAAAGTGCTCCGCTATATGAAAGCCATGATTTTTTTGGTCAAACGCCTATAAGTAGTAGCAAAATGTTGTTTAAAATAGATTATTTTTCATGATGACCTCTATTGTTAAGTTAGGTACTCAAATATAGAATATCAATATGAGATCTTCAAAACCTATCATCAAAAGTGACACGTAAAAGCAATTGACTAAATATAGTTTTGAACGTAAATTTCATGACCTTAAATATTTTGAACTTGGAATTTATTTTCATATTCCTTGAATTCATTATAAACTTGAGGTCATTGTAATTTTTTTTTCAAAAATTCATCAATTTAATGTAATGTAATTGTATTTTAAACAAGTTTTTGACAATTATCTTTTCAATGACACCCACTTGCACCACCACTTGCACCGTCTTCTAAAATACATAAACGTTGTTTGAAATTGTTTTTTGTGAACATAAATTGCGTGGCTTTGTAGATTCATATGTTTTCTAAATGTTTATGAATTTCTATTTCATAAAATTCAAAGTTAGTATATTGTTTTGGATCACTTTCACTTAAACCTGAGCAAGGATCAAGAGCTGTCCACTTTACCGTGCTTGCACCCACATGGGAGTTCAAAGTTGGCATAGATTCTTGTTAGTGATCGTGATAAGCATGGAGGTGCACTAGTTTCTAAACATGTAGCATGTGAGTGCATCTAAGAGGTATTAACTATGACCTAGGTTTACAAGATACTCAGGGCGTGTAGGGAGGGGGGGGGGGCAGGGTGGTATACCATGAGGTCACCTTAAGGTTTCTCACAAGAAGAGTTTATTTCATCTGGATATATCCTCCATCCCCCAAAAGTACATTTGTGTTAATCCATGAAGCAATATTTGGCACCCTTTTGTCATATTTCAACAACTTTATCAATACAAAGTGATTTATGAGTATACATCCAAAGAATGTCATTTTTTTCCGATCGCTTATATTTTGTGTACATAATCAAGGCAATTCACTCTAGGAGTTCAAATTATTTGAATGCATACATGAGAATAGTATGTAGTCTATGAATTTTATGTGTAGTATGCTTAATGCTCATTACAATTTTGTATATAGGGGTTTGAATAAAAGGTCCCGCAAGCACGTGGCTCTAACTCCCAAAGACAAGACCCTGCCCCCCACCCGCCCCATGACAAAGTATACATAGGGCTAGGGTATTCTTTTTCTTGGCAATATAGATATATTATGGGTATATTACGTTTACGGGCATTGTAGCCATACGTAAATTTACAACCGTAAGGGCATATATATTTATATAGGAGATTATAGAAAGTTGGGCAGGGCTTAAGCTGGAGACAATTTCCAACATCTCCATATTTCACTTCAGTCTATGGATGGCTCATCCACCGTCGTCACACATCATGTGAGCCATTAGTCACCAAGAGGTGGTATCTTGGGAGGGTAAATATGATGTGTTGGAAGACAACAAATATGTGGGTATAGTGTAGAGCTTCAATGGACTTTATGAACCACCTTCACATATAGAAATAGGAATATGTCGATAACAATGTCAAGTGTCTCAATGTGGACTTATGATTTGACTGACCGCATCATAGTTGACTTTGAGACAATAATTGCATTGGCTAAAATGACATTCATGATAGGAACCAATTTACATAAACTACTTCCAATGTTGGTAAGAGTCTTCCATGACTTCATCAAGCAATAATGAAGTTTTTTTTCTGTACAAATATTGGAGGCCTATTTTTTGCAAGTCCTCACATTTGGCTATGCGACTGCTTTCATTTTTTCAAGCAAAGTCCTCAAACTCCACTTAACTAGTGATTGTTGCTATTGCAGAATGCCTTCGTGGCAGCAACAGACACGACAATCGTGTCCATCGAGTGGGCAATGTCAGAGGTTCTCCGCAACCCATGCGTTGTATTGAAGAGAGCGCAAGCAGAGCTTGACGAAGTAGTTGGAGACCACAGATTGGTGCAAGAAGCAGACCTCCCACACCTCAAGTACATCCAATGCATATGCAAAGAGACCTTGCGCCTCCACCCCGCTGCACCTCTCCTCCTCCCCCATGAATCGGTGGATGCTTCTCAGGCCTTTGGGTATGATATACCTGCAAAATGCCGGTTGTTGGTGAATGCGTACGCGATTGGGAGGGACCCAAAGACATGGGATGATCCGTTGGAATTCAATCCGGAGAGGTTCATGGGAGGCAATTGCTCTCATATAGACAGCCACGGGCAAGACTTTCAACTCCTACCATTCGGATCGGGAAGGAGGATTTGTCCGGGCATGAACATGGCCAATGTCATTTTGCAATTTGCAGTTGCCAATCTCTTGCATGCATTCAATTGGTCACTTCCAGGTCCCGTGGTTCCCAAGGACTTCGACATGTCCGAGGGAATTGGCCTCACAATACCAAAACGTGTGCCGTTGTGTGCGATTGCCAAACCTCGATTGTCCCCCACTTTGTATGAATGAGGCTCATCTTTTTGTGGGGTTTGTTAGATTTGTCCCAATTAACAAAAGGCTTGAAATCACAAGTTGAATCATGTAGCTTTAAACTTGTAATCGGGTCAAAAGTTACTTTTAAGGGTTTGACAATCATAGGACTTCACACCTCGTTGCTTAAATTGAGGAATGTGGGTATGAGAGGGTGGGGTGGGGTGGGGTGGGGGGCACTCAACATAGCATATACTACACAAATTAGGTGGACAAGGCGGTATTAAATGATAGTTTGACTTGCAAAATATACATATGGGATGCGTATTGTTCCACATAGTTTTATATAATAATAATATTGGGTGATTTGAATATGGGGTGAGAGAATTGTACCCTAAGGCTCCTCACATGAGTATTCTATTTCAACCATATATACCTTATACTTCCATGTTGTCGTTGCCACCGTTGCAATTAAAAAATTGGAGCCCATATACACGATTAAGTTATTCTACTCTAGGTGCTCAAAACTATTGTATCCATAGATGGAAAAAAATGGTTTATTTTGTATGTATAGTCTTCTTTTAGGTCATGAAATTTTCAAATAAAGGGGGATTTAATAAGGGTCTCGCACACACATGATTCCCACTTTTGAAGAAGAGGTGAAGTTCTTGGAATTTGGAGTATTAAATCATGTACAGTCTAACCCCAATAACATGACACTTGATAATACGACACCTAGACTATACGACGCATTTCCCGTCAACTAAACTTTTTAGTGTTAATTCACCTTGATATTACGACTATGACACTTGTAATATGGTATTTTTTAGGCCCGATTTCTCATTTAATAGAGATAATTAATGCATGCATGTGGTGGAACCCACATAAATGGATTTGCCTTTGGATCGGGGAGCACATGGTGAATTTATCAATGTGTTAACTTAAGTTAACTCAAGTTACATGTTTTAAACCTTGGTTTTAAAACATAACTTGGAATTTTAAGTCTTTAGGTTTGGGTGGAGGTTGAAGGGATTAAATATTGCTAGATATGCATATTAGAATTATGAAGTTGTTCATTTCTTTTCTTGATTCAAAATTTGTCCTTACATTTGAATCACACATGTCTTCAGATTGGAAATTTTAGTCATTGCCGACTTATACTCCTAGATTTGTCCATACCACTCTTTAATTTCTTGGCTCCAGAGGTGACGGCAATCTCGAGTGGCAGATGCTTTTCATTTTGGTTATATTTTCAACAATTTTGGTGTTGATGACAACGTTTGCACACAAAACAACATGCACACATTTTGGTAAGCAATGACCTCCTCTGCATTGGTTATGGCACTAGAAGATGCTTACAATATGGATGAGACCAATTTATTTTATTGTGTCCAACCAAACAAGACACTAAACACAACAAAAAACTTATGGGTGCAAACTTCAAAAGGATCATTTCAACTCTTGCTCTTGTTGTAAACACGACATGCATTGACAAGTTGAAACATGTGATTATTTACAAATCTCTACATCCGAGATGCTTTGAAAGATGGTTGCCAACGAATTATGTGTGGTGGTTTACAAATCAAAAGGCATGAATGACATCATATGTATTTGAGAGTTGGATGATGAGCCTCAAATTTATGAGTTGTAATTCACATGAAACTTTCACTTGTGTCCCAATGGGGAAATTTCCCAAAATTCCCTTTCATGTCATGTGCTTCATAAGGCTTGGAAGGGAATGTGGAAATAGTGAGAATTTTGCTCATGTCCCTTGATTGATAATGGGAATGTTTAGTTGGACATGGGAAATTGTGTAAATGGGACATTTTGTATGGATGATGGGATTACGCTACTTAGGAGCTTTTTCAAAGGAAAATTTCAAAAATTAAATAATCATAAACATTCCATAAATTTGGTCTAACCTATAGGTAGGCCCTTCCCACTTACAAGATGAGGCCCAAGGGTGTTGACGAAGGGGTTTGAACTTTAGAACTCACAACCCTACTCCAACATCTTAGCCAGCAACTCATTGCACATTACATGTGTAATTAGAGGGTTTTTAAGCACTCTATATGTAAAGCCAACATTTACCTTGTAATATAAGAATGTAGAAATTAAAACACCTCTCTTGTATCGAACATAAAAACTTGTCCTTTATAGATTTTTGGTTGATTCATCTCAAATAATTTGGACTAGACTAATTTGGGGTCTTTGAATCTAAATCCAGTGTCTAAATGACTTAAAATAGTAAATTGAGGCTTGTTTACTATTTCAAGGTTATTGTTGGATGAATGAAAAACACTTGCAGGTGGTAATTCTCTTTCTCTCTCTATCATAATTACTTACGAAGGTGACTCACATATAGATCTAGACTAGATTTATAAGATCTCTAAAATGAAACAAAGATAAAACATTCTTTCATGGACATTCAATAATAAATATGCGATTAGTATGAGATGATTAGCAAATCTAAATGAAAGTTATAGTCACTTTTCCGATAATTTTTTAAGCTCATAATGATAAATTATTCATTGTCAAAGTAAAAACCCTAAACCGGCGGAGATAGAGTCAAGTGTGGAGGGGCCATCATGTTTTGAAATAAAATTATTGTATTCCCATTATTGAAAAGTTAAAATTGTCCCTTTGATTGAGAGGGACAATTGTGAGATGAAACAAACTCTCATATTCGATGCATCTCACTTTGGTTTATCCCATGATAATTCTCCTCTATCATGGGACATACAAACTTTCCATCTATAACATTATGACCCATGGGATTTAAGGGGTATGTCCCATGTTCTTCCAATGGGACACGGTTGCAAGTTGCTTGTGATTTAAACCTTGCTGAATCTGTATAGAATCATCTAGTCTTTTGAAAACGTAACTCCGTAGTAAAAAATGTTCCTTGCGATAAAAACCATGGCACTCATTTGCACATATTTGGATTCCTCATGAAAAATTACATGGGTGTTCCCACAAAACTAACATACTTATTTAAGGCTTTTGATGTGACCTACCCATTTTCCCAAAGTTCAACCATTTTGATTCTGAATATGCCAAAAAAATCACCCTAATGTATCATCATTTAGAAGATATAGGCACTTTGGTTTTTTTGTCAACGTTTGATTTTTCTTATTTAGGATCAAATTGAACTTTTGAAGTGACCTACCCCTCCATTTTAGGACATTGTAAATGTAGTGGCATATTTAATTTTTTCTAAAAATTTCGAGTTTGAAAATAATAGCCATTTTAAAAGTGACCAAAAAATGGCTTAAATATTCTATTTTTGGAATTTGGGAGTTTTAAATGACCTACCTCCCCCCCCCCCTACATTTTCGATCCTTGTGATTCCGAATATGTAAACACATTTTCCTAATGTATCATCATTTGAAATATATGAAAGTGTTGACTTTTGGTTGACTTTGATTTTTGACTTGATTTTATTGATTTAAGGCAACAAAATTCAAAGTGAGATTACTTGAGCTAATCTTAATCAATTTGGATAATTAAGGTGTCTAATTTGAATATTTTTAATGTGCATCTAATGGGGTGGGCCCGCTTATTAATTATTTTTCAAATTCCACTTACGCGCTAAAACGCGAAGTTCAGGGTTTTGCTAAATCAGCAAACTTTTAAGTGGTGTTTTGCATCAAAATCTTGTTCAATTTACGTAATCAAGGTATGAATGTTATGAAATTTTTCATAAGGAATCCAAATATGTACAAATGGGTATCCCAATTCTTGTCGCAAGGAATTTTTTTACTATGGAGTTACATTTCCAAAAGACCAAATGATTCTATATAGATTCAGCGAGGCTAAAGTTGCAGCTAAAACATTTGTGGAAGGGTGTGTGTGCACGAAATGTGCGATGTGCAAGGATATGGGTCCTTGTCATTGAGGCCAAGATTTGATCCGCGCCTTCGGAAGGTGAAAGTGTATCAAATGTTGTGTCATGAAATATTATCAGTGATACACGAACAGACCCTTGATAACATGCCCACAATGATCTACACTATGCGCACGAGGCTCAAACAAATGAAGGATCTATTGGCCATTTGGACTACCATATTAGCTAAAGAGCGCGATTGTTGACTTGTAGGCATTAGGTTAGAACTCATTGTTCAAATAGAAAAAATCATGAATGACCATCGATTTTGCAATGAACTTAGCCTATTACAAGTGGACGGTATAGAAAGAGAATTGAGAGGGCAGTTCGAGGGTTTAGGATTTACGACCAAAAAATTTGTAACCAACTTTCAAAGGGCAGTCAATGATTTCGCTCAAGAAATTCAAGGAGCAAATGAACATAGGCCAATCATACAACTTCGAAATGCCCTTACATACGCTCATCAAGTTTTAAAATGGTCCAACAAAAACATGGAGCAACAACTTCGAGAGGCGCGGCACTGGAAGGAAATCGAATGACAACGTATCGCAGAACGAGACGTTCAAAGTTACCCACATGATAGTTGGGAGCAAGATGAGTTAGATGTTCAACCTTTGATTGTTCATATCCTGAACAATCATCATCAAAGCGAAAATTATCTTACCTTCTTAAATGACTACCGTAGTACCATAGCAGGTTCGTCCTAAAATAATTCTAAAAATAAAAAACGTAAAAATTAGAAAATTCTGAAGACAAAAAAACGAAAATAGAATAAATTAGTTTTTGAAATATTTTGCTATTTCTAAGCTATTTAGGGTCATTTTTACTTATTTTTTGCTAAAAAACGAAAATTGAGAAATTCAGTTTTTGAGAGGCGAACCTTATTTTTTCAAAAAAATTAAATTTCGCTCGCCAGGTGGCGAACTTGCTATGGTGTTACGGTATATAGGTGATTGGTAGACCTAGAATAAGCAATAAATTTTGAGCATGTAGTCAAATTATTTTTAAACACATGTCTATTTGATGTCCGTTCTAAGATGTACACACATAATCACACACCGCTCATTTATATATGTCAAACTAAGATAAGTATTTGAATTAGAGCCACTTGGACCTATGGTCTTGACTAATAATGACTTTAAGCAAGAGCAAGTTTAAGTTGTGGTCCTCTACATATTTTATTGCGACACAATCATACAAATTTGTATCGGTGCCCTTGCTAAGGTCATGCAACACCATTTATGGTATTTAATGTCACTCACTATTCAAAGTTACAGAGTGCTACAATTATTGATTGAGAATGTAATATTCTACAAACCAAGGTCATTTATGTTTTATGATGTTTGAACAACCTATTGAACATTTTGCTTGTAAAAATTGAATTCTAGGGTAAGAAGCATTGTTGGTCTGGTATCATCTTTTTTTGATACTATTTGGATATTTACAATGAGAATTTCACAAATTTTGATACTACACTAGTAGAAAACTATGCCAAAAACAAGAATTACCCGCCCCCCTTTTTAAGTGTATCACTAAAACCATACACAACCCTGCTCAACCTTGGGATTTTTACAAGCTTGCCTCCCCTCCATGCCCTTCACCCATCAAATATTGGCTTTCGTACATCATAGACAAAACAAAACAAAAATAGAAAACCATTGCAAGCATATAATGTATGTGCATTTTATTTTATTTTCTAAATACATACATGTCCTTTCATGCATGGAGCATGGCCAATGGCTATACAATCTCTAGTAAACATAGGAATATTTGAAGCCAACAAATTCCATAAACGAAGAAAATAATTCTACCTTTGTGAAAGCCTATTGGATATTCGAGCATGGCCAATGACACTTGGCCCAACTCCCCCCCCCCCTCAATATGAATTGGACTCCACATTGTGGGGGCATTGTGGACACATTCTTGAACACTTGACCTTGCAAATGCAACACCTTCTACGTAGTGTTGATCTTACGGGTACATGACTTGATTCATTGAGGGACAGTTCCTAGATGTGCACCATGTTCTCCTCACCCAAGTGGATGCCAAAACCCTAGCCATAGTCATCTAAAAATCTACGCCTTCCTTCCCCCCCCCCCTTTTTTACAATTTATCTTTATGAAATATCCACATGTTCACCAAGGATGTGTCTAGCAAAAAGAAGAGTCGATGCCACCACTTATGGATGGGCACCTGACATGAGTATAGGCCATGTAGATGGTCGGCCACATCTATCCCTCGCATATACAAGGTACACTCTAAACTCCATAACATCACGCATGTGGCAACCAAAGTGCACATAATATTAAGTAATTATGTAGTGTTAACATGGATACCTAATAAAAGAGATTAATGTAGCATGTGACATTACGGAATAACACAAAGTGCAACATTGAAATTGCTGATTTCATACATGGGAGACGGATAATCTCCCAAAGTTGCACATACCCAAAGCTCAAACTATCTGGGAAATGTCTGAGCAACCAAGCTTTACACTTGTAAGAGCATCAGAATCTCCCAAAGCCCATACATGAGAATTGAAAGTTTGACCTACATTCCCATTGATGTGCTCTCGTTCAGCTGACATCTACATGGCAGGCAATTGCACCAAATGACAAAAAAGGGAGAAGGAAATATACCGAATGGGGTGAGCTTGTATCATCACAGCAAGAAATCGAACTTGGTGAAACACACACACAAGGTTGACGTCAACAAAACCTCAAAAAAAATTCAAATGCTCAAGCTACACAGATCTACTTACCCAGGAAATGTTTGAGGAACGGAGGTCTTTGCAAAGGGAGGAGCAGAATCTCCCAGAATCCGCACCTCACAGACTTCATCGAAACTTAGACCTAAATCCTAATCAACATACTCTATTGCTACATACAATGTTCTTGTAATTGTACTTAGGTTTCTACAATAATGTCATGGAGCATAGTCTTCTAAACACACGAAAAGACACACAAGCAACCTGGTGGAAAGTGGATGGTGGCCAATGCAATCTGGAAACATCGTTGTGTTCCTAGAGAGACATACTGAGGGCCACTTCACACTATGACCGTCCAAGTCGAGAGGTTGTGGGATTGAATGGCCAAACTTTGTTGAGAGTCCAAAGAAATGGGCTGAAATAGCCAATAAAACATAGGAACTGGAGCCTTCAGCCAGGCATAGTGTGAAGCTTCCAATGGCCAAGCCCAAAGTCCAAACCTTTGGCCATGAACTCCCACGGCCTCTCGACTTGGACGGCCATAGTGTGAAGCTTCCCAAGGCCAAGTCCAAAGTCCAAAGGAAGGAGGAGCATGCCTCTTTATTCCCTGCCCAAAACAACCCCTCCAATCTAACGGTCAAGATCTTGTCAGTTTTTTTAATTTTTTATGAAAAAAAATCAACGGCTTCTCGACCATAATTTGGGTTTCCATTCCTGTCCGACCCAAACTTCCTTCGAGAGTCTGCCGCCTTGGTCAAAAAGTATTGCCATGTAAGCATTTTGGAGAGCGACGGCCTTTGGACTTTAGCCTCAAGTGTGAAGGGTCGAGAGGTCGAATTCTTGGTTTCTTGCAATATGATTGGTGGAAATCGACCGCCTCTTGACCTTCGGCCATAGTGTGAAGTGGCCCTGAGTGGGGGACCTCAAAGTCACAAATGTGTGATGCTCTAATGAAACACTTCCACTAGAGTGTTGTGATGGCTGTTCTACTCAGCCCCGCAACACACTAAGTAGGGTTTTCCCCACTTGTGCTACTAACACATGTACGATACATAATAAGGTCTCAATCTCTCCATGTTATTTCTCTCGGAGAGAACTACTCGTAAGAAATGTCGATGATATTTTTGATGTCGTGTCAAGTCGAGGTGAAATGAATCATTGTAGTGTGGCAAAAAAAGGCGGCTAGAGTTGTTCTAGCATTAGTGTCAAAATCCGTGATTTATGGGAGGGAAATGTGACATCAAGGAGTGAGATTTAAATTGAGAACATCCATTCCCAGGTTTTCGGGATATAAAAAGAGGAGTGACATTAAGGAGGTTGATATAACGGAGTTTAGAATGCATACTTGAAATGCAAAGGTGATGTGGGTATCTCCACTCAGTTGGGGCCCACTTAACATGGCTCGATTCAAGATGAGCCCAGTTGTGGTACGGGGTACTCATGGGTCCAAAGCACTAGAGTTGGCTTCTTGTCAACCCACAAGACACACGTCATTTTTGATGATGTGTGCATCTACCACTCAAAAGTGCCTTGCAACTCCTTCTCCCACGCCATCCTATTGGACAAACCCCCAGGGGGTGAACTCTTCATACCACGTACAAACTAATGTGAGTGTAAGAAGGGGTGTTATTTGAGGCTTTGGCGTACATAGTATACATAAGGGAGAGTATTAGTTTTCTCTAGTGTGTACATATAAAAAGGCTATTAATTTTTTTGAAGTAGAGGTAGATGTACAAAAGGGGACCTACAATCTAGAGAAAATTTGACAATAGATGTGTTAGTTTCATCCAATTCACATTTTCATTCATTGTTGTCATATGGTAATAGTCCTCAATGACTACCATGTCCATTCTTGTTAGGGTTTGCATTTGGATTCTAGGTTTTTACCCATGAGGGTCTTGGAGCGTTCATAAGATCCCTTGAGTTTTGCTTTACAGATTAAGTTATTATGCTCTTGTCTTCATTTGATTAATGCAATTGTTGAGTTACATGCTATGGATAAAAAAAAATGCTCAATAACTTTCTCATTGGAAAGTGAAAGTAGATTTTACATGTAAAAAAAAACTTATTTTATTTATGATTTATATTTTGTATACTTAGTGGAGGCATTTATCATATTAAATTAAAAACTTAATATAAACACATGTGTCCATTTTCTAGCATGTCGTTAGTACGTTTGACATGTAGTGGCAACTCCACATACCCAGATAGCGAGTGTTGTCATCAATGTCACCACACGGATTCGAGAATCCCGTCTTCACTCTTGAAATTCAAGGGGGGGGGGAGGGGGGGGAGGGGGGGGGGAGGGGGGGCTAGATTTACCTCTACCACGGTGGGCATTTGGGATTGAGGTGGGGGTGGTTGCGGATTCAAAGGACCCCACACCAAGCTAGCAAGATACGTAGCCCTTTGTCATAGTTCACTTGGGGCAAAGCTTCATGGATCGGGCATGGTAGGGTCCATTTGAGTGCATGCTCTTGAATTTCTATCCATTGGCACTCTCTCCCCAATCAATGGAGTTGAATCCCCATCCTCCACCCACGTTGATCTCCCTCTTGGCCAACCACTAGGTTAAATGCAAGCTTCCACATGCCAGCCATGTTTCCCAATGGCTTTTGATGGCTTTGCATGCCTTCAAAAAGCACTCTAACTCACCTACCCCCTGGCCATGCCCAACAAGATTCACCCCCTCCTCCCCAAATATCTAACTTTAACCCCAAAAACTTTAACCCCCTTGTCTCTTCACACTTAACGCTAACCTATTGGATGGCCCCAACGATCCTCACCATTGGATATCAAGCAACCATGAACTCCTTCTATGAACCCTATGATAAGCATGCCTAATTTGGTCACTTATCTTAATCGTACATCCATATTTGAGAGGCGTGTGTTTGCATGCATCCTTTAGGTGTAGATTGCATAACATGCATTGGAAAGACATGTGTTTAAAAGATTTTGGACTATGTGATCAACATTTTAAGATTGACTAGTCAACATAATTGGAGGGACCTATATGTTCAATTAAGTATAAATAAATAAATAATCTTAATTTTGAATGAATAAGGTTATCCTATATGCTATAATCGTATTACAATTAGGAGGTGTGTTTTCTTGAGTTAAGACCAATAAGATTCGACGTAAAAGTGGTGCCACATAAGCACCAATTCAATTTTCCACACTCTGGACTTTGACCCTAGTGCAAGCTCCTTGTGTTCCATAACTTTGCTATCGAATTTGGAGTTCTTTTGGTCATGGACCCTGATGACATCAACCCTTAGGTCTAGAGCACTTTCAATTGGATAAAGTTGAACCCTCTATGCAACCAAACACCACACACACACACACACCCCCCCCCCCCCAAATTGTAACCAAGATATGTGTGTTTATCTACAAAATGAAGACTTCTGCATATTGTGAATCCCTTTGTTTCAAGAGCGACTTTCTTTGAGGAGATGCAACCCTCCTACCTCCCTCCTCACCTGAGAATCTCAAACTCGCAAAAGTGATGTGCACAGCCTGAAATGGAAGGAGAGGGACAGGAAGTTGAAAGAACTTCTGGAGTACAGTAGTCAAAAGCCATGAGCAGATTTTCATTTCTAAACCCACAATTTCATAACATATCACATTGTTCATTTAATAAAAACAAAAACATCGCACTTGTCACATTGTTGTCATCAGCTCAACAGTCTGGGAGATCCATGTTGCAATGACCAAACAAAGGGGATGGCATAACCTTAGTTGAAGAGGCCCCATATAGGTTTGCAAGTGTATGTACAGATACAACTGACAAAACGATGAACAGGTAAGTTTCATTATGTGGTTCTACACGTAAGTGACAAGTAGCAGTGAAGAAAATTCACTTCCTCTACTCATTTCTTCTGGGAGGAAACCATATAATGAAACTCACATGTGCATTCCTGAGAAATTGAAGGAGCTCATCCAACTTCAATTTTATCCTCATAGAGAAGAGGCCGTTCAGAACAATGACTAATATCAAGAAGTACAAAGGACACTAACATATGAGTTTCATTATTATTAAGATTTCCACAAGGGATGGGTGGGAATGAACACACATTCCAGAATAACCATGTAACCATACATAGCTTCACCACTTTCAAGAGTCATTGTTAACTGAAACATGCAAATAATACAATGAGCCCGTCTTGCAGAGAGGAAGACCTACTGTGCTTTCCCTTGTACTTGGCCACATGCTTTCAAACAGGATGAAGCTAGCAGAAAGTCCCACAGATAAGGATTTCGGACCACATAATTCTGTCACAGAATACTTATAAGAACTTACTGCCATATGTCATAGAAGTAGTCAGACCCTTCTTCTACAGCAATAGATCATCTGAGAAGACTGTTGTCCCTCCAGGTGAGCTTGAATATTCTATTCTGGAAGGCCTATTTTCAGATGCTACAAATAGCCCTACAGTGGTAGCTGACGTTTGATACACCGAGCACTGTTTATCAACAGAAATTTCCAACACCTTTCCAATTCCACCAATTTTCTGCCTGCACGACATTCTGCTACTTGTGCAAATCACTTCAACAGTCTGAACACTGTACAACATAATAGCATATATCAGACTGTATAATGTCAGACTGTATAACAGTCTGACATTCAATGCCCTTGCTACACATCTCCACTTCCAGTTCAACTTCGCCATATATTATTGCTGGAGGTGTTGTAAAAGACATAGGACCACAACATCCTGTGCTCTCATTGCAGAATGACCAAAATGTAATCACATGGGGATGTGGATTTTAAGCACAAGTCAGAGAACTGGTGCATGCTCTACTGTCGTATGAGAAGGGAGAAACAGGAACCATCAGTAACACCTGGTGCAAATAACAGGTTCAACACATACTAAGAAGATGAGACGACCTTTGACATCTACAATGGCAGATAGTCACAGGTCTTACCTAGCCCATGTGGATTTGCTTGTTCTGAGCATGTTTTGAGTTTGACATGCTTCTAGGAACCGATTGACAACCCATTTACCTCCCAACACCAAGGAAACTAGTTCTAGATTACAACTAAGAAGGTGAGGACTCAGAATGTTTTAAGTGGCAGTCCACACACTCATGGCAGGTCACACCTTTGTCATACTGAGCACTCTTCACACCGACCCAGAATCTAGAAGGCCTCCACATAGAGACCACGGAACCAAAGAATCACTTGTAGGTGTATACTAGTTTTACAGCCAGGTACCTCTCCCAAAACATGGTAATGTCAAAGATCACCAGCCTCGATTCTATCTATCATATCCACCCTAGTTTTCCTTTTCCAGTTATTGGTGGCGGCCACAAGATTGATGAGGCCTACAGCTTGTGACTTTGTGTACTCCTGCAATACCATTAAACAAAGTGGAATATCAAAGTCCATCCGTTATTCACTGCAAGAAATTCAACAACAATAACCACACTCCAGAAGACTTTGAAGGATGTGTAATTCAGAAATCACTTACAGGATGTGTTCGGACCCAATGCAAGTACTCTGTTTCGGGTAAATAGAATGCCTGTTACACAAAGGGGACATCAGAAGTTAGAGAAAATAGTTTACATCTTAGAAGTAGTAGTCACCAAAAACGAGTAAAGAGTGCTTCGTACCTTAATGTAGGTTTCTACAATTTGTAAGTTGGACCTCAGCCTTGGGGGTGCTAAATGCTGCAAGCCGTTTATCAGCACCTGCAAAAAGAATCTCGATGAGAATGTTAAATTTTGAATTTTAAATTTAAACACACACATACACACTCACAAATTCCAGGCTTAATGTTCAAGACTACATCCGTTACACTCAGATTAAAATAATGCAGTAAACAAACCTGGAGATCAAGGGACATCAAGGCACGTCCTTCATTATTGCATCTCCGAATGCGTGAAAATCCTTCAACAATGGTTTCTGCAAGGGTGTCCACTCCATACTCTAACAAAAGCTCCTGCATCTGTAACTCCAAGACAAGGTATAGGGCTACATTCAGCAGGGACAATATACAAGACCAAATGGTGCATACCACCAAAAGCCGTGTCCTGTCTATATATTTTCAGAACCATTAAAAGTAGTATGTTGTCTACTCAAAGCCATAAGAAAACACAATAGACAAATCGAAATCCACCATTTAACTAAGAGGTGTGTTTAGACTAACCAGTTGGTTCACATTACTGAACTGTCAGATTTATAAATTCCTTGCTGCACAACTTCTTATCTAGGAAAATTCTGCAGAGCTATTTTGGAGAGTGTGGAAGAGAGATTTTGAATGCATTTAGTCCAGCATGGTGTACCTCCTTCTCGAGACCACCATAATTTATCTTTGTCGAGAACTGTTTGTATGCACCCAGGAGAGAATCCACATACCTGCCATAAAAGGACATGAAACTTAATTACCTGCTGTGTTTCAAAGGTATATGCCAGCTTCAAAATCCTTCTGAAACAGATAGATATAAATCCCAATAGACTGGATAATCACTGAAGACACAAACTATTCTTTGAATCCCAATACTTGACATACCCATTGTGTTCCATTCCAAGATCTTTCAGCTCCCACCTTACATTTGCTATACGATCAATGTACCTGCATACCATCATATCCTCTCATCAAATTTCCAATCACTAACCACTTTCACAGAAACAAATCGTTTAACAAACGAAAGTGAACCTTGAGTTCTCTTTCACATAAGTCTCTTCCAGCAGTGCAGTAAGCACTCATGAGGTTTTCTTAGAAACTAATAACATTATGATACTTACTCAGAACACCATTATGATACCAAATTCATCCATGACCATTTCTAGTCTTATGAATTGGGCAAATTCACCATTAGAAAGAGAGAAATCCAATGAGCACTGGTATGTAGTGACCTACCCTCCGATGTTGAGAAGCATCCTTGCCACCGCCTTGTACACATGTTCTTTCAGATCAGGCACTGCATCTACCTACAGACAAAAGGAAACGAGTGCTTTTAAAACCTACTTCCAATGAGGCTCCACAAATACCTGTGACACATGGGTAGCTACTTACATGCTGTCCGCTCTGAAAGATCACCACATGCTTGTGACACTATTGAAGGTGTACAGTGACTAACAATGAAGAAGCCACAATAGTCTGAGATCTCATGCATACCGAGCGTGTGTAAAAGAATTCTACTGCTGCCAGTGACTCTTGAGCCAGCATACATTGCAACAATGGCCGTGATCTTTTTAACATCTGTGCGAGGCAGGCCAACGAGTCTGTTGCAACTGTACGCTCCTGCATCATATTCAAAATATTAGTGGCCACCATAAGGTATGAAGATAAATGAAGTATGCTTCTCACAACAGACACCAACAACCGTATAGTAGTCTGACTGTAGGGGCATACTCCACCTTCCTCCATTGAAGATTGTATTGCACAGGCTTGCATATATAGCATTTCTGGTGCAATCTAGTGAATGAAGGCCACTAAAATTGATGAAAAATACAGACATTTTATATACCACTTCCTCCCAGCGAGATGACCAGTGAGGTCCACCTATCTTTCAAATAGGACACTGGTCCAGTTAAACCACCTTTAATCAAAACAAATTTTGTTCACCTTGATGGCAAATAAGTTGGTTGGGCTCATCACAATTGCTGCTCCTCCGAATACAGGGCTTGGAGGCAGATCCGATTGTGTGCTACCCATGCCAGTCGGACTTGGCACTCCAGTACCAGAATTCAAATTTGGCATTGCTGTTTGAGCAATATTGCTTGAAGCCTGTTTCAAGCGCTGCTCTTCAAGCGCTTGGGATATCCTTAAAAGGGTCGTCCGTAATCGCGGTGTAAGCACTAAAACATAACCAACAAACATCCAATATGTGATTAGCTCCCACCAATAGAGCAGACACTCCTCAGGAATTCACATAAACCGATAACCTACAATACAGTGCAAGAATATTACACCAGGATTCAACTATTCCAGACTTGATCAACAACAACATTTGACGAGAACCAGGACAATCTGCCAAAGAAGTACAACCAAAAGCATTTACTTTAGACTCAATTCACAAATTTGAGATTATTAGTGTGGACAATTTGATCATATCCCTGCTCTTTCTGTAGAAAATAGAACAATAAAAATATATATTGGATATACATACAGTACGAATCTTGGCTCCGACCACCAGCAAATGCTTCACGCTGCCCAAAAGTCTTAAAAATGGAGAAAAAATAAAGTTCAAATAATTGGCTTAATCCCTGTAGAATCCAAAGAAACTCTCAGAAGCATGTGTGATATCCAGAACCGTGTTAGCCATAATAAAAGATAGAATATATGCAGTCATCAGAAGCGGCATAAAATAATCTAAAATTCTAAAAACTGCAAGAATATGTCTATATATAAAAGCGATAGAAGTATAGTAAGCCACTGGATAAAGCATCACAGACCTTGAACACATCGGGGGCAACAGGCTGCATAATTTGCATTAACCTTGCATACTTGTCCATATATCTGCCGAGCACCCACTAATTTTAGATTCAGAAATATACCACTTGCAAAAAACTGTCCTCAAGCATTTCTAAAGATGAAGAGGCCACCCTTGGAAACGGTTCATCAAGACCACATCAAAGGCATACAAAGCAAGCAACAAAGTCAGCCAACTTTAGAGACATGGCAACATACTTATGTTCTGTTTCAATCTGGACATTACATCTTTGCGTGAAAGAAGCCATATGCTACAAGGAGAGAATGAGGATAAGACAGGCACACCTAAGGATGTTGACGGAAGAATTGGTAAGTACCAAACTCTTGTCATCGCCAGTTGATTGAGCATCCTTTGATTCCATAGTGGATGTAGATTTCCGAAATTTATGGTACAGGCGGCTTGGTAGTTGACTATCCTCGTCTATGAAATCTGCTAGCAGATCCTCATTCTCATCGTCCTCGTCATCATCCACTTTAACAGTCCCATTCATGGCAACCCCTGCTTTGTCAGTTCCATTAACCTTAATAGCATCTCCTCCAACCACCTTTGAGGTCAAGGAGCCTTGCTGTCCTTTGTCACTAAAAGGATTACCCTTCTGAAGCCAATCTGCGAAGCCTGCCCTTCCAACACCAGAGCTCGGGGTACCAGCTCCTTGAGAACTTCCTGAAAGGTCACTGGGAGTAGATGCCCGGACCAGAGATGCACCATGCCCAGTCAAACCTGCTAAATTTACTGACTTCAAAGCTAACGATGACAGGGGCTGCCACAACTCCCTCTCTACAACCATCCTCAGAACCTGCATTCATGCAAAATATCAGAAAATACGTACATTTTTCAAGGTTCAGCAAACTGGACACTGGCTGCATGTGATTCTTTCATCCTCAACAATTTTGAACAGAAATTTGAGTGATATACAAATCTCTGCCCAACATCAACATAAATAATCTTTGTATTCATGGAACCGATAAGGTCACATTTCATCGGATCCATGCCCAAGAGAACAGAGATCCTACTTTACTTTGGACCTCCCTTCAGAGAAAACCAGTTATAAACCCCTGGTAGATACGAACTGTATTTTTGATAATGTCAACCTCAATAAGTACATACCAGGGATGTACAGACTGTCAACCTGTAATCCCAAAAGACCTAATTTGTGTCCGGCCACACCACATGCATCTGCCCAATATTGATTCTTACCTCAAGATTTTGGCAGTGGTAAGCTCCAAAGTACATTTCACTCTGCTTTGTGAGTTTGGTCCGTAATGATACAGCTTCTGCACCACAAAAGGCCTCTCCTGCCAGGATGAACTTGTTCACCCAGTCCAGGCTTTGCAGGAACTGGTGAGGGCTTGTTTGACAAACTGCATCATTTGAGAGCAGTGCTGCCACACGTCGTGCAGCGATCTCCCAAACACTTTTCCGCCCACGTTCTAGTGCTCTGGCCACAGTTCCTATTACCACTTCCTCCCGCTTAGCCAAATTGTAAGTAGTTCCATAATCTTCCCCTACACTCTGAACATCAAATTCAGCACTAGAAGATGTTCCATTTTCATATACTTCTGTGTTATCAGAACCAAGTTTCCTTCTGGACCCATTCCGTGTGAGGAGCCTGCTTGCATGTACAGATGTTGGAGACAAGGGCATAGCGAAAGATTCTGATGAAAGTGATCCTGTGCGGACATGCCTGCTCTCCCTCACAATGTGACTTAGGTCACCATGACTACCAGAACGCCGGTGTTGGAGCTTTCCATTCAAACGGGTTGCCACCGGAGGATCTTCAGCAGGGGTTTCAATTTCAAGAGACTGAATAAGACAAACAGAAGAGAAGCTCAATCTTCAGCAACAACAGATGTACAAAGAAGTATACTCAATGCATAAATGGTCTCAATGGTCCAGAAGCTTAATACAAATATTGGCAGAATCTGAAAGCAACTTACATCCTTCAACCAAGAACCTGTCCTCCAACGCTATGTTGCATAACATAAGCAAATTCTCGTATAGTTCAGGCCATCTACCTCAGGTTGTTGGTGCCATGTCATCATGGTGTGGTATGAACACATCAAGTCAAACAGAACCTCCAAAGTCTTGCACAGAAATTGCCTGAACTTGGCCTCAGGGAGCTGCATACACAGGTCCCTATATGGGAGTCTGCAATAACCACAACTTTCCAGGGAAGTGAGCTGAGAGTAGTATCAGTGGACAAACCAAAATTGCAACAAAAATCAAAGTACAAGGGCCTACATTTCACTAACAATCAAGGTGATGATGGTGCCAATGTTAAGCTTAAAACCCAAACTATATTCACTCTATTATCATGTTTGGTCAACAGATGTAGCATTCAAACTTTAAAATAAGCTGTACAGCTGAAACTATTTCCATGTGCATGGAGGTAACATCATAGGCTTGAGGGTAAAGAGAAAATTTGCAAGCAATTGAGAGAGTGCATTTGTATAATCTAGAGTCAATGAGACTGGAAAAGACTTCCACCTGCCCTTCTTTTGTGCCGTTTGTTCATCTTCACCCTGCACATAAATGCATTTTAGTTGTGAAAACTTTGCTGGAAAGAGAACATTTGCATGTATTAATCAGGTGACTGCACAACAATGAGATGGCTATACTGTCACAAGGGACCCTGAACCATGTGAGGAGTCCGTATAACAATGTCACACCTTAGCATAATCAGTTTGTAGTGTTTGGTCCTTTGTACAGGCCATAGCCTTCCAACTTCCTCCAAACAAATTTCATGTACAATGAGTCATCCAAGATTGGCAGGTGATCAACCAGAAATCCTTCTAAAGATCTTTCCAGTTGGTTTGAAATGATGCCTACATACAGAGAGAGGGAGCACCTGAAACAGCAAGTTTTTCAGCACATCATGTGTTTCGGTGACGACATTTTGTGCAAAAAAACTCTGTACCTTGTCAGCAAGACTTGTAACATCATCAAGTAAAGTGTAAGCATTGATTACCTGCAAGCATTGAAGCAATTTTCTTCAGACCTACTTCAAGGAATGGAAAATTTCTGAAAATAAAAATGCAGCTACAAGTATCTCCAAAAAAGGAGAAAACCATGCCTGTGCTTTCTGAAGAGCTTGCAACTCTTTTGTTAACAACCCGAAAAGTATACCAACAGTAAATAAACACCTACACACACAAAAATCATAGGGCTGAATAGTCTATAAATCACACGTTCCTGAACTTGTTTTTAAAAGTCTGATAAATGGCCATGTTTTACGTACCAGAAACACAAACACAAACACAAACACAAACACAAACACAAATACAGAAGTTGACCTCCAAACTTACAATTTTATACTTCTCCACATCAAACTTTCGACAAACTTCCATGAGTAGAGCATCAACTTTGCTTATTGTTCTCTGGAGCCATTCCTGTACATACATTCAAATTGAATATTAAGGGAATACAAACAAGGATTGAAAGACTGATTAATGTCTAAACCATTGCAAACAGGAAACAAGGCGTTAATCAACAGTAAGAATGAGCACTAGAAAATCAAATCAAAATAACAAGAGGAAAGCACACAACAGGCCAACATGAGCCACAAAACACAAATACAGTTGAACCACAAAAAGGAAGAGGCAGAATAAAAATTACAAACAGTTGACATCGGGTCACACCTCTATACTCTGATTCATCTCTTGTACGGCTAACATTTCTGGGCAATCCTCCAGCAACAGGAGACACTCTGAGCACATATGCAGGGCCTGTACATCCAAAATCACTGCATGCTTTTAACATTTAGTGGCAACAGAAACTGAAACACAAAAAAAGGTCACCTTCAACAAACTTAGTGGCAAACTTTAAAATGTGGATAGTTAGTATTGCTACATTACCAACTCCCCTACCTTTTCTTATAGGCTTAGTTAGTGTTGAGGACAAAACAGCTCCTTATCTATCCAATCATCTAATATTTAGGAAACTTACTTTACAAAAATTCCCTTCATCAACCACACTGTCGAGGCGAGATTTTATATCCAAAGCCTGGTGCACTCGCTCCAACACTGGATCCATGTCCTGTATTGTCCCCAAGTCAGACTAAGGTATGACATTTTCAAACAGGTGACAAATGAGAGTCAGAACCAGGAGATGAGTCCCAAAAAGAATCAAGAACACAAAGTAATTTACCAGTAGAACCTGCTTCTTTCTCACATTTGCTGCCACCACAAGATCCTGAGAGACTTCAAACGTGGCCCTTGCCAAAAATCTTCTACCATTCTGTAAAAAGAGCTCAGCATAAATTAGCAAACAACAAGTGCTTAAAATAGCATGTGTCATGCAAGTGCCAGAATATGTGCACATTACCTTGACAATTATACTTGCAACCTGCAAATCTCTGTCAAGTTCTGTTACAAGCTGCATCCCCTTCACTGCCAACAAAATGACATATGTCAACTAAGTTGGCATTAATAGTGATCCCACAATGCTTGGTTCAAAATATAGTTCCTACGTTCTTAGCAATTCACAGAGGACTACTTGATAGTCAACCATAATTCAATGATATGAATTGATGTCATTTTCAGTTGTAGCTAGGAAATCTTCCAGCTGTTTAATGTACGTTACTGACCATGCATAAGATCTTCCACAAGTAAACAGAATTAGGGAGGCCTTGAACTGCATACCCATCTCTTCATGATGCTCCATAACTTGTTTAGACAGGCTTTCCGTAATGACATCAAGTTGCAACAACTTCTGCCCAACCTACAGGGGAGCATTAACAGAAAGGTAAGCAAGTGTAAACAGGTATATTCCTTTCAACACTCCCTTTATTAACAATGGAAATAGTGGGAAACAACCACTCATAACTGCTAATCCATATAAACACTTCCTTCAAATCTGGCCATGGCTGAAAACAGTGAGAAAGCAAGACATTGCTAGATTGCAAACCAGTAACAAGTTAAAACAAGAGTATACCTTGTTGTCAAAATACCCCTGATTAACACCTTCATCGGGGATATGTTCCAGCATATGTCTAATCGGATCAAAGTTCTGTTCAATAAAACGGTTCACATTAGCATCCAAAGCATTGTAGAGACGCCATGTAAATAAATTCCTTTGTTTCTTCCATCAACAAATACCAATAAGCTCCCATTTGAAAACACTCTGATTACACTGTGTCATCATTCAACATTGGCCTCTAAACCACCAAAGAGCATGCGTGTCTGCCCATGGACACCAAATAAAACAGGGGCTGGCCAATAGAACCTACTGGAATCCTCCCCAGCAAGTACAATGATATCCAAACAAGGGCATAAGATTGTTCTGGATAGAATGACTCCCTTCATAGCCTACAGATCCAGTGCAAAAAACATTCATGTTCAAAGACCTGGACAGAACATAAAAATCACTGCGTCCCTAATTACAACATAAGTCATAATGGAAATCATTGCGATCAAGAAGACCATGGCGGTAGACAAGTCTACAGGGTACTTAGGATGTACCCACACGAAGTCCAAATTTAAACATTATGATCACCAGATTTGAGTTACATGTCCTAAACTTGTAAAGCTTGAGGATAAGTCTAATGGAGCTATGATTCAAAACCAACACCAGAAGAGATAGTATCTGTAGATGCAAGCAGAAACCATACATCCTCATAGAACACTTGCTCAAGCTCCTCTGCTGGCTCTCCACGAGGTCGTGTGGTGTAGACAGAGCCCGGCCTCTCAGATAGCGATAGGCGTTCATGAGGAGGAAGAGCTGCAATTTTGCGAGCAACTGCAGCAGCAGCAGCAGCTCGAGCTGGCACCTGATGACAACAACAAACCATTATATAGTGTAGGTGGCTCCTGGTAGGCAGCAGGAATTCATACCAAACTGAAGCTTAAGACCTGCATCCTACACCAATGCAGATTATATCTGAAGCGCACTACGTCCTTAGACAGAGACAATGCTCCCTTAACAGAGATCTGCTTTGTGGTCGTTACACCCATTGAGTGGTCTCCACCTCCCACTTATTCAACTCAAGTTTAGCAGGCAATCTCCAAAAAATGGCATGCTCGCAAGACATACATTGACTTCATAAGGGAAATGAGCAGAGAATAGTATCTCACAACCCGTGTGACAGTCACGAGCTGACCACTTTTGCAGCCATGCATTAATTCCTCACTGAAATTATGGACATGGATCGTATGAACTGCTCATGTCCACCATCTTGCTACAGCCAGATTTCTATTGAGAATGACAATGAGTGTGGGAATGCTTGCTTTACACAGAGAATTGCTGATCCGATTCTGATTGGCTAGCAATGCAAAACATTGTTGCAGTTAAATTCAGCACTTTCGTGCAGGCGAACTTGAAACCCTTCTAAGAATTTTACAGTATCTTGTGCGATTTGGCAACATGCACAAGGTAAACTTCCTCAAAACCTCGAAACTCAACTTCCACCCTCGTGTCATAGGCCTTCGATTTCCAACTTCCGCGCCACACGCCATTATGCCGAAATTACATTATGCCAGGAACAATTGGAGTTTACCGACCAGCTCAATGGCGCAATTTATTTACGACATCATCAGAGTCCATAAATGACGTCCGGTTTTCTCTAATCGTCTCAACAAACTATGCCTCATTCTCATCTCGATGCCCGATGCGCTGCCTACACGGCATCTCAATCCACGGACTTTTCTCTCTCAGCCAATCAATCACGTGCACGGTTTCCTCACAGGAAGAAGTTAGGGCAGAGTTACCTCCGGACGCCCTGACGACGACCTTGTGAGTTGTCTTGAGGATGCGACTGATCTTATCCACTTTTCACCTAAGCTATAGATATCGTCCATGGTTGCCGCTGCCTCCACTTACAATAATAAAAATCTGCTAATAAGAGCTAATGTGAAGGTCGTGGGAGCAGGATCGCAACGTAGCATTGATGATTCCTCAACCCTTCTTCCACTCCCATCCACAAGACCTACTGCATCAAGCCCTTCTTCCACCACCTGTGTTACTGTTGATGCTCTCTCCCTCCCCCGTTCGCTGTAGAGTGCCTTCTCTCGATCTCGATGCTTCTCCCTCCCCATCGCTCCCTATTTTCCTCGCCCCGTCGATAAATCGCAGCAAATCGGGGCTCCCTTCCCTCTTCGCTCCACTTCAGTAAACCCTAAGGAGCGTGCGAGCAGCGCATCGGACCCCGATCCCCTGCTCGAAGTAAGCAGCAACAACGATGAAGGCGCCTGATGATTGCGCACCGTCGACGGGGGGTCCGTGAAGCGGCCGTTCTTCAAAGACCGCCGCGAGCGGCCGTCAACGGCTCCCCTGTCTCCCCCACCGAACGGCGCAGTCGGCTCCCCTTTCTCTGCAGTTTTGTTGGTAATTTTTAAGTGATTCACAAAGTGTGGGGTACAAATATATCCCCTAATATAAGAGGTATGTTCATAAGTCATTGTTGCCGTTTGCCATCAACAACTCCATTCAACTTCTTCATGAGTTGTTAATTGTTTCACGTGTGGTCATTTGTGCAAGAATATGGGCGGATTGGGTGGAATTGAATGATGTATGAATGTAGGTTGTTCCCTACTATAGTTGACTAGAGTTTTGAGCACTTTGATAATTCATGAGTTGCTAAAGATATGATAGGTATTCATAGTGGAGATCGGATAAGCGTATCTCTTAGTGTTGAAAACCGTTGTGAATCGTCTATAGTTTTTAAATGTGTTGTGTGTTGTGGGCTTGCTTTGACATTGGAGTTAGCACCAAAGGTCCCAATTCAACTATTTATAAGGATTCGGTGCTTCTAAATTAAAGTCACCCGCAGACTTGGAATGAATGATTCTAATAGTCTAGATGGATGGGAAGTATGCTTGTGTGAAGCAATCGTTGTTTATCATCAACAACCCAACTTCTTCTTCTTCAGAAGTTGTGAAACTACACCCTTCATGTGTGATCATTTATGCAAGAATGTGGTCGGATAAAGCATAAACGAAGGGCACTCTCAAATGCAACCAAATTACGTTTTGATAGTTTATTGGTTCCCATAGACATGATATGCATCCATGTGGAGGATATAGCCGTGTGGAATATTAAACCACATGTGGATCTTGTGTGTAAATTGATGCTAGTTTGTGAGAGAGACATAGGTACAAGGGGAGGAGGATGCTCTTGTTAAGAACCTAAATCTTATACCTATTTGTATTATTTAATCAATTTTTAATTTGTTAACTAGTTACTAATTACTGCAATGAGTGAAGCTACCTTCAATAAAATTATATTCTCGTCTAATATGTGTCTTCCAATCCAAATTTCGTCCTCTTAGTTTCTCATGAATAGTGCAAATCTATAAATACAAAAACGATGAGAACTTCATCAATTTTTGTAAGCATCTCGAGACAAGCACCCCGTAGCCAATATATTGCAAAGTTGTCAACTCGTTGATTTGTCATGCATTGAAAACCACATAAACCAATGATTCTTTTTGAAGTTTGGTGTAAACGGTTTAGTTGTTGTAACATGCTACTCATTGACCATTTCCATTTTGTTTTATGAAAACGTGTACATGTATGATGTACAAGTGTACATGGAGATGACTTGTCTTGGACAAGATAAGAGGCTTGTGGAGAATAAGCCAAGTGGCATGTGCCTAAAGATTATGAATACGAACCTTAAATTTGAGTATCTTAACTTTGGATTAGGACATTGGGATCTTCTGTGAAGTGGATTCATGACCTGGTAGTTAGGCAAACCGGTGATGACTAAGTTAGAGATATATGAGAATAAGATTTTTTGTATGAACTTATGAGAGTCCTTCGTGAAATTACTAAATTTGATCGACATTGGTGACTCTAAGTGAAACATAAATATCAATCATATTTGAATGCAACTTTATGGTTAGAAACGAAGGCTTCAATAAGGAAATGGCTTTTAGATTTGCTATTATGTGGAAGATCGATCGGTGGTTGTTAAAAAAATATATATATATATATATATATATAAGGATGTTTGTAATACTTTATTACTATGGTTATCACTCTATCTCTTGAACCCAAATCACAAGTGTTTGTTTTTGGTACTATGAACCCCTCAATTTGAAAATGGTGCATGAATGTGGCGAATTTTGGAGCAAATTTTGATTTATACATAAATTCATGCATTTTAAAAATAGACCATGTATGGTTTAGCATCAGTTATAGTATAGGTAGATTTTTGTGGTTATGTACCCTTTGTATTCACAGTATTGTCCATGCTCTTTTCTAGTGTCGAATTCAAGTTTTAGTCTATAATTTTGGTCAATCGTTGTGGGGATCACATGATATAAAAGGTAGAGGGTGCTTGAACCAATGCTTTAAGCTATTGCACATACATATGGCTATGTGGTTGATACAAAAAAAGAGTCATATTAGCCTTTGGGCTAAATATAGGCATAACGAAAGAAAGAAATATTTGTAGCATCAATTTAATATTTGATGAATATTCGAAGTTAAAATCACTAGCTCCCTTAAACCAATCCACATGCCCCGTGTATGATGGTCTTGCATATGATGAGGACCCCCGCCTTCTTTGCACAAAACCAACACAACATAGTTGGGTACTAGACCCAAGCCAAATCAAAGTCCAACTAGTAACAATGCACAAAGCCATGTGGCCACCTCCATGATCTCAACCCGGTTCACTTGCAAAACCGTCCCCTTGCATCTCAGGTACCGACCCCCTTTGTGTTTTGTGGGCCTACCTCCTTAGCTTCGTGAATGGCTAGAACCCCCCCCCCCGGTGGTGTATAGAATGGCTAGAATAGGCATTGACAAGCCACCCTAAACCACCTTGAACCAACCCAAGATAGAGTGCAGTCTGTTACCTACCCTACATGGAGGTAATGGAGCGTGCTATGAGGTGGTGCCACTAATGAACCTAAAACCGTCACCCGTGGGCCCAAACACTCCTACACCATGGGGAACATTTCAAGGTAGTAGAGTGTTGGCAAATGAGAGGCATTTATAAGTATTGGTTTTGGGTGGGGTGTTGGGTTTTAGCACTCTTTGCCTTACTATTGCATTGATTATCCCAATCAATGCGTGTTATTATTTAGAGTTACACAATGCTATAACTACTTGACGATAATGTAATGTTTTACCAAGCAAAGTCATTTATATTCTATAATGTCCAAACAACCTATTGAACTTTCTTTAATAAAAATTAAAGATGTTCTTGCACTGCGTAGCTCCGAATAATAACACACACTAATTGAGATAACCAATGTAATGTAGTTCTCTTCTCCTAGATGGTTTTATGATATACATGGGTTGTGGAGTCCAAATCCATGTGCATGGACTTACAATTATCTAATGGAAAGGTAAGATCACATTATTCCTATTGCATTCGTTTCATGCTTTATTGGCTTCATCTTTCTCCATGTCTTTGGGGCTGAACAATAATTGTCAAATAACAAGATGTTAACCGACAAGTTTGTGAGACACTTAATTTAGGTTCACGCAACCTACATGTAATGATTTATGCAATATAGACTATGCGTGGTACTAAATTAACCCTTAAAGGTCAAGGGGGGGGGTGAGAGGGCCTCTCCCATCAGCCTATGTTTACCCCATTTCAGACCTCCATGTGATTCTTTTAGTGCGATCGGCATATATATTTAGATATGGAATTTTGAGATACACATTTTGGGGAATTTTTTTTGCAATTCCAACATGTTTTGACGCTATCTTATGGTCAAATAGTTTAGGGTCAACGCGGCCCTGAGAGGGCCACTTTGTCGTTTAAGGGTTAACTACTACATAGTAGACTGCATTGGACAAACATGCATGACAATGGATTCATTTGCAAATACTTCTTCATTTTGCATTAAGTATGTAGATTGTCAAGTTTCCTCATTAGCATGAGAGTAGTAATTATTAGCACGAGATCTAACACGTCTACAATCTTACTACACTAATGATCCCAATTAGCGAGGAGGGCTAATAGTGAGTGTGGGAAATTAGTGCCACCAAAAGATCTAGGAAACATTGTTCATCTTGACAATATTCATTGAAAATACTATTCATAGCAACATCATCGACTAAAAGCACCGGCACATTCATCCTGGCACCGTTCACTAACAAACATGTGTTTGCATATAAAAAATTTATCACTCTACAAGCACCTTAGCAAACACACTAATTTTTATGAAATGAATGGTAAATGAGCATGTATTCACGAATCTAGTATCACTTAGTAAAAAATTCAGCCCTCACTAATTTTGAGATTTGGCAAAATAACGCGTGTTTCGAAAATGAGTACCACACACACTAATTGGGATTGGGATAATTGGTGTAGTTAGTAGAAGCCTTTCAAAGTTTGTAATAATAAAAAGTTCAAAATACAATATCTCCTTCCTCGGGTGGATTGGTATGCCACGACTCGGGAAGGATGCCCAAAGGTACCACAAGAAAGTCCATGGTGCACCCGTTTCTAGGAGATTCAAATGTGAACAAGGATATTTCAAAGTAGCTTATTATATATACTAGGAAATTTTAAGGGAAGAAGTTGCTTGGAAGATAAGTTCTCGCACTAATAAAATATTTGGAGCTACCTGTCAAGGGAGTTAAATTATTACACGCCTCCTGGATGATCGCTTTTACCTACTCTCGCAAAGCTGGCAGCGTTGGCCGCTGACGCTTGCACGCGGCGGAGGGAGCCCGTGGCGGTAGGCGAACGGCGTGGGCTGCGCCGTCGACGGTGGGGCCTTCATTTCCGTCTCCGAGGCTTGGCAAACACGGGAAGGAGCGATGGGTTGCTGCTCCGGGTCGTAAGTAGGCTCATTAGGGTTTACAGAATAACGAAGAGAAAGCGGGAGTTCGGCGAGTTATTTTGTTCTTCGTCGGCGTAACTTAGATAGATAGAGAGACGGATTGGATTGGACTGGATTGGATTGGAGGAAGTAGAAAGCGATGGGGCGGGACAAACATCGAGATCGGGAGAAGGAGTACAGCGAGCGGGAGAGGGAGAGAGCGAAGGAGAAAGAGCGGAAGCACCGAGAAAGGGAGAGAGGGGAGAAGGATCATGAGAGGAAGCGGAGTAGGCGAGATGAGGAGGGCGTTGTGGAGGTGAAGGAGAGAGAGAAGGATAAAGAGAAGGGGAGGTCTAGGGATAAGGAAGCGAAGAAGGAAAGGGAGCGGGAGAAGGAGAAGGAGAGGGAGGGTGAGGAGGAACGGGAACGGGAGAGGGAACGGAAACGGAGGAAGAAGGACGAGGATGAGAGCAGGGAGAGAGAAGAGAAGGAAAGGGAGAGGGAGGAGCGTGAGAGGGAGAAATTGAAGGAGAGGGAAAGGGAGCGAGAGCGAGAGAAGGAGCGTGAGAGGGAAAAGGAACGTGAGAGGGAGAAGGTACGTGAGAGAGAAAGTTATAGGGAGAAGCACAGGGAGAGAGGAGGAAGAGAAAAGGATAGAGATAGGGATGATAGAGATGTAGATGGGGAACGAGACCGTGAGAGGAAGAGGAGAAGGAAGGAGGAGGAGACAGGCAGAGATGAATTTAAATTCAAAAAGGAAGCCGACAATGATGAGGATCCTGAAGAAGAGCAGAAGAAACTTGATGACGAGATTGAAAAACGACGACGGAGAGTGCAAGAGTGGCAAGAGCTGCGGAGGCGGAGAGAGGAAGAGGACAGGCAAAAGAGAGGATTAGTGCCGGCAGAAGCAGATGTTGTTCCCACCACTTCAAATGCAAAAAAAACCTGGACGTTGGAGGGTGAAGATTCCGATGATGAAGATGATGCAGTGTTGGTGAAAACGGAAGGGGGAAGTGTTAGCAGGGTGGCAGCCTTCGAGAATGGTGATGTGGTTATGGCTGAACTTGGTAGTGATTTTGGTGGGGCATCACATAGTAAGGGTTTTAAAACCCTGGGAAAAAGGTCGGACAGTGTGGAGAATGCGTTTACTCCCACTGACATAAAAAAAGAGGAGGTGGAGGAAGAAGAGGTGGATCCACTCGATGCTTTTATGAATTCCATGGCCATTCCTGAGGTGTGTTATAAATTCCCGCAATGGTGGTGCATTTCCATCTTAATGCATTATATACTCAATTGGCTGCTATGGACATGTAGATTGGTAGGATTTGCTGTGATGCATTGAATTTGTGAGTGTGACTTATCTTGGGATTTTCCAGCTTCTCCGTCTCTCCTATTTGAAGCAGCTCAAACAATGCGAGAGTTCAAAAGTTGCAAAGAGTTCTCAATAATGGCAATTGAAAGGAGTTGATCATTCACCTGCGCTTATGACATTTTAATTTCCCGGACTACTAACTAGTTGAATGATTGCAGGTCAGCAATGTGGATGCTATTGTTGCAGAGGCCCCTCAGCCCTTGGCAAAGGCCAGCGGGCCCGCTCAAGTTTCCAAAAAGGGGCAAGAGAATGGAAAGCTTGTAAGACGTAATAACAGAAATGGTGTGGGTCGAATTATGCCTGGGGATGATTCAGCTTCTGAGGATGAGAGGGAAGACGAGGAAGGTAAGCCTTGCCTGCAACATTCTCTTGATTATGTAGTGCTGCATGTCTCAACACTTGGAGGATGGGGGTGCTGGAGATTGGGAATTTTTTCTCCCTTTCTATATTAGGATCATTGTTGCACACTATAGTCATCTCATATGAAGGTGTTACTACATTTTTTAATATTGTTAGTAAAGGAAACGCCCAGGTATTGCTTGGTGGCCTGTATTTGTGATGAAGATCACTGCTGTTCTCTTGCTTTTTATGAAAAGTGATGTGGGAAGTGTGGCTGGTGTTATCAGGGAAAGTGGGGGATGAAGATGATGAGGAATTTTTGAAGAGAGTCAAGAAAACCAAGGCAGAGAAACTGGCCATTGTAGACCACACAAAGATTCAGTATCCTGCTTTCCGGAAGAATTTCTACATTGAAGTGAAAGAAATATCACGCATGACTACAGAGGAAGCGACTACATACAGGAAGGAGTTAGAGCTAAAGATTCGAGGCAAGGATGTGCCTCGGCCTCTGAAAACTTGGAATCAAACAGGGCTTAGCAACAAAGTCTTGGAGGTAATAAAAAAAGCAGGGTTTGAAAAGCCAATGCCTATTCAAGCACAGGCCCTTCCAATCATTATGAGTGGAAGGGATTGCATTGGTATTGCAAAGACAGGGTCAGGTAAAACGCTTGCATTTGTGTTGCCAATGCTCCGGCATATCATGGACCAGCCACCTCTTCAACAAGGTGATGGACCAATTGGAATGATAATGGCTCCTACAAGAGAGCTCGTGCAGCAAATTTACAATGATATCAAGAAGTTCTCTAAGGTGCTGGGGTTAACTTGCGTGCCAGTGTATGGGGGCTCAGGTGTAGCACAACAGATCAGTGACCTGAAGAGAGGGACAGAAATGGTGGTTTGCACACCAGGTCGAATGATTGACATTCTGTGTACGAGTGCAGGGAAGATCACCAACTTGCGTCGAGTGACTTATCTTGTAATGGATGAGGCAGATCGGATGTTTGACATGGGCTTTGAACCTCAGATCACACGCATTGTGCAAAATACTAGACCGGATAGACAGACAGTGCTTTTCTCAGCAACATTCCCCAGGTGAGAAGTCAACAAATGCTTTGCTAATTTCTTCAACTCTAACCTTTCCTCATCCTTTTGAAATGAACACCTGCATCTTTTTGGTGGAAATTGTGGATTTTAGTTCGCAAATGCCAATCTTGCAGGGACTTTTAACAAGTCTTTCCTCTGACATTGGAGCTCAATCTAATGCACAAGGGGCTACTAGGTTGTGCTATTATGTCAAGTACAGTTGGTTCCATCTCTTTGTTTTTCTGTACATTTGCCCTCATTCTACTGATCCTGTCCAATGTTCCTGATTTCATGTCATTCATCTTAAGATATATATATATATATATTTTTTTTATCTCTGTTTGACCTTCATGCTCCCTGTTGCCTTTTTTAATTATTCAGTTGTGTTTTCAGTTACACAAATGTGAGGATGAACAAATTCCTCATTCCTCTTTATTGACTCCTAAAATGTGGAGGATGCAGGCAGGTGGAGGTTCTCGCTCGCAAGGTTCTAACCAAGCCAGTGGAGATTCAAATTGGTGGACGCAGTGTTGTGAACAGTGATATCACACAAACTGTAGAAGTCCGGCCGGAAGGTGAACGGTTTTTGAGATTGCTTGAGCTCCTTGGGGAATGGTATGAAAAGGGAAAAATCCTTGTTTTTGTCCATTCTCAAGAAAAGTGTGATAGCCTCTTCAAGGATTTACTGAAGGCTGGATATCCATGCCTATCATTGCATGGTGCCAAGGATCAAACTGATCGTGAATCGACTATCACAGATTTCAAGACAAATGTATGTAATCTCATGATAGCTACAAGTATTGCAGCACGTGGACTGGATGTGAAGGAGCTTGAGCTTGTGGTAAATTATGATGTGCCCAATCACTATGAAGATTATGTCCATCGCGTTGGCCGTACAGGCCGTGCTGGGCGGAAGGGGTGTGCAGTAACTTTCATATCTCCTGATGAGGAACGTTACGCTCCAGATCTTGTGAAAGCATTGGAGCTTTCAGAGCAGCCAGTGCCAGAGGATCTGAAGAAGCTTGCTGATGATTTTATGGCTAAAGTTAAACAGGGTAGTGAGCAAGCCCATGGAAGTGGCTATGGAGGTAGTGGTTTTAAGTTTAATGAAGAGGAAGATGAGGCTCTCAAGGCAGCCAAAAAGGCCCAGGCTAGAGAGTATGGTTTTGAAGAAGAGGAAGACAAAACAGACTCTGAGTCAGATGATGAAGGTATACGGAAAGCAGGTGGTGAGATGTCCCAAGTTGCTACTATGCAAGCTGCTGCACTTGCTGCTGCTGCCAAGGCTGGTTTGCCTTCTGCAATTAATCCTGCATTTGGTGCTGCCAATCCACAGTTCCAAGCTGCTCTAGCAACCATGGCCCAAGCAGCTGCAGCCAATCAAGCAGCAGGAGCAGCCCTACCTGGGATGAACTTCCCTGGTATGAGCATGCCTGGGTTTGCAGGTCTCAATATACCTGGAATGCCAATGATGCCAAATATGGCTCAACTGATGGCCTCAATGGGTATGTCTAACATTGGGCAAGTCCCAAATCTAAACATGCAACAGATTGCCAACCATATGGCGCTTGCCAATATGGCAGGTGCCATGGGTCATATAGGCTCTCCAGTATTGGGGATGACTGCTGGTGCACCAGCTGCAACTGGGTTGCCTGATGGAAACCCAGCTGCAAGAGCAGCAGCTATGGCAGCAGCTTATAATCTGCAAAATAGCCTAGCGAAGATTCAAGCAGATGTGGCACCTGAAAGCTATGAAATTGAACTCGAAATCAATGATTTCCCACAACATGCACGATGGAAAGTAACTCATAAGGACGCCTTAGGGCAGATTAGTGAATGGACTGGAGCAGCCATTACAACTCGAGGCCAGTATTTTCCTCCTGGAAAAGTTCCAGCACCTGGAGAACGGAAGTTGTTTTTGTTCATAGAAGGTCCTACTGAAGCCTCAGTTAAAAAAGCTAAGGCAGAAGTCAAACGTATCCTGGAGGAGTCCACATCGGCAGCCATACAATTACCAGGACCGGCTCAACCTGGGAAATATTCAGTGCTTTAAACTCCTGGAGATTGGTTTGCAGAAAAGAACTTGGAGCAGAAGATTATATCAAAATTCTCAATGTACAAGGTCTACCAGGTTGTTTGGATATTATATCTCCTTGTCAGTGTCAACCACCATTGTCATTTTTGTTGTTATTTTTTGTTAGGAACGGTCCCTCTGGTGTGTTAGGTCCGCTTAGTCACTGCAGGTTCTTTCTTTTTTTCCTTGTAGCACATAAATAGTGATCGTAAGGGGAGATGTTTTAGCAGTGTCAGATTGTTGGGCTGTGTGCAGAAGTTGACTTGTACCTACCATTGTGGGTTTGCAGCTTACATTGGGGAGATGTGCTGTCCGGTTTTGTCTCTGGTTACTTCCAGCAACCAAAGATGCGCTTTTCGACTGCAACCACCTTGCTATTTGTCTAGACACTAGATGTCCTATAAAATGAGACTATATGGGCAGGCCACACTGTAGTTATAACTTGAACAGGAACTAGTCAATATGGCCATATATGGATACATCCAAGGGTGGACACACTACAGTATATGTGCTCATAAGTGAGGATGGTCGTGCATTCACATCTGATCTGTAGCATTGAAAGCTATCAATAAAGCCATGAAGCTGAACACCAACCTTCATGCAGAGCATGTTGGAGCTTGATAGCTTGAAAATGTTGTGATTAGATGAACCTAGAATTCCTTCATTAATGGTGTAGCTAATTTGTAAGTATTACATCAAGGTGAAGATGCATTTCTTAGTTGAAAGGAGGAACTCTTTGGCAATTTGTGATATTGTTCATCACACTTCTGGGTTTCAGTTTTGAACAGTTGAGATTTATATTACCACCTTGCATCATCTTAGCAGGCATAAAATTAGGCCATATGTGGGATCCAGACATGGCTAGTAGGGACATGTGCTTTGCCAAACCACCTACCTCCAGGCTTGAACGAGCCCTGATTGTTGCAAAATGTGGAGGTATTCTCCACAGTACATTCACCTATAACCATTGGCGAGAACTTCACTCCAGTCGGAGTTAGTTTGAAGACACCTTTGCCTGATTACAAAAGTCCAATCCTGTGGCTCTGGTTGTTGCCAAAGGCACGATGTTACATGGCTGTTTTTGACATGTGGGTGCTCAATTCAGCAAAGCATTGCTGTAAAGTTGTATCTTAATAAGAGCTCCTTTACCCTGTTTTCAGCCCCAACTTAAGGGTTTCTGAATCTAAGGTTTTTCGAATTATTTCGAAGTTACCGAGTTATTCCACAAGTTGGATTGACAATCACTGGGCATGATTATATATGTGCTACCTATTGGTTGATGGGATCTACCCGGATTGTTTTGTATTCGGTAAGACCATTATGAACTATAAATGACCCAATGCAGAAAACTGAAGGCAATTGGCTAACCTACGTTTTCAAATACAAAATTACATCTTCGTCCTTCAAAAGTCCCAAGAGAAGTCCTTGTCTTTGCACCTGTTGAAACTAACCATGTGTCCCTTACACATGCATTCATTGTAATTCAACACCTCCAAATCACTAATGCCCTTCTCCAATAGGGCAGTTCGGTTAGTTTTGGGTTCCCTTTTATGAAGAAAACAATGAAACAACATTACACAGCACCTTACAAGCCGTGGGATACATTGAATTCTTCTTGCTTGAGGCCAAGCTACATTACAACTAACATCGATTGACACCCATAACATCTTCAACGATCCAAGCACATCCAATACAGAAAGGATGTGTCATGGCTGTCATCCTTTGCTACATACCCGACATTCAAATAAAGGGCACATATTTCAAACATTTTAATATACCCATGGATTTTAACTAAACAAAAAATGAAATAAATGGCATTTGACAATATGAGAAAGGGGATGATGTTCATCCAGCAGTGTGTACAAATGAACAATCCTCTAAAACTCTGAATCCGTAGGAAATACTTGATTAATGTGTCAGTTGTTAGATCAATTCCCATCCAAAATCTATTCTTAAGATTTAGGTTATCATGTATGAAAACACGATTGTCATATTGATCATAAAAATAGTCAATCAAATGGTTTACTCAAGTGGCCATATCCATGCAAATGATAGTAAACAATACTGAGATTCTTGCATTTACCCCATTCCTAATCCAATACCACTAGATGTAGCTAATGATCTACCACAAATTGATGGATGATATATTTTTCTTATAACACACAATTGAGTTCTACAAAATTCCAATGAAATCCAGAATTCCTGCATTGCTAACATATCTTAAACATTGGGATGTATCAAAAGTTCAGTAGAATCTCTCAGGACAACTGAAGTTGCAACAATTGTCAAATTAAAATTGTATCAGCCATAGGTGTTTGATGATTGACACTCAAAGGTTTTGAAGCTGTCGATTAGGAGTGGTTTGTTGCCCGCATGACACTCTTGAACAACGGCAACCTCTAGAGTAGAGGCACCCGTAACCAATCACTTAAGAGATTCTACCCCAAAGGTGGAGAAGTATAAGCCCATGCAAATTTTTCTTGTGTAGGAAGATAGAAATCAGGAGGCCTATAAAATTTTGGGTAATTTTATTCCTTAGATTGAAATTAGTATGAATTTTTGAAGCCAAAAGTTGGTCCGAACACATTATCAATGTCTCATGTTTGCCATAACCGCTCATTCTGAGACGAATCCTACTCACTTTAGCACTCAAAACTGGGAAACATGTGTCATGGCACTATTGATTCCTTTTGTGATACCACAACCGAAGTTGGAGACTTGGGGTTAGTTTCCATACATGCCGCTTCACCCACCATATTCTGGTGGAAATATAGATTCCACCTGGTGGCATCTACATTTCCACTAAAATTTGGTGGACGAGCAACCTACATGGGAAACTAACCCTTAGAAACCGTGAAACGTGGAACCTTATTTTAACCACCCACGAACATAAATTACCAAAATCAAACCTACCTTGTTTGAAAATATGGCACCCTATAGAATCCTAATGGGTCTCAATTGGAAATAGATAGTTCTACTCTATCTACACAATGATCTATCTAAACTTTCCAAGCTACCACAACATTTCTTTGAGTTTGACCTCCCAAAATTTTTGTTCAACCTTGATTGACTCTATAATCTCCTCTTTGACCACAGATGTAATGATCAACGTTGCTCTCACAAAATTACAAGTCCTGAACCTCAATTGAAGCTAGGTTTTATATATATCTACATGAAGCGCTAAAGCTGCCAAAGTACCAAATCCCCCAAAAACAAGGGTTTCAAATCTAAATGATAACCAAAAAAAAGTTGCACAATTACTCGGCAAACGCCAACAATGAGGAGCACAAACACCAAAAAACAAGACCACAAATCCAAAAACTTAGATTTGAAATCCACGTATCATCATGGTTTTCCTTAAAGCCACTTAATTCGGCAACCTTTTAGCAACTTACATGTGTCCCCATAGTGACATGATATAGATGGTGCCTTGCTTCTCGACGGCTCATAAAGCAACCAAAAATCTCTTCATGTCAATGAGCCCGACTCAAGCCCCCCTTGTGAGCTCAAAGAAACGATCCTTCTCATTGGGCCCTCATTGGGCTAGAATTTTATATCTCATTCAACCAACACAATAATAACTTTTCAATTCAATGTTTCAAATATTTTCTTTATTGGATCACCTTCTCCTTTTGATGATTATGTCTTCCACGTTTGTACCTCCTCCCTCCTCTCCATAACGTGACTCAGTTGGTGAGTTGTGGTCAGTTGTCCTAACTTTAGATTCAATCCAAAGCATTGGGATTCCAGCATCTGGAGGCTCTATTCTCGAATCTATTGCAACGCCCATGAACAGAGCTCATCAGCTGAGTAATGTTATGTCCATCAACCTTCTCTCTTAAGTCTTCATTTATGATCTTCTCATGTTACCAATTCTTCTCACACGCTATCCGGAATTCTCCGTCTCTAGTTGCGTGTCTTGCTCTTTGATATGAAGCATGCGCACATGGCGCCGGTCTGCCCTGCCAACCACCTGGCAGAGGTCCACGTGGTCCCCCACGGTTGGCTGGCCGGGGTGCCTGTAGCAGGTTCATACGCCAGGCGGGCGGAGAGCGCCTTGCTGCCCCAGCCTCCGCCTCCGCCCGCTTCCGGCATTCATCTTCCCCGATCCTTTTTTACATGTGAGAGAGAAAGGAAAGAGGAAGTTTGACAGTGTTGAAGTTGTTCCGCAGTAAGAAACTGACCCGGGAATTATCTTGCGAAGAACGGCGAACCCATGGCTTCCGGGCTTGGGCGGACAATTTGCTTCGCCACCCTCGCCGGCGAAGCTGGATGAGAATCATCGCCTCCGCTAGGCAGAGCGGTTGATGGTTGCTCATGTGCGTGGCACCATGATCCCCACACTCGTATTGAGGTAAACTATATAACAAAAACCTATACCTCTCCCCCTCCAAACATGTTTGGAACCCCAAAGTCCACAGCGGTTCGCACTACGTTAATTTAGGATGTATGATGTTGTTTCCCATAACACAATTCAGATACACAGGCTTGTTATGTGGGACTGACATTATTCCACGTAGTATTCCTGGATATCCCCCACATTCCGACTGAATGTGGGGGATATCCAGGAATACTACGTGGAATAATGTCAGTCCCACATAACAAGCCTGTGTATCTGAATTATGTTATGCCATAGTTGAATCAACTTAAATTATTATTACGTTGTAACAATACATTGTGGTCCTATTTTGTAAGATAAATTGTTAGTATACAACAAATATATTTTGTCATGGGTGGAATCGTCATGAACATCCCCCAAAAGTTACAAAATTTGAACAAATGTGTCCATAGTTGGATGAAGATTACAATTTCATCCACACGTGGTTTCATCACACCAATGATTATCGTCATTTCGGTTGTTGTAAAGATTATATATATGCATAGAGAGAGAGATTAATAGACTCTAGATATTGGATATAGATAGGTATATATAATTGCACTGGATTCACTGCATTTTCACCAGGGCAAGATTGATGGGGCCCAGTTGCAAGGGCAAAATGGCATCTAGCCCTGGCTGAGTAGGTACTACTAGGAGCAATTACTTTGGTATTTTTATATTGATAAGCATTTAGAGTAGTCAAGTGTGGCTCTGTGGCCGCAGTAATTATAACTTATAAGTACACTGTTTTTTGCATTTAGTGTTGTAAACAGTAATTACGAACCACAACACTAAATGCCATGTTCAGATTTTTACATGTCCACAATTAGTGTTATAATACTTTTTATGTTTTTTGTTTTGTTGCCACATGGTTGCACCATCTCCACTACTAGAAGGTGGCAGCATAAGAAACACTATTTGTTGAGTGGTTGGTCAAGAATGTTGCAGGTAAATGACTAGTAACAACATTAAATGCCACACAACACTAAATGCAAAAAATAGTGTACTGGGTACACTTCACCCCCTATATATATATATATAACATAAGAGGTGTTTGACCGCCTGGTTAGTTTCTGTCAAGTAGAGAGATGATTTCACGGCTGGGAATCGAACTACCAGCCACTCCGTTTGGGATTTGGGCGAACCAACCCATACACTCGTTCCTTGTTGGATGTCTAAACCCTTGCCTCCAAGGAACTAGTGTACAGGTTGTTTCGCCCCAGCCCTTTGTTTGGTTTGGGTACCTTTCCACTATCATCCAATAGTTTAGGGTCATCTCAAACCCAACCTCGATATGTGTTACCCCGATAAGTGTTAAAATTCCATGTGTGTTAAGGAAAATAGTGCTCCCCCAAAAAAATCCAAAAACATGCACTAGTAAGTTGTAATTGTTAATTGTTAAGAGAATTTATACATTATGTTTCCCTCTTCAACAAATTCACCTTGACAAGTCTTAAATTAGATGAAATTGACATAAACCCTAACCCTAAACCCTACTACCTTACTAGAACAACTGGCATTGGTATTTGCAGAGAGTGAAACTAGACCCACTATGAATGTGCACAAGTTCATCAATTATGAACTAGAATTTGATTTAAACAATCGCTACACACTTGTTGAGGAGGAAATTATAGGTACACTTGATGAGAAAGATGATGCAACTAACAATGAACCCATTGAAGAGTTGATAATGTGCAAATTGGTGATGTTGGAGAAGATTACACTTGGAGTTGATATACATGTGCCCTGGCCCTTCAAGTTCACCACTACTTGACGTGATCATCCATGGAGAACTTTGTTTTCTAAGTAGATGCAAAACAATCGAGGTCATTGCATTATGAAAGCAAGTAAGCAAGGGTATTGTACTGTACATTTGTTTATAAGTATGCAAATAAGAAAGTTGATCTCACACTTCATGACAATCACGTATCAAACTACTAGGTTGTGACTCCATTATGCCCAAGAATGTTGTCCGTCTACAAATAGTGTACTTGCCAATAGGAATTAGAATCGAATTCTTGGATGATTTAAGTTCTCATGTTAAAAACATCCACTGTAACTCAAGAATGATTGCAATTGCATTGTTAAGGGAGTCAAAATTCTCATGTCCATATGGAACATGAGATGGCGTTATGGGATTGGAGAAGAGGATGCCTTCCACATAGCATAACTACCCTCGTCCCAAGCCCTCAATCTAGGCCATCGATCTCCATGATTAAAGGTCCAAAGGAGAGGCCGCCAAAATGGTTATGTCCAGTAACAAAGGCTTTAAGTTCATCTCTTGACTCAAATAGATCCTAGCATGAAAATGATTTGAATCCACCAACTTCCACATTCTATATCTTTTGCTTTGGGATCACTTATCGTCATCCACCTGACAGTGTTCTCATATTCATTTGAAGGCCCCCGGTCCTAGTATTGTGTTGCATACTCAATTGTAGATATTTGAATAACTTGGGAGGTTGATTTAGCTCAATATGTAGTAGCTCCTTCTTCCTTTGGTTTGAACATAATTTGGTTGTGAAGAAGGTTGAAGATGCACAGGGGTTGAGAGAGAGAGAGAGAGAGAGTCCAAGCAAGGATGGAAAATACCAAAGTTTTGCAAGGCTATAAATATTACCCATCTTTGAATTCCACTCAAGAGGCCGGATCACTTAGTATATTTCTAAAGAACAGTCAAACGTTTCCAAAAAGATTTGATGAAAAACGACGATGATGTTGCTAGTTCCAACTATATGAATGTAATTTAAAATTCACGTTGTATAACTTTCTTTTGTATGTTCACTCCAAAACAAGCTATTAGATCAAATTACTTTTTCCAATACATCTTTGATTTGACTTGGAACCCAATGCTTTTAAATAGTCATTTTACCCCTAATTGGTTTCATTTGAGATTATATAAAGTAATATCATGAAACATGATATTCTATTATTATTATTATGAAAATGACTTCAAATTGAAGATGTAGGGAATGTTTTTTTATTGCCCCCACCCCCATGGCACATGTCAATATTCAACTAAAAACTTATAAACAGTCTCAAAATCCGAATTTGAATTAAAAAATATTTGACAACACCAATCATAAATTCTTAATAAATATACCTATATTATTTGGTTTTGTTTTTCGCTACCATGTATCATTGTCAATGGTTGTGTGGAGGGTGTGTGAGCCCAAAAGGGTGCCCACATTTAGTCTTAGACCCTTGAAACGTTAGTTGATGCACTTTGAAGTAGCATGTTACTTCACAAAAATATAAAAAGAGTGAAATGTTAGTCTTAGAAGTACCATGTTGTAAGAGGCTAGGATGTGAGTTGTTATTGTGTTTTTACCTTCGGAAGGATTTGAGTGAATGAGGATAGGTAAGGAGAACTTGGATTGAGTAGCTAGTGAGTAGGCTAGTACAAATGGATGGAGACAACCAAAGTGACTCAAGAGGCAAGTGCATTCGAATTGGGATGAATGGAGGATCACATGGAGCGCACAAGTGGACCACCTCATCATGGCCACTTAATGGGGAAGGTCCAAGGAAGAATGCAAGGTGGAGGATAAGCAAATTCTCAAAGCACCAATCAAATCACGAGTTAAGCATCGTGGTTTGAATTAAGTGGTGAGCAACGATTTGGGAAAGTAAGGGGAGAAAGTTATGGCGGCGGAAAGCGAAGGAGGCTAAGTTTGGGTTGAAGCATCCCAAGTTTGGTAAAGTGTGGTAGGTAGAAAGCCAAGGCTAGTTAAATGTTCGAATTAGGATCCTTGTTGATCATTTGAGGGAGGAAGGCTTAGAAGATAGGATTGGCGCCTACTAAGTAGGAGGAAATCTCAAGGGCTTATCGTGAGCCTTGAGGGTGCTCACCCCCTCAAGCTTACTATATAATCCCTCATTCTTCCCTCACTCATCCTCTCTTTCCTTTGTGCTCCAAGGCACCCCACGAGTTATAAGTGTGGGTGTGGGAAGCCATATTGGAGCACATGTGTGTGCTTAGTTTTTAGTTTGAGAGCCAAGGCTTGTTAGCCTTGAAGAGGGCTTGACCTCTTGGTAGAATTAGTGTTGACGTGAAGGATTTTAAAGTTAATTCATGATTCCAATTTGTGGTACTTAAAGTTCATGTTTTGAATACACGTGGTTGCAAGTTCCATGTTTAAGAGTTGAGCACTTGAGGTTGTGATGAGTGCAAAAATATACTTGTGTGGATTAGTTAGTCTTAGTGAAGTTAGGAAATTCTCTCTCCCCCTCTCCTCTCTAGGATTTTAGGATTTTAGGATTAGAGAAGAATTGTGTGATTAGAAAGGGGTTGTTAGTAGAATTAGGAAAATTAGGTAGGAAGATTAGTTAAGGGCTTGAATAATTAGTGAGGTAGTTGGGGATTACAACTACAAAGTTGTGGGTTCATGAAGGAGCTGGGTTTATGAAGGAGCTGGGTTTGTTTAGTTAGAAGCTAAGAAGCTGGGTTTATGAAGGAGTTGGGTTTATGAAGGAGCTGGGTTTATAAAGGAGCTGGGTTTGTTTAGTTAGAAGCTAAGAAGCTGGGTTTACGAAGGAGCTGGGTTTATTTAGTTAGAAGCTAAGGAGTTGGGTTCATGAAGGAGTTGGGTTTATGAAGGAGCTAGGTTTATGTAATTAGAAAGTATAGAGATGGGTTCATGAAGGAGCTTAGTAGATAGCCTACTTAATTAGCTCATAGACAAGTAGTTAGTTACATTATGCTAGTTAGTGTTATGTGTGGCTTTCACAAGTAAATGTATTTGAGATTGACTATAGAGAATAGTGTTTTTAACACTTGCATCCTCTCTTTAAAAATAAACCACGTGCACAAATTAATGGAGAATGTGGAGCACTCTCGCGATGGCAAGACAAAGGAAGCAAAGACCAAAGTTAAATCCAAGACCACTTGAAGGGTGAACCTTGCACTATGGACTCATCCAAGTCCAAATCCAATACCGCGGAGGAATGTGAGCCCAAACCCACTACTCGGACTACGGACGCTTAAGGGTGGGGGGTTTGGCCTCACATAATTGGTGCGTCCGCCGGGAGCGAAGCGGAAGGTAGTTACAAGACTTGGAGGCGACTAGGAGACTTGGAGGCAACTAGGAAAAATTGGAGACACAAACTTGAGAGAAGGGAAGGAGCACCCGAAACTCGGTAAGTATTCTCTCTTTGGGTTACAATTGAATTCATTGTATTTCAACTATTCCTTGGAATGAATTGCATTGTCAATTACGCAAATTCATTTTTGAGGAAGGAGCGCGGCGAAGGTACGTCCTCAACCTTTTTGGGGATTTGCTAAGAACTTAAAAGGAACCTATAACCGAGTAGCTCATTAAAACATTAGAGGGTAAATTCACCTTAGGACATTGAACTTTGACACTCACCTCGGGGTGAGTCTCAAAGTTTTGGGAGTTGTCATTTCATGCTCTAGATTAAATTAATATTTCACAAAGTTTATGGTGTTGTTACATTGAGTCACGATTGAGGGGAGTGCTAACTCACAGGGGGATGCGATTGCTCAAGGTATGTTTATTTCTTCAAAGTGAACTCATTAACTAATTAAGGAATGCCTTTTGTACTCGTGATTGTTGTTATCCGTTGTAGAGGGTAATTCCCGAATTGTGGATGGTGTGAGAAGTTGAAGGGTGAAGCCTCGACTTTTAACATAATCTACTCGGAAGGTCACCCCCTCACAATCGGTATTGTGGTGAGTGTTAATTTGCGGGAAGGTGCGGAGGTGATGCTCCGACTTAACCAAAAAATTAACATGAACATGCCTATCCCCTATTGGGATTCTTTCACCTAAGTGGGCTTGCAGGTTCTTTTCCTCACCTCCTAAAAAAATTATAACCACACCAAGACAAGTGAAAATATTAAGAGGGGAATTGCTAGGATTATGTGTGGTCAAGTGAGGGTCGATCGATTCTTATGGAATGCAAGGTAGGACTCGCTCACAAAAACCAAGTTTGATAGTAGGACTAGAGAAATCTACTCGAAAGAGGCGGTCCTCTAAAATCAGTGATAGATTAGAACAAGATAATGTTAGAATAGAGAGTTGTTTGAACGTCGAACCTAGGACTAGGTCAATTCTAGACACCTTAGAACTTGGAGCTCAACTTGAAGAGGAGATCACTCCCTCCAAATTGAGTGGTGAAACTTCTTCGGAAAATTACACACTTAGAGAAGAATTCCCGGTAGAAGTTGATAGGGGATTGTTGAATAGTTCACCGGTCACCATGGCCGAGGAACGGGGGATGGATCCACCACCCATACCCCCAATTCCGCCCATACCTCCTATACCTCCAATAGACCCATTGGTTAGGCCAAGAGGCCTACCAATTGTGGTTCCACAAAATTTAGCGGCGATGGATATGCCATCTCATCTCCCTAAATTTTATGGGACCAAGGATGAGGACCCCTCTCGGCACATGGAACGGTATATCGAACGGTTGGCTAGCTTCCTCATAACCGACCCGGGTTATTGGTTAGTGTGGTTTCCTACCACTCTAGAGGGGGAAGCCTATGAATGGTATCGGGATCATGCCGAGGGACATTTTAGGGGATGGGAACAATTACAAAGGGAGTTTCTTAACGAATTTAGGCCGGAAGTGGGTCAAAGTACCGCATTAAGGGCATTGTCGTCATTGAAGCAAGGAAGGGAGGAAGAAATTTCGGCTTACATTAGGAGGTTTGATTTAGTGTGCACTAGATTTGTGGGTACCATGCTCAACGACGACACGCTAAAGCAATTTTTCATTCAAGGGTTTTTTAAGTCCGGAACTATTAGGGGTGTTCTAGAAAGGAATCCCTTGACCTTGGCGGATGCCAAGCGTGCGGCTAGAGATATTGAAAACTTGGATAAAGATCACGAAAGGCTATGGAGAAGGGAGGATGAATTGATCCCACAATTCATCCCCATACGCCCTAGGGTGGTAGCGGTAGAACCCGCTAAGTATGAGAACCAAATTTCATATGCCATTGTGGACACCGGCCCCCGACCTTTAGCGGTTAGGGAACCGGCACCTCTTTTGGCACTACCGGCCCCTAGAACGGATCCACACTTGGAGGAGGTTGAGAGAAGACTAGGTGCTAGCCAACTAGGATTCCAAGAGGCTATGATAAAACAAATGCAAAGCCTCACGGATCAAATGTCATTAATGATCCGGAGTCAACAACCGGGGCCTCCACCCCCGGTTGAGTCGGGTAGGCATTCTTCCGGATTATGGTGTGTCCAATGTGGCCAACCGGGCCACACGCGTCAATTTTGTAGAAGTGGACAAAACCGTGACCAAAGAGGAAACGGTAACCCACCTCAACAAAATCAACGAGGTCAAGCGCCACCTCACTATGGAAATGGAAGCAATAGAGGACCACAACCTAGAGGGCAAGGTGGCCAAAATTTAGAGAAGAAGGAATTTCATCCCTTTTGTGGAAGGTGGCACGCTCAAGGACAATGTTGGTCCGAAGGTCAAGAGTTTAATTGTAGCAATTGTGGAGGAAGTCATCTCTCGGATACGTGTCGCCAACCGGACAAAATAATTAATGTCCCTTACCCGGTGGCTAATCCACAACAACAAGCAAGGGATAATATGCGAGGTGCTAGGCCACAAGGAGTACCGGCCAATGAACTTAGGCCACCTAACTTATACTATGACCATAGTAATGCTAGGCAAACTTTTCATCCACCGGCGGGCTTGCAAACTACAACCGGTTACATTCCAATACAAAATAGACAAGGAGTTCCACCTAATGGTAGTAACGGGAGACAAGCGCCTCCAACGGATCCGGGACCATCTAACTCCCAAGATGTTAGGTTCATGGATGGAGTGTTGGAGGCCACATGTGATGACATGCTTCCTCTCCCAACGAGAATTGGAGAGGAGCAAAGTCAATGGCCTCCTCACACCAATGCTATTACATATGAGTTAGTGAAGGGTAAGGGTGTGGTTGAAGAAGCACCTGCACTAGCGGTAACTACTAGGGCTAGGAGAGGGGATGCCCCGTTGGAGGTAGGAATAGGAGAGCAAGGAAATTACTCTTCGGATGAAGAGATTAATCTCTCCGAGTTGGATAGGGTAGCTAGAAGAGCTACTAAGGATGTGGAGAGGGAAAATATAATTTTACAAGATAGGGAGAGGACTAATGCGGTACATGACTTGGATAATAGCGATGTGGGTGAATGGGAAGGACCGGGGGTTCCCGTAGACGAATTCGACGTAGTGGGTAATTCTAAGGTGGAAAGATCTACCGGGTACGACTTGTGGGCGGACCTTAGTACACTCAAGGCGGATATTACTTTCGGCCAACTATTGGAAATTTCACCCACGGCAAGGAAAACATTAAAGGAGGGAATGCCGGTACACAAGAGGATGAGGAAGGTGAAAGCTAAAATAGCCGCTAGGATCCAATCACAAGGTGGAAGAGACGTGAAAGCTATAGAAATAGAAGTTGTTATAGTAGATAAGGTGGTTCCTAATGTGCTAGTCGACGGAGGGAGTAGTCTAAATATACTACCGGAGGATACTATGAAAAAATTGGGACTTGGACTCACGGGGCCTTCACCTTTGGTCATAAATATGGCAAATCAAAGTTCGACTACGCCTTTGGGGATGATCAAGGATTGTAGAATGACTACGGGAGGCGAGGAGTACTTGGTCACCTTCCATGTCATTAAAATGCACTCCAACAAGGACACCTTCCCCATTTTGCTAGGTAGGCCTTGGTTGCGGATGGCGAATGCTATGGTCAATTGGGGTGGACCTAAACCATCCATCACTTATGGTCCGGAGGGTAATAGGGTCATAGTGTCCATTGGTTCATTAGAAGGATGGATGAAGAAGGAGATGTATTTGCCATTGGAGAAGGAAATTGATGACTTAAACGAGAATGAGATTGGCAAGGCATTGGTGGGAGTCGTCCATCCCGAAGGTCAAAGGGTTGTTATAGATTCGGGCTCGGGAAGTCTAGGTCCTAATTTTTACAATTATGGGGATAATGGGGATTATGCCCAATGGCTAAGGGAGTACCCCGAGTCCGAGGTTGATGTAATGGTTACATTTCACCAAGTAGGCTTAGGGAGTGAATTTTCTAGTGTTAGTTTAGGAGAGGGCTCATTGTTGGAGCCATGTGAGGTGCTCACCGAGGAAGAGTGGGTTAGCGGTGGGTTAACACCTTGGGTAGATGACGTGGAAGAGGGTGAGGTTAGTTTAATTCATGTAGATGGGACTCAAGAGGAGGATGTGATTATTGAGTCATCGAAATTGGAGGAGCCTTTACATTTCAAGACCACGTCTACGGGGATAGTTGTAGGTCAAGATGTGAAAGATTACCCCAATGTGCCTTCCGATTGGTATCGGAACAAAGAGGAACAAGCACATGTGTCGGAAGCGGATTGGCGGTACGTGGATGTGAAATTAAAGAATGGAAAAACCCGACAAATGAAGATGGGTTCCAAATTGGGGGAGAAAGAGGTTAGGGAGTATAGCAATTTGGTGGATGAGTTTAGTGATACTTTTGCATGGTCCTACGATGAGCTTAAGGGAATTCCTAGGGAAATGGTAGAGCACCGGATTCCTTTAATTCCGGGGGCGAGGCCAATTAGACAAAAGGAGAGGAGGATGAATCCTCAATTGCAATTGTTGGTGAAAGCGGAATTGGAAAGGTTATTGAAGGCCGGGTTTATCAAGCCGGTGGAAATCACGGATTGGGTTTCTCCTATGGTCTTAGTAAAGAAAAAAAATGGGAAATTAAGGGTTTGTGTCGACTATAGGAAATTGAATTCGTGCACACAAAAGGATCACTTCCCCTTACCTTTTATCACCTTGTTGCTTGAGGAGGTTGGAGGTCATTCGCGATATACCTTTATGGATGGGTATGCGGGTTATAATCAAATTTCCATAGCCCTCCAAGATATCCATAAAACGGCTTTTACTACACCTTGGGGTACTTTTGTGTGGGTAGTGATGCCATTTGGGTTATGTAATGCCCCGGCTACTTTCCAACGATTAGTAATGTATATCTTCACCGACTTGTTGTTCAAATCCATGACCGTCTTTGTGGACGATTTTAGCACACAAAGTAATGTGGACGATCACCTACATTGTGTTAGGGAGGCATTGGTTAGGTGTAGGAAGATGAGGTTAGCATTGAACCCGGATAAGACATTTTTGGGAGTGAATAAGGGAGTGTTGTTGGGTTATGTTGTTAGTGAGAAAGGTAGAGAACCCGATCCGGATAAGATTGCGGCCATAAGCGACTTGGCAACTCCAACCAATTCCAAGGGGATCTCTAAGTTGTTAGGACATGTGGGATGGTACCGGGAACTTATTCCTAATTTTTCAAAGATAGCGGTGCCCATTACCCATTTGCTCAAAAAGGATGTCAAATTCGAGTGGACGGATGCTTGTCAAAAAGCCTTTGAGGAATTGCGGGATAGGTTGAGCACCTATCCGGTGTTGATACCACCCAATTGGGGTAAACCTTTTCACGTCTATTGTGATGCTAGTAATGTGGCAATAGGGAGTGCGCTTTGTCAAGCAACGGGAGAAAAAGAGAAGGATCAACCTATAGCTTATGCGAGTAAGCAATTGACCCCCGCCGAAAGAAACTACTCTACAACGGAGAGGGAGTGCCTAGCCATGGTGTTTTCCGTTAAAAAGTTTAGGCATTACCTCATGTGCAACCCGGTTGTATTTTTTGTTGACCACATGGCTATCAAGTATCTAGTTAACAAGGCGGAGTTAAGTGGTAGGTTAGCTAGGTGGGTTTTGTTATTAGAAGAATTCGACTACACGGTGGAATATAAACCGGGTCGTATGCATTTACAAGCGGACCACTTGTCTAGGTTGTCGGAGGAGATAGGAAAAAATCCGGTAAATGATATGTTAGTAGATGATAGCCTCTTTGTGGTCACTTCTACACCGGAGTGGTATGCGGGCATAGTGGAATTTCTAACAACCCACAAGTTGCCCAAAGAGTGGACAAAAGAAGAGAGAAGGAAGGTGAGGGTAAATAGTAGGCAATTTGTTGTAGTGGGCCATAGGTTGTTTAGAAGGGGGTCCGATGGTATTTTACGACGATGCGTGTCAAAAACGGAGGTTGAAGCGATTTTAATCGCTTGCCACGATAGCGCTTGCGGCGGTCACTTCTCGGGTCAACTCACCGGGCAAAAAATACTTAGAGCGGGCTACTTTTGGCCTACACTATTTAAGGACGCCCATGACTATGTAAGGAAATGCGACGCTTGCCAACGGTATGCCCGAAACGACCTTAGAATGGAGATGCCTTTATATGTATCATTACCCTTAATTCCTTTCGAAAAATGGGGCATCGACTATGTGGGTGAGGTCCATCCCCAATCTTCAAAAGGAATGAAATATATTGTGGTGGCAACCGAGTACCTCACCAAGTGGGCGGAAGCCAAAGCGGTGAAGACCGACACGGCGGAACACGCGGCAACATTTATGTACGAAAACATAATTTCGCGGTTCGGGGTGCCGAAGATCCTAGTAAGCGATAGGGGTACTCACTTTTTGAATGACTTGATTCGAGAGATGACAGAGAAATTTAAAATTGATCACCGGAAGACTACTCCCTACCACCCACAAACCAATGGACAAACGGAAAGGGTTAACGGAATTTTGGTGAGTATACTACGCAAGACGGTTATAGACTCGAAGCGGGATTGGGATACGAAACTAACGGCGGCACTTTGGGCATACCGTACAACCTATAAGGTAACTACGCGTGCTACACCATTTTCCTTAGTCTATGGTCTTGAAGCGACACTACCAATCGAATATGAAGTCGAGTCACTTAGGGTGGCCGTGAATACGAGACTTACCGAAAGTCAATCCTTACGAAATCGACTAACCGATTTGGAAGCACTTGACGAAGGGAGGAGAATGGCGGCTCAACATATTGAGGCAATCCAAAGAAGGAGAAAGATTACTTTCGACAAACGACATAAGAGAAGGGCCCTAACACCGGGAATGATGGTCATGATTCAAGACGCACGAAAGCTTGAATTTCCGGCGAAATTCGATGCAATATGGTTAGGACCTTACCTTGTCTATGAGGTCTTTCCTAATAATTCAATTCAATTGGAAACGTTGAATGGTGAGCTCTTTCCTACCCGTACATCGGGAAGTAGATGTAAGGAGTACCGAGCTTGACTAGGCAACTTACCCTTGGAGCAAGAGATGTTTGGATTCATCCCCCGATGGTCGCCAATTATGTGAGCCCAAAAGGGTGCCCACATTTAGTCTTAGACCCTTGAAACGTTAGTTGATGCACTTTGAAGTAGCATGTTACTTCACAAAAATATAAAAAGAGTGAAATGTTAGTCTTAGAAGTACCATGTTGTAAGAGGCTAGGATGTGAGTTGTTATTGTGTTTTTACCTTCGGAAGGATTTGAGTGAATGAGGATAGGTAAGGAGAACTTGGATTGAGTAGCTAGTGAGTAGGCTAGTACAAATGGATGGAGACAACCAAAGTGACTCAAGAGGCAAGTGCATTCGAATTGGGATGAATGGAGGATCACATGGAGCGCACAAGTGGACCACCTCATCATGGCCACTTAATGGGGAAGGTCCAAGGAAGAATGCAAGGTGGAGGATAAGCAAATTCTCAAAGCACCAATCAAATCACGAGTTAAGCATCGTGGTTTGAATTAAGTGGTGAGCAACGATTTGGGAAAGTAAGGGGAGAAAGTTATGGCGGCGGAAAGCGAAGGAGGCTAAGTTTGGGTTGAAGCATCCCAAGTTTGGTAAAGTGTGGTAGGTAGAAAGCCAAGGCTAGTTAAATGTTCGAATTAGGATCCTTGTTGATCATTTGAGGGAGGAAGGCTTAGAAGATAGGATTGGCGCCTACTAAGTAGGAGGAAATCTCAAGGGCTTATCGTGAGCCTTGAGGGTGCTCACCCCCTCAAGCTTACTATATAATCCCTCATTCTTCCCTCACTCATCCTCTCTTTCCTTTGTGCTCCAAGGCACCCCACGAGTTATAAGTGTGGGTGTGGGAAGCCATATTGGAGCACATGTGTGTGCTTAGTTTTTAGTTTGAGAGCCAAGGCTTGTTAGCCTTGAAGAGGGCTTGACCTCTTGGTAGAATTAGTGTTGACGTGAAGGATTTTAAAGTTAATTCATGATTCCAATTTGTGGTACTTAAAGTTCATGTTTTGAATACACGTGGTTGCAAGTTCCATGTTTAAGAGTTGAGCACTTGAGGTTGTGATGAGTGCAAAAATATACTTGTGTGGATTAGTTAGTCTTAGTGAAGTTAGGAAATTCTCTCTCCCCCTCTCCTCTCTAGGATTTTAGGATTTTAGGATTAGAGAAGAATTGTGTGATTAGAAAGGGGTTGTTAGTAGAATTAGGAAAATTAGGTAGGAAGATTAGTTAAGGGCTTGAATAATTAGTGAGGTAGTTGGGGATTACAACTACAAAGTTGTGGGTTCATGAAGGAGCTGGGTTTATGAAGGAGCTGGGTTTGTTTAGTTAGAAGCTAAGAAGCTGGGTTTATGAAGGAGCTGGGTTTATGAAGGAGCTGGGTTTATAAAGGAGCTGGGTTTGTTTAGTTAGAAGCTAAGAAGCTGGGTTTACGAAGGAGCTGGGTTTATTTAGTTAGAAGCTAAGGAGTTGGGTTCATGAAGGAGTTGGGTTTATGAAGGAGCTAGGTTTATGTAATTAGAAAGTATAGAGATGGGTTCATGAAGGAGCTTAGTAGATAGCCTACTTAATTAGCTCATAGACAAGTAGTTAGTTACATTATGCTAGTTAGTGTTATGTGTGGCTTTCACAAGTAAATGTATTTGAGATTGACTATAGAGAATAGTGTTTTTAACACTTGCATCCTCTCTTTAAAAATAAACCACGTGCACAAATTAATGGAGAATGTGGAGCACTCTCGCGATGGCAAGACAAAGGAAGCAAAGACCAAAGTTAAATCCAAGACCACTTGAAGGGTGAACCTTGCACTATGGACTCATCCAAGTCCAAATCCAATACCGCGGAGGAATGTGAGCCCAAACCCACTACTCGGACTACGGACGCTTAAGGGTGGGGGGTTTGGCCTCACAGGGTGGTGGAGCATCGTGAAGCCCTTAAGTTATATAAGTGTCATTGTTATTAATTCCAAAGTCATATAAATGTCATTTCACGTTACAAATTGTCTATGAAAGTTTCCATGCCCTGAAGTGATAACAAATATCGAGGGTGGTTTGTAAAGGTTGCGGCCTTTGTTTTATCCCAATTCTCCATTGAGAATCCATAGTCCATATACACTCTAAACTCTATAGTATCACACAGGTGGCAATCAAAGTGCACCTGGTATTTCATAATTCTATAGCGTTGACATGGATGTGTGGTAATAGAGAATTAATATAGCACGTGACATTATAGAATAACACAAAGTGCAACATTGTAAAGTCAAAATTGACACTCACAATTGGGCAGGTTAGGTGCTTAAAGGTTTGAATCTCAAGATTTGAAGAAATAAGATGCACATGCGTCACTAATGAGAAGAAATCGACAACACTTTGATTACAGTGAGCGTGGATTAAATCATGTATGTATAAGATTTGTCTTGTTTGCGATAAATGATACTAATTGGTGCAGATCACCTAACAATGCATTGGTACTGATCCTCTCAAATGATATAAGAATACAAGATGGAGAGCACCATGGGGACACAATCAAAACAACTTGCCACACTCCCTACAACAAGGAGTGTGGGAGATTTGAAGGAGAAAATTTAGATCACTATGGATAACGACGGTGATGATTCTCCCTTCATGAACATATACTAAACCCTAAAACCTTGCCCAACACGGCTACCACTTCTAACTCTCGCCTCACGAATCCCATTGCTGGAATATCACAAAATATAAGTAATTTTCTGCAATGGGCATTATAAATTTGGATTTCAAGTTTCTTCCAGGAGGATTCTACACCCAAGTATTTTGTATTCAAGGAGTAACTTTGAATCATTGTTGGTGTTAGAATCAAAACTTGCCTGAAAGCTAAAACCCTCAAAGTGGGAAATGGTGTGCAATCCCCCCCTCCAAACATGCAGGAGGTTTGTGTGGAGCTTGAAATTCATAGTTGCGCAAATTGCCAAGTTCTCGCTCCCACTATCTCAAAGTTCCTTGACAAATTGATTAGTGATATTTGGAGGTTTTGCTTCCCACACTTGCAAGCTTCATACAATAGAACCCCTGGAAATTGAGCACTTTGTGCGCTAGCTGCACAATAGAACACAATTTCTCTTCGCCAAACTCCCCATGATCAATTGTTTTGCATATTTAAAATCACTCGTGATTGCTGCAGTTGTAAATAATTTAACGCATGTTGTCGGAATCTTGCAAGTTTTATGAGACAAATATTGAGCCTTAGATTCTTCCTAAACTTAATCAATCCAAGCTTCCTCAACAACTACACTAAATATCATATGGTATTTTATGTCACTATGGACACTTTTCGGATGACACTTCTTATGAATAAGTGAACAAATATTGTCATGGATGATGGACGAGTTCATCCACTGGCCAAAAACCCTACCTTCTCTTGTGATGAAATATGGTCATGGATGAATGAAATTTGGATGAAAATCACATGGTAGACGCAACACTGTAAATCTATAATCCCTCAAAAAATTACAAGGAATGACAAGTAATGTTGGGTTAACATTTAGTGTTGGTGACACTACACTGCGGTTTACAATTAGTATTGAGCAAGACAATTAGAATTGGTGACATGAAATATCATGTTTTAGTGTAGCTCCAAACTACAAAAACCTTAAACCCTCCTTTCCATCACCACAATCCCCGACAAACCAATGATCCCCAAACCCCTCAAAATATTCATCCAGCATGAGAAGTGTAGACACGTGGCGCAATGCAAGGGTGTGGGGTGACTTCTTTGGTGGTTTGCATCAATGGTGGAATCCGTGATATGAGGGAGAGCAATGTGACAATAAGGAGTGAGATTTGACTTGAGAACATCCGTTCCCTAGGGTTTTGGGATATTAGAGAGTGAGTGACATTACGGGGGTTGATTTGCGGAGTTTTGGGTGCACCTAAGGGGCGCTTCACACTATGGCCGAAGGTCGAGAGGTTGTCGATTTTCACCCATCATATTGCAAGAAACCAAGAGTTCGACCTCTCGACCCTTCACACTAAGGCCACAGTCCAAAGGCCATCGCAATTTAAAATGCTTACTTTTTGACGAAGGCGACATGCTCTCGAAGGAAGTTTGGGTCGGACGGGAATGGAAACCCAAACTATGGTTGAGAAGCCGTCCGGTTTTTTTTCATTAAAAAATCAATCATTGACAAGATCTTGGCCGTTAGATTAGAGGGATTGTTGTAGGCAAGGAACAAAGTGGAATGCTCCTTTGGGTTTGGTGTGGAGGTCACCACCTACAACCTTCCAGCCTTAGACGGTGTAACCCGCTGCTGACCGGTTTACACGGACAGTGCACCTATCCAAATTAGGTGGTTCGCAAACCTCTAAATTCTGAAGGTGGTCTGATACATTATTTTCCTAATAAGTGATATGATGTTTCCTCTTTATGAATTTCTAAGGAGAAATGAGCCTAACTTTCAAGCTTATGTTCCCATGAATCCTAATGTCAAGGTTGAGTGTTATAAACATAAAGAGTGCTTTTGCAATCCATGTAACAGAAAACCAACATTCTTCAATTCCATTTTAATTTCAAATATCCTCAACCAAAGTTTACAATCATATTATCAATCCATCAATGTAATAACTTCAATGTAAGATTTGACTACTTGATGGTCTTCAAATTCTCTTATTCTCGAATGGTGGCTTGAAGCCTTCTTAATGTCTTCAATCTCTTAGAGATTCTTTTTATCCGGTTTCCCTTTGTATTCTCTAATTATGAATCTTAGTTCTCCGGTCTTGAGAGAACCTCTTTCGGTCTTCATTCTTCAAGAGGATCTTCCTCCTTAGTCTCCAATCTTGAAGAGAATCTTCAATCTCCTAAAAATGCCTTAGCCTTGAAAGTAGTCTTCTTAGCTTCGAAAAGTATTCCCTTAGCTTTCAAAATGCCTTCTTAGTCTTCGGTCTTCAAGTTCTTCTTAGTCTTTGGTATCACGGTCCTCCAGTCTCACGGGCTCTCAGTCTCGTGGTCCTTTAGTCTTCAAGTTTCCTCGAAAAGTCTTCAATTACTTTGAAGAAGTCCTCAAGTCTTCTTTCCTTTGGTCGCGCGGTCCCTCAGTCACGCGGGCCTTCAGTTTGGAAGACCGGCTTCGTATGAAATATTAGTCCTTCAATCTTAGTCTCGCGGGCCTTCAATCTGGAAGACCGGCTTCGTATGAAATAACGATCTTCCAATCTTGAACTCGCGGGTCTTCAATCTTCAAGGCTCACCAAAAGGTCTTCAAGTCTTCTCGCATTCGGTTTCGCGGTCCTCCAGTCCGCGGGCCTTCAGTATCGCGGGCCCTCAGCTCCAAATTCGGTCTTCAAACTCGAAGCCGTTCGTCTTCGAGTATCTTCAAATATCGCTAAGTCTTCGGTCTTCGTCTTCACGCCTTGCGGCCTCGTGGTCCCTCAGCCTCGGGCCTTCAGTCTTCGAATATCTCTAAAATTTTAGAGTCTTCAAATTCCTCTAAAAGTTTTAGAGTCTTCAAGGTTGTCGAAAAGATCTTCGATTCCTCGAGTAAAATCGCGAAGCTCCGATTGTCGTCAAATCGCTCCCGATAATGCTCCAAATAGGTCTTCGTTAAAACGCTCCCGATAATGCTCCAAATAGGTCTTCGTTAAAACGCTCCCGATAATGCTCCAAATAGATCTTCGTTAAAACGCTCCCGATAATGCTCCTCTTGACGCTCACGTTGGATTGTTGAAATGAATAATGAGGTGAATTAGGGCCTCTTAGTGCCCCTTTATATAGGCTTCGCAATCTTGTGATTGGTTGAATTGGCGGTTGAGCATTTGGCCCCTAATGCCAAATGTCTCAACAGGCTAATTTTAGTCTGAAATATGGCTGTAGTCTAAATTTAGGACTGTCGGATCTATTTACAGTAAACCCACGTGTTAATTTTAGATGTCCTTGTGGGGTAGATTGGTTATAGTTCTTCTTATTTCCTAGATGTGCCTAGGTGGTGTTCGGTTACCATCCATGATCCATTCATTCACAATTTCATCCTTCATTGTTAGATGGTTAAGGCGGTTAATGTCATCCAAGGGATGTTCATCCCTTGGCGTTGTCTTTCATCTACATCCTTTAGTAAGTGAGTACGTGTCCACTAATTATTCACTAAAGTAACTAGGTGTCTACTAAGCAATCACTAAATAGCTAGGTGGCTACTACCTCTAGTTACTAATGTACTCACTTACCATCCCAAGAGGTGACTACATGTGTACTAGTAACTATCTAAAAGTAACTACACGCTCACTAGTTTAGCCTCCTTACTAATTCGGCCGTTCCCTATGGTATGTCTTGTTCCCGCCGGCTTAGGTATCGTTCCCGAGGCCTAATCCATGTTCCCGCCGCATTAAGTAATGTTCCCGAGGCCTAAGCGCGTTCCCAACTCCACTTCCGTTCCCGGGCCACGTGGCCGACGTCCCGGTCTTCAAATACCCGGCCCTTCAGGTGTTGAGCCGGTCTTCTCTCCTACCCGTCGCCTGGGCCTTCAGTGAGCTGTCTTCGCCTCCGCTCTCCGAGGTCGCCTTGTCACCGTTCAAGGCTGTCTCTCCATCCATCTGGGGTACACATTTGGACTTTGGGCTTGGCCTTTGGAGGCTTCACACTATGGCCGTCCAAGTTGAGAGGCCGTGGGAGTTCATGGCCAAAAGTTTGGACTTTGGACTTGGCCCTTTGGAGGCTTCACAATATGCCCGGCCGAAGGCTCCAATTCCTATATTTCATTGGCTATTTTCAGCCCATTTCTTTGGACTCTCAACAAAGTTTGGCCACTCGATCCCACGGCCTCTCGACTTGGACGGCCATAGTGTGAAGCGGCCCTAATAACCCCCACCACCATAGCCCAGGTTCAATATTAGTCGTGTGCCACCTAACATCATTAATACTCCACACAGAAGAAGCTCATACTAAGGGCCACTTCACACACAAGGTTGAAGGCCCCTGACCATGGCAATGTAAGAGCTCTCATTGGTTGAAAAGGCGGAGACCGTCCAAGTTCACTTCACACTAGGAGGTGAAGGCCCAAAGGCCCAAAGAAAAGTTTGTGGATGAAAAGCCTACATGAAGTCCTACATAGCAGGTTGTGGATAAGGGTGCATGGTCTACTGGAATTTGCGTCAGGCCCACCTCCAAGAGGTGGGCCTGACGAAAATTCCGGGAGACCATGACTTTTTTAATTTTTTTTTCCAGCAGGACATATTTCAGGGCAGATTTCAAGGAAGATTCCAAAATAGATTCCACGACAAATTCCAAGACATACAAACACCACCAAATAATTCTCTTAAATTGATAAAGTTTGAGACATATTATATTAAACCAAATCCTCCTCTCTTTTTCCGCCAACAAAATATGCAATGGTCCTGCAACATGGTGCATTCTCACTTCACACTATGCTTGAGGGCCCGAGACTACATAAAACGGCTTTCCCAACACCCATGGTACGGCCTTCGGATGAGAGTCAAGGGTCCTCACCATTACAAGGTCACGGCTTGTAGACCTCCAGAGCTTCAGGTGTAATCAGGAAAAGAGATCTCAAAGGCAAGCCTGGACCCCGGAGCAAAGAGCTGCGAAGGTTGAAGGAATTCGGAGACAGGGTGGCAACAGAACCAGAGCGATGGCGGAGAGAGAGAGAGTGTGGGAGCCGTTCACAGCCAAGGGCCGAGGGACCTCGCGACAGGTGTCATGCGGGGAGGAGACTGCAAGAGATGAACCAAGTGACTGAGGGCCCAAGGGAGGACGGATATAGGAAGCCAGCGTGGAGCGAGGCCAGAGATCGAAGATAAAGGGGACGGCCAGAGATCGAAGATAAAGGGACGGCCGGAGATCGAAGATAAAGGACGGCCGGAGATCGAAGATAAAGGACGGCCAGAGATCGAAGATAAAGGACGGCCAGAGATCGAAGACGAAGGGACGGCTAGAGATCGGGTAGTAGATAGGTTAGTAAGCAAAGTAGTAAATACCTAGGACAAAGGGGGATGGAAAGACATACCCGAGGGGGATGAAATCCCTTCGGATGAACATAAACTACCCATTTCATTTTAATGAACTTATGCAATGAGAATGAATGGATGGGTGCAATACGGATGAATGGATGAAGGGGGTTGTAACTACCAAGGCACATCTAGGCGGTTGGAACATGCCCGTATGTACTTCATGGGTAGATCTATTTTAAGCACGTGTTAGTCTAATTATAGATCGGACAGGGCTGAATTTAGACTGTATGAACATTCAGGGCTTAAATTAGTAAATACAGACATTTAAAGACCTAACCGCCACATCTTAGATTACTCTTAATTCGAAGCCTATATAAAGGGGCCACATAGGGCACCTAAGGACCCTCATTTAAAACGCAAGCACTCGAGGAGGAGGACTACAAGACCTAAAGGATTGAAACATTATCCTCAAGCTTGGAAACTAAAGGATTGAAATATTATCCTCGACGTCAAAAGACTAAAGGATTGAAATATTATCCTTGGCTTGAAGGCGCAAGGATTGAAATATTATCCTCGACTTGAAGAACAAAGGATTAAAACTAATATCCTCGAGCAACAAAAGGATTGAAAAATTATCCTCGAGGCTCAAAGGCTTTTAAAGATTGAGAAGAATATTCTCAAAGAGATTCAAGACTTTGGAGGATAGAAAATCATAGATTCTTCAATCACGAAGAGAATCAAAGGATCCTTAGATAAATTAGGATTTTGAGGAAATAAACCAGAAGAACTTTTGGAGACATTGATGAATCGAGTAACTTGAAGGCGAAAGGCCAAAGTGGAAGTACTCGAAGGAGTTAGACATGGAGGAACCAAAATGGATACCTAAGCTACTTGAGTGTGATTGGAGATAAATTGAGCCAAGTGGCGAAGTCGAGATCATGATTTAGAGAACCATGATGGATACAACATGGAGATTATGAAAACATGAAATCAAATCAACTTGAGTACACGGAATGCGGCCGGCAATTGAGCCTCATCAAAGATCAACTCGAAACGAGATTAGGATTCTAACTCATTGAAACTCTACCTTCTAGATTTAAAAGAGAACTCTAGAATCATGGCATACTTGAAAACATAATAAAGTTTTGATGGAAACTTTTCATGAGAAATTATGTGGACTCTAGAATTTGGATATGGAATGAAATCTTGAAGATGAAACTTTAGCGAGGAAGTATGTTTTGACTATTCAAAGGAATTGAAACCTTTTCATAAATACATATTCTTAATGGTTTAAGAATCTTTTATGATCGTTCAAACCATGAAAGATATTGTATGTAAAAATAATGTCTTTTCTTAAAACGATCGTTCAAACCATGAAAGATATTGTATGTAAAAATAATGTCTTTCCTTAAAACGATCGTTCAAACCATGAAGATATTGTATGTAAAAAAAATAATGTCTTTTCTTAAAACGATCGTTCAAACCATGAAAGATATTGTATGCATAAGAAATGTCTTTCCCTAAACACTTAACCTTGACATTAAGGTTTAAGGGAACATAAACTTGACAACTTGGACACTTTACTCCTAGAGATTCATAAAAGGAAACTTGAACACAATACTCTTGATCGAAGAAAAGTATTGTGTCACCAAATCTATTTAAAGGTTTAGGATCACCTAACCTTGACGATAGATTCAGGGAAACATAAACTTGAAAATTTAGATCATTTAATCCTTAAGGGTTCCAAAAGGGCATTAAGGGTTACAAAATTATATGAGTACAAACACCTTCACCAAAGATATGGAAATCTAAAAGGAGTCTAATTTTGGTAGGAGTAACTTCCATGTAAACCGGTTCAGCAGCGGGTTACACCGTCTAAGGCTGGAAGGTTGAAGGTGACCTCCACACGGCTCTTGGCTCATGTGTGAAGTGGCCCTAATATACTAGGCTTTAGAGCCCGACATTTTCCTTCAAATTTGTACCCATACCCAGACCATAACCATCAGCAACGACCTATGCCCACCCATGCCACCCATAGCATGACTTGTGCCCACCCATGCCCACCCATGCTATTAAAATTGCGCCAATGTATTCAAAAATTGTGTAATGTGTATTACCCGCCTACACCAAGTCTTGGTTGGATCGGACAAATAAAAGGTCGTTCATTGTCGCTGGCTTCAGCCCGGAGCGCTTCTTGGTTAGCGTATTCCCTACATCCGAGAAGTTTTGACTCCGATTTGGAGTTGGATGCAGGGATGCAGGGAAACAATGCAGGGAAACAATGCCCACCCATGCCCCCCATGCCCACTCATGAACAATAATATCAAACCCATGCCCACCCAACCCATGGGCATGGGTGGGTTTGGGCATGGGCATGGGTATGGGCACCCGATGTAGGGCTCTACTAGGCTTATAACGTATCTGCATGCCACTCCAGGAAGAACCCACTTGACCTTCTTCGTAGCTATTTAAGTTTGTGTGCTCTAGCACAGAGTGATTATATTTGGATCGCTACTAATTATGACAATCTGAGTTCACTGAAACGGAAGAGATCAGCTTCAGTGGTGCTTCGTCACCTCCATTTTTATCAATCCAGTGCAAATTGTCTCCACCAATTTATGTTTCCAGGAGAAGGGATACTTTGACCTAATTTCAAGGTATGGACCTCGGCAGACGATATCCTACCCCTACGAGCTTTGGGGGGAGGAAAAATCTGTCAGGGGCAGCTGCCCCAGAAAGTCATCGGAATTTTCTGGGCCCGCCCGAAAACCTCTGCCCGCCCCGCCCGACCTTCAAAAAAATCATTGCCCTTGCATTCTTGAAGGCCACTTCTCCACAAATTCCATATCGAGTGCATCTCATCTCTAAGGTCCAAAATCCAATATATATGTTCACTTTCATCAAATAAACAAGCAATTGACTGGGATTTCATTTGAAGTCAAACCGACAATAAAGCATGAAAATAACTTGGAAGAAAAGAATATTACAAAACCCTCAATATCATTGAGGTTATAATTTTGTGACTTACCATTGAAAGGATCTTTGTCATTCTAAAGTGGAACTTAATTAGGTTAAAAATTTAAAATAATTTTTTTAAATAATTTTTAATTTTAAAATGTTTTTAGTCAATATCTTCTACTTTTATAAAGTATTCATACACACAATCAGGAACTAATTTAGGTTTTTTATTTAATATTTAAATATTAAATCATATTAAAAGTTTAAGTAATATATAAACTTTTATATAATATTCTAGTTAATACCTTCTACTTTCACAAAGTATTCATACACTCAAACTTATTAAGTATGATTATGTGGAATTAACTCTAATTAGCCGTATTAGAAGGTAATTTGGTGCAAGACCTAGGTTTCTACAAGTATTCATACACATTTGAACTAATTAAGCCTGATTAAGTGCAAATAAGTGCATTCAGTCCAATTAAGCGTATCATTCCTCATCTGGATCAAATAATGATTAACTGCATTAATTAATTAACTAATTGGGATTTTTAAATTTGATTAGCAAACTTTCTGATTTTATTGGTCTTAATTAGGATTAATTAGACTTAATTACACATAATCACACTTAATAAGTTTGAGTGTGTATGAATACCTTGTGAAAGTAGAAGGTATTAACTAGAATATAATATAGAAGTTTATATATTACGTAAAATTTTAATATTATTTAATATTTTAATATTAAATAAAAACCTAAATTAGTTCCTGATTGTCTGTATGAATACTTTGTGAAAGTAGAAGATATTGACTAAAAACATTTTAAAATTATTTTAAAATTTTATTTTAAAATTTTAACCTAATTAAGTTCCACTTTAGAATGACAAAGACCCTTTCAATGGTAAGTCACAAAATTATAACCTCAATGCTAATGAGGATTTTGTAATATTCTTTACTTCCAAGTTATTTTCATGCTTTATTGCCGGTTTGATTTCAAATGAAATCCCAGTCAATTGCTTATTTACTTGATGAAAGTGAACATATATATTGGATTTTGGACCTTAGAGATGAGATGCACTCGATATGGGATTTGTGGAGAAGTGGCCTTCAAGAATGCAAGGGCAATGATTTTTTTGAAGGTCAAGTGGGGCGGGCAGAGGTTTTCGGGCGGGCCCAGAAAATTCCGGTGACTTTCTGGGGCAGGTGCCCCTGACATATTATTCCTCCCCCCAAAAGCTCGTAGGGGGTAGGATATCGTCTGCCATGGACCTCTACTTATAACTACTTAGGGCCAACTGAGAGCCCGTGACCATTATACTTCAAGCACTCTCATTGGTGGAAAAGGCGGAGCCAGTCCAAGTCCACTTCACACTACGCTTGAGGGACCAACGGAGCATGTGAATGCAAGATGGATGTAATGTCTACATGGATTCCTACATGGCATCGAATGGATCATGTTTCATGGTCACGTGGACTATTTTCAAAAACCAAAACGCAAAACTGGGAGACCATGACACTCCGAATGCTCACAACCGTTGATATATTCTATTTTATCACGTGTGAGGATCCTTGTGAATAAAAAGTCATTGAAATAGCATTTGGTTGAGGGCCCGGTTACATATGACTTCACACTACACTTCAGGATCCGTGACCACACTGCATGATTTTGGAGGTGTGTTGGGACGGCCTTTGGACACTTTCTTTTGGGCTCTCACAATTTCATGGTCACAGCTCTTGGCTCGTGTGTGAAGTGGCCCTAAGCCCAAAGCCGGCAAAAAGTAGAGAGCTAAATCCAATCGCACCTCCCTGGAGATCAGGACTTGCCAGTGGTTGGTGGAGTGGTGAAGAATTCAAGGGCATGCATTCAAGAATGTCGAGCGCCTTCCAATGAAGATGCCAAGTGAAGTTAGTTAACTTAGCCTCGAGATTTGCCCCATGGGTAAGCAGCCTGTCTCCCCGTATTAGCCATTTCTAAGTTAACCCTTTCCAGCAGTGTTCAGATTGAAGCTCTCATATGAATTTCATTTTGAAGGGCTCTCTAAATTTCAGCCCTTCAGTTGAAGGGTTGGTTCAAATCCAAGACATCAATCCAAGAATACAGAAATGAAATACAAAACTCATATTAAACTTGTGCATGAATTATAAGGTACATGTGTTTAGTACAATGTGAAGAATTAAGAATCAACCATCTAACTACACTTCTTGTAGTGACAATGCCCTACGCTCGTTGGTTCTTGTGATGGGCATATTATATTGAGGACTTCAAGTGACGTCTTCATTTTCAATTTGGGGTTGCGTTTTGAAGGGTTGTTTTGAGAGAGGTATATTTTGAAGGGCCAAATCATGTTTGAAGGGCATTGAAGACTTCAATCTTGAACATTGCTTTCCAGCGTCACACCTCTCTAAGAGCCACTTCACACATGAAAATGAAGCCCGTCACATTCTAAGGGCCGCTTTACACCTAGAAGCCGGGCCAATTCCCCTTGAGGCCGATTGCATGAAATTTCAGCCCCTTTTGGGTTGGAGGCCAACCTTAGGGGTGGTTTACACTATGGACCATGAAGTCGTCCCACGTAAGAGGCCTATTTTGCATGGGACGACTTCATGGGACGACTTCCATGGTCCGAGTTACTAAAATATTAGTTTTCATGGTTCATGGGCCCTTCACTAGGTGTAAACCGAATGTGGACCAAGAAGAATGACCATGCACCAAAAAGTGAAGGTGCTGATTTTTTAAATACATGCCCAAAAAGGGCAATTTTGAAAAAAATTCAAGTTTGACCATTCTCTTGTCTTCTCTTGGGCTTCACTTGTCTTCACTTCTTGTTAAATGTGTCGAAGATGTGGCTTACAAATCTTCTCACAACAATTTTACAAAAAAAATGAGCGATTAAATTTGTACATGTTCAATGTAATTTACATGTGACATGTACCTTGTGTTGTCACTACACTAAATAGGATATTTAGTGTTTGATTATATTTAATGTTGTTACCACCCTACCTTGCTCAACACTAAAGTTCAATTCTTTGATAATTAGTGTTAGAAGATTTCCCATTGCGGTTCTTTTGACCACCCTGATCTGCAGTCACTAAACAACTACAGATTTTTCTTTTTTGTTTTTCAACTATAATTTTAAATTTTTGGGGCGTGTAATATACCGTTGGAAAGGTATTTTCAAGACCTTTCCAATGATATATTACAAGCCCCAAAATTCCAAATATTGCAGTTGGTAGAGCAAAAATAGTGTTAATTAGTGTTAGAAGATTTCCCATTGCGGTTCTTTTGACCACCCTGATCTGCAGTCACTAAACAACTACAAATTTTTTTTTTTGTTTTTCAACTGTAATTTTAAATTTTGGGGGGCGTGTAATATACCGTTGGAAAGGTATTTTCAAGACCTTTCCAATGGTATATTACAAGCCCCAAAATTCCAAATATTGCAGTTGGTAGAGCAGAAAACAAATCTGCACTCAAATTCTTGAGTTCTAGATGTCCCACGTTGTTTGGTGAAACACGTGGGAGCCGGTATAAGGGGAAAAACGAGGTAGTGCTGGTATGTCTCATGGGCCATGCTATGATTAAGGGCACATAGAGGGTAGATTCATTAAAGAATTATTAAAATGGTGATTCTTTGCCATGGGCCCTTGCCTTTTCCTACCAGACCACCTCTCTTGCCTCTCTCAACGAAAAACCCGTTGGACCATGTCAGTGCATTTATTACGCTTTAAAAATTATATTTTGGGGACCTCGACCTCCGTGGTCCCTCTGCCATTTTTTCTCTAGTGTAAACCGAAGTTGTCCCGGGACGAGTTCAGGAGCCAATCAGCGCTCTTACATCGCCGTGGGACAACTTCATGGTCCATAGTGTAAACCGCCCCTTAATTACACATTGAAATAAGATTATAACGGGGGTCAATTTTCTCATATGTAAAGGTCTTAGGGCCAAGAAGCGAGGCCAAGAAGCAAGAAGAGAGGAGAAGATGAAGTCATGATGAACCATAAGAGCCGTTCGGATTTCCACATAATCCAACGGATCTAGTTCGTTGACAAAAAATCATTTTTTATTTTTTTAAAGTTTTTTTATTGAAATCTGACATTGAACCTCCATTTTGGGTGCACCCAATTCAACAAGCTCGGGCCATGTCAGACCATGCATTTTTTGATTAAAAAATTTCATACCACCAAATCAGCCCGGCCTCTAGGTGTAAAGGGGTTGGGGCTGATTTCAACCTTTTGGCCAATCACAAGTGAGGATTTCAAGCCTCTTACACAATGAATTGGCCCAGCCTCTAGGTGTAAAGCGGCCCTAAGATCTCTCATTGGTCGAAAAGGCCGAGCCCGTCCATGTTTACTTCACACTAGAAGGTGAAGGCCCAAGGGCTTGAATAAATTATCATGGATGAAAGTCTACATGGATCCCTACATGGCCTCAATATGGATTTGCTAACCATCTTGAAGTGGATTTGCTAACGATTCACATATGGCTTCACACAACACTTGAGGGTCCGTGACCACACGACATGATTTTGGAAGTGCCTCGGGATGGCCTTTGAACACTTTCTTTTGGGCTCTCACAATTTCATGGTCACGGCTCTTGCCTCGTGTGTGAAGGGGCCCTAAGTATTTTGACAAAGATGTTGTTGTTGACGTTCCATGAATGGGATCCATCAAGTTGTCATCTTAGCATTCTAAGCCCTAATAAAAAGTTAAAGCTCTCAAGTTGAAAGTCCAAGTGTAAAGTGAACTTGAGTGAACAAGCACACAACAAGGTTATGCGCCAATGAGAAGCTTCCTTCTTCGAGCTCTCATCCTCCTTTGTGTAAAAGGGGCTTAAGACCCTCACACCATCCTCCCATGTACCACATTTATCATTGTTGCTTTTAATGGGTAGCCAAACATAGTCCATTCATGACTTTTGATAAAGGAAAGTGTCACGTACTTCCTTTCACAAACTTTATCATTGTTGCAAGGCTAGACCCAAGATATTTCAATTCTTGAAATTCTCCTATGTACATAACCTAGTGATGACCCACACCGGACACCAACTCAATGACTATATCATTCCAAAAAATCAAAATTAAAAAAAAACAATGGATTTTTCTTTTTACATTTACGATCATGAAAGATACTCTAATTCTCTTCTTGAGAATGAAGCTCTTGTAAAGACATTTTCTAAAGCATTATAATGTTGCTATTCTAGATGTTGTTTGTGCTAGGTTAAGTTAATGACATGATAGTTTTATTCCTCCACACCAAAGCAATTGCTTCATTATGGACCATCCTTGCAAATACTTATTTGAGATGATACAGCCACAAACCTATAGGTGGTCAAGTTTTTATTACATTGAATGGATTAGAGGTGTGCAATGATTCCCTTTCTCGTACTTACATAAGGACGAGGGATCCGTCATCCCACAAAGTATCTTCCCTTCCTTCCACCTTCCTTTACGTTGCTCCTAGGTTGGGTTAGGTCAACTCTGTGTCGATTGAATTGCTAAGTGTCAATGCATTATCATTTTTAGGGTAAGCTCCATATCTCAAGACACCATCTGCAACTGTCATCATTTTTCCAGTCACTCTAATTATCCACGTGCCATTTTGTTTGCATCTTCGATAGGGTTAGTTTTAGTAAGTAAGCTCCATGTCTCAAGTAGATATACTTTGAAGCATATTCAATCTCCATCACAATATTTTGTAGTTTACATGGTAAGCTCCAAATCTCAAAACATCATCTGCAACTTTCGCCAATTTGCCACTCAAATTTCTCCACTTGCCGTTAAATAAGTTTTGCATGATGATTTGTAGGTTTTTGCATGCTAAACTCCAAATCTCAAGTGTAAACGCAGTCAAATTTCTCCACGTGCCATTTGTTTTCGTCTATAGGGTTCCCCATAAGTAAGCTCCATAACTCAAGTATAACAGTAATTTTAGTCTCCACCACAATGTTACATAGTCTACATGGTTTAACATGGTAAAAACTTAAGCTCCAAATTCCAAACAGATGCAACTTCCACCGAAATCGCACTGTCCAATTCTCCACATGCATGTTTGCATCTACATAGTGTCACATTGAATATATAAAGCTCCAAGTTTCAAGTATAGAAACGTAGTAAGTCGCAGTCAAATCCTCCACATGTTGTTTGCTCAATGCATATCTAGGATTCTACATTTTAAGGTTCAGATGTCGAGGAGTATAATAAGTTTTTTTCAATCTTAGATTCATTACTGCATGGGAACTTAACATTATTCAGATCCATGACAGTGTTCTGTGGGACTGACAGTATTCTAGGGAATATTCCTGGAATTTTTCACATTCAGCCTGAATGTGAAAAATTCCATGAATATTCCCTGGAATAATGTTAGTCCCACAGAACACTGTCATGGGTCTGAATAATGTTATGGAAACTCCATGTCTCAAGGAGTATAATAAGTAATTCAAACTTAAGTTCACTACATATATTATAAGAAGGGCATAGTTTTTCCTGCGGCCAGAACCAGTGATCAGGGAGATTTTTGGGCATAGTCGGTTGAGATCCTAGTGTTTGCAAGTGCAACCAGTTACATGTTGACATCCTTCGGTTTTTCTTTATTAATTTGAGGTATATTCCATAAATTCCTCTAAAGTGATCGGTAATTCTCCTGAAGTCTTGAACTTCAACCGGTTATTTCTTAAACTCAACCGGTTCATTTGTAACTAACTGCCGGTTCTCCCCGATCATAGGCCAGAACCGTCAAGCACAATTAATTTTTAGTGAATAAATAGAAAATTAAATATAATGTGGTGGATGTACCCAACATGCCATATTGCCAAACACGTAAACCCTCAAATTCTACAATATCCACTCACCCTTGTGTTTTCCTTTTAGATTGAAATCAATGTTTCGGGGAGATTTTTGGGCATCATCGATTAAGATCCTAGTGTTTCCAAGTCTAACTAGTTACATGTTGACATCTTTCAGTTTTTTTCTCTCATAATTTGAGGCATATTCTATAAGTTCCCCTAAAATGATGGGTAATTTTCAAACTCGAGCCATGCCAAGTGTTGAACTCGAGCCAAAGTTCACTATTGCACGGGAAGCGCGGGGCTTTTCCCACCATGCATGGAATTGTCTCCCAATTGCAACCAAAAAGTACCACCCTCCATGTATAATAAATATACCACAATATGTATTGGTTATGTTTTTCCCATTTAATATCAACATAACATTATTCATATCCATAATAGTGTTATGTGGGACTGACAATATTATGTGGAATATTCCCCACATTCATTCTAAATGTGGGGAATATCCCGCATAATAATGTCAGTCCCACATAACATTGTTATGGATCTGAATAATGTTATGCACTTGCAAGATGATCCCTTCATTGTTTACCAATACCAAAAGCCACTTGGCGTGGAGCGGTGCTAGGGCCCGAGTTTGGGTGAGCAGTTGGGTTGTGGATTGAATTAAGCAAGGGAATGTTTCATTGGAAAAACATTCATAAGAGCTCACCTACGTACCATAAGTAATGAGCATTTGTAGTTATGAAAATGACAAAATCTCAAGTTTTCATTATATAAAAAAACATGCTTAGCATGAAACAAGTGGAGTGATGCAGCCATGGCACAAGCTATTTGCTAATCCATGCAACCATTTGCGACGAGATTGTGGGTTTAAAAACTTAGAGAATTGTTGATTACATGTGTGTGAATATGATTCACCTGTTCACCAAAATTATTTAAATTCATGGAGATGTATGAGATGAAAACGTCTTGATATTTCACGAGTAGCGAATGTGATGGTGGGCGTTCCTATTGTCGACCAAGTGGTAAAACCCCCACACGGTGGAGTGGTGATTGGTGCCACTAGTTCAAACCTTTTATAGGCACTAACAACTTGTAGTTTTTGACTAGGCAAAACGTCTACCTAGTTGACTGTCGACAGTTGATCCTGTGAAAAATAAGTGGCTAGGCAGATTGTCTACAGTTGCCATCTGAGAAATAAGTGCCTAGTTTGCCTAGTCAACGCCTAGGCAAAGTGCCTATCTAGGCTAGTAGACAACACATGTTCATAATATAAATATTGATTTGTACATGTACCAGTACACTAAATATGATATTTAGTGTTTGATTTGATTTAGTGTTGTTACCACCCTATCATGCGCAACACTAATTTTCAATTCTTTGACTAGTTAAAAGTTTTTGCCTAGTTAAAAGTTTTTGCCTAGGCAAAACGCTTGCCTAGTCGACTGTCGGGAGTTGGCCTTGTGAGAAATAAGTGGCTAGGCAAACTGTCTACAATTGCCATCTAAGAAATAAGTGACTAGGCAGACTGTCTGTACTTGCTATATGAGAAATAAATGCCTAGTTTGACTAGGCATGCATCTATAAAAGGTCTGCACTAGTTTGCGGCTAGGTTGTGGTTTGGATGATCAAAACAATTGTTGGTTGCATGAAGCTTCATACGGGCTCATACACGCACCAATATCATGTAAAATCATGGCAATGTCCGGGACAACAACACCTTGATGGTTTGATGTGAAACTAATATGCTAACTTCCCCTTGATATCTCATTTTAAGCATGGTTGATCTCAAATGCCCATCGCCCAAGTGGTAAAGCCCCCCCCCTCTAGAATTCATGGCAAGAAATTTGGGTTTACACTAAGGGCTTGTGCCCTCCAAAAGACTTTGGGCTATAGTTTATGATATTTTTATGGTCTCATCCAAAAAGTGGAGTACCATGGTCATTCAAGAACCATGGCCTAATGCCTTTGGTGTGAACATGCCCTAAACACCTTGAGTGTCCAAATTATTGAAATCCAAGACGAAACCATCTTGATGTTTTTGAAGAGAAGGTAGGTAATGTGATGGTGGATGACACCATTGATTTCATTTTTAAACAAGAAAGAAAAGAAAAAAGAAGCTAATATGATAAGCATAACATCATTCAAATCCATAACAATGGTCCATGGGATTGACATTATTCCATTGAGTATTCCCAAATATTTCCACATTCAATCTGAACGTGGGAAATATTCAATGAAATAATGTTAGTCCCACAAAACATGGTTATGGATCTAAATAATGTTATGAGGAGCCAACATCCAAGTGGTAAATTAGCCCCCAAACCCCCCCCCCAATGGGCGGCCTGCTTGGAGGCAGTAGAGTGCCCAACATTGTCGCCATTGATGAGTTAGCAACTAGGTTGTGAGGTGGATTACTTGAAGAACTATTGATCACATGATCATTCATACGAGCTCATTCACTTACCATAAGCATCCAAATTCTTGGAAATGTCCGGGACAATAACACCTTGATGTTTTGATGAGGTGCCACACTTATATGTGCAATTCGATTGCCTTTGTAAATGTGTTGCCTCTTTACTATGCGAGTTATCTAAATGCACTTAGCGTTGACCATCTCTAATCTCGTTGGCGTGTTGTGTCTTCATAGGATGGGAGCACGCCGATTATAGAGTAGCATGAATCCTCGCGACATGGTCATTGTCACATGCAATATTGTACATGTGTCATATGCTACAAATTGTATTAAGGTTCCTCATGTTACTAACCTCGTCGCTTCTGCGACTCTGTAGGTAGCACAAGGACTATTGCTACAACCCCTAGAAAGACTACACGTGTGCAATATATAAGGTCGAGGCATCTATAACCGATTGGATAAGAGAGTTTGCATCTATCTAGGGAAGATAATTCTAAGGAAATACAATTTTTTTCTTCATGAATATGGAAATTGCTACAAATTAAAAAATGGTAAAGTTAGGGTAACACATAACTAATTTAGAGGTTAACCCATAAATTCATAACCCATAAACCCATAACTCATCTAAATTCTAATGCTTGGCTACGACAGTTGTCAAAACTCTTATGAGGGTAATCAATCACAAGTCACCACCACACGACCCTTAATTCCGTTCGTCTAAAAAACATAGACCTCATCCATATCGACATTACATGACCATGGTGAGCGTTTAAATGGACATGATCGACTATGGATGCCTCAACCTTAATCCATAACATGCCTTGGCCACACTAAGGTAGAGATACCATGAACCGTGAACTACCCTTTACCCGTGCAGTAGACTTCCATCAGAATAACGAAGTGCCATTTTTGAAACCGATCATTGCGAGGTTGGCAACTTGAATGCACGTAAAATAAATTTAGCCAAATTTAGTCATGTTTGACTACCATCAATCAGAGTTTAATGTACTCATGAGTTAACCGTTTTAGGTCATGTTTTGTGTGGAAATGAGCATTACCGTGTTCGGTGTAAGGAGAATCTAGTGAACGAGTAGGGGGTTTGACGAACTTTCCACTTTGAAAATTTGTAGAATTTTTTCCTACAAAAAATAAAAATATGAAACAACTTGCATTCTTCATGAATCCTTCTCTTCTATCTTGAAAAATTATCTGATGATTGTAAAATCACATCTCCAATGCGAATCACCTTATTTTCACGGTTTATGGTATCTCTACGTTAGATCCCGGCATGGTTGCCTTCACTAACGTATGTGGGCCCAAGGTAAACAAAATGGATGAGAAAACGTATTTTTCTCTCCATGCGTTGGTACACCCTAAACTCCGTAATATCAACCTCCGTAACGTCACTCACTCTCTAATATCTTGAAACCCTAGGGAACGGATGTGCATAGTTCAAATCTCACTCCTTATTGTCACCTTTCTCTCCCTTATATCACGAATTTTGTCATTAATGCAAACCACCAAAGAAGTCAACCCACACCCTTGCATTGCGCCATGTGTCAATATGTGAAATGTGACCTGCTTATTCTTATTCTTCTTCCTCTTCTTATGCCACTTGTTGAATGTTGGTGCATGCATCCGCCACATCGCCCAGGAAGGCGAAGTGGAGTGGACCACACCACACCACACCATTTAATATGTTGCACTTTGTGTTATTCCATAGTGTCACATGCTACACTAATTCACTAGTATCACGCATCCATGTTAACACTACAGAACTCCGTAATATCACGTGCACTTTGGTTGCCACGGGTGTGATACTACGGAGTTTAGAGTGCATTGCAGTGGTCTCTCCTAATTACGAGACTATTCTACCACCACGACGTTGCTCATTGAACGTGAAGAGAAGGCTCAGGTCTCTGGCATCCATGCAGTCAAATACTTTGTACAATAAGGAGAGACTTCACTATTCCCTTATTGCCAATTACCTGGGGTCCATTGACCGTCGGTGGAGGCAGCCAACACCAGCATCTAAGGTACCGAGGCCTTAAAGTGACACCTTCCCTTTGGTGACACCTATTTTTAATCCTCAAGCCATCAACAAGTCAGTGCAATGGTGCTATCAAGTAAGAGCATCCGCACCCTTGCTCTGAATCCACCACTCAGCAAAGGGCCAGTAGAGGGCTCCACAAGGGTTGAGTGACTCGCCAAAAAGAAAGACCCCCACTCTCACTCCATAAATCTGTAGTCTGACTCCCGATACAACGTTCGAATTCTTGCAGACTGTCTGTCTGCTCTTCCAGCAAACACTTCGAACAGCTAAAAAAAGAAAATAGAACGAAATCTTCCAAAAAACACCCGGCTTTTGGGCGCGCTAGGAAACTCACAGACTCTGGAAAATGGCGTGACATGGGAGTATTTTGGCGAGCCCGCTCTTCAAAGAGCTGTTGCCCGAGTTGCGGTGGGGGGGTCTGTCGTGCCCAGGCCCGCCGAAATCCAGTGCGGCCAGGTATAGAGAGCAAGGGTGCGGATGCTCTAAGTCATTCTTGAAAGTGATTAATCATACGAGGCATTAAGTATAAAATAATACCACTTTGGCCATTCATAATAGCGGTGTATGAAGGATGCAAGAACGCTTTTAGAAGAGCACCAACTTTGGCCAATCACAATGGCTAATCGAGGATCTATCCGCTCAACAATGCGGTGTAAGAAGTGATCCACAAAAGGGGGACAACACTTTCATTTAATTAAAGATCCTCGCATGCAATAAGGTTGACTTTGTGGTGATTCTCACTTAGCAATCCAACATTAGTAGATCCCCTAGTTGACAGTAAAAGGCTCTTTCCTCAAGACAACTTTGAGAGTTTTTGTAGGTTGCATATGAATTTTTAATTTTTTTTGTAGATTATGTGTAGATTTGCTAATCCATGGATTAAAAAAATTCCAAGCTACTTGACATTCTTGAAATAGCAAAAGTTTCTTAAAGTGTCACTTTAAGGCCTCGTTACCTTAATGCGACTAACTTTCAGTGCAGGTATTAGTGTTATCCATCAAGTCCCTCTTTGAGGACTGAACCGTGGGTTTGATCCTTCTTTGAGAAAACTTTCTATCAAGAACTTGTTAGTTCATTGTGTATCAAAGCCTACTTTGAAAGTTGGGGTGAAACTTTTGAGACCTCCTCGTTCTGCATCTCAAACTTTGAGAGAAGTTGAAATCTCCTCTCTACCTGACGGAAAACTTGCCAGGTGGTCAACTGCCTCCTGTGCTTTGGCGTTGGCATGTCGGCCTTTTGTCTCAAAAAAAAACTTTGAGAGAAGTTTAAGATCTAAAATAGGGCATGCGCATAGAACTTGTTGTCCTAAATCCTGGATCGGCCTATGCAAGGCTAGCTTGGCCTACCCATCTTAGTAAGACAACCTATAAAGTTGAATTTTAATAGCCTTACACCACTCGGTTGGGGCGAAACATCCCGTACACTGGTTCCTTGGAGGCAAGGGTTTAGGCATCCAACAAAGAACGAGTGTATGGGTTGGTTCGCCCAAATCTACACCACTCTTTGTGTACGGTAATTCAAACATTAAGAAAACTTGGGTAACTTTGTAATAATTCTTATAAAACTTAGGGTTTGGGACTAAACCCATGGTTTTATTAGCTTAACTTTATGAATGAATGTATATGATGGTGGATGGCATGACTGATTTTATGAGAAGTTGAGGGCCAATTTAGACTACGGTGAAGAAGTGCACAAGTTGGTCAAGAATTTGAGCCCAAGACAAGGTTATTTGAGGCAATGATTGGTATGGCAGATAAGATGGAAAAAACAATTACAAAAACACCTAAAGTTGGAGTTCTCCGGAGGCCAAGTTTCTTGTCCAAGGGTTTGAGGTTGCCCATGAAACTGGACCTCCGGAGAACTCCCCTAGCAAAAAATGTTACCATGTTGGCAACCATGTCAATTTTTCGTTCATTCTTGAAGTTCTCCACTAGAGAAGTCTTGGCCGTGGAGTGGTTGTAGTGTAAACCCTAGCAGGTGAAGAACCTATTTTGTAGCTAATCATATTGCTCATTCCCCTAAATCTCTTGACCAGTGCACTTCTTCACCGTAGTATAAACCAACCCTAAGTATGTATAAGGACCGGTTCACACGGGTCCCACATCGTTGGAGGTCAATCTATGCAATCTCAAATGTTGAGAGCATGGAAGTTGGGACTTACCACTTCACACAGGGCCCCAAGTCCTAAGTTCCAAGTATGACATGGATGCCTACATGGCAATACTTCTTGGAGGTGAGGCTTGTGACTTGCGGTGAAAGTTGGGTTGAGCAAAAAAACTAGACCCAACTCTCAACACAAGTCCCAAGCCTCATTTTTTCATAAAACAATCAAGATCCAACTTTAATGAGAATTAAACAAATTCAAATGATTTATTGAGGCTCAAAAGTTGGGACTTGCTAGAGTAGAGGCACCTCAATATACAAAAAAACATTTACATGGACATTAAAGCACTTACAAATCATGATGGTCCATGTTTCCTTGATAAACATGAAAAATTATAAGGTCATAGATCAAATTTTGTTTCCCAACCTTTAAAAATGATTTAAAATTATAATAATAAAACCCTTAAAGAAGTTTTAAAAATGTGTAAACCCAAGCACCTTGGTGACACTCTCAGGGGTACCTAAAGACATGGATGTCTAGTGACAAGGAGAACATTTCTTTCCTTTCTTTTTAGTGAACTTCTTCCCCTTTAAACTTTTAAAAATAGCAAAGCAACATGAGACCTTGAAGAATCCATTGGGAGATCTCCCGATGATATTTCTTTGGCTAGAACACCTTTGTTCTATCCACATTTGGAGGGAAGAACCTCCATGAGTAGTAGTCCATTTGTAGAACCCAATGAGCATCATACTTACAAAGTTGGGTTTTCATAGATAAGAGGGGTCTTTTTCTACAAACTTCCTGACATCTATGTTTGAGACCACAAGGTGTTGCAACCGCTCGAGCAATGGACCAAGGAAAAATTTATCGTCAAATTAGCTCAGTTTTGTAAGTGGGAGGATGGATTACTTGACTCCAATGATTAGGACAATTTTTACATGGTGAATCATTTGTAAGCACAACATTTTGAAACGTGGCATTGTTCAATTTCTTAAAAACCCAAAGTTGAAGATCTTTCATCAAAATTGGTTGTTATGGTTTATCATGATGCTTGGAAACAATGAAATGATCCTAATAAAAGAATCCAACTTCTTCATCAAACTTGAAGTATTTGCATTCATCCATTAAGGCATCAATCATTTGCATGGCTTTCAGCTTCCAAGTAGAAGTCTAAAACAAAATGTCAACCTTATTGTGGCACCAGTCTAGAAGCTTGTGGGCGCTTTGCCATAATAAAACCTTGTGGCCTTTATCAACCGATTAGCACAAAAGCATGTTCAAATCAAACACTAGTAAATACCGACGACACACTAATGGACTGGGGAGGCAAGTTAGTTAATGTTGCAAGACAACATAACAAAATTTTAGAAATTGGATGTACGAACCTCTCCCACTTGATGTGCTTTTGTGAAGAGCCAAAGGCTTCTTGATCATCAGACATACCAATATAACTAAGGATTCAAATACAAAAAGAAATATAAAACACACCTCTCGGAGACATTTGTGTGGTTGGTGTCTCATGTAGAATTTTGCCCACTAACAACCCGCCTCCACAAGTCATTCCGAAAATACCTCTCAAAATGTGTGCATTGTCAATATCACATGTGCGGAGCAAAATCAAATCGTTCTTCCGTCTAGGGTTTTCTCTAACACCTATCAATATGTCATGTCTTGTACCTCCCCTAGGGTGTGGCCAAGGATGTTTTACGAACATACACTCTATTCACTCTGGGCTCCTTCGAAGACCGGAGTTCTTCTTCTTGTCTTGTACCTCAAAACATCATTCTCAATATGTTAGGTCCAAAAATTGGCATAAATGGGATTCTCATAGGTGTCCTTAAATATAATCATATTCTATCACCTTTGCAAAAATTAAACGTTGAAATTATGTGAGTGAACCATTATTACAATGAAGGTGTTGCCCCCTATATTGATGTTTCCGACAATATTAAGAGCCCTCCCAATGCTTACACATTCACGTATGCTGCAAGAGAGCTCAAAAGAAGTATTAATTTGTGCAAAATCCAATTCAAAATTCTCAAAAATTGAGGTGTATCCACTCCATAGAATGCAGTTGCATCTAGCAAATATTGAAAAATGATATTAAATCATTTGAAGAAAAGGATGAGGTGTTAGGGTAATCGGATGCCATTGGATTGCATTTTGGATCCATGATCTTGAAGGATTCCCAAGCATATTCCCACCCTTCTAGACGATAATGACGTCATGAAATTTGCAACTTAGAAGATAATAAAGAAATGTATTGGCTATCGGTTGCATTTACGTTTGCTTACCAAATGAGGTTTTTGTCATGGATAAGATAGGTTCCAACCACATTGGCATGCATGATGGTTGTCATTGCAATGGTTGGACAAGGTGACCAGATAATGTCCATGAGATTGTGGCCTCTTACATAAATGCGTTTTGGTAATGGTATTCTACTCTCAGAGGCTGAGGAATTTCTATGTGAAAATCCATCTAGTGAGAGCGGATACAATTTCTTTAGTGGGGTCAAGAAAACTCCCTATCACAAGTCCTTTAAGAAAAAAATTGGTACCATATAAGGTCCCCAAAACTAGCTGTCTCTTTGATGTAGGATTTGTTTGTGTTGTCAGTGCTCAAGAATGTTGTTTGGAGAATTGTTGTTAGTTGTCTCCATGGGCATCCACCCAACTCATTGGAGTAAATTGTTGGCACAAATCCTTAGATGAAAGGAAGGAATGGGGCACCAAGATTTTTAGTAGGATACAAAGTTTGGGATCTAGACATGGAATAGTACTAGAAGGTAAAATCATTTGTCTTGTGCTTGGTGAAAATTTCATGGAATCTCTCAAGCCACTTTCACGGTCTATAAGAAAAGGTAAAAAACTAGCAAGCGTTCATCGACTTACGGCAACAAGGGAATGCAAAAACCTAAGGCAAGAATGATCCAGACACACGCAACGATGGAATCAACAATTCACATGAATCATGGTCAAATGCCCATCACATGCAAGGCATTGGAAATGGATGTCATGACATTCAAAAGGTTTTCCTAGCTTATCTCACGTTGGAGAAGGTGCAGAAGGGGGTTAAATGAGGTGAGTAGATTTTAGAATATTGGAAGTTATTTGGTAAATACATTGGCATTAGAAGGCCTCCCGATGCTAATTATTGGGTGGGTGCTCTTTAAGGAATTTTACAATACACAAAAAACATTGGTAAGCCCTAATGAAAACTTGGTAAAGAAATGTCTAATGTAGCATTGAGAGGCCTCCCGATGCTAATTATTGGGTGGGTGCTCTTTAAGGAATTTTACAATACACAAAAAAACATTGGTAAGCCCTAATGAAAACTTGGTAAAGAAATGTCTAATGTAGCATTGAGAGGCCTCCCGATGCTACATTCATGTGAACGTGGTTAACTTGTGTAATGCAATTTTTTTTCTTAAATTTGAAGTGAACATGCATTTAATAGTGTGATAGTCAACATTGATTCACAAACATCGGGAGACCTCCCAATGTTTATAAAGTTGGGAAAGTTCCATGGATTTCTTAATTTCAACTTCATCATTGAAAATTTATTCAAGACATCTGACCATTCAAAAACAACCATTATAGTGAACATAAAAACTTTGCACCAAAGTAATTGTTGCATTGTCTTTATTATATATTAGAATATATCTTTTGACATGATTACAGTAAATTGCAAACAACAGTTTCTACAAAATCTATCAACCCTTCTATGACACACTAGTTGAATTCGAAGATGTCAAATTGGTGGAGTGATTTGAACACGACTTTGGCTCTATGTCATCCACAACACCATGCTCTCCATTGTCGTTGCAAATCCTTGCATTCCAATTGTCGTTTATGGTGTTTCCCTCCTCCTCCTCGAATTTGGAGTCGTCCAAATCCTCTCCAATGCTTCGTCATCTTATTTGTTTGTTTCCACCTTTGTGTATTACGGGTCCTTGAATTGCTCGAAGAACTCCTCCAATGGACCCTTAAGAGCCTCATTCTTTGCATTTCCGTGTGCTTGAGTGGCTTGTTCATCTTCTCCCCCTATATCACAAATTGTATTCTCTTCCATTCCTTCTTCTCTATTCAATGTAACATTATGAGGTTTTTGAATTTCACGGGCGTTGTGGCTAGTGTATTCGGTGTTACTACTAGTAATGTCATCCATTATGACTCGGTGTGTCATGTCAACCACTTCATGTCTCTCTACCTTGCAATGAGCTAAAAAAAACAAGTTCTTTCCAAGAAAATGGAACTCAACTGAACTTTTGCCAAGAAAGGGAAATGAATCGCATTTTGCGGTGTATTTTTCTCATCTCTTAGTATTTGTAATCCCACAAGCACATATCACAAGAGCATTTTCATTACTACAAAATATTTGGTAGGCGTGACGTTCATTGTACATGTGTGATATTAATTTTTTTCTTTTTCTAGGCAAAAAGAGGACTCTAGTGAGAATAGAACTTTATAAGAACTAATAGAATTACTAATTTAGCCAGTGGGAATAGGCCATGGTCTCAAGATATCAAAAAAGAGTGATTGTAAAGGTCATAGACAGATAGAAATAGGTAAGTACTTTCATATCTACACGAGGGTGGGAAGGAAGTATAAAAGAGCCAATAGGTTGTGCAAAGGCTCTCTCTCTTAGAAGTAATTTTCGATGATCTTAGAACATTGTCAGATTCTTGGTTGAAACATTTTTCTTTCTCAAGAGTAAAGAACATCTCAAAGCATATACGAGTGATTCATACATGCTAAGACAATTGTTTGTGGTGTGAAGTAATTGACTTGCCTCCAGAGAGAATGTACTGGAGCGTTATCAATTCCCTCTGTAATTCTGTTTCAAGTCAATTGTCAAGATCTTTTTGAAACAACAAGAAGTAATATCATAAACTTATAGTCTTTGTATGAAAATTGAACAGTGAATCGTCTCATGTACTGATTATTGTTTGTGATTAAGAGAAGTCTGAGAGATTTATCACATCATAAGTAATTTTTGAGAGGGGTGGAGTATCGTCTATGAATTTCAAATGTCCAATTCAATACATTCAGGCCATAATCTTAGTTTGAGGAAAGCCAATATATTATTTTGATTAGACCATAGTATGGGATTACAACCCTATTACTTGAGGACTCTCACAGAGTGCACAGATAAGCATGATAACTTGTTGGATTGCCATTATAAAAGAGGTTAGGATCACCCACCTCATTGCATTACTCAAGTCAGGCCCCGTAATTTCTTACAACCCTCAGTGTCGCAATCTCAATGTATTCATGGATTAGAATGGAATGATGGATTGTGGTTTGAATAAGCACCAAGGGAAAAATCCTTGGCAATCTGATGATGACTTCTAAGATATACATGGAACAATTAGACGTGTCTTTATTCATTTAAGTTTCCGCCTCATGATAAGTTATGTCTGTAAGGATTGAGACTTTTGGCCTTCATATAGCGGAATGTGGTGAGGCCATAGTCGTGAATTCCAAAAGCTAGATAAGATTGGTTAACTAACCCTTGGCAGAATGGAGTCGAAAGGACGAACCTAAGAAGTTGGAGGGACTCAGTTGCCAATTACTGAGGAGGCCAGTAATGTTCAGGTAAAAGACCATTGCCTTCCTCGATCATTAAAATGTAAATTAATTAAGAAAAGCATGAGAGTTCTAGGAGGGCAATTTTATTGGCATTTCAAGTTACCCTAAATGGAATTAATTAAAGCAAGACTATTGATTATCCCGAAGTGCCCTTGGCTTCGGTAAAGAGACAAAAATGGGTTACTTATGCAAGACAATTGACTATGGCTATGGCTATGCCTATGCTTGTGCACCGCACTTGGTCCAATTAAAATGAACTCACTACCAGACTATTACATGGGTAATTAGAGTGAGGTGAGTGACCACCACAATTGCATGTATATTTATAATCCCATTGTCAATCTTGACCCGAAATAAAGTGAAATAATCTTGTGTTTTCCATAATAAACCTTATATGAGACACCTAGATGACACCTAAGTCACCTTTTAAGTCTTCCCCGATTGTTTCCCTGGGTTTGTTTGTAAGCAAAAACTAAACTACACCATGTGATTAGTAGGCCTAATTGTATGTGCATTTGATACACTGTTGGTGTGTTTATTATCATTATACTTCCTCAAAAGTATTCATGTCTTACATGGGGAGGCCTCTTGATGCTATCATAGTTTGTCGACGTGTTATTAGTGCTAGGCCTCAAATCAAGGTCTCCAAAGAAATAAAATTATATTCGTATATCATAAATAGTTCACACTATCTTATTTATAATGTGTTCATGCACAAATTAATCAAGTTTGGTTCAAGGATCGGGAGCCCTCTCAATCCTATAATAAGAGTGTATTATTTGATAAATATTGATAAATTGAAATTTATGTAATTTGTAGACCTTTGAATATTTTGGATTCAGAGTGTCTCTTAGGCGATTGTAAGTCGCCTTCGGAACAATGTGTTTTGAAACGTGGACATCCATAAAGGAGGCTTCGGTTTTTCAAAGTGCTCAAAATGCAAACACTACAAGGACCTTGTTGACATGAGCATAAATGGTGAAGAGAGGGTTAATCTTAAGGAGTTGAAAAAATACAACGATTACTAGGGTTCATGCCATAATTTATACCATGCATGGCGCAACTCATTATGCAACTGACTTGTGGCCTAAAGATTCAAACTTCACTATATTGTCTATAGGGGGGGGGTGTTTTCACGCATTGTAAAAACCTCCAATGTAAAATTCCAATAAGATATTTGATGAACTACCATTGAAAGATTATTTTGAAAGATTTTTATGAGGCAAATCCAAGTGAGCATTTATTTTTAATTTTTGTGATATTCATTTCCTTTCACACATGAGCATTAGGAGACCTCCCAATGCATTGCGTTGGACCTAGATGTTAGACACTATAAGTTATGCTACACATTGTACATATTGATCGGGAGGTCTCCCAATGCAAACCACACCATCATAATTTTCAACGTGTCTATATCATGGCCTCCAAATGTCGTTATTCAATTCCACCAACAACTGTTAGTTCAGATATTGTCCAACCTCTACCAAGAAAATTATATCTACAATTGGACAACTCAGCTAGGGACAATAAGAAATCAATATGTTATGGTGTTTTTATCCATGTTGATGACATGAAAGGTTTTCCAAGAGATATGTGTTGGATTCCTACTTGTTGGTCACACTCATGAAGACATAGATGGATAATTCAACTAATTATCCAAACAACTCAAACCAACAAATATGTTTGTTCTTGTTGAACTCATGAAAACTTTCATGGAATCACAACTCCTTTCACTTATTCCAAATTTGATTTAAGAGGTTGTTGATTTCAAAATTTTCATTAAATGTTATGTCGAGGAGCTTGTGAGGTTGAAGGAAATACATATTTTCAAGTTCTTCGTGAACATTGATGAATGATTGTATTTAATTACAAAAATTTACATTTGATCCAGAGTGGTTGCCGCAAAACAATTCAGGTTTCCATGTGGAAGGATGATGGTCGCAGTCGTCCACTTATTCCCAAAGGCGAACTACCCGCTCTCCAAATTAGACCTCCTTGGGCCCATGTTCTTGTTGCACATTACAAAGACAAAGAAGTGATTATTGAGGATGCGCATGATGCAAAATAAATAAATAAATAAATTTTTGCAGTATAATTAAGTACGTTGAAAATTCGGGAAAATAATTGTTTGGAAAATGAATTTTATTGTGAAACAATGGAGGATTACGTCACCTACTAGAAAGATGTTGTTGAGGAATTACATAGTTCATTTCCCTTGGCATGTCACAAGCTTCAACTTGGTTTTTGGCCATCAACAACATATACCACGACAAACGCAAACATATTCGATATAGTTCAAGAGGATATGGCACTAGAGGATGATTCTAGAGATCCTTTTTGTGAAATTGCATGCGACAAACCTAGAGGATTTTTACAACTCTTACAAATATGTTCTTTTAGTTTATTTTGTTCTTGTTCATCCTTTGGACACTAATATCTATCATGTATGGATGGGGCAAGCATTTACATATGTGCAACTAGACAGAAACCATTCTCAGTATGGTCAATTTTAAATTGCATATTGGAGACCTCGCAAAGGGGGAAAATTTGTTAGCACTCGAACATTACATAAGAGCTTGGGTTGGTAAGTGGGAGTGTGATCCGGTTTTCACAACAATAATGTGGATAGAATGTAGCTCTATGTTTTATTCCAACATAGTTAGGAAAATCACAAATGAAACTTTTGTTGTGCAAGTAGGAGAATACGAGAAGAAACACACCCAACAAAATTTTAAACTAGCGAACTCCTCTAGCCATCCACCATAGGGAAAACATTAGGAACATTCATGATGATTTTCCATGTAAAGTTTAACGTTGAACTTTATGGAGCCATTTGGAATTACATTTTCTTGTAAGTGCATAAGTCTCATGATTTACTAATACATGGTAATCATTTGATAATTATAAAATTATATTTTAAGGTATCAATATTTTGTATGTTTTAAAGAGCAATGTTATGGTCGGTTTTAAAATACAACAATGCAAATTTCGTGATCATTTATTGGGAGTGCTCCCGATATTTTATTGTCCACATGTAGACCTTTTTTTCCCCATGTCATGTTATTATCCGTATTGATTCTTATGTCTTATGTCTTATGTCTTAACCCTTAGAGTCTTATGTTTACAGAGTTTTGTCTTCAACGCTCATGACGTATATCGTACAAACTGATGTCTTAAATTTGTTGATTTCATGTGTTTACCTCTTTTGATATATGTCTAAAATTGTTGTCTAAACTCTTATAGCTTGTGTTTTAAGGGCCACATCAAGGGAAGTAGTTGTTCTTCTTGTAAATGATCACGTGGATTTATTTATTTGAATTTCATTGGGTATGATATCAGGAGATCTCTTGGTGTGGCTCCAAAGATGATATTAGTGGATTCTCCAATATTGACCTTTGGAGCCGCACCGGGAGATCTCCCCGTGATGTTGTGAAATCTACTCACCCTAAACCCTTCAAAATGTCTTTTAAGGGGTTGTTTACACCATGGACCATGAAGTTGTCCCAAGGCCTTGTAAAATTTGTGATTGGCTGTTGAACTCATCCCAAAACCACTTTGGTTTACACCAAGGAATGGTTAGAGTGGCTATGGAGTTCGAGGTCTTCAAAAGACATATTTTAAGGCCTACATTATCCATTGTTATGGTCCACTGGTGGAAGAGGCAAAGGGGTGCTTTGGTATAAAAGGCAAGGGCCCATGATAGAGAAATAATGTTATAATAAAATGTTGATGACCTTTTTTTAGGGGGAAGAGAAGACGAAGACAAGAGAAGACAAGAGAATGGTTAGATTTTAATTATTTTCAAAATTGGCCTTTTTGGGCATATATGAAAAAATCAACACGTTTACTTTTTGGTGCATGGTCATTCCTCTTGGTCCACATTCAATTTACACCTAGTGTGGGGCCCAAAGGCTTTGTAAATTGATTTTTTAAGAAATCGGACCATAGAAGTTGGATCATCAAGTTGGATCATGGAAAAGGCCATCTTTCATGGTTTGACTTCATGGTCCATGGTGTAAACCAACCCTAAGTGTGAACGGGGAAGTCTCCCCATTCTATTACTTAGTACATTCAAAATAGTATGTATAAACATGGGGAAATCTCTTGGTCCACAAGGTATCAAGAAATCCCCAAATTTTATACGGGCTTTGTTTCCATATTATATAATATAATTACTTCTAGTTAAATTCAATAGTGAATTAAGGGAAATTATTTACTGCTTAAAGACCTAAATTTTAGTAATTTATTTCTAATTTAATCCAATTTAAATTCAAAAGTCTACTTGTAGTCAAATAGTTGTTATTTCAATCAAGCTAGAACCAATAATGCAATGACACATGTCCCTAGTTTGAGTGCTAAAGTGAGGAGGTAGACTCTAGACATTGGTAATATGTTCAAGCCAACTTTTGGCCTAAAAATTTCACAGTAATTTCAATTTAAGGAATAAAATTACCGGAAATTAGTAGTCCTCTTGCTTTCTGTCTTCATACAAGGGGGAAATTTGCACCGTCTTATACTTCTCCATATTTGGCACATAATCTCTTAAGTGGTAGGTTATAGGCGCCCCTACTATAAGATGAGTGGGACTTGCAACCCCATGTGAACCGGCCCTAAGTTAACTTAAATAGAGTAGAGGCGGCCATCCCTGATCAAGATCCCATTGGAAATCTATAGGGTGCCATAATTTTAATAAGGTTGGGACCGATTTGGTAAATTCTTTTCGTGGGTGGTTAAAATTAAGGTCCCATGTTTCACAGTTTCTAAGGGTTAGTTTCCATGTAGGCCGCTTACCCACCAGATTCTCATGGAAATGTGTTTGCCACCAGGTGGATTCTACATTTCCATAAGAATGTGGTGGATGAAGTAGCCTACATGGAAACTAACCCTAAGTCTCTAACTCCGTTTATAATATCGCCAGGGAATCGATAGTGCTATGCCACATGTCCCCGGTTTTGAGTGCTAAAGTGAGGAGGAATTCGTCTCAAAATGAACAGTTATGACAAACTCTTAGACGCTGGTAATGTGTTCAGACCAACTTTTAGCCTCAAAAATTCATAGTAAATTCAATTCAAGTAATAAATCCCACCCAAAATATTACGATTTCCATCTTCCTACATGGGAAAAAAATTGCACTGCCTTACGCTTCTCCAAATTTGGCACAGAATCTCTTCGTAAGTGATCAGTTATGGGCGCCTCTACTCCATAGCTAAATGTGATGAGGAGCCGACTCACCTCCCAAGTGGTTAATTAACCCACATGGACGGCCCACTTGGAGGCAGGGGAGTGGCCAGCAGCGCTGCCGCGAGCGTTGCGGCTCGGGCCGGGTGTGCTGCTGCTTTTCACCCTAATAAAGTAACGCTGCGGCCGCTGCCCACTGTAAATTTTTCTTTGGTTGGAAAAGCGCCGCAGCTGCCCGGCCGCCCGTCCCGGCCTACCCTGTCTTCGCCTGCCCTGCTCTCCTCTCCTCTCCCAGCCCTTCTCTTGCTGTCTGGCTCTCGTGCCTGCCCTGCTTCTGCCCTGCCTTGCCTAGGCTCGCCGTGACCAGGAGCATGCGCGATGCGTCCTCCGTCGCGGCCACCACCGCACCCACGATGCTCGCAGTCAGGCTACCTGCTGCTCCTCTAGACTCCTCCTCTACACTCCCTCGTGGGATCCCATCGGACCCCCATGCCCCGCCATGTTGTGGCCCAGCAGGCGCAGGCGCAGCAGCAGGAGCAGCAGAAGCAGCAGCAGGCGTGGCTTGAAGGTGGGGCGGGAATCAGCTGCGGCTGGATCGCAGGCAGCAGGGGTGGATGGGGGGTGGATGGCTCTGAGGAGTCGGCTGTAGAAATCGAGAGATGTGTGGGGTAGTAGTACCAGCAGGGGAAGGGAGGAGGAGGAGGGCTAGCAGCAGCAGCATGAAGGCGAGAGGCGGATTGCAGGTGAGATGGCGCTGGGCATGGCTGATGATGATACGGATTCTAGTGTCGCAGCTCCTGGTGGGGGCAGCAACAGCTCGGGGGTTGGTGGTGCCGATGGAAATCTATGTCGGGGGTGAGAGGAATTCCCAAGAGGTTGCAGGGTCGCGGTACAGGGTGGAGATCTTGGGAGCTGGTGCCGGAGGGGGAAGAGGATGTTTGCTGTGCTGTGAATTTGAAGCTCCTGCCCAAACTGGGAACTTGACACAGAAAGTGAAATGTGGTGCTTCGGGAGCAGCTGCTTTCCACCACACGGTGAGGAGTGATCCTCCTCCAAGTGCTTCATCATCATCATTATCATTCCCAAGCGTGTGTCTGCTCATCAAGGACGATGCGGCATTGTCAGTAGGAGGAGGAGGAGGTGAGGGGAGCAGCAGCAGGAGGAATTGGCAGGTGGAGGCTGCGCTGTCTTTGGCAATGTATCTCAAGTGGATGCGGGGAGACGTTGGAGCCAAAGGCAATATCGCCAATGGCAATAGTGCGGAAGGCTCAGTGCACACGCAGGCAGAATGTATGGACAGTCGCTGTAGGATAACGGTACGCGCAGGGAGCGGTGGCCCCGAGGTGGCTACCATTTCCGGCAGCAATTCAGCGTGGGGGAGCTTGGAGTGGAGTGCAGAAGGAGGATTGCCGAGTGAGTGGATTCAAGAACGGAGCGTCGCTTTGAGGGCTATCCCAGCAGCAGGCCAACAATCCACCGATGGAGCTGCTGAGTGGTCACGAGCAGCAGCAAGGAGAAGGAGCGGTCGCTACATTCGGGGCTGGTTCTCGTCCACATCCGATTCGGGGGCCGAGACGAAGATTCACAGCTTCCCGGGCAAAGAGCTGATTCTAGTCACATTGTCTAGTTCCCGCAACGTGGATACTCCAAGGAGGGCAGGAGGAACAGATAAGGAGCAGCTGCAAGGTCTTGTTGGCACCGACCTTTTGCTGGAAGTCCCACAAACAGCTGCAGGAGCTCACGCAGGACGCAGATCCTTGCAGGCAAGCAACTCACTCAGCTCACCGATCATCGACCCTTCTTTATAACCCCCCCCCCCCCAAAAAAAAAATTGTGTCTTTTCCTCTTCAAAAGTTATGCGGGGTAAAGGGAGGGCAATTGGTGCCACTCGCAGTTCCCAGATGTCAGACTATCTGACTAGACATCATGGAAGAATATATCTGTCTCTGCATCTTCGGCGGCCTGTTGCTGACGATGACCCTTCATTCTTCTCTTTTCTAGCAATAATGGGGTGTTCAGACTTCCGGGGGTTTGTTTCCCTACTTCAGGGCTTTGTCTTATCTCTCCTGGTTCCTTGTGTCGAAATACACGCTATACAACAATTTGCTAGAGTCTTTGTCCTGTTACCTCTGGATATCAATCGGTAGCAGAAGCTCAAGACAAAGATCCACTGTCAGTGGGAGCGGAGAAAGTTTCGTCAGCGGAGGTGTCGTGGAATGTGGCTTCTTCCACGCAGATTGTTGTGGATGGCTCTGGTCAAATGGTTTGCCGTCATTTTGGCTGTTGCTGCATGTGGGATATTGTTTTAGAAGGCTTCCTCTGATTGCATTGTACTGAGTATGTAACGCTAAAACCTAGGGATTTAATATCCCTCTTGGTTCTTGATTTATGGTTTATTGCTTTATCTTGATTGGTAATTGTTTTGTTTGAACATCGATATTCACAAGGAAATGTATTTATTTATATATGTGTATCCTTTGTTTTTTTCCCACAGGCGAGGATGGGAGAAGCTGCCAATGCGTCACATTCTCGGTGCAAGGATGGAAGACTTCGGTTCCGCTGTGTAAGACAATGCACATTGTCCTCCTGGGTGTTGGGATGCATTTTGTAGTGTTGGGGTTTGTGAATGTCTCTGGTGATTGCAGTCAGGAAAGTGTAGAGCACATCTATATGCACATCAGGTTATATAACATCATAGGCTTGCTGATGGGGCAGGTGTTGATAATTTTTTACAGAGGGGATGGACAAGCCTGGTGCTAGGTGTGGTGGTGTGCTTGGCAGGAGTGTCTATGCTGGCAATTCTGTGTGCACACGGAACTAAGGAAACTGCCACACCCACCGATTTCCTGGAATCAGTTCCCAGCCTGCCCCCTCGATTTTCTTATGGAAAATTACAGAAGGCCACAAAGAATTTCTCCAGAAAATTGGGAGATGGTGCATTTGGATCTGTGTATGAGGGTACCTTACCCAATGGATCCCGAGTGGCTGTGAAGATGCTGGAAAAGACTTCGGTGCAAGGAGAGAAGCAGTTTAGGGCCGAGGTAGCATCCATGGGCGCCATTCGGCACCTGAATCTGGTCCGGCTACATGGATTTTGCTCTGAAGGCTCTCACCGGTTGCTTGTGTATGAGTTCATGCCCAATGGAAGTTTAGATAGCTGGTTGTTTGGCAAAAAACAAGGGGAGAAGCTGCTGGACTGGGAGCAACGACTCAACATTGCCTTGGGAACAGCCAGAGCATTAGCCTATCTGCACGAGGAATGCAGCGACCATATTATTCATCTGGATGTGAAGCCGGAGAATATATTGCTCGACCACCAATTCTGCCCGAAGGTGGGAACCTCAAATTAGTGCAGACTCAATTGCATGTGTTAATTGTCAAGGAGCAGGAATTCTGTGTGCAATGTTCCAGAAAGATGAGTACTGTGTGTGCTCTTGTTTTCAATCTGCTCATGCGCTGGACTTAGATTGTATCCTAGGGTAAATTTTAGGATTTTATTTTTGCGGTCCTGATTAGGGTGGAGAGGAGGTTTTTTTGTTCATTTTCTTCTGTTGCAAGGTCAGGTTAGGGAATGTTTCCTCTATCACTGGCTTCTGAATCTTCCTCTGAAATCAAAGTCTGAACTTTTTTACACAATTTGGGATTCTGTTGTGCTATAGGTTTATGTAAACTGGTTGCTCTGTTACATATTTAGCTGTTGAGAACAAACAACTACTACTAGGTGTTGCAATTTGCTCTAGTGCTGGACTGAGATTGTATCCCAGGTTGAAGAGGAAATTGTAGGTTTTTTTTTTTTTAAATATTTTTTTAATTTTAATTTTAATTTCAATTCCGGTAGTGATTAAGGTGAAGATGTTTTGCTTCATTGGGCTTATTGCCCTCACTGTCTAGTCTGATCATCGGCATCCACATCTTTCTGTGAACTTGTATTCTGAACTTGGTTATACTGTTCAGGATCTCTGTTGTGCCAAAGGTTTGTGTAGAACGGTTGCTTGGTCACAGATTTAGTCGTTGAGAATAAAGAGCTACTACTATCAGGTGCTGCAACTTCCCAAATTTACTCTGGTGTTCTTGTTGAATGCTCTTGTTCCAATCTGCTCTCAAGTGCTAGCCTGGTTCCAGGGAAACAAAAGGATTTGTGTTTTCCGGTTGTGAAAATGTTTTGCTTCATTGGCTTTCGTTGCAAAGTTAGGTTAGGGGAGATTTCCTTTTTCTCTCTGTAGTCTGGTCCCTGGCTTCTGAATCTCCCTCTGCAATTGTATTCTGGACTTGTTTACACTCTTTGGGATCTTTGTTGTGGCAGAGGTTCAGTAGAAAGGTTGCTCGGTTGCAGATTTATTTGTTGATAACTCACAACTACTACTACTACTACTACTACTAGGTCCTGCAACATTGAACTGCGCAATGCACTTGGGCATTCTTGTTGAACCCTGGAGTGTGTCAACTTCACAGGAGAGCTTGTGAACCAATAAGTTACAGTTTGGTAGTGAGCATTTCTAATATTTACAACTGCTTGGGTGGAATGTTTTTTCAGTTGTCAGATTTTGGGCTGGCCAAATTGATGGATCGGGAGCAGAGCAGGGTGGTGACAAGCATGCGGGGGACGCCTGGGTACTTGGCCCCAGAGTGGTTGCTGCCTCACGCTGCAGTAACAGCAAAAACTGATGTGTACAGTTTCGGCATGGTGCTACTGGAGCTCATCAGCGGTCGCGAGAACACCAACTTCTCGCTCGGCAAAGAACAGTGGTACTTCCCTGCGTGGGCATTCAAGCTGATGGGTGAAGGGCGCACGATGGAGCTTCTCGACAAGCGGCTACATATTGAGGAAGTTGAGTATTTCCACAAAAAGGATGCAGTGCGGGCCATTCATTGTGCATTGTTGTGCATCCAGGACGACCCCGCCGTGCGACCCCCAATGAGCCGAGTCGTGCACATGTTGCAAGGCCATGTGGAACCCGAGCCTCTGAATGCGCGACAGGCTGCGATCCAGCCGCCACGGCGCTTGATGACAGCGTTTGCGGCCAGCATGAGTGACATTGATGTCAACGACCACCAGCGCAACAATAACCACAACAACAACATCAACAACAATAACAATAACAACAACAACAACAACAACAACGATATGCATTGGAACGACATGATGGTGAATCAAAACTCAGGAGGTGCACCTGTCGTTCGAGCACCACCGATTCTCGAGTCGCCTAGGGTTATGGAGTCGCCGAAAGTGATGGAGTCTCCTAGGATACCATTGAGGTTACCACCACCTCAAACCCTAGAAGATTTGGAGGAAGAAAAGGTGAGTGATAGGATGCAACCTCTTCCAGCTGCCATACAAGTTGCGAATCAACAGTTGCGGAGCAACAAGCAGCGGATGGCAGGAGCCCATTCAATGAGTACCAACCAGAAATACATCCCACCTTGGCCTGTGAAAGGCGATGTCATATTGTTCCGAGGACTCGACGGAGACATGCATGGTGTGGTTCGAGATGTGAGAGTACAAACAAAGCAGATGCGGTTGGGGGTCCTTCACAGGCTGAGCTCAGAGACAAGATGGAGTGTTCGTGAGGAGGAGCAAATATGGAGACATTGGAATGAGTCAGTGAAGACACTCGACTTTTGGGTGGTCGTCAGGTGGTCGACAATTCCCGGCCGCGGCTTTGAGAAATTCCCTGTAGAGTGGATGGTCAGATGATACGAGAGATTAGCAGCAGATTATTAACTTGATGCTTTTTCCCCAGGGTTGTCCTTCAGATTTCACCAACGTTCTATCTAGGATTTCGTCTCTGTGCCATCCATCCATCAATTGCAAGCTACTGGGTTTCCGGGCTTTGCAACCTGAGCTGAATGGTGATGATTCTGACATGGGTCCAGTTTCAATTGCTACTTAGGTCGACAATAAGTATAATTCTATCTCCTCCTTGTAGTCAGTTCCTGTGATTCCATTGCATTATAGAGATGAAATTGATGAGAAGCTCGTTTAGGTAAAATTCAACTGGAGTGCCAGAAAGTTTCCAGTGTTTCAGGCTCACAAAATGCATGCATGTTATATAGTTAGACTTGATTGGATAACCCACCTCCGGGGTTTTTCTGGCTCTGATCTAGACTAAAATTAAAATTTTGTGAGTAGGCAGCTGAACCTTCCTTCAGTGTTCTTGTGCTGTCACTTGTAGCAATAATTCACTGTTTCTGGATTTTCTCAATGCGAAAATGCTACATTTTACCCACCACTGTCAGTGTGACTCTTATCATGGCATAGTTAGAATGGACCTCATCACTTTAGTGAAGCTTGTTTGTCGTTGATTTGTTCTTTTTAAGTACGGTTTGGAGCTATGTACATCAGAAGGTTTAATAAGCATGGCACTTGTTCCCTCCACCTAGTATTCTGTCTACTTAAGGTATGTGGATGTTATTTGGTTGGTTTTCCATGTTCTCCATTTATTACTGATTAAATTTACACAATACAACTTGTGTTGCATTAGCAAATCTACAATGAACATCATCAAGAATCGGATTTTGAGAGCTCCCTTGATTTAGTTATGATTATTGGAAGTCCACGTTTGTTGACTCCTTAACTAAATACATAGGTCCTAGTGTGGAATAGTGAATAGAATTGGAGGGACATAGTCCAATCTCTTTTCAACATGAGTCTTTATGGTGTTTGTTCTTTGATCCTCACCTAACCACACATCAATCAAGTATAGGTCAAATTACACTTGTATACCTTGATTTGTATTTTGTTCAGCTCAGCAGGGTGGGTCCTCATTGAAAGGTCCATGCTTAATCATCTAAGGTATGTGGGCCTTATGTGGTGATTGTTCTCAATTGAAAGCTTATTTTTGAGTCGCATATGACTAGGGTTGTAGTTAACTACAGACATCAAAAAAACATGTGGACTTTGTGCTCAAAACATAGACACCATTCCAAATTCAATAGTTAAAACTTGACATAATTGGAAGGGCTATGTGATCACTCAAAAAGAAAGAAAGAAAAATACTCACTTTAAATCTCTTACAAAATTTGTTCCATTTCAATTCCAATTCTAAAACTTGAATTGACTATCTCTGTAATTCGCAATTACTCCAGGATGAGACAATTCCCTGGATCGGAGGCCTCCTTTGTCTCGTGGAGTTGGAAGTGCCCCCATACCCAGGGCTGATATTTCACAAAGTTTTTTGCATGTCCATGTCCAAAAACCTTGAATTGAAAGGCAAAAAAAATTGTAGCCCGTCCCAAAACCGGTAATTTCTAAACCAACCCGTCCATGGAAAGGTTAAAGAAAAAACAGCCCGTCCCAAAACCGGTTTGAAAATAAAAATACCCGTCCCGCAAGAGGTATAAATAAGTCTCTTACAATGTTGGTAAAATTAAAAAAAAAAAACAAAAAACAAAAAAACCAAAAGATGTTGACATGTGACTGGTTGCACTTGGAAACAATAGGATCTTGACAAATTATGCCTTCAATGCCCGTCAGTTATCTGTCTTTTGCTGTCGATTCTCATCTTTCTAGTATACCCCATTCTAATATACTAATTCTTATTCAATTGCTAAGTATACCCTCAAATTATAATCTTTGACATTATGTTAAAAAGGTTCTAAATTTTGTGGCTGATGAATTAATGTATGCAGGTGAATCAAGCACTTCAAGATTGATATTTTGATTGGGTATTAATGGTTTGATTGCATTGTGCTCATATTCACATGTCATATATGACATAATGTAACTGATATTTGTACCATTTATTTTTTTTGGAAAAAAATTATCAAAAAAATTGTTAGTTTTAGAACCCGTCCAAAGTGAATTTGACACATCCAAAAACCGATTCATTTTCTAAGAACCCGTCCACTCGAAATGTTTTTTTTTTATGAACATGTCCCTGGACATGTTAGGGACCTTGTGAAAAATCACCACTGCCCATACCTCATGTCCCGCATTCATCTCCACCCAACATTCACTATGAATCATAACTTCTTGTTTCTTCCTTGTGGGATACTTCCAAGTACTACAGACTGGAATTGCTACATGCACGTCACCTGTCCAATCACAACTTGAAATTCTACTTGCCACAAGTTTGTAATCTGTTTGTCTGCAGAAATGGTCAAAGATAGTACACTAATCGTAGGTAATAATCATAGAGAAGTCAAAAACTGGATCATCTTGCAATCGAATGTTGCTTATGATGGAATACTTATACAAAGGGAGACACACTTCAGTTGGTGGTTGTAAAAAGCAAAATGAGGCAAGTCTGAACATTTGAAGTGCAGTCCTCTTTAGAGACAATCTAAGTTAAGGTAGTTGAGCCTTAATTGTACAGTGGACTTAATCGAAAACTTAAACTTGAGTAGTATGTGGTTAGGTGTGGATCTAAGAACAGGCACCATAAAGACATGAAAAAAATATTAGACTACATGTTCAAACTATGCTATTTATTTTAAGCTTAATAACCAACATAAATTGGGATGACTTATATGACCACTTAATGAGCGCAAGAATCTTCGCTTTGCTAATGAATAAAATATTCATATGAGTTGTAAATTTTTTGAGGCAAATGGCCTACAACCATGATTTGGATTTGCTAATCATCTTGTACTAATTGCGTATTTCATATCATGCAAGAAGTTGGTGTAGGGAGAAAAGTGCCCAAATAACACACGTCTACCTTAGGTAGTTCCCATGCAGGTCATTTGTGATATGTAAGAAACTTTTGCATGATTGAGGAAGCTCAAGATACCTTTCGAGCAAGCTTATACACTACTCACACACACACACACCAAATGCCGGACATTTTGGAATGATCAATGTCTCAAAGATAGCCTCACATGTGCGTGTGCAAAAAGTGTTGGAGTCATCAAATGTTTCAAAACATCTAACGTTCGGGTAAAGTCTTCTAATAGAAAATCAAGACTCATACACGAAAACTAGAGTCCAATGAAGTTGTCACCAATCACAAGCCAAGATTTGTGACAACGAAGGTAACTTGGTCTTTTGTCTTATTGTGTTTTGAGAGTTGTTGAACATTTCAAAATGTTCGATGACCATGTAGGATATTACGATTGATTAGACGCCAAGCGTTCTCGGTTGTCTGACATTAAAGTGCACAAAAATGTGAATCTCCAACTTGCGGGAGGGTCTTAATGTTCCAAAATGTTCAACATTTGTCGTGCACGAGTGGTGTATTCGAACAACGGTGTTACTTACAAGCAAGCTTAGAACAATGTAGAAAAAGAAAAAGAAAACCCACTAGTGTTTGATTTGACAACGGCATGAATGGGAGCATGTTCTATCTTATTTTGGTCATGTTTTACCAAGTAACAAAGTAAGGTTTTGTCATGGTTGTGCCTTCATTTGCTAATTGGTTGGCTATTTCGTTGGCCTACTATACCGGTGTGAGCCCATACTTTTTGTATTGTAATATTGTGGGCGGTCCATGGTTTTTGGTTGACAATGGCTGGAATGAGCAATTTGTGTAGGTGATGGTGTTCTGATGAGGGATGTCGGATGCGGTTGCTTATTAGGTAGATGCTATTGAGGTTGTCTATTAAGATGTATGTGTCATGGGACTATAATCGTGTGGTGGTAAGGGCTATTAGTACGGCGTAGAATTTGGCGCGAAGTATGTTTTGTAGGCTAGGGAGTCTATTAGCTATGCGAAGGTTGTTAGCTAGGTTCTATACGCCTGAGCAGGCAACATTGGATTTCCCGTCTTTGTCCATTGGGATGAATGAGCCATCTATGTATATGCATTGCAATGGGTTGTATTTAAGTGGGCAGTGTGTGTAAAATATGTGTGGAAGGGGGGGAGGTGCATCGCCTCTAACTGTGTAGGTGTCAACCATTGGGGTTTTTTTGTAGTTTGGTGGAATGCTTTGTATGGGATTGATTGTGATTTGTACGTCATATAGGTTGAATATGCTTTTTGTAAGTGTGTTAATTATTTGATGATCCCATGGAGGGGGGGATCCTTCTGGTTGAAGATTACGATGGTTGTAGCGTGGTGTATTGTTTTTGCTGCCATTTGTGCTTAATGGATGGTTTATGTGGTGGAGTTTCAGTCAGGAGTGTGGGCTAGTCCAATCATGCTCCATCATGATGTTTTGCAAGGACCGGTATATCAGGAGTGGAATTGTGCGAGTTGTATGGAGCATGTGAGGGTAAGGAGTGACCGATGCCCAAGGCGGTGATTAGGGTGTTAGTATGGTGGGGTGCAATGTTTGATGATTGTTGTGGGGGTTGTTTGTTTTTGGTTTTTTCCTTGGTAGAAGTGTTACGTACCTTTGAGTTAGCCATAGTACTTCCATGGTAAAATCTTGGAGTGGGGGTTGTAGGAAGTTGGCCACAAGATATTTGAAGCTATGGTTGAATCTTCCCATAACCATTGAAGTTGCATTAGTGGGATGGTTTTGATGTAGGTTCATGTTTGGTCAAATATGTTGGAGTCTTTGCCATGGATTTGTATCGTCGGTTTGTTGGAGGCGATGTCTTTGTCCATGTTGCATTCTTTGATGGAGAGAGTAAGGCTTTGGAGCAATTATTGGTGGGTGGATGAAACTTTGGTCAGTTGACTGTTTGAAGTTAATGCATGAGTCATATGTAGCCGAGGTCTTCTCTTTGTGGTTGTTTTGTGTGAACTTATTTACTAGTAGTAGGTTGTGGTCCAATGTTATGTTATTGGGGTGGAGGGATTGTGTTTCAACAACCCATTTGTTAGTGGTGCTTGTTGGTGTGGTCCATTGGCATAGGTAGTATGTCATGATAGCTTGTGTTCCCCATTTGTTTTTCCGAGATGTGGTTTTGGAGGTTGTGATGGTTTGTATTTGCATGCCCGTATTATCATGGTTGTGGATGTGGTTGTTAGTGTGGGTGTTGTATATGGTCCAACGTGTTGTCGGTGGTTGTGGGTGGAGGTGTTGGGAATAATTGTTAAGCTTGTTGGAGGGTTGCTTTAATGAATTTTGGGCAAGCTTTGTAATGCGTTTTAAATTCTTTTGGGGATATTATGGCTTTTGTGGTGGGGATTTGAATTTGTTCAATGGTGATAATACAATACATGTGAAGTTTGTCAAGGTATTTTTTGGTTTTGTTTTTTCTATTCATTGGGGAGGGTGTTGTAGTGTGATGAATTTTTCCATGTGCTTTCCATTTGGGTTTGTTTTATTGGGAAGGTATTGTTAAGTGAATTTATGTGTATCTCATATTCCCTTTCAAGCAAAAACATGGTGTGGGCAATGGGTGACCTTGCACAAGCTTGGTATTGGAGTTGAGGAAGATGATGGATCCTCCATATTTTGCACTTATACGTTTGGCTAGTCCTTGGTAGATGGTGCCTAGTTGTCCTTGGTCGTTCAAGGCTTGGATTAGTTGTTGCCCGATACAATATATATAATCCGGGAGTAGGGATGTATTGCTTATGCCAAAATCTTCATGCAAAAGGTGGGTTTGGATATTAGTTGTGCCTTTGAGGAGGCTACAAATTTCTTTGTTGAGCTTACTTAGAATTTTGTCCAGTTTCTAATGTTTGGTTTGGAGAAGGGAATCGCGTAGTATGCATATGCTATTCCTGGTTTTATGGCTGAATTGAGGATATATATTTTTGTTTCATGGAGGCAGGGGATGTCAATAACAACTTACTTTGTTTGTGGGTTGTTTCCATGGTGGTGTTTTTCTATGTTTTCTATTTGAGAGATAGTATGAGGTGAATGCCTAGGTATGTGTAGGGTTCATATTGTGTTAGGGTGGGGAAAGGTTGATTTTTGAAGAGGATGTTTGTGCTTGGAGGAATGCTTTAATGCGGTGGGATTTAGTTTGGATTTTTTTGGGCATCCTGTGATTGCACATTTAGATAAGTTTAGGTCTAGGTGTGCCCATTTTGAGATTTTTGTGGTTTGTTGATATGTGGTTGAACTTGTGTGATGTTGTTGATAACGTTGGCGAGGTCATCTGCGTAGGTTGTGGTGTTGCAGGTAGATGTCGAGGTGTGGAAGTGGTAAACGATGTTATATTTTTCGAGGCATCTCAAGAGTGGGTCTAGGAAAATGATAAATAGGTAGGGGCTTAGTGTGTCTCCTTGGATTGCTCCATGACTTATTCGAATTGGGGGCATGGAGCCAAAGTAGCTACCATGGAATGTAGTGGTGGGATATGTGTATATGTTGCTAACTATTTCGACCGCGTCTTTGGGGTAACCTAGGTCTTCCATTATTGCGAGTAGTCATGCGTGGTCTATGGAATCGAAGGCATTGCGAAAGTCGATGTAGGTGAGACATATGTCTTGGCAGGTGAGTCGGGCATCTTCTAGGGCGGTGATAATCATTTGTATTTGTCTTGTGGTTTTTCTTTGTGGCCAAATCCTTCTTGACTAAAGTGTAGTAGCTTGTATTTTTCTCCATAATTGGTAAGGAATGCGGTGAACATACTTGTGTAGAGTTTGTAAATGGTGTTTGGTAGGGCTATAGGCATGTAGTTGGTAAGGATGAAGGGGTCATCTTTTCTATGGAGGAGTATGGTTTTGCTATGTTTCTAGTTTTGTGGGATGTCTTTATGTTGGCAGCATTGTTGAAAGAAGGGGAAGAGCATGTCGTGGAAGGTTGTTGGTATAGCCTTAAGGATTTCATTTGGGATGTCGTCCAGTCTCAGGGCCTTACCGTGGGTGACCTTTCTAAGATTGTTGTCTAAGACTTCATGTAAAGAAGGTTTGTGAGAACTTTGTATTAGGGGGGCCTCATTTTCCAAGTATGAACTCGTCTTGTCTATGCCAGGGTACTTGCAGATGACACACCGGCGTGTGGTTGGGTAGTTTGTTGGGTTGTCACAGATGAAGGCTTGCCTTTGGAAGGATTTTTGTTGTGAGTGTAGAAGTTATTGGGCAATATCTAGTGGGTTGGTGAGTAGGTTGTTGTTGGCGTCTACAAGGCATTCTAATGGTGTGTTTGCAGTTGGTTTAAATATTGTGTTATGTATTGTTTTGGGTTTGAGGTTTAGAGTGGCATGGTACTTTGTGATGGCTTTTCTACAGTTGATCGGTGGTTGCTTGGTGGTGATTTTGTGTTCTTCATCTTTTGCGGGTTTCCCTATGTTAGCAAGTCCTTCAATCCAACAATGGTTGGTGGTGGGGTCGGTGGGGATGGGGGGAATGTTGAGGTTTTGTGGGACAGTGTAGAGTTGTTTGCATGTCGTGGTGAGATGTCCATGTTGAGCTAGGTTGTGTGGAGATATCTCTTATCGCCTTTCTTATGCTATGATATACCTTTAGTTGTTGTATCCATGTTTTCTTCTGTTGGCATGGGAAGAAGTCTCCTTGTTGATGGGCTTGGTGTGATAGGGTGGGGGGTGCACATGAGTTGATACTTGTGGATTCAATGCATGTGCTCAATGTGTTTACGATGTCTTGGGATCTATCTTGAGCGTTATCCCATTCATTGGCAGGTAGGTGGGGGTTGCATAGCAGTTGGGTGAGAGATTGTATGTTGAGGTTGGTGGCTTCTTGGAATATAATGAGTAAGTTTTGTATGTTGTGTGGTGGGATGGGGTATGTGATTTTTAGGGAGCATATTGGTGTTGATGTGGTCATTTTAATTAAGTTGTTAGAATCAAGTTCTAAGCAAATTGGGTAATGGTAAGGGTTTTACAGGTGAGGTGGGTGGTTGATGGGAGGTCGGTGAAGAATTTGTCAATGAAATTGGTAGATGTGTAGTTTTTGACCACCTTGTCTAGAGAATGTTGCAATGTTATGGATCAGGTGGAGTGTTAGGGTTTGCATGTGTTGTGCCCACACTTTGTTTTCTCTATTAGGTGGTGGAGGTATTCCATCTTGTATGTGGCCATGTAGGGTGATGTCTTTGTTAAAGTCACCCGCTAGGATTATGTTGTGTGTCGGATGATATTTCATGAGGATTTTGATTTGGTCCTCAATTTATGGGATAAGTTGTATGTCTTGGGGGCATGATGGCATGTAGAGGTTTAGTATGAGGAGTGGTAGTAGCAGTTTGTTGTTTATTTTGAAGGCTTGTAGATATGGAGATATGTTAATCAAGGTAGGAATTCTAGTGACATTAATGGGAGAGTATATGCCTTTGTGAATCATGGCAAGTACTCCCCCTCTGGGAGGCTCAATCATAATATTATGTCTATTCATGCTTTTGATAGTGTTGTTTGTGTTGTTATATATAATTTCGTATTCTTGAAACTTTGTGTCGATTAGAACAATGCAAATAATGTTTGACATTCCACATGATGGTGTTCCACTTTGAAAGATAACCAAGTTCCACGTACTTAAGTTATCATTTAGGTGAAACTATATCTGTAGTAGAGTGTTGTCTGATTCAACACAAGGTAAATTCCATGTGGGATTCGACAGTCTTGACATGGTATTGACCAATGTGACTGCAAAACTTAGCAAGAAAGAATGATAAGAAAAATTCATTTTCTTCTGTTTTCGTCTGTGTCGTATCAGACAGAACCCTATGGTACCTGTAGTATATATTGGTCGACTGTGAAGGAGGAAGACAATGCCTGCAAGCTGTGTCAATACAGTTCTCTCCCTCTGGAATGACTCATTCCTCCTTTGCGGTCTGTTGGAGCAGGGTCGGATTGATTCAGTGAAGTCTTCTTCTTCTTCTTCTTCTTCTTCTTTAATAAACCTATTTCTGCAAGCTCTGATCGATTTCTTGAAGCTATTTCTTTGTTTCTCAAGAGGGAAGTGAGAACCAATGAGTTTTTGAGATGCAACAAAAAAAGAAGTGAAGTTATGCAATTAAGCAGTGTCCGGGGAGATTTGTGGGCATAATCAGTCGAGATCCTAGTATTTCCAAGTCCAACCAGTTTCATGTTGACATCTTTCAGTTTTTCTTTATCGATTTGAGGTATAAATGTTTCTGAAATGATCGGGAATTTTCCGAAAGTCCTGGAACTTGAACTGGTTATTTCTCAAACTCAACTGGTTCATCTGGAACTAGCAGCCGGGTTCTCCCCGTTCATCGCGATGAAGGTGTTCAAGAACCAACCTACAATGAAATGGGATATAAGAATGCAAAGCTCAAAGTTCAGAGCTTCGTACAAAGGAAGCTCCTTTGTAAAAAAAATGCAGAAAGTCAATTCAAGTGACGAGTTTCTTGAAGAACACGTCCTTGACTGGGAATGGGATTTGTTTCGTATATCTTCATGGACCCAATGATTATGGGCCCGAAAGTGTGGCCCAACAGAAATGGTTGCTCTCCCGTTGAGTAAAGAATGGGTCTACGTATGCTTAAACTTGGCACAGATTGCAGATATTTTATTGGCTAAAGAAGGGATGGTATATTGGACTCAGTCGTTGTATATCAGGCAGTTCAACAAAGAGTGCAAATACTATGGGAATGGTAGATGGCTAACCACTAGTGGAAAAGATGGACTACGGTTTCAAAAATCTTTGTGTAGAAACTACTTAGGGCCAGTTTAGACTACGATGAAGAAGTGGACTAGTCAAGAATTTTAGGGGGTTGGAGCAATATGATTGGCTATGAAATGGGTTCTTCGCTGGTCGGGGTTTACACTATGGTCAAGATTTCTCTGGTGGAGAACTTCAAGGATGGATTAAAAAAAATGACATGGTTACCAACCTGGCAACACCTTTTGCTAGGGAGTCCTCAAGAGGTCATGTTTCTTGGGCAACCTCAAACCCTTGGAAAAGAAACCTAGCCTATGGAGACCTTCAACTTGAGGCGTTTTTTATGATGTTTTTCCCATCTTGTCCGCCACATCAACCGTTGCCTCAAGTAACCTTGTCTTGGATTGAAATTCTTGACCAACCAGTGCACTTCTTCACCATAGTCTAAGAAAGCCCTTAGAATGTCTGGCCTATTGCATCCTCCTACACAATCCAAAAGGTCGTGCTAGAATATTCATTATCCATAAAACTGTAATTTGGCATCTCAAAACATGAATTTTTTTGAAAGCTAAACTCTAGCTAAGACCACACACACACACACACACACACACACACACACACAACGAATAAATAAACTAAAATAAAATAAAATCATTACTTGACCCTTGAGATTGTTAGATCTTTTCAAATTTTGTTTTGATGCAGATATTCTTCTTTCCATGGACTCTTCTAGTATGAAGTTGGCGTCCACATACAAGCAGTTGATTGAAAACAAGGTTGGTGATGGTGGACTCAAATACCCTTGACATCAAAGGTAGTATGAAAGTTCCAAGTTCATTGGATGGCACCCTAAGAAAATTACAAGATAACAAATCATAAAACACCTCATAATAATATTGGACTAGATAGTGGGTGTCTATGATGCATTGTGGATATCCAAAGGATTCCATTACAAGATCCACATTCATGAAATTATCATGTAAAACTACATCACATGCATCTTATGACAACACTATTGTGTGAAGACAAATTCAAAGGTTGAACCTCCTTATAATGAAGTTCTTATATTAATTTCTTGAAGTAACACCTCTATTTTCTTTCATGGTTCCCAAGTGTTTTTCAAAAGCTTTACATTGATTCTAGCATAATTAAATTTTAAAACATCATCTATAATTTCTATATAGTAACATCATGCTTGAAAGTTTATGTTTTATAGTATTCAATTTATGTTTTCCTTCCCATTTCATTGGAATAATACGATTTCACCTCGATACAACCAATTTTGTCAAGGAATTTCGAGGATAGCAAGAACACACCTATAGGATTCCAAGGACCAAGAGGCCATTGTGTAATGCTATTTAATTTTAAATTAACCTTATTATGTCCATCATGTCTATTAGGTCTCACCCTCCACGGAAAAACCAAACTGCTTAAAAATAGCATGCGTCCAAAAGGGCGTCAAGAATGTAGTAAAACAATAAAACTCAATTTCTAACAAAGGAAAAAGTAAACTGGCTAAACATAGCCACGCGTCCAACAGGGCGTCAAAAATGCAACAACCAATAAAACACGATTTTTAGCAAAGTCAACCCAGATTCTATTTTTAACCAGTTTGGTTTTTCAGTGGATGGTGAGAGGTATGTTATGAGATTCTTCATAATATATATATGATTTTATTCTCTAGCATGTTCATTGACATAATTTCATTTGTAGAAGGTATGATTTCTTTCAAGCTACATTAAATAGTCCTATTAGTGTGGGCCACAATAAATTTATGGAGCCAACGCTAATTTTCATAATGAGAATTAATGTGGGTCACATTAATTTTCAACCCATGCTATTTTCTAGTAGAAATTAGTGTGGACCATAATAAGTGTTCTCTTGGAAAAATTAATGTGCACGATTATTTGATTATGTGCTACTTTTGTCCAATAAGAAATATCCAATGTGTTTGTCATAAGTCTTCATAAAGACTTGGAGGAAGACCCAGGGTCTTGGACACACGTTAATTCCACCTTAACTATAAAATTAGTGTGGCCCGCTCTAATTATTTCCACACTAATTTTCTACCCATCCTAATAGGACTATTTGGCGTACCATTGAGAATTGTGTGAGTAATTGTCCATCCATGACAAGGGGTAGTAGCGTGTGGGTGAGGAGGCTCTTTATTCATACTTGCTCCACCATGAACTGGTTTTCATATGTGTCTATCTAGATGAGGGTTGTTTTACACACGTGACCAGGCGCACAAGAGAAAATAATTTTGGGATTTCATGTGATCATGGTTGGCGATCCGAAGCCATGACCATGATAGATCCCAAATCAAATCTTCAAGGCCTTTGTCACAAGACATAGTTATGGGGTCTGCACCTTTCATAACACATATGAGTATATGTGAGTGCACAAAAGGGGATTTTATTTGAACTTTGTCATATTGCATATACATATGCTACACAAATTGTAACTCGTAGTTATGTACATGTATGAAGGACCTTTAGAAAATATACAACATTTATACTTGTATGATAATGTCACTATACTTTATGGGACAAGTAATTAATATTAGATGAAACTAGGATGAATCATTTTATCATTTCCTTATCTCATTCATGCATGTATGGAAGAGGCAATATTTGGATTTTGGAAGGGGTCATTGAGCTTAGAACAAGGCCACATTTTACTTAGGGTTGCAAGAGGAACATGCCACGCTTCTTTGTGAAGGTTGATGCAAGTAGTGATTGCAGGCATTAGGTGACTTAGAAGTTTGTCGCATAAGCTAGTAGAAAAGTTCATTGAAATTGCAAAGGTGCTCAAAATTCCTCCTTTCCTCATTCTTTTTGTGTGTTTCACATTGCCCCTATTTCCTTTCAAGTGTTTCTTTTTAGTGGTTTTTTGTATTTAATTGTGGAAGCAACAATAGGTGTTAAGGTGATTTTTTCATCAATTGAATCCTTGGTTTTGAATAGAGAGCATAATGTTTGTCTTGCCTCTAAATTAAGTTGTGGCTATCATTAAAGCATCCATGGTAAACACCAATTAACAAGTGAAATAAAATGGGTCAAGCAGCTTTCTTTTGTTCAAGATACTACAAGTTTTATTTGTTGTCAAAACTATAGGATATAAGTAAGGAAAGTCAAGACAAGAACACACTTGAAGCTAGAATTGTCAAAAAATTGGTAGACCAAAAAATCAGCTCCAATAAAGGTGTAGTTTCTTGGGAGGGTTTATAAGATGAATACAAAATTTATGAATCATTGGGTGGAGTATAGGGATCCAATTGACTTGACAAATTGTCCATCAAACATGGATATTGGCTTATGTTGGTATAAAAAAAGGAACCAACAACAAGTGGACTTAAACAACATGTGGACTTATGATCATACTAATCATTTGATGAAAAACTGAGAAACTATAATTGCAATACCTTCTATGATAAATATTGTAGGTGTTGTAGACTTAGATGCTTATAAGTTACATCCGGGGGATGAGAAAGTCTTTGCAACTTTATTGATGAATGCTAGAGTTTTGCATTATACATATGATAGGGGTTGATCATTATTCAAAAGTATATTTTGTGTACTTATGTTAATGTCTATGCATGAATGTAATTTCTTTTATGTATACATATTGTCACTTGTATTTTTACCATTGAAATTGTATGTACATTGCTTGATTATATTAAAAAAACCTTATATGTAGGGGGGTTTTAGAATATGTTGCGAATGCACATGGTTCTTGGTTTTTAATGAAAGGTGCAACCCCCAAGGACATAGTGTAATGCGACTTAGATTGGAGTTGTTAAATGAAATGCAACATAACAATAACTATAAATACATAACCTCTTTTCATGTACTAAAATAATGTGTTAATGTAATGAAATTATTCAAATATATTTTTTAAAAGATGATCGCCTTCAGTTTTGTGGAGACAACCTATTTGGATTCTCTCGCCACAAAATCCAAGTGACCACCAAACATTATTCATTTATGATTATGTAAGATTGTGTGCCATACCACACCACTTTCTCATTCAAACTTTGAAATGATCATTTTTTTTTGGATGATCTTGTGTAAAACGAAGTAAGACCATCACTCATTTCTAAACCAATGAGGGAACTGAGAAACCAATGGTCATGGTTTGTGGTCACTACGGTAGTGTAAACAAGCCCAAAGTGACTTATTGTGAGTCGCAATTTGATACATTCACAAACACCCCACGCAAAGTGGTTTGCGTCTTGTACCATAAAAGGAGCTCCATTTTATCTTTACTAGTGCCATTATGTAGGTTCCATGTGGGATTCAAGAGCGTCTCAACCAATGCATGACTCGACAAATGTCAAAACTTGAGGGGGAAATAATTATTTGGTCGAATAAAGAGCCCTCTATGGTATTTATGCGGCATAAGCTTTTACCAGTGCCCTTCAATGCTTTGAAGGGGACCCCAAATTCCATTGATGACCTAAAGTTGGAGATGGCTTATGCCCTTTGTGGTGAACTCTAAAGTGCTCAACCATTAAAGTTTCAACATTTGTTTTTGGGCATGTTCCATACACGTACGTTTCAAGATTTTAGGATTTTTCAATGCTAGTGTTAAACCAGATATGCTCTTCATATTTGTAATAATTATGACAAAAGGTGGAGGTGTAGAGATAGAAAGAGGAGATATAAAGTGAAGAGGAGATAAATTGCTTGTCTGCACATGGGTAAGGTTTGTTATGTTTCACTTGAGGTCTCTCCCCACCCCAAACTACCTAATAGTGACAAAATTTGCAAAAAGCTTTGAACCACTTGTGAAGTATGCGTGCTCACATTGTAGTAGCTCATAACCAAATTCAATCATCTAATACATATTATTACCTACTGGCTACTCACACTTCATCACTATATTATCCATAAAGTCGCGAACTGGCAAAAAAAATACATGCATTGCTTTGCACACATTCACATTTCCTATTTCATAAGACCCAAGTTGTCGTTGGAAAGTGGGAATGATCATATATGAATGTACCTCCATAACAATGGTCCATGAGACTAACAATATTCCACATAATATTTCTGCAATGTATTTTCCACATTTAGTCTGAATGTGGGGAATATTCTGTTGAATATTATCAATCCCACATAACATTGTTATGGATATGAATAATGTTATGTCTAATTCATCTAACATAAAAGTCCCGGAATAATATGCAATCCGGAGGTTTTTTGTTGAAGTTGACTCCCGGGTACACAAGTTCCATATTGTACGCAAGAAGCATCGGCATTAAAATGGCTTAAAGGATAGCTTTTGTAAAAATTATATCAAATTATACAAAAATAAGAAGACCAAAAAGTTGGGTGAAGACCAAATTAAATAAAATGAGATGTAGAAAAAGTTAGGTTGCATATATATACATACATATATACATACATACATACATATATATATATATATATAAACACCTTTTTTAAAACCTTCTAGAGCATCTAATTTTAAGAGATTCACATGAGTAGTTGCCTCCAATTAAAATTAAAGTCATTTGCAATGTTTAATTTATAATTAAAAAATATTTATTTTTTAATTAAAAAGCCCAAAAAGTTGGGTAGTCTGGCCTATGGTACATGTATTTTTAAAAACTCGTATAATAAGTTCTTCAATGCAATCATTTCCTATATATAATTACATCTTTGGATTCCTTGTTACAAGGGCTACAAGAGTTTTCCTACATATAACAAATTTTATCACTAGATATGGGACTGAAATGCATTATAAGTGATTATAATCAGGGCCATATAATACGGGAGTTATGCACCCGTGAGTTGACTCAACACTAGAATTAGCTTCAAGACCCTGATTTAGTTTACACAAAAACATTCAAGATGAATACAAAACAAACTTTTTCCTAGGATGTGGAACACACAATCAGTACAAGATGGTTAGCAAACCCAAATTTAGGCCATAGCCAATTTTCCTTGTAATTTTTGAAGCTCATATGAATATCTTATTCACTATCAACGTAAATATTCTCGTGCTCATTATATGGTCATACATGTCCCCAATTATATTGATTATTGAGTCTAGAATGATTATCATATTTTCAACATGAATCCAACTTCTTTTGCAAACATGACCTTTTGGTATTTGTTCTTAAAGCCACACCAAACCACATACCACTCAAATATAGGTGTATAATTAAGATAAGTAACCAAATTAGGCACGTCGACCTTAGCTCAACCCAAACATGCTCCCTTGGGCAACTGCCACTAGGGTACGCAACTCCCGTATTATATGGCCCTAATTATAAACACTTATAATGCATTTTAGTCCAATCTTGAGTGATATAATTTTTTTTTGATGTAGGAAATTCTTGTAGCCCTTCTAACAAGGAATCCAAAAATGCAATTATATATAGGAAATGAATATTTCTTGAAGCATATAATTGCATTAAAAACCTAATTCTATGAGATTTTTTTAATACATGTACCATAGGTCAAACTACCCAAAATTTTGGGCTTTCTAATCATAAAAATAAAATTTTAATTATTATAAATAAAATATTGCCAATGACTTTTAATTTTAATTGGAGGCAACCACTCATGTGGGTATTTTTAAAAGATGCTCTACAAGGTTAAAAAATAGGTGTTTCAATTCTTTATATGTACGTTGTGAAGCTTTAAAAAAATATGCAACCCAAATTTTTCTACGTCTCATTATATTTTAATTTGGTCTTCACCCAATTTTTTGATCCTTTTATTTTGTATAATTTGATATAATTTTTACGAAAGCCATCCTCTAAGCCGTTTTAAAGCCAATGCCCCCTGCCTACAACATGGGAGTTGCGTACCCAGGAATTTGGGCAACCATCAACCAATCCATGTGTGCGATTCAGCTAGCTAGTAGCTATGTAAGAGTGGGAGACCACGTAAACAATACCAAGTGGTTCGAGGATGACGGGGTAATATCCTCAGTATTATATGAGGCCACGCCATAGTCAACCTAGGTTTGGGGCTAATACCATGCACATGTGTGAATTCTTTGTAGCTAAAAAGAGAATTAGCCATAGGAACCTTGTCTCTAATGTCGAGTGGAGAGAGACATTTGGACCACTGCAAATTGTTCTTATAGTTACAAGAAGATAAACTAAACATTGGGAGCTTTTTTGAGCATGGGTAATCATTGCCAAAGTGATAATCATTGGGTAATATTCGCTTGGACCAATATACAATTTTTTTTGAGCACGGATAAGAATCAAGGTGGAGCTTTTGAAGTATTTGAGAGGAATGACATAAATGACATGTGTAACATTACAATCATATAATTGGAAGTACCTGACTTGAGAATCAAAGCTTCTACATAATGTACAAACATGCATCTTTATCTTGGGCAATCATAGAGCATAATCCTCGATTTCCTAAAAGCATGCTTGTACTGTAATGGTTGCCAAGCTTTAAGTGCTTCTTTTGACTCGGTTAGATCCTAGCATGAAATTGATTTGAATTCACCAACTTCCACATTATTTCTCTTTGGTATCTCTTATCATCATCTACCAGACATTGTCCTCGTACCCATTTAAGCTTCCCCCCCCCGCGCATCCTAGTAACGTATTGTATACTCAATTGTAGTTATTTGGATAGTTGTGGAGGTCAAAGTTCAATATGTGGCAACTTCTTCTACCTTTGATTTTCATGTGCGTAGGGGTTTGAGAGAGAGTAAATCCAAGCAAGGACGACAAATACCAAGGATCTACAAGGTAACAATTATTACCCATCTTTGAATCCTACTTGAGGGACTAAATCAGTACTTAGTATATTTTTATTTGTAGTTAAATGTTTCTAAAAATATTTGATGAAAAAAAACAATGATGTTGCTAGTTCTAACTATATGGATATAGTTTTAAACTCACCTTTGTACAACCTTATTTTGTATGTTCAACTCCAAAGAAAGCATTTAACTTAGATTACACTATAAAACATCTTTGATTCGATTTGGAACCCCAATGCTTTCAAACGGTCGTTTACCCTTTCATTTGAGTTCATATAGGGTAATATCACAAAACATGAAATTCAAAGTGAACATGTAGGGAACAATTCTTATTGCACCCCCCCCCAAATGATACATGTCAATATTCATATAAACAACCCATGAACAATCTTAGTATTCAAATTTAAACTAATACTTATTTGACGATACAAATCATTAATTCTAAATAAATATACCAATATTATTTGGTTCTTTTTGTCCACTACTTAAATCATACATCATCGTCAATGGTTGGGTGGAGCTTCGCGGAGCCTTGAATACGTAATTGTACCATACCAGTAATTGTTTTCAGCCAATGGCTTGTCCTCTATGAAGTAACTTAGGCTAAGCGATATAAACCTAAAAGATAGCTTGGTTTCAAGTACCTCTGCAATAGAGTTATGCATAAAGTCTTGGGATCAAACCCCTTTGAGTTGGCTAAAATATGAGTTTATCCAAGAAGTCATTCAAGTTTTCTTAAGGCTTTAATTAACATGTTCAAAGATTGAGTGGTATTAAAAATGGGCTATTGAAAATGGGATTTCTAAGTTTGTCATACTAGAACAGGTTTGTCCCTCTTTGAGGGACTTTTACGCATAGCTCTAATTCCCAAAGGTCTAGATGTCTAGACTCTAGTTGCTAGTATTTTCATGGTCAATAAGTAGTGTGTCTCCCATGCATGGGCCAGGGGAGGGACACCATGGAATTCTATTAGGAGCATAAAATTGGGATTGGTTGTGAGGGTAGTGTACACCGTTTATGGTATCTAGTGTCACTTACATTTGGAATTACGCGATGCAATAACTTTTTACTCATGAGTTCAATTTTTACTAACAAATGTTGAATAAGTTGTTTATACACCATAGAACATAAATGACTTCACTTGGTAAAATATTACATTCTTAATAAATGATTATAGCATTGCATAACTCTGAATAGGAAGTGACACTAAATACCATGAACGGTACAAGCCAACACCATGGTGGTAGTCGGAGCCAGCTGGCCTACCCTCTATGTGGCCCGCAAACAAGGTGGCAACTATAGGGCGATGTTGGGAAACTATTGTAGTTGCAACATCATGCACGACAAGGGCACCGGGCTAGATCACATCTTCATTCAGCTGGGCCCCGCCCCTCCCACACCTCCTTCACTGCCCGGTCTTCTTGCCCGCACCTACATGGGAACTCTTTCATCCTAGCCGAATGAAGATGTGATCTAGCCTGGGACATGACAAGGAAGGTGCAGTATATAGTCAAACCTCTATAAGTGTTACCCCTATAAGCGGTATAATTTCGTATATGTTAAGAAAATTTTACTCCCCTACAAAAACACAATTGGTAAGTCTAGTGAGTGTTATGTGTTAAGTGTTACAACATGCTCTACTCCCTTCTTTGTTAATTGCACCTCTATAAGTGTTAATTTTGAGAAAATCGAGGTAATAATATATGAGAGCATACATTTTAAACATGTAATCACATTTATCACATTGTTGGAGGCACACGGGTGTTCTTTCGATCTCGATTGAGAGGGAGATAGTGGAAGCTAGGCGCTTGGTAGAGGTTGATGAAGTTGCTACTCTACTTCATCAACTAACGTTGTTGTCATCTGATAGTGAGGTGGGTGACGTGATGAATGTTCATGAATACCTCAATTATGAGATGGAGTTTGATTTAAACAACCCCTATGAACCTACCAATGAGGAGTTTTTGGATATGTATTCCTCAAAACATCAAGAAATTGATATTGATGAGGTTATGGTTGATGTGGTAGAAGAAGTTGTAGGATTGAGTGTTGCTAAGCGTTCTCTAGAGAATTTGAAGAAATACTTTGAACAAAGACCAAATGATGCCCTATCACACATCATGAGCATTCAAGGACTCCAACAGGAAGTTTCATCTCATCATTTGGAAGCTTCTCGTCAGACTACTATAGACTCTTTAGTTTAGTTGGAAGAATCTCGTCAAGTTACTACTATATAGATTATTTCTTTCAATGAGTTTAGTTAAATTATGTATTATCATTTGTATTTTTATTTTATTTTTATAAAATGTTATGTTCTTCATTTTCGGAAATTTTAAATGTTATTTCTATAAATATTATTAATCATTGGTATGAATTCTATAAGTGTTACTTGTTATAATTCTATATATGTTATTTTTTTGCTACTCCCGACCTGTAACATTTATAGAGTATTCTCTTCAACTAAGGTTTTTATTTTCATTGCCGGGATTGGGGCAGCGGTTGCCTCTAGCTCACAGGGTGTATCTGGGTAGGTTCTAGATTCTCTTTTCTTTTTTATCATTTTTGGAATAAATTTTATGTGTCCTTTGTAAAGCTGACGTGAATTTTTGTAATGCTTACTGTACTTTTCTGGGTTATAGTGCCAAGCACCCACGAAGCGGTTGTTAATTGAATACAACTCTGAATACAATATGATTTTATATGATGTAGTAGGATTCATAATCATCATAAGTGGCCGTACATAATATTGAAGTCCTCTTGTACATAGAGAACACTTATCCGTTCTTCGAAACAAGGAGCATACAAAATGGCAGACACTTACATTTCATCCCTTTAAGGTCCGACGAATTCTTTGAGAAATAAGATGGTCAAAGATGACAGGTTCAATGATCCATGAAGCCAAAAATGGGAATAAATATAGCATCCATACGGTTGTAGGTTGTATCACACGTATGATGTGATTTTGAGATCACATTTGTTAAAACAACTCACATAAACTTATAATATTTGATGACGTTGCATGTGATCTTGGACCTAAATTAGTGCAACATTCCCCACAAATATCGAGAAAATATAATAATGTGTGAGAATGATGACAAAATATATTCCATGTAGAAAGAAAACTAACACTAAAGTATTTATGTGCATTCAATTCTATGAATCCAACTCTTGTTGAAGACGTTCAAGACATCCAACATATTTGCAATGGCACGGACTTCCCACATCCTAAGGTAGATGGGTTTTAAGTGGCTTGTTTTTTAATCAGAGCCCTAGATTTGATTGGTATGTGGTTCGGTGAGGATCAAAGAGCAAACATCATAAAGACATGTGTTTAAAGGAGATCAGACTATGTCTTCAAATATTAATAACTATTCTACACTCAGTAGTGAACACAATGGGAGGACCTATGTATCCAGTTAAGAAACAACAGACATGCACTTCCAATAATCATAACTAAATCAAAAGAGGTTTGATTGTCAAGCCGAAATATGCTATTGTTTTATATGTAGATTTGCTAAAGCAACACGAGTTTTGTTGTATAAATCTAATCGGTAGAAGTTGGAGGACATGGAAAACGAACCAAACAACATCCATGTACAAGGACATCCCAATAGACTACTCACTTCTTGATGACTTGTAGAAGATATTGTGTAACTATATACAAATGAACTAAATATTTTGAAATTATGTGTAAAGTGTCGAACGTTCTTTTCAAAATAATAATAATAATAATAATAATAATAAACATTCTATCACAAATAGCCGAACATCGAAGCACCTCCTTACAATTGATTTCATGTATTAGGGCCACTTCACACACAAGATTGAAGGCCTGTGACCATTGCAATATAAGAGCTCTTATTGGTCAAAAAGCAGAGACCGTCCAAGTTCAATTCACACTAGAAGGTGAAAACCTAAAGGCCCAAAGAAAGTTTCATGGGATAAAAATATACATGGAGTCCTACATGACATACTATGGATAAGGTTTTCAGGTCTGCCAAAATTTGCATCAGTTCCACTTCAAAGAGGTAGGCCTAACGCAATTTTCAACATACCATGACACTCAAACAACTGTCATTGACTGCCATGGTTATTTTAGTATTTTTATCCAACAATTTTTTTGGGACATATAGTTAAAGACATGACAAAGGGTCGTATATCCCAACTGCCCACACCTCCAAGATTTTGGAGCTTGCTAGTATGTGTGTTTGTAGAAAATATTTTTTAGATTGAACCTTTTTTATGGTTTTTTCTTCTCAATAGAAAATGTTTTGCAAGATGACAATGGTTCCAAAACCTAACAATGTAGCCATAATTCTCTTTGGATGACATGAAATCAATTACAATTCAGATTGCATGGATCCTCATTGACAAGTAGGAATCTGAGCAATTTTCAATCTTTTATGAAGCAAAAATAGTAGTCTATTGGATCCCAATTGCCACCAAATGTCAAAGGTAGTGGAGATGCAACTATGAAAAGACTGGAGGAATAGATTGCCACAAGTAAAAGTAAAAAAAATAGGGTATCAATTTCAAAATAAAAATGAGCATCCAAGAAGCAGGCAAAGAATGATGAATTTGATAGGACAATTTGGAAGGTAAATATGAGGTCATTATTAAATGACAAGATTATGAGATTGAGATTCTCATTGCGATCCATAGTGAAATAGAAGAGGAATTTACAAAATCAACAAAAAAAAAACAAGGTATGCAATAATTTGTTTTAAGTCAGGATGTGAAAAATACAAAAGGTCATATTCAAATTGGACTAGTTGGGCCTTAAAAAATCCTTGGTCTTGGCCTCTTGCCCTAGGCCTTTTTTCTTTTCTTTTCTTAACAAATATAAAAATGACAAACATTCAAATGAAACTCTAGGTCAATACTATGAGCTGATGGACATGTGCAATGGACAACGTGTAACTGTGGTCAATCAAATGCCAACAAATGCTCAAGGGGATGATCAATACCAAGGCAATCAAAATACATGTGAAGTTAATTTTCTTTAATTTTTGCCTCAATTAAAAAAACAGTGTGAAAAGAGGCCAAACAAAACATGACATTCAATTAGCATGTGATAAACCATGCCATAAATTAGGAGATATAAAGAAAAAGAGATTGTAGAAGGCTCTAGTCTAATAGGAGCAGTCACAACCATGTAAAATCAACACATGCCTTGTTGTTATATATAAGCGGTGGATTTATGAAGAAAATGTCTTAGACCATATTTTTATCTACATCGAACCTCTGATGGAATGACAATTGACTTGTAAAAGTAAATTATTGTGATAATATTAGGATTAGAGACTGAACTTTTGTGCATAAAATGCACCCTAGTTTGTGAAAGCTACCAGTTTTGTTGGACGGAAAGTGATTCTCTAGTCTATGGTCTAATTGTTTTTGTGTACGATTTAGAACTTTACTTTGGAGTGAATCTTGTTGAAATTGTGTAACAATTTTTATGTGCAAGTCAATGGTCTTATTTATGTTGCGAGAGACTTACAGACAACGTTGCGTATTTTGGGAGAAGTACAAAGTCAATGGTTTGTGGCACAAAAGGATTTAATATAGAATTGGGTGACGTGAATTATTGATAGTTAGGACTCAATATGTTGGGAAAAAGGCCACAGAGAGTACATGGCGCATAAGTGGATTCATCGTCTACTAGAGGAAAATTTTGTCCAAGTTGATTGACCTTTGATGTCACCATAATCTCATATTTGAGAGGCAATCGTCTTAGTGTTTGATAGAGTGCAACTCATATGGAAGGATAGACGGAGAGGAAATTAAGATGGATTCCTTCTCATTATGAGAATCTATGATAATTACTAAGATCCAAGGAGAATTGATTGAGAAAAATTGTTTGATCTTATTATTAAGCAATACTAAAAGAAACAAGAAGGATCTAAACATCGAGTCATGAGTGCTAATTAGAGAAAGATCGGATGGAGAATATGAAGAAACTGACTTAGTAAAGACTATGGTCTTGTAGAATTCAAGTGATGTAGTTTGTGTGCGCAAGTGGGGATGAATGCCTTGGAAGTCAAGAGGTAATACTCTTGTGTTTGTTCGGTACTTTGGGTTTTTTTTAGTGATTGTTGGTAGGACATAGAACTTAAACGGATAACAATCCGAGACCATTGGCTGTGAAGAGGTCAAGACGGCGAGAGGATTTGATGGTTGGAATTCTATCAAGTATTGTGCTCTCACTGGATGTACTAAAGTGTTTTCACTCTAATATGCTAGAGTGGTAACCTTGAATAAATCAAGATATAATAAATAAACTCACTAGCCAATAGTTTTGGGACATAATAAATGGAATAAACATCCAAAAAGACTATGAAGCAAAAAGCGTAAATTGAATTTCAAATTAAAAGAGAATAAATTAATAAATCATCCCATGATTTATATGGTTTGGCCCATTATTGCAATTCATAGACATTGTGGTTACTTTGGCAAAGACAATGTAAAAGATCATTGTCAGGCAATTAAATTAAAACAACAATTAATAAAGGAAAACTAGAAAACCTTGAAGGATGATTGCATTACCTTTTCAAGTTACATTAGAAGACCTTCATCAACACAAGATCATTGACTATACCAAAGTACCCTTGGCTTTGGCAAAAAAACTAAAATGAGATACTTTATGCAATGTTATTGATGATGGTTGTGCCTATGCTTGTGCACCGCACTTGGTCCAATTAAAATGAATTCACTACCAGCCTATTGCCTAGGTAAATAGTGTAAGTTGAGAGACAACCACAATTGCACCTGGGGAGGTCACTCCATTGTCAAGTTGAACACCACGTGCATTAAAAGATTGTTGCCCCTATATTACAAGCCATAAATAATTTTAAAACTTATGATTTTTTTTTCTACATATACATAACCATTGATAATATCTTTTGTATAATTTTTGAAGTTTTTAGTCACCTTTATTTTTGTAGTAATTGTTTTAGTTCAATTCTGCGTCATTCTAGCTAGAAACGGTATGTTTAAAAAAATATCATCAAATTTGGTTACCATTTTTTACCGTATGATAGATACCGTGTATATCTACTCATGGAAAATTTGATAAAATTTTGACCCATTTTGGTGATGCCCTTTAGAAAAAGTAGATTTTGTCTTAACGCACGTGGTGTTCAACTTGACAATGGAGTGACCTCCCCGGGCAATTGCATGTAATGTTGTGAGAGTTTGTAAGATTGTACCCTATAAATCATCATCTAATTGCTAGTTTAGAACTGAAATAACTTGAAATAATCATGTGATTGTCTTAATAAAATTAATTTGTGACACTTAGATGATATAAGAATCATTTTTAAAGTCTTCCTTGAGTGTTTCCTTGGTTTTTTTTGTTTTATCCAAAATCATGACTATAACACACAACATAATTTACATGAAGGAAGTCCGCCTCCAAGTATAACAAGATATAAAAAGAAAAAAATTCAAGACAAGATAGAAAGATTTATGGAACAAATAGGTAACAAATCTTCTAATTGATATTATTTTTTCAAGTTATAATAAATTTATTAAAGAATATGGATGCTCATATGACAATATCAATACAAAATTATAGTCAATCATTCATTTGTGATAGGTTCAGTGTTCATATATTAAAATGCTACGTTTGATTGATTCTGAAGTCTTATTTGCCATAATAATTCTATTATTTCTTTATGTATTTTTATAGCTTTTACCAATAACTCTTTACTTTTCTATTTCACTTTATTCAAAAATCTCAATCTCTTATCAACCTCCTTACATCCCACTAGATTATTTTCTGTATTAATGATACCTCTTACTTCACCTATAACTGCCATTTCAACCCACAATTCTTGTCTTTCTTCACATGACCTATTCTATATTTTTTTCCAATTATTATTATTTTTTCTTCTATCAATTTTCTATCAAACTTATCATTCCTAATTGTACACATATTATGTAGCATAATACATGTAGTAACTATATCAACCATATATTGCAAAGGTACATCAGTTCTTGTCATAATAAGTTTCTATTTTCCTTTTGGAATCCCAATAGCTCGTTCTAATGCACATACAAGTAGAATTTTGAATAAGAATTCTAATTAGCTTTATGACCTTTTAAACCCTCTGGACAACCTTTGAATGGACCGTCAATCCATGGTTGCACTAGATATGCACAATCTCCAATCAACTAATAAGGTAAGAATTTACCCTTTATACAATCTCTTCCAACTTTTGTTGATTGAAATAATGTCCAATCGTTCATGTTTCTAGTCCATCTAAATTTTTAATCCCAAAATATAGATTTCGTGTCAATAATACCTTATAGTAAAGCTGAGTAAAAATAAATTTCTTCCCCAATTACAAATGCAAAAATTGGAACGTGAGATCCATCAATTACTCCGATAATATGAGGAATCTCACGAAATGCCTCGAATTCAAATGCAAATGTTAAAAACTAGGGCATCTCCCATTCTCCATTGAGTGCCCATGCTTGCATATCAAGCACATTGTTGCGCAATCATGTGCAAAACACCAACATAAAGCCAATGCATCAAGAATCCTCCCTCTTCTCTCAAGATGATCCATCATGCCCTTCTTTCCTTCCTCACCACTGTAAAACTCAAAAAAAAAAATGAAGAAATGAAGAAATGTAACGAGTGAAGTAGGGATGTCCTTATTTTTTCACCGATAAAATATGCAATGATTCTTGAACATGGTCCATTCTCACTTCACCCTATGCTTGAGGGCATGTGACTACACAAAATGGCTATCCAAACACCCATGGTATGGCCTTTGGATGAGAGTCAAGGGCCCTCACCATTACATGGTCACGGCCCTCGGCTCATATGTGAAGTGGCTCTTTTTTACTTTCAAATTCATTAGCATGTTCTTAGATCATCATATTTTCTTATAGAATTTCACATAACATTATTCAGATCCATAACAATGTTCTGTGGGACTGACAATATTTTACATGATATTCCTCATAGTCAGCCTGGATGATGGAATATTCCACAAAATATTGTCAGTCCCACATGACACTATTATGGATCTGAATAACGTTATGCATGATTTTGAAGTTGAATGACTAAAGATCGAACCTTGAAGCATCTTACAATACACAAGACTTTTAGTCCTCCTCATGCAAAACACTACATTTGGATTCCACCCATGATTTATGAGATGCAAATATTAGATTACAAGTTGACACAGATGTGATAAAATGTGATTATTGTGGGGCTTACTTCCAACTCCACAGATCAATTTACACTGAATGTGATATTTAGTGTCACCAGTTCCAAATGTCTTGCTCAATACTAAGTGTAAACCACAGTACAGTGTCACCAACACTAAATGTTAACCCAACATTATTTGTCATTCCCTGTAATTTTTTGGGGGGATTATAGATTTACAGTGTTGCAATTACTGTCACTTACCAAGTGAGTTTTCATCCAAATTTCAATCATCCATGACAATATTCATCACAAGTTGTTGATAAGAGAAGGGAGGGTTTTGGCCAATGGATGAATTCATCCATCCATCATCCAAAACAATATCTGTTCACTTACTCATAAGAATGGTCATCTGAAAAGGTTACCATAGTGACATACAATACCATATGACACCTAAATATCATATTTAGTGCAGTTTTTGGATCATTGAGTTTGAGAACTCGTCATGCTAGGTTTCATGAACAAGGAAGAATGTTGGTGAAGAAAATATAATTGGACTTCATTCTCTTGGGATCTCTAGTGAAAGTGCACATTCTACAAGCCATAGAATGCTGTAGGAGAATGGGGGGAATTTAAAGGTTCCCATGCGCTCAGAATGATGTTTCCATGTCTATCATGGGGTGTCATACAATGTATAGAGAATGGTCTACCACATTCAAATTACCATGTCTTGTGTTTGAAACTTTGCCTATGAGACATGTGTGTGTAGGTTGTATGGAAGTGGTCCCGACGTGGTGACAACTAAGGCACTGCTCCATCTTAGAAATTGAAGTGATCCCAAAGTGGTTATGCTCCTTCTTCAATTGCCAACATCAAGTGCTATGAATGAATTGGATGTATCCTCCAAGATTGTGCAACTATCTTTAGAATGCCATGAATGCTTATGATATACACATGATCACACTTATAGTGAATTTGAACCTTGAACTAGCTAGCCACAAAAGACAAGTGACCAGATAAGGCACCCATACCTTATGAGTTATCCATAACTTATCATTACTCATGCCTTGAATCATACACTTCTCTTTCTACCAATCATCAATTGTCCCCCATAATTAACATTTTATGACATGTGCCAATCAACAACTTATGGTGGGTAAGCAAGGGAATTCATCAATGTACATAAGTTGAAAGGAAACATCTAGAGAGAGAGAATTATATATATATATATATATATATAGAGAGAGAGATCCACAACATTGCTAATGTCAAATAGTAAGTCATTATGTTGTTGTCTATTGTGATGATACAAACCCACTACATTGTAGCCCTTCTCATCAAGGGGTTGTCAAGGGTATTAAAGACAACCTCATATGGTTTCACAATTCAAAAGATTATCAAGGTAAGAAAAACTACATTGTACTTAATAGAGTAATCTCAAAGTCTCTTAAAAAGATCATGTTGTGGTAGGACATAATCCCACCTTTTAAGATTCATTATAATGTTTAGAAATGTTCAAGCGGTGTTGGAACCTCCAATGTTGATGAATTGAAGTGGAGGTATTTGACTTTGGCCAAAAAATGGCTTGAATAAACATGAATTTTTTGTCAAACATTTGAGAGCATTCATTTTAGGTGTCCTCGTAACATTATCAAGACGAGTGGAGAGGTTGGGGGGGAGGGCCAGGAATATGACTAGATAGACCCAATAACTATACCTTTGAGATTTGTTTGTCAGTAGGTTCAACCTGAAGAACTCATAAATTGCTTGGTGAAATACATCGGTAAATGCTCACCAAGTAGTAGCGGACCCTACATTTCATTGAAACGAGCTTGTAATACCAAACAACTAGCGACCCTCCTCTTGCGCCTGCTTGGTTACTTGCTAACGTTGTTTTTTTCGACCAAGTTGAAGGAGCCTTGGTTTAGGCTTGCGGAAATGCCAGTTGCCGCCTGTTGAACTAAACTAATACTAATTACCCACATTTAAGGTGTACCATGTATCTATTTATTAGTTACTTGACTGTCTCTAACTCCAACTAAACTATATTATTTGTAAGACTAGAGGACTCCACCATAGGAGATCTAATAATTTTAAAAGGTAAAGGGGAGTTGCCCACTAGTTGTGACTATGGTGTTACACGATGTTCTCACCTCATAAATAATGACCATTAGTCAAAAGCACTTAACTCACCCCAAAGGCATGGAAAGAAAGCCGGTTAATTATATGCTTTAGGACCAATTGAGGGGATCTTCAAAACTTAGTTCCTACAAGTATATAAGGCTCTAGATTGGATGAATCATGCCTCTTATTTCCTCTCTATTTTGAGAGATATTACATTGATAACAAAGCTCCAAGCTCTTGTACCTTGGTGTTTTGGATGTTGTTACTTTTTTGTTGTGAAACATTTTTGTTTAAAGTTGGGGAGACAATTAAAGTTAATTTACAAAATAAGAGAATGAATTTGTGGTATTTTGAAGCATAAGGAGTAGAGTTTAGATTTATTTTGTCATAAGGGAGGAGAGAGGAGTGCTTAAGGCAAACTCCCTAAATTATCGCAACATGTGGTGTAATTGAAAAGTCTAACATATTTGGGACTTCTTCATTTATTATTCCCTCATGAGAGGATTTGCAAAGTTTATTAAGGCTCTATATTTGTGGTAAAAAGGAGGTACCCTAGGATAGCAATGCATGTTTTGTTGTTGAAAAACATAAGGCAAAGTACCTTAAGAAATTTTTGACAAGGTTTGAATTGTGGCATTAATTTGAATCTAATTCAAAACTATGGCAAGTATATGTGGATACATTTTGAATAAGCTCACTTGTCATCTCAACTGATGATGAACTTCGTAGGGTAAGTAATGGATCAAGATGCATTTGTTTGAATGGATAGTGTTGCATCATATTGCTTTTTGAGTTATGATCTTGCTAATACCTTCAAGTTGAAAGTAAAGAAAGACAATAACACTTTTGTATTAGGCAATGGTGATCAAGTTCCTACGGACAAGCATTTTAAAATCCATGTTAAAATACAACAATTACATAGTCAAATTAATGCCATGTTTCTAAGTTCAGCAATGATATTGACCTGATATTGGGCAATGATTGGCTAGCACAATACAAGGCTTGCTTGGATTTTCAATATGAATGTTGCGAGTTTTATAAGGGCCGTTGTAAAATGATTGTGTAAAATGCAAAGTCTAAGTCCAAATTCCCATAGACTCACTACCATGCAATTCAAACAATCAATTCGGAAAGGAGAACCTCGTTCCTAGTTCAATGGAAAGTTTATGTTGGTGTATCTTGATGATATCCTAATTTTCTCAAAGAGTGAGGAGGAACATGTACAACATTTAAAGCATGTACTCTAAGTTCTATGGGAGAAATAATTTTATGCCAAGATGGGTAAGTGTCAGTTTGAGAAGATGAATTGCACTACTTAGGCCATGTTGTTGGCAAAGAGGGCATCAAGTGGGTTCTAGAAAATTTGAAATTGTTGCAAAGTGGCGTAGACCTCTTGAAATTGAACAATTACGGTCTTTCTTGGGGCTTTGCAATTATTTTTGTGGATTCATCCATGGATGTTATAATTTAGTGGCACTTTTGACATCTTTGACACGAAGCAAGACTATGTTCATTTGGATAGAGGATTGTGAATGTGCCTTTGAAACTATTAAATTTGCTTTAACACATGCGTCAATTTTGACCTTACCCAAGTTAGGGGAGCCATTTGAGGTCAACAATGATGCTTCTCTAATAGGGACATTGGCAATCATGTTTCAAGAAGGAAGATCTATTGCCTTTGAAAGTAGAAAATTCTTCCATGTTGAGAGGAACTATACCACTAGCATACAAGAGCTAGTAATAATTGTGCATGCCATGCAAACCTGGTGTTGTTACTTAGAGGGGATTGATTGCATTGTGACGATAGATCACAACCCTTTCATATATTTAAAAACACAACAAATTTTATCGAGGCATCTAGCTTGATGGTTGGAATTCTTGGAGCCGAATTTTGTTTATAATTGGGTATACCGCCTAGGACGAATCAATATGGTTGATCCCTATGTAGGAATCTAATAGACACATGTGTTCAAAATGCCTTGATGACACCCAATTTAGCTTCAAGTGGCTTGGTCCTTCAATTAATGGCGGTTGACGCTATGCGAGGAGATCCCAGAGAGCCAGACAATCAACCTAAAAGGTATCATGGGTTTGTCAGTGTTTCTAAGTTATATCATACAAGCATTGTAGGCTATGTTTGTGATCCTTGGTTCTCAAACCCACACAATCCAAACCATTTTGGTTTTTAAAATCACAAATGGTGGCATGATAAGGTGATAGTGGTTCCAGAAGTTTCTTTCCAAGGATCAAATATGAGGTTTTTTCTACTCCAATAACATCAAAATGCAATATACAGTGGTCATGTTGGGGTAACTAAGCCTCGAAAGAGGGTGCTAGTTAACTTTTGGTGACCTAAAATGCAAGGGTCCATCAGGAAATACATAAAATCTCGTGAGGTTTTCCACGAAGTTAAGCTTCTACTCTGAAGCCATTAGACTTGTTACAACCATTAGAGATTCCCGGCATGAATTGGGAGGTGGTCAACATGGATTTTCTTTCTAGCTTGACACCTTCTACTCATAGTTATGATGCCATCGTTTTGTGTGTCGATAAGTTGTCCAAAATGAGTCAGTTTATGCCAACCACACCACACATATATTGGAGGAACAACAAGGTTATTTCGCGATCATGTGTATAAACTTCATGGTCTACCCAAAGTAATCATAAAGGACAAGGACATTAGATTCACAACTAGGTTTTGTATGCATTGCATGGTCTTTTGGAGTCAATATTGGCTATGTCCACTAAATTTCATCCTCAAAACCAATGAACATGCAGAATGGGTAAACATTGTCATTGAGGACATGTTGTGACATTATGTAAATGCAATGCAAAATGATTGGGATGAGCTGAGTGTTTATCATGTGTATTTTGTAGTTTTATTAAAGTTTTGCAAAGTTTGCAAAAGTTTTTTTAAAGCTTTTGCATGATAGAGGGCTTTTGTATTACATGTCATTGGCAAAATTCAGAGGGAAAGATTCAAAAATAGAAGTCCTCGCGCACATAGCTAATCGGGAGGCCTTCCTAGAGGGTGGAGACATTTTTTTTATTAGTTGTGCAGCTTGATGGACAATGGACTCCTTGTCGGAGATCGTTTGTTGAGGTTCAAAATCTTTGCATGCCACGATCTAGCTGCCACCTACGTTTTGGTTACACGGGGTCAAATTGAGGCTTTTGGTCAACAATTTTGCCCTTGGTGTTCCGCCACAAAGGGCATGTCTTGCGATATTACCATCTCGACCCTTGTGTCATATGGGAACACCATAGAAAGTGTTGCAAAAAACTCGGGGATGTCTGAGATCTTGTTCAAAGCACGAATTATACCTTCCATCTTTTGAGATGTATTTGTTGTTTTCATTCAATAGCACGTTTGGCCTTGCATTCACAATATCAAATCGTTTTTGTGCAGGAATGTGTAGCAATCCTTACAACGATCTTGGTAGCATTGTGTTCGGAACACAATTTCACCTACAATGTGAATATTTAAGTAAGGTGAATAGAGAGGTTTTATTTTTGACAAAGCTAAACTACCGAGCCTCTAGATGGTTGCGGTGCATCAAAGCGATGTGTTCATAATAGGGCCTCACCACAGTCACATCAACGAATTTGGAGCTATTCGCTACATAGTCATTTTGTGTGCGTTGGCTCATTAAAGAGAAGTGGATAATACATTGGTGCCCCCATGAAGAAAGGATGACACCAAGTTTGTAGCAGATTACGGGCCATTGTCTTAGCACTGTCCAAGCTATACAAACCAGGAGGACATAAGAGAAGACGATAAACTTTTTTGTGAGGTTGCAAAAAGATTAAGTAGGGGGCTATGTAATACATAAAATTTGCCATAATTTTTTTCATTTCAACCTTAAGCCCTAGAGGTTAGCATAATGACATTGGTAGAGTGTGAAAAGGGCTATAGGATGAGAATAGGAGGCAATAGGCAAGTGAAGGGTTATAACCACTCCAAACGCTAACCACCAAGTGTGGCTGTTGAAAGATGTATAGGTAGAAAGAGATAAGAGAAGAGCACCAGAGTGCTAGATAGTCGTGAGAGCGTGGGGAGAGAGCTCGGAGAGATAGGCGCGAGAGGTGTTGTAGTTTAAGTAGAGTAGGATAGAGTCGTGAGGTAGTGTGAAGGCTAAGATAGAAAGTTAGCCATTCCATCCCCTACAATTGGGTGATTGGATGAGTGAGTGTATATGACATAGATGGTCAAACAATTTCTGCGAAATGACTGTCAATTATAATATTGCCATAACAATTTTTATCTCATGTGATAGGAGAAAACACTGATTGTTTTTTATATAGTCCACCTGAATTATGGAAGTTTTCTTTGAAGTTTGTGTAAGTGTATTGCAGAAGATATGAGATTAGAGAGAGGAAGGAATTGTTATGCATGCAATGAAGTGTGTCAAAGTGGACAACGAACACGAAATGATATTTTGAGGCTTAAGAGCCTTAAAATTGAGAGGAATAGAGCATATGAATTGTGAGATTGATGAGGAAATTGCAAGAAATACCAAAGCGTACTACAAACACATATAGCCATAATTGAGGAAGAGAAAAAGAAAGTTGAGAAAAATAAGTCTAATTCTTTGTAGAAGAGGGAAACAATCTCATGCCGAGATTTCAAAAAGTGAATATATGAGAGAATGAGAGAGAGAGAGAGAGATGATCAATCTTTACAAGGTTAGTAATGAAGAAGAAATAAGAATGGAATAGGTGCATGAGAGCGCAACTAAGAGAGTTGGCTTCATGGTTAAGAAGGCTACCATGCCACTAGTTTGTTGGAGTCATGATTGCTTGTTGTCACGTGAGGTGAATGAAATACTTATTTTGACAACCAACTGGACAGTTTGGGCCATAGCCTATACATCTTGTTCTAAATGATTATTACTTGTTGATGTACTTGTGTGGATTCAATATTGTGGCAGTTTTTTTATCATGCAGGTGTTGGTCTCGGTCTTTTCAAGGGAAGTAACTTGTAAATGTATGTTGAATGTTGGATCAATGCAACGCTATGTTGAAATTGCAATTAAAAACGGAGTACTCAAGGAATGGACTAATGCAAAAAATCATGACGGAAGTCTTGAGTAGATTATCACCTCCTGAAAAAGAAAATACTATTGCCAAGTTACATAACCATTGCCAAAAGCTATTGAGCTTCATGACTGACATAGAAGATGGAAATAGAACACATAGGAGTCCACACATAGAACTGAAACACCCAAGATAGTAAGAAACACAAACAAATGTCCTAGAGGGAGAAAAATGCATAAATAACCTTGTTGGGAGGAAATTGGGAGTGAAGAACCATAGATTGTTATCGTTTTCCTAATTCAATGTGATAATTAATCCTTATACACATTATCTCAGTCTTTCTTGAGACTTAGTTCCTTGGGGTTTTTTTTCTTTCTTTCTTTCGATTGTTCAAGTGATAGCAAAATACCTACATGCATAAGGACTAAAGTATACCTCTATTATATGCATCCCCCCACACCCACGCAACAAACTTTAAACACGCTTTCATCAGACATAATCAAACTCTATTATATACACACCACATCAACCACATACACAACATGCCCCGTGAATATAAGGTTAACTTCTCTAAGGCATGGCACACAACTCCTAACCCCACCGCCCACACCACCACCAACCCTATACCTCCCATCCTTGACACACTACAGACATGCTCCCACTCAAGTATAACCTCCAACAATGTGTATACATGGATGGATCATTCATACCACCAAAAGGAAATGGCACCTGCAATACGTTGGGCTCCAGAGTCTATAGCCCATCCCACAATCTCCACATAGCCGAAAGACCCCCTTGCCTCCAAAACGTCTTACGAGTTGAACTATACGCTATATGCCTTAACCGCCACAAGACCACAACCCCATGACACATACATACTAATTGACAGCCCCGATGATATATTCCAAATTAACAACCACATAAGGCACCCCTCATCACAACACCACCGCCTAGACAAACTCCTCATCACAACCATTGTCAACCAAATACAATGGACTACTCATAGAATAACTATCCAAAAAATGAGGGCACACTCATGAATAACATGTACTGAAGCATCAAACCAACTAGCTAATGAAGGCTCCAGCAAAACCAAACCCACTGAAACACCACGTATACACATTTCCCACACCATGCCGTTCTAGCTAAATAGAGTCCCAACCGGTGCCCATGAAGGAGCCATTCGTCACCTCCACCCATTCATAAACAAAGCACACCACACAAAACAAATTAATACTAGGCAATTCCAAATCCGCCTACATAGACAAATGGATATCTAATGAAGAAATCAATCACAAACTCTCTAACCATTTCTAGACAACCCTTGGGCATCTTGGATGCACAAATAACACAAACACTAAAATTTTGTTATGCCCAATACATGGGCAATCAACGTAAACATATTTTTCGGCCAAAAACACACCCAAACCCAAACTACACACTCTACTAGAATAACGTAGTAAACACTTGGCTGCACATATTATCCACATGCACAAACCAATACATTAAAGGTCTATGAATAGCCAACCATAATAAAGCAATACGCCAAATTACCCACACACTACAATCCAACAAACACACCTGCTACTACACCTTGGTTAATGCAGGAATCCATCAAGATAGACCACATGAAATAATAGTCCCGGAATGGCTACTCGAATGCACATGCATGGCATGACTATGACCAAGTATCTTATGCATCATAGGTGCCCCTAATAACAACCCACCGCCCACAACCCCACTCCCCTCCCTCACTATCCAACTCATAGAAATCACCTATTGCCACGACAAATTCCACATGGAAGCAACCATGGAAAACACAATAAATATACCCCCCCTCAAACAAAAGCTTAAATAAAATGGTTGGCAAGTAAACCCACTAATCATTGTCACTACAAGCGTGAGAGGAGCCACCAATGAAAGCTCAATCCAAGCTTTAAAAAACCTCAAGATAATCCCCTATAACATAAAGAAACTTATGAAGCAAATACACCAAAATGCCATCAAATACCTAACATACCTAATACTAAACAAAAGAAAGCTTGAAAATAAGCAACCCACGGTCGACCCACCCTTAAATAAACAAACAAAACAAACACACCACCAATTTGAAACATGACCAAAATAATGAAGGAGCCCACCTTTTGGAAGGAAGGAAGTAGCCATGCATAGTTGCTTGGTAAAAGATGACAAATGTTTGGATGGACTTTTTGTTGTTGTTGTTGTTGTTGTTGTTGTTGGTTTGTTTGTTTGTTTTGTTTTTGTTTTTTTTGTTTTAATTTTTTTGGGGGGGGGGGCACAAATTGAAAATTTAATTGCAAGAAAGGACCCAAAGTACAACCAACCCGGGCAAATCAACACAACTCGAATGGAAATCAAGAAATAATACCCATATGCGGTCTAACTTTCCAAGTGACAACTAAGTTGTTACGGGTCACAATAAGGCCTTTGACCCCCCAAATTGAATCAAATTTGTTCAAAATGTCCTGGTAAGCGGATGGACGGTCTCTCATTCACGTCGATCTCATGTAAACATGAACTTTTTAATTTTTATCTTTTTAATAAATAAAATTTTAATTTTAATTTTTGGAACACATGAGGTGCATGACCACTTGAGTAATATAAATTTTCCGTCAAGTAAAGAGAAGATTTCACGACCACGAATCGAATCACCAAACCACTTAGTCGGTTTTGGGTACCTCTCCAGTATCATCCGGTAGTTTAGGGTCATCTTGGACCAACCTTAGGCTTAATTTGATGGTTACCACCTCCATGTGGGAACCCTGCCTAAAAGGAAGGCTAGACTGAAGCAAGAAGTTAGTACGTAGAGTACAAAAGAAAGCAGAGGATCGGAAGGGCCAGGTTACCGTCTCAAAAAAAAAGAAAAAGAAGAAGAAGAAGGGCCAGGTAAGAACCGAAGCACTGTGTCGGAGTAAAAACAATTCACCGATCGACGAAGAAGTTCGCATCCGGACAGACGAGCCCGATGGACGAAGCTTGAGAGAGAGAGAGAGAGAGAGAGAGAGACTAAGGTTAAGGCAATTTGGGCAAGACATGGTGTGTTGGCAGGTGAGGTGAGGTGATGAGGGAGGTGGAGGTGGGGGTGGGGGTGGGGGGGGGGGAAAGGGGAGGGGCAGGTGGTGGAACGCAACATAGAAAGATGGCAAAAGCAAGGGCAAAGCTCCTCTAGACCTAACTTAAGTTTAAAGCCCTTGGTGTTTCAGTTCAGTTCTAGTTCTGTTTCTGTTTCAGTTTGTTGTTTCTTTTTCTTTTGCTTCTCCTTGCGGGGGCGGGCTTGGTAGCGATGAGGGCTCGCAATTGGGAGTGGGAGGGAGGAGGAGGCCAATTGGAGGCGATGATATTGGAGGTGATGATGAGGAATTGCGTGTGAGGCTGCGGGAGGGAGGCGGGGGGCGACGACGGGGGGTTGAGTTTTTTATGGAAACGCGCAGCCGCAAGCGGGTGGAGGCCACGACACATCGGCCATCCCCTGCTACTACTACTGCTGGTGCCACACCGTTGCGGGCAAAGCGAGCACGACATTCGGCTGCGGCATCTCCTGCTGCTGCTGCTGCAACAACTACCGGTGGTGCATCTGCGTCTGCCTCTGTGTCTGCATCTGCATCTGCTGTTGCTGTTCCTGCTGCTTCGACGCTCAATCCTCCTCCCCCGCGCACCCGTCCGTCCACACGCACATCTATTGCTGCCGCTGCCACGTCGACAAGACAATCGATCGAGATTGGGATGGATTCCGGAGCAGAAGCGGTGCCTTCGGGCTCCAGGAGGGATCGTGAGAAGGGAGCAGCGAGGAGAGAGAGTAGTGATAGGGCTTTTGTTCATCCGGCGCATAATAAAGAGGAGGAACGGGCAATTGAGGAGAAAGAAAGGGAAATCATCGAGAAGGGGAAGGAGAAGGAGCCTGAGAAAGAGAACAACGATAGGGTTAGAGATAGGGCAGATAGGGCAGAGAGAGCAGAGAGAGCAGAGAGAGCAGAGAGAGTGGAGAGAGCCGATAGAGATAGGGCAGCAGCAGCCACAGCTGCGAGTAGTGCAGATGATGATAACGATGGAGGAGAAGGAGGCAGCACTTTGCACCAGAATCTTGCATCGGCCAGTAGTGCGTTGCACGGGCTGCTGAGAAAGCTTGGAGCGGGGTTAGATGATCTTTTACCGTCGTCGGTGCCATCTTCACATCAAAGCAGTCGGTTGAAGCGAATCCTGTCCGGGCTGAGAGCAGAGCGAGAGGAGGGGCGGCAATTGGAAGCGCTTTCTCAATTGTGCGAACTCCTGTCAATTGGTACCGAAGAGTCTTTAAGCAGCTTTTCGGTGGATTCGTTCGTGCCCGTTCTGGTAGGGCTACTCAATAATGAGTACAGTCCAGATATGATGCTACTGGCGGCCAGGGCATTAACGCATTTGTGTGATGTCCTACCATCTTCGTGTGCGGCTGTGGTACACTATGGTGCTGTCCCATGCTTTTGTGCCCGTTTGCTCACAATTGAGTACATCGACCTTGCAGAGCAGGTATTATAGCTGTAAGGGTTTGTATGTTTGGAAAGAAAAATGTTTTTATCTCGGCAAGCACCCTGAGGGATTGTGATTTATGACATGTAATGTCTATCTAAGACATTCCCTTCTTGGAGTCTTATGCTTTTGGAGCTGCAAATTCTCAGAGTTGGGGGAAAACTGGATTCTTTTTAGGGAAACTACCGGGGCGGGAGCTTTGTAGAGTCCACAGTTGTCACTTGATGCAGTAATTCTTACAATTGGATATGCATAATGCATAATTATACTTTGATCAAGACCTCGTGGCTGTTTGTTACACCGATTCTTGATAAGTCATTTTGCCCATACGTCTGGTTGACAATAGTTCACTTTGGATTTTCTGCAGTCTTTGCAAGCATTGGAGAAAATATCACACGAGCACCCAACTGCTTGTCTCCGTGCAGGTGCCTTAATGGCAGTGCTATCATATTTGGACTTCTTTTCTACTGGTGTACAGGTTAGCACATGAAAACTTAGTCTGAAAATCTGCTCTCGAGTAGTGATGCAAATTCTTCATGTTCTGAAGCGTTGAGCCAGTCTGTTCTGGCAAAAACTTGAAGTTGCATGCTTGGAATGTCTGGTGCTAACACGATGGTGCATATTCTGTACAATGTGTTAGTTTAGGGTTCAACAGATTAAAGATGAATTTTGTGGTTCTGTTTTTGTAGTTCTCATTTTTATTGTGTGTTTGTTCTTGTTATGTTTCATCCAGAGAGTAGCTGTTTCTACTGCTGCAAATATTTGTAGGCAGCTTCCATCAGATGCAGCAGACTTCGTTACCGAAGCTGTTCCCTTGCTGACCAACCTATTACAGTACCAAGACTCCAAGGTAATTCTTCATCTAGAGAAACATGGCTTCCACATTAACAGCATGCACTATTTCATTCCTGTTTAATCAGACTTGTTACTTTTTCATGTCTGAATTTTTGTCATCTGAGCATTTTGCAGGTGGTGGAGCATGCATCTGTCTCTCTCACACGCATTGCGGAGGCATTTGCATCCTCACCTGAAAAACTAGACATGCTGTGTTCACATGGCTTGATTCCACAAGCAGCACGCCTAATTTCAGTCAGTAGTTCAAGTGGCGGTTTGGTCCCACAGACATCTCTCAGCAATTCTACTTATACGGTATGTAAACACCTAAGACCGTTCTTGTAGGTGCTTGCAGGTACTGTCGCTGTGAGGGATAAAGCTCTTACCTGGTTTACCTGCTTGTACAGGGGCTGATCCGTCTGCTTTCCACTTGCGCCAGCGGTTCAGCAGCTGCAGCTGAGAGCTTGTTGTTGCTCCGGATAAGCAGCATACTCAAAGATGTCTTGGCAGGATCTGGGCTCATCTCAAGCACATCTGTTTCTCCTTCATCTGTAAATAGACCTCCAGAACAGGTATGTCCTGTAGTACTTTGTGAGAGACACATCGATCTGGAATTTTCCCAGAGCACAGATTTATAATGAACTGCTTATCCAGCATGGTGTGTTCAGATTTGTCTGTTTGAAGAGAGTAGCAGACTAGTAGCTCACTCTATGTCTATGTATGTGTACCTTGGAAAACTAAACTGGTACCTATATATGCATTTTTCATTTTAGGATAGGGGTGCTGTATGGCTATGGGTGATTGATATTCATTGTGTTGTGAAATGTTTTTCAGTTGTACGAGATTGTGACCTTGGTAAATGAGCTGTTGCCGCCAATGTCAGATGCTCAGGGAAATAGTGTTGCCTCTTCATCAAATGGCGGAAGTGCATCTAGAGGTGGGCGTAGGAATTCAGGGGTCACAAGTGGAATAAAGGTGGAGGACTCTGCACAAGGGGGGGAAGCTGAGATATCACCGCGGGAGACACTCTTGCGAAACCGACCTGATCTTCTTGTTCAGTTTGGGATTGACCTATTTCCCGTCCTTGTCCAGGTGAGATCTTGCACCAGGTTTGAATCTGACACGTGTGTGAGTGTGTGTGAGATCAAAATATTGTTCAGTTTGGGATTGACCTATTGCCTGTCCTTGTCTAGGGGAGATCTTGCACCAGGTTTGAATCTGACACTTGTGTGTGTGTGTGTGTGATATATAAATAAAATGTAATTATGCATATCATGTTTGCATAGTTTGGAAGTCTGAATCAATTCTGGGCGGTGCATGGAATCAGGTGTATGGATCAAGTGTGAATCCTCCAGTGAGACACAAGTGTTTAGCTGCAATCAACAAACTCATACACTTCAGTACAGCAGCCATGTTGCAGTCACTTCTGAATGAGGCCAACATTTCAAGGTATGGACTTATACATGAGATGCAGATTGTTATCTAGATGTTCCATCCTAGTATATAATGCTGATGATAAGTGTGTGGTTGCAGCTTTTTGGCAGGCGTTCTGGCATCAAAAGATGTGTCCATGTTGATTATGGCTTTGCAGATTGCAGAAATGCTCATGCAGAAGTTACCTGACGTCTTTACAAAGATGTTTGTAAAGGAGGGGGTTGTACATGCACTTGATATGTTGATAGCCTCGGACCAACTTGGACCCCAATCACCCCCACAATTATCAAGGTCAACAGAAGCATCAGCTAGTGCTGCAGGGGGGATACTCCCTCCTCCAAGGCCTCGAAGAGGAGGAGGGAGAAGAAAGTCAGCTGGAAACAATGATGAGGAGCTAAGGCTATCAAGTAGTGCTCCGTTACCTACATTGACGTCACCTCCTTCTGCTGAGCCAGCACTTCGCACAGTGCGATCTGGATTGCGTGCAACTGCTATTGCACAGGCCAAGAAAATTAAGGAGACATACTTTCCTGGTGATACAGGGATTGCTGATGAAGGGGTCACAGAGAGCCTGCGTAAGTTGAAGAGTCTTTGTGCAAAATTGAATGGTGATAATGCAGCTGAAGTGAAGGGTAAAGGCAAAGGCAAAGGTAAGGCTGCAGGAACAGGGGGTTTAAGTGAGGAGCAGCTAGTGGCAACTATGGGTGAACTACTTGCTGAACTTGGTGGTGGAGATGGTGTCTCTACGTTTGAATTTGTGGGAAGTGGAGTTGTGGGGACACTGCTGAAGTTCTTCTCTTGTGGTAACACCACAAAAGAGAATATTGATAATGATTTGTTAAGAGAGCAAGCGCTCAAGCGGTTGAAGCAATTTATTGAAGTAGCACTTCCTACTACAGATTCTGGTGGCAGTAGCAGTGAAACAGCTCCTTTGACTCTGTTGGTACGGAAGTTGCAAAATGCGCTTGCATCCTTGGAAAGGTATCCAGTGGTTCTAAGTCATGCCCCTCGCTCATCCAGTGGTTCTGCAAGTATTGCCGCCGGTTTAAGTGCTCTTACACAGCCGTTCAAGCTGCGTCTATGTAGAGCTTCTGGAGAAAAGCTATTGCGTGATTATTCGACAAACATTGTACTCATCGAACCACTGGCAACATTGATGTCTGTGGAGGACTTCCTGTGGCCTCGTGTGAAGCGCCATGAGGCAACTACTGCAGCCATTGCAAGTACATCTGAAGCAAGTGCACCTATTGCTGTTCCCACTTCTGAGCGTCGCCCTTCAACTAGATCAAGGTCGGCTGCTGCAGCAGCAGAAGGTGGTAGGGGTTCTGAATCAGCGCTGACTGCAAGTACGACCAAAGGCAAGGGAAAAGTTGTCAGTCGCTCTTTGGGTGCCTGCCCCAGTTCTGATGAATTACGGGGTCCTGAAACTCGGAATGCAGCTGCTCGCAGACGAGCAGCTGCCGCAAGTGCCTCAGCAACCAAGGCCACATCTGAGGCTGAAAGCGAGGTCAGCATCTACTCTGGGGACTGACCTGAGTGTGTGATGAGGGGAACTGTCACATCCTGGGTTTGCAAAATAGCAATTATCCGTCTATCCAGCAAGTTGGTGTGAAAAGTTAGTCTTATGGTTCTCACAGATTTTGTTATTTTGACCTATTCAACAAATGATGTTAATGTCAGGAATTTGAAGGTTCAGCTCTTGACACATCATCCCCTAGGGTGTGATGTCATTGAAATGAGAATTTTAACTGGCACTGACAGTCATATGTGGAGAGATGCCACTTTTCATGTGGATACCATTGTTAACCAAGTATTTGATATTGTTGAGTACTTGGAAATCTGATCTTGTCAACCTCAGCAAGGATACTGTAGTGATTACCTTCTGGTAGATATGTGTTAGAGTTGGACATACAGATGAAGATGCTGGTTGATGATGGTTTTCAAATTTCTGCAGGAGGAAGATCTGGATGTTTCACCTGTTGAGCTCGAGGAGGCAGTGACTATGGATGACGATGATCTGTCAGAGGATGAAGATGAGGATGAGGATGAGGATGATGAACATGATGAGGTATGCTGATTCATACAGAAGAATGGAGGAGTTTCTTTTCTGTCACCTCTTTTCACAAGATTGTAGAACTAATTTATTTCTATAATTGAAATAATGGTTCCATGATAAGAAAACCTCTTCATGGTTGATTTGATGATGGTTTTTTTAGGCTTACATTTGTAAAGTCAACTTAACTTCCTTGTGGTAAGGACAGGTATTTGGGGAGGATGCAGCACCAATATGTAAAGGGGACCGTGTTCATGATGTGCAACTGGGAGATAGTGTGGAGGGTGGGACAGTGGCATCAACAAGTGAGGTGCTCTCGCAACCTGTAGGAGGCATCAGTGTTGCTAGCAGGTCTGGTGTTCTCACATCTGGAGCTGAAACAAGTGGATTAAGGACTATGGGAACAAGAGGCTCACTGTCATTTGCTGCAGCAGCTATGGCTGGTGCCAGTTTAAATGGCACCAGAAGTTCACGGGATCGAAGGTCTTTGGCAGCAGCAGCAGCTGCAAGTATTCCTGCAAAGCTTGTGTTCTCCCTAGGAGGAAAACACCTTAATAGAATGCTAACTATATTTCAAGCTATTCAACGTCAGGCAGTTGCTGATGAGGATGAGGAAGAGCGATATACTGGGCCAGACTATCCATCAGGTAGTGGCCGCAGATTGTGGGATGAAGTATACACAATCATGTACCAACGGGCTGAGGCATGTGGTGATCAAACACCATCCCCTAGTGCCAAGGCTAGTACAGGAAGCCCAAGCAGTAAAATTTCTAGCCCTGGAATGGAGGGGTCTTGGCAGCAGACATCTCTTCTGGACAGCACCCTACAAGGAGAATTACCCTGTGACTTGGACAGGTCAAATAATACGTATGATATTCTCTTACTACTTCGAGTGTTACAGGGTTTGAATAAGCTTGCACCACGACTTCGTGCCCAAGGTGCATCTGATGCTTTTGCTCGAGGAGATGTGGATTCTTTCGATGAATTTCAAGTAGAAGGACCATTAGTACCAAAGGAAGAGTTTTTAAGTAGCAAATTAACACCAAAATTGGCCCGACAAATGCAAGATGCTCTAGCTCTGTGTAGTGGTGGGTTGCCTTCTTGGTGTCATCAGCTCACTCGAGCTTGCCCATTCCTTTTTCCATTTGAAACAAGAAGACAGTATTTCCACTCAACAGCATTTGGATTATCAAGAGCACTGCAGAGATTGCAACAGCAACAAAGTGCTGATGGTGCAGCTGCTTCTAATGACCGCGATGTGCGGGTAGGAAGGCTGCAACGTCAGAAAGTTCGGGTGTCAAGGAACCGCATCCTGGATTCAGCCACCAAGGTTATGGAGCTTTATGCTGGCCATAAAGCAGTTTTGGAAGTGGAATATTTTGGTGAAGTTGGCACTGGTTTAGGGCCTACACTTGAGTTCTACACCCTGCTCAGCCATGAAATGCAGAAGGAGAAGTTAAATCTATGGCGCACAGAGTTGAGTACAAAAATGGAGGTGGATGTGCCATCAACCGATGTGGAAATGTTTGAAGAGAATGCTGATGAAACCCTTGTTGGTCCACGGAATTCAGACCCAGTATCAAATAGTGGGGGCTATGTGAATTCACCTCATGGCTTATTTCCACGTCCTTGGCATCCCAGCACAGATGTAACAAATAACAAGAAATATGCAAAAGTACTGGAACACTTTCGCCTCCTTGGGCGTGTTATGGCTAAGGCCCTTCAGGATGGACGACTATTGGATGTGCCCCTATCAACACCATTTTATAAGCTTGTTCTTGGTCAGGTAATGTTTAAAGGATGGTAATTGTCTTTGTTCCAGTTCTGTGAGCACATTGAATTGTACTACACTACACTGTTATTCAGCATCATCATAAGATGTATTTGTCCTTATTCGTTTCATTGGATGTCCATTTTTTCTGCAGGAGTTGGACTTGTATGACATCCAGACTATAGATCCAGAGCTAGGTCGTACACTACTTGAAATGCAGGTTCTAGTTCGAAGAAAGCAGTTCATGGAAAACACAAAGGGACTCCAGAGAGAATCTATTGATGCATTGCGGTTCAAGGGAACTAAGCTTGAGGATCTTTGTTTGGACTTTACTCTTCCGGGCTATCCCGAGTACGAGCTAAAGACTGATGGAAGGGAGATTATGGTACGAGTGCTCACATTCAAAGTCAGGCGTAGCTTTTGTTTTGGTGTTTATCGTACCACTTTTTCCTAAATGCTTGTGGACATCTGGACTTACATCTGAACTTTTGTTCCTAGGTCGGGTTAGACAATCTTGAAGAGTATATTTTGCTGGTGGTGGAATCAACTGTTAAGAGTGGAATTGGGCCTCAAATTGAAGCATTTCGAGCTGGCTTTAACCAGGTTTTGACCTATCCAGCTGTTTCTGATTTTCCTGTGAGCTGAGGAGTTCCAATTTACTTCAGAGTAGGTTAGCCTATTTGCTTATTGCCTGCAAGTGAGGGATTTCTCTTTCAGCAGGAGGCTGAAAGCTTTCTATATGCAACTGATGGTCCAGAGGGACTTGCAGTTGAAACATTGTAGTCAACAATTCTATCCTTTCAAATAGGGTATTCTGTAGCTCATCCTGGGAGGGATATGTCTGATATGAAAGAGTTCAAGAGGTGTCGACTTCACCACTCATCCTATAGTGCAAATTTGTAGGTATTCCAGCTTTCTTCGTTGCAGATTTTCAGCGAGGATGAACTTGAATATCTGCTTTGTGGTCGACGAGAATTGTGGCTGGTAAGTATATATCGACATTCTTTAGGTTTTCATTTCTAATGGAGTTTTTACCTAGTGAAATAGTTTTTAAAGTTAATGTGATCTGAAACACTTTATGGATCTTCTTCAAATTGTGTTAACTGGTGCCACTTGATTTTTTCTTGCAGCAAGACTCACTTTCAGACCTCATGAAGTTTGATCATGGGTATACTGCCAGTAGTCCTCCCATTCGAAATGTAAGTCATACCAATGAATTGTCAGGATCTTGGCTATGTATTTTTCATTATGTTCTATGGTGGGACTGCTGTGTTTATGGGAAGTCATTTGACAACAAATATGTTCATGCAGCTGTTGGATATCATGAGTGAGTTCACACCAGAGGAGCAACGAGCATTTTTGCGCTTTGTTACTGGAGCCCCACGGCTTCCACCTGGAGGACTTGCTGCACTAAGCCCAAAGCTTACAATTGTGCGAAAGGTAGTCTAAGTTCCAACCAAGGCTGCATTTCCCTTTACAAGGGCTAGGGGAGGAAGTGTTCAGTTGTCCTTCAATCAATTTATTATCCAAATGAAGTTTTATTCGCAACTCTGTTCAAGTTGTTTTATAATGGCTGTCCAGAAGAGTCTATTGATTGACCTTTTTGTGAACTGATGTATGCACTTATGTGGGACAATGTCAACAGCACCCAATGGGTGGCAGCGGGACAGTGCTAGGTACGACACCACCAGGAGCTGCGGCAGGATTGGGCACCACACTAGCAGACAGGGATCTGCCAAGTGTCATGACTTGTGCCAATTATCTGAAGCTTCCACCCTATTCCTGCAAGGTGCATGTCTTAAAATCAGTTCTCTTGGTTCGGATTCATACTAGGAAATGTGTTTTCTCCCCTATTTAATGACCCATTTCATGTCCACCATGAACCATGTAATGTTCTTGGTACTGTTGGTACTCCTGGGTGACTCAATTGTTGTAATGATGCAGGAGGTTATGAGGGAAAGGTTGCTATATGCGATTTGTGAAGGTCAAGGGTCATTCGACCTCTCTTAGACATTCTTGTCACAGGAGCTCAGTGAGATATTCTTTTCAGATGACAGAAGTGGTGGAAGACTCAACAGTGTGGTAGGTCATGCTGCTAACATGGAACGACAGATCTTGGAGCCGTTTTCCAGACAGAGTTGATCCTAGCATAGAGCACATTTCCCATTTCAATTCATAATTCAAGAGGCATGGTGCGTTGCTTGTGAATAGTCATAATTTAGCTAATCTCAGCATAGAAAAAAATAGATGTGTTCTCCAGAATCTCCAGCCAGCTCTTACTCTGACATTGCAGGTTATCAATTGTCCTATTCTACCTGCCATCAGCGCGAACAAGAACTGTATGGAGTGCTATTACATGCAAAGCAGTCCACCCTGATGCCCGGATTCGAGGACCAACCTTTCAGTGGGTAACCAAGCAAAATTATGTGCACTGTAGGAATGAACCTTGATTTCTAGGTGCTTGGGGATCTGAGCTTCCTAGGTAAGCTCAGATCCCCATTAAAGTAGTGTTAACGGGACAGGAAACTCAGGTGAAGGTGTAAGTAAGTGCTCTCATGAAAGTGATTCTTTCCTACTGTACATTACAGACTCTTCACCTCTTTTGCTGAGGATCAATCTGGTTCTTTCCCTCTTGGCTGCTTGCTCCTTTGGTTGGTTGTGTTCATCTTTGCTTGCACTGGCCTTTCTTTTATTTCTTCACATTGTTTCCTCTCGAGCATCACCTTGGGTGCTGTTAGAGCAGAAATATCTCTTGCTCAACAGGACTAACTTCCCTGATTTCATCAACTCCTTGGAAATTTTTCAATTGGACAAGTACTTTTTGCATTAGTCTGCAGAGACTTTTGGTAGTATTTGCTTAATACTGGAGGGGTTGTTCGGAGACTTACTAGGTCTATTTTTTGTTAGTTTAAGCTGAAAAGGCCAGTACCAACCCCATCCAAATTCAACCCGATAATGAAGTGCAATATTCTGGTCTATTTGGATACTTAACTTCCAAAAGTATATACTATATCTCCAACTCCAGTGTGGATATGTTTCCTTCCCTAGTGGAGAATGTAGTATTAGGCAGTCTCAAGTCTTTCTTCCAATTGGACCAGAAGTTGATATTAGCCTCTTATCTCACGGAGGCTATAGCGCTGTGCAGCTCAAGGGGATTAGCCTTTTTGACATCATTTTGCTTCCGGGACTTTAATTTTAATTTCATTACATTTCATATTCACATTTATGTGAGATGTTAACAAAGTAACACCTCAGACCAAATGCAAGTTTATACCCATGCATGTAATGTGTGTGACCCTATAGGGGGGCACGTACAATTCCGTGGACAATTCTTGTCGTTGGGCTTGTGAATCTTCTCCAGTTAGCAATTGCAAATCCCAAAGATTGTCAATCTAAGTTTTGGAGTTGGAGGAGAGATGCACAAGCTGTAAGAATGCAAAGTGAAAATTTTCTCTCTTTCTAAAGATTGTATAGGCTGTTATAAGTATGTTAATTATCGAACCTAGACTGGTGTCTAGACTTTGAACACATAAAACAAACGTAGTGTAGCATGTATATTTCTACGTGTCTGTTAACTATAAAGCATGCTATATACACTCAAATATAGGCATCTGATTAAGAAGATTGACAACACAAGGCCCACATGCCTTGCCCATTTGCAACAATTTGAGTGAGCACTTCAATGTCAAGTAACAATTTAAGTGAGCACTATCGATTTCAAGTATACATTGTAATATATAATTTTTAATATTGTATCAACTTCCCATGTAAAAGCAGAGAACGCAAATGAAAATAGTGACATCATCTTAAGCACCACTTTCAGCACACCGATACAGCAAACCGATAAGAGTACATTGCACAGGAATGTTCTTGTATGCAGGAACAACGACCCACTGATTGCATATGCACTAGAGTGTCACCTTCACATTGACACAAGGAATGTGCCCCTCTTCTTGGGAAACACGCTCAACAACCATCTGTTGCACTGCTCTTGTCATGATGCAAGTTCTTGACAATATCTAGAATATATACAAGAAAAACATACATTGCATTACATATTGGAACTACACTGATTATCCCAATTGGTGAGGGCGGACTAATAGTGAGTGGGAAATTAGTGAAGGTGATACTAAATTTCTTATGCTTTGAAATTAGTGCTATCAAAAGATTTAGGAAGCATTGTTCATCCAACACTATTCACTGAAAATACTATTCATAGCAGCACCAATCATTGAAAGTAACATCACTTAGCATTATTCACTGAGAGTATTGGCACTTGGCACTATCCACTCACAATCATGTGTTTCCATATAATCTTTTTAATCACTCTACAAACATCTTATTAGTGAATAGTGCCACCAGCATATTGAACTTTAGAATAGTGACGAAACAGTGACTATTGAACTTTAGATTAGTGACCAAATTTTGAGCACGTACTCCAACTTCTTTTTAACACATGCATTGAAGTGCTTGTATAGTTTACTTGTTCACCTTCAACTCATGTAATCACATGATATCCAAGTGGTTGTGATGTTGTTGGGGTTTTGAAGCGTGTGGGAGGTTCCTTCTGAAAAGACATTATAAATAATACTTGCAAGTTTGCTTGCTTTCTGTTTGTAACAACTGGCTTGAGATTGCATCAATATCATCAGGTTTTCTACTAGGGTATATAGATACTTCACAGGTAACAAACTCAGCGATTAATTGCTTCATGAAAGAAATATACCGTAGTTGAGCCCAAAACAATGGATTGATTTCCAATAACAGTAGGTTGTTACCCCACAATCAGTATGATGAGAAAGGTCAACCCAGGCCATGTCGATTTATGGTACAGTATGAGAGCCACCTCTTGGTTCTCAAATATGAATGATGAATGAATGAATGAACCCTCCACAACAGCAGAAGTAGCATAAAATTAGATAGTAAAAACTACCGTTGTTCACCTAAGCTATGAAGACTACAAATACAAGTAAGAATATAACCAAGACCATAAAAATCTTCACCATGAGCCATCGATTGGATGAGATGCCGGTCAAGTACTTCAGCAGTTGCCCTTGTGCCCCTTCCACGTTGACCATAGATTCTTCCATGTGATCATCGATCCTGTTGGATTCAAAAATCCCATAAATATTGAGAGGAGAAATTTAGTCTAACAAAAACAAATAAAATCTACCTTCCCTCCCTCCCTCCCTCCCTTTCTTTCTTCTTCTCTTCCTTGTAATTCTCTCCTCTTCTCTCCCTTCATTCCTACCTTATGCATTCCTTGTATCTTCCCCTCCCCTCATATATATTGTGTTCAAGTTCCAAGATGATGACTATATGTTCCAAGGGAAAACAGATCCACACGAGAAGCAATGACATAACCAAGGACAAAAATAGACATGTACTACATAGCCCTACATTGATTGCCTGGATTGTCCAAGGAATGGGCACATGACCTAATAAGTTCCTACTCCAACTCTTCTATCCTTATCCCTAGCCTCCATACCCCTGATTGGCTCTTGCTCTCACTGGTTGCTGCTATTTGATCTGTAAACAATTATGGGGCTCCCCAAACTAATGACCCCAAATGGCACAAGGCCCTGGCATGAGGATCAGCATTGGATTATATTGAGTATGTTCAAATCATTACCCTCCATAGCCCCACATGGAGGATGACATACTTTGAGGTCCAATTTATTGGAGTGTAGGAATTAGAGTACCTGCAGATGACTTCCCCTTGCTGAGAGACCATGGTGGCCAGCTGTGTGAAAATATTGCTCAGCTCCACAATGGTGGACTCCACATTCTGAAGAGCCTCTGCACGGTTCTGCATGAAGCTGTCCTGGACTGGAACCACTTGTTGCTGCTGCAATCGCCCTTGCGAAGATGTCTGGAAGTTATTGGAACTGTCAGGTGTATGACGCCGCCTGATACTTGGGCACCCACAGATTGAAGCTTTTCAAATTTCTGTTGTCAGGGAGGGAGAGAGAGAGAGAGAGAGAGAGAGAGAGAGAGAGAGAGAGAGAGTTGCCACATTTGTGACATCCGGAGACAGAAATACTCCTACTAAAAATCAAATAAGGGTCAAGTTGCACGGAGTGAACCGGGCACCGTGCCAAAATACTCTTTTAGCTCCATGGGCTCGGGACATGCCCATTGAAGATTAAAAACCTTAAAAAAATTCTCTCTTCCTTGGATACAAAGGTCCCAAGTTTGATCACCAATGTTGAAAAGGCAATGGGCCCTACTATGTGAATGGAAAAAAATGACAAATATCAACCCTTTTCCATTCACATAAAACAACATGACATGATCAAAATTGATGACATTGCACAAATGCCCACCCCCTCTTCTCATAGATCCCATGAAGGGGAGCATTCATGAGCATTAAAAAAGTGCTTGCTAACCCCCTCCCATGGAACCTTGACCCTGGGTTCTGGAAAGAGTCAGATCAACCGATGTAAATTATGGGTGCTATTCTTGAGATTGAGAATCCATTTCTGGAAAGCAGCATGCTATATTTTCCCCTTCTCAACTCAGTATCTTCCCTCCTAGCCCCACTTTGGACCTGTGCATTTTGAACTAGGTGATGGATGCGAGAAGCCTTGCCACAGTTGTAGTGGCAAAGTAAGTACTTGGTGACTACTATAACCAATTGCATGGTGAAAAGTGTCCATCACCAGACATAGTGGTCAGGCCATTGCAATGTCATCAATTACTGGCGATAATGTGCCTCCCCGTATCCAGTTAGGAATAGACATATCAGCAAAATTGCTTAGCGCGACCACACTATGACATGCCGTGGAACGCACTGCCCTGATATCAGGGCTCTTCTCGTCTGTAACGAGCAGATATTAACAAAGGCTAATATATCATGGTGCTTTAAGTCAGAATCATAATACATGTATGAATACTACATATGCACAAGGTCAGTTTACAAAAATGGTACATGCCTTTGAAAATGGTTGAGAACTGAAGGTCCCCAAGGTTTATAAATACCTTGAGCTAAAAAGTTCGGTGTTGGTTGGGGCACCATTGGACCATGGTGCAGGGGTGGGACTTGTATGATGGTGAGAGGAGCTTGAGTCAGCTGCAGCTAGTGGTCCCTGCCGAGCAAAAGGATTGTTCTGGCCCTTAGCAGGTGATCCTGAAAAGAGGCTTCGTCGATTCTCATGGACTTTCAGATTCTGCAAGCAAAAATCATAACAGCCAAGTTACAATATGCCGAAACTAAGAAATCCTGGGAGCTTCCTTCACCATGCAGGTATATGAGACCTAGCGATATATTCTTGCAAGTATCAAGATTCAGACAAAACTTACTGACAAAAATAATTCGTAAACCATAAATAAGAATCTATAGAGATAGTTAAAATTGATTGTTACAGTTACATACACAGTTGATAGCAATAAAAGCTTAAAATGCAATCTACTACATATTTTGGAACTTTGAAATGGTGAGGGCGCATGGGTGTTGTCACAATTGCCATTCCAAAGTTCCAAGAGATCAGCCATTGACAGACATTGATTTATGTGCATGGGTGCAACAAGCTGGGGCAGCACGGACCCAAACAAGTAGAAAACAAATCACATCACACATGTAAGCATTAGCCAAATGGCAACAAGCCATTTGACCAGGGGCCATCCTCAACAATCTGCATGAAAGAACCACCTTCCATGACATCCCCATTGACTTCATTAGTTCCAGAAAGTGGATCCTTGTCTTTAATTTTTGTTACATCTGCAGAGGTAACAGGAAGACTCGAGCAAATTGTTATATAGCATGGTGATCATATTGAAAGATTTCAACTTAAAACATATAAAGGTGTGAAAGTCTGTTACCTCTGTCCGCAATGTGAGGACATCCTTGAACTCCTTTGTGGTGTTCATGAGACGGCCTTTGAGGGTGTCCACCACTGTTGTGGAGTGTTCACTACTGTGCTTGGTCTGATTTGCTCCTTCATTCTTCGAATCACATGTGTGTTGCAAGTCAGAAATGGCAGAATTCAAGGCAGTGATGTCTTGTTTGATGACTGATGTGAGCTCCTGAATTTCGACTGCTGGATCATCAAACATTGAAGTTCGCTTTGCCACTATACAATGCACAAACAACACCCTGTTAATTGGTCCGACAAGCTCCTCAGAAAGAAAAGTAATTGGACAGGTTACATCAATCATCAGTTTCATAAACTCCCTGCACATATTCTCTTGAGATTGCACTCATGCTAGTGTCAAAACTTACAACATGCCAGGACTTCGTTGCATTCTGTGAAAGGTGCAACTTCAGGGCCATGCATTTGCCAGTTTACTAGGTTACATAAAAAGAATTATCACAATCAGGAGGTTTTAGGCAACTAGGCCATCAAAGGTTATTCAAGAAGCACAATCATCCATGCAAAAAGGTGGGGCATGACCTAAATGGGCAGCCCAGTCGGATGCCCCTTTATAACCACAATAGATTATGGTATAATATTCTAACTCACAAATCATGTGAGAAAGTGAGATATGATCCAATTATTATGTGTACTTGAGTCGCATAGCTTCCAAGTCCACTTCAAACAGCTAATCCAACGAGACAAACAGCACAAATAATTCAAGCACCCAAACTCGCCAAAGCATTGGGAATACATCACTAAATATCTTGAGAAATGGAAGGCAGTTATGTGCACACATATAAGAAAGAAACCTCCTTCAAGAGGGACTTCTCCTTTACATTAATGCAATCAAAAGCTTGCACTTGAGCCCACACAGCCAGAGAATGCTTTCACTTTTGTCATGACGAGGATTCCTTGTTTATTTAATTTTCCCTTTTGCTTAATTATTTTGGTATGGAAGAGGGGCACTAGCGCTAAAAACCTCAAGTTTAGATAGAGGACTAAACAAGTCAAACCCCACAACAAATTTGCAGTCACAATCTAAGGTAACCCAGTAGTAATCCAACACCCCCGAAATGTGGACACCTATATTTGAGTGGTGTGTGGTTAGGTGTGGATCTAAGAACGGACACCAGAAAGACATGTGTTTGAAGCGTTGGCTGCGTGCTCAAAAAATGTTAAACATACTTGGTTCAATAGTTAACAGAGTTTGGGGGGGGGGGGGGTGGACCCAATATGACCATTTAATAAGGACGGGAATCTTCGGTTTGAGAATAGATAAGCTATTCATATAAGCTCCAATAATTATGAGGAAATGTCTACGAGCACAAATTACATGTGCTAATCACCTCTCAATAATTGAGTGTTTCCTATCCTACGAGAAGTGGGTCCAGAGAGAAAAGTACCCGTTTAAGGCCCACTTACCTTACATAATTTCTGGGCTATTCCTCCCCCTTAGATCTCTCGGAAGCATTACATATATGCGTCTGTGCCTCTACTATCAATATTGAGGACTTGGAGGAGCAACAAACTTACATTTGGCAAGCTTGGCGAGCTTCTGCGACGTCTGGTGGATACTGAGCCCGATCAGAGACGCACGCTTGCTGAACTCCGCAGCCGGCTGCGTCACCAGTCGCTGCGTCTCCCCTGCAGAATGAGTTCCATTCGCCGCTGCCGCAGAATTGCCGCTCCCGTGTGCAGGAATCGAGCCGTGGGTTTTCCGCAACCGGTCCGCTATGGCGATGAACTCTGACGTTCGGTCCCGACCCGACGTCGAAGGCAATGGGCCCATCGTGATCGGCATTCTGTGCGATTACTCAAACCCTAACTCGCTCTCTCCCCCTAACCCCCCTCTAACTCCCCTAACCCCTCTAACCAAATCTTCCACAGCACAAAAACGCAACTTTCACCAAATCACTTGGCGATCAAGCACATGATCTAAGCTACCCAAATACCTCTTGCAACATGCCTTACGTAGAACTTCCTACATGTGCACTAAGAAACAATCGAAAACTTAGTTCACCCTCCTTCTAACCCCCTACCTCCTTAATCCTCTCAACCAAATCCTCCACCGCACAACAAGCACAACTTTCACGACATTACTTGGCGATCAAGCACATGATCTAAGCTACCCAAACACCTCTTGCGACTTGCCTTTGCTCAGAACTTCCTACACGTGCACTAAGCAAAAATCAAAACCCCTACCTCCCTCTCCCTCTAACCCCCTCCACCGCACAAAACGGCAACTTTCACCGCGACATTCCTTAACGATCATGCACATGACCCACCTGGACCTAAGCTATCCAACGCTATCTTGCACCAAACGCGGCCTCCTCTTGCGACATGCCTTAGCTTACTTCAATTCTTTCTACATCTGTCCTAACCAAATTCTGGCTACCCAACAGCCAGGACCACCTCCTCACACTAATAACTAAGGCTCCAGCCTCAATCGCAAAGCGCAATCTGCAGCGGGGCGCGATCTAACTTCTCTTAAAGTTCAAAGCGGCGCCTAAAATGGATGCTTGAGGAGTAGTTATGTGTGCACATACTTTACATAGTAGAGGGAGCAGGTAATTAGCTTAGATCTCGGGGAGCCGTCGAGCGAATGAAAGGAGAGAGAGAGAGAGAGAGAGAGAGTCCGAGTGAGAAGCATCCGCGCAGGGCCGTGGCGTGGCCCCAGGTGGCGGCTCAGCTAACTTAACTTCACCATGCCGCAGCCAGCGCTGATTGTCTCTCTCTCTCTCTTATCAATGAACGGGGAGAACCGAAAGCTAGGGCTCACATTAATCACCCCCCTTCCACCGTATGATGTCAGGCTGCTGCCCGGGAAAATCTGCCCGAAATCGAGGAATTTTGGCGACGTCGGGCAGCTTGGTCTTTTTCAACTGCCCGCTTCCCTCGTTCCCGTCGACAACGTTCCCAAGCCTCCGTTGACAACAATTCAGTGCCATCCGTCAATGAAAATTTTGTTGTCTTGCACAACCAGATCTTGTCTTGCACAACCAGATCTTGTCCTGCAAAACCAGATCTTGTCCTGTCGGAAAATGTGGATCTGAAAAGTGTTGACTTAGGGTTCAGGGTCGGCGGCTCAACAATTTAGGGTTTGGGGGCCTTGGTTGGGGGTTTGCTTTGGAAGTGACTGGTTATGTGTTGTTGTGGTTGCAATTTTTGGTGTAGGTTGTAGGGAAACTTAAGGTTTGTTTTGTTGTAATGTTTTGTGTCCCATTTGCTTCAACATTTGTTTGCAGTGTTGCACTTCCTACATTAGTGAACAAGGCAGTGGAGGCTTCTCTAAAGCCCTGTCAGTCCTTTTCTTTCTTGTCGTACTTACAATGGATGGTAAGAATCATGTGTATATTGATCTTACAGTTGATATCAATGGGTGCTCTTATGGGAGCCACAATGCTCCTCAAACCCATGATGATTCTCACACTACACGAACATGTAGACCAGGGCAAAGGCATGCTCATGGTAGCTCAAATGTGGACCTCACCATGGAAGCGAAAACTGATCCCCAAGATCCTCCATACGACCCTGATAGAGAGCGAGTACTTCTGGAAGAAATGAGGGGGATGTTGCAGAACCCTCCACCAGGACCATTCAAAAAGGAGGACATATTGTGGAGGCCTATCCTATCACAGGGTGGCGGCCGCCGTAGGTTAAATGATGTGGCTGTCATTCCTTGGGAGAGGTTACAAGACTTTGTTGATGGAGAGAACAACAACCCAAAGTTTCCATGTAGATTCACAAAAGAGACGCTGAAAAAAAACCCCTTAGGCTCTGTAAAGCTCGTGCGTCCCAATACCTGCAGTGTCCAAATCAAGTACTTATCCAGAACTGAACTCCTTGATTTGCCATTGGGGTGACCTACCTTGTAAACTGCGTCTCATATGGGTTCTATAATCTTTGAAAGACTGTTATATTATAAGGACAGTGGGGATGAGGGATTTTGTTGTCTTGCAGTATTGATGCAACACTAATCTCAGTTTGCCCACTGTATGCACAGATATCACTGCAATTTTGGACCAGAGGACCATTCCAACGTCTATGTTTCAGATCTGAAGTCAATTCTGAATGCAGCCCAAAGGAGAAGGAAGCGATATCAAGATAAATCGTCATTTGTAAAGAAGAAGAGAGGGAAGAAGGTGGTGCCAGATTATGATGCTTTTAGGCAACACAAGAGGGTTGGACACACGGGCAAGAGAATGGGAAAAATTGAATCCGGGACGTCCATCAAGAGAGGTTGCCAGAGACACTTCTATGCCAAGCAGGTGTACATGGATAATTCTCTATGCCAACTGATATACAGAGAGACAAAACATGCAAACAAGAACGGTGATAGATGCCACGGTGTCAACGTTGCAGGCTTTCGACATGCATTGGGTACAACCTTGTCTGCACACAAAAAGGATGAGCTAAACAACCTTTTGTGGCAAGGCTTCACTGCCACCCAAGTCATGCAACAACACAGACAACATGTATGTGACATGGCATTGAAAAATGCACCTGTTACACGAGACACCTTTGTCATGCCCCAAGATGTCCGAAATCTGGCTAATCAGATGGCAGCAGATATGTGGAAGAGACATCCAAATGAAACAATGAGTGTTCGCATGTGGAAGGAGGCTAATGAGGACCTAGTCTTCAACTACCAAGAGCATGGACAATTGAACATCAACGCCACGGAGCAAGACCACACCCCATTCACAATTGGTATTCAAACAGACTGGCAATTCAAGCAGATGATGAAGTACGGCCATGGAGATGCACTTGCAATGGATGCCACGTTTGGAACAAGCGATACAAGGGTAAGACATTTCCTTTTAAGTCAAAAGTATGACATTTTTCATGATAATGTACCAAGACTACCCGTGCTGAAATATGTTTTGCATGACCTATCTGCAGTACCCTTTGTATACTATAATGGTGTTTGATGAATGGCGAAATGGGATTCCAGTAGCGTGGTTCATCACGTCCAGTTCAAAAGAAGAAGACCTCACTCCTGTGTTGGCAGCATTGAAAGACAAGATAGTTGCGGCCATGCCTGATTGGAAGCCGTCTTCAATCATAGTTGACAACGCCCAAGCAGAGATAAATGCTCTACAGTAAGTTATGACCCCCACCCCAATACAAACATGTGTGTTTATTAAGAAACTAAAGATGTCAAGTCATTAATTCAAGTTTTTTAAACTGTCCTGCAGGACGGTTTGGCCAGATTCATTGATTCTCCTATGTTTTTGGCACGTACGCAAGGCTTGGGTGGAAAATGCTTCCAAGAAGATATCAAGGATTGAAGACCGTGCTTATATTCTTTGTGAAGTGGGTAACATCATGTATGGTGTTGGATTCCGTCATGGCGATGATCCTATTCATTGGGCACAGTCCCAACTTGATGACATTAGGGCAAGAAGACCGGAGGCTGCTCGGTTCATGAACTACATGGACAAAGAGTGGCGGAAAAAGATTGTCATGTGGTGTATTGCAACCCGGAATCTCCCTCATGCAGGACAAAATACAAATGCTGGAATCGAGGCGTATCATGCGAACTTAAAGACAATCATGTTCTTGGAGAAACATCGCCTAGTTGGACGCAGATTAGACTGGTGCATTGATAGTCTCATTACGAAAGTACATAGTCACTATTGGTACCATTGTGTCTTGAAGGGGAATGGCTTCATTCGGAACATCAACCAAGAGGTTATTGTTGCGAGTGCCATACAAGAAGCATTTGGAATTCCAGATGATCATGTATACTTATATCCGGATGGTGACAATGTAGCGTTGGTCATGTCTGTTGATGAAAAACGCCATGTATGGGCCGTCCACAGTCCTAATTCGTCTTTTGCACAGTGTGAATGCCCAACTTCTTTGCAAGGCATGATTTGCATGCATGTAATGAAGGTTTTCAGGATGATCAACCCTGGATTAGAAACTGGGTTTATACTGAGGGAGGCAGGTACAACTTATGGGGTAAATAAGACTACGCCAATGTCGCAGACCTTCAGCCAAGCCTCTACATCACATAATCCACCCATGTTGGATGTGATAAAGGAGGACAAGCCTCAACATGATCGCCTAGGTGAAGTTCATTTTCCAATTGTCTTTAGTGATGTTGAGGACATAACTCTCGTGGACACTGTATATTTTGGCAATGGAACAGGTGTTTCAATAGAAGAAGCGGTTGATCTCTCCCAGACATCAAATTCAATATCAAAACCACCTTCAGGGAAAGCCAAATTTACTGCAAACGACCCAGAGGCCATATTCCATGATATATACACAAAGACAGAACATAATTCTCACCTTCGAGAGCACCTTGTTGCGGAGCTTAAAAGCATTCGTGGGAAGATGAACGTGATGATGGCAAGGGGGGTTGCATCAGGCGAGCAAGTCCCAACTCAACCTACTTTCCCCACCAGAGATGGGGACAATTCCTTGAAGCGGAAGCAGGGACCACTAGAGAGGAAGTGCAGAAGGGTGAAGAAGTCATGATGTAGGACAGGGGTTTAGGGTTTAGGGTGAACTTTGTCATGTAGGTGTAGTCATACAATCATATATCCAAAACTCTATCACCCAAGACTATAGGATTTTGAGAATAAAACTTCAGCATGTACATTTGCTCTGCAATACAGACAGTTTCAATGCTTGATAAATGTTTCTTTTACATAAATGATATTTACATATTGTGCGTACATGAGACTTCTGACCTTTTTGAGGCGTATGTTTATGTTAACAACTTCATCGTAATTGTCATCTCATGACACTTGGCTTCATGTGTGCTTACGAACATCTTGGGACATGAGCATGTTCAATATTGTTAGGAGGTGTATGCCTATGTTACATAATGGTCTAAAAGTTGACTAAAATAATTACAACTTACACTTGTCATTAGTATCCTCAACAATATTTTCCTCTTGCACACTCAAACACAAACACATGACACTTGTCATTAACTGCATACTAAAACGCAAGACTATCATCTAAAATATGTCAATGTGCAGCTCCAAATGTCATAGTGTAGATTTTCTTTCACTTAGCATCGGGTCCAAAGTGTGACTTCCCTTTCTACATTTGGCCTTTGGGTTTTAAATGGCAACTTTATCCAGCTAGCCTACTTCTCCTAAAACATGAAACACACGATCAGTATGAGATGTTTACCTGGTGAGTCCAAATTAAATTCGTGTCAACTTTCCTTATAATATTTACCATAGTGAAAGTGAAGATTCTAGCTCTTCAAATGATCATATAGCCCCCCCCCAAAAAAATAAAAAATATTGAGTATTGAGCTTAAAATAGATGGCATATTTTAAGCAAAGTCGTTCAATCTTTCTCATATACATGTCTTTTTGGTGTCCATTCTTGAAGCTACACCAAATTACATTCATCTAAATATAAATGTCCTAATAAGAATGTTAAAGTCATTGAATAAGGGTTGTCTATGTTATTGTAAATTCAAACATGTAAGATGTTGATGCATAATTTATCAATATGCAACTGACAAGACTCATGGTTTGGAAGTTCACAAAGAGTCCCTACTCAAAACAAATCCAACCATTGGGAACATCTTAGGATTTGTGCCACTCCAATATGTTGGTGGCTTGAAATATAATATTGGGTATGCCTTAATAAATTAGATATTTGTTAGAGACCTTATTTGATGTTGGTATACAAGAGATTTCTTTTGATAGAGAGATTGTGCATTTGGTGTAAGGATCATTATCCTTGATCTTTTCCATATCAATCTAGAAGCATCTTCTTAAAAAAAATCAAGATGTGTCAAAATCACTTCATCATTGATGTGATTGCCTAAAAGGAAAAATAATTCATAATTTGGTTAAATTGGCCAAAAATATTAATGTCATTGACATGGCTACTTTCCTAAAATAGGAAACATTGTAACAATGAGAAATTTAAGGGTGCCCACCTCTTTAAGCTCTATAAATTAGAGCCGTTAATATATAATCTTATTGGTTTGCTCTAGATGGTGAAGAAATTTGCAAATTGAGCTTATAAAGTTCACCTTGAGAAATATATGTTTAGAAAGACTTTGCAACCCCTTTTTGGCTTCTTAGGCATTGAGGGGTTACAATTCGAGATACAAATTGATTGTTTAGCCAATTTAACTGGTTGGTTATCTACTTCACCGGTCGTCCTTGTACATTGATAGTAACACCTATTTTGTCCTAATTATAACTAAAATGACAATGTCATGACCTATTTCACTACCCCGCTGGTGGTATTTAGTGTCACGTATTGTTTTGGGGTAACACATTGCTATAACATTGTATTGTTAATGTAAGTTTCTACCAAGTAAAGATGTTATCGTTTTATAGTGTTTGAACAACCAATTTGACCTTTGTTGGTTTTAAAATGATATCTATAGTAGAAAAAATAGAAGAATGTAATGTTCATATTGACAATTAGCGGGCATGACATTTTGAAACCTCTAGACAATTACTTTAGGCCCTTCACAAATAGTGGACATGACACTAATCACCATAAGCGGTGTACTAAGATATGGACTATTCTTTCATTCTTGTGCAACTATCCAGTTCTTCACATCCCTCAATGCAATGACCCCGGGATATTTTTGGGCATAATTGGTTGAGATCCTAGTGTTTCCAAGTCCGACTGGGTTACTTGCTGACATCTTTCAATTCTCTTTACTAATGTGAGGTATGTTCTTAAAGTTCCTCTAGAATGATTGGTAAATTTCCTGAAGTCTTGAACTTCAACTGGTTATTCTCAAACTTCACCGGTCAGTTCTACCTATTTTGAACGGTGTGCAGGAAATTGGTGCCAAGTTACAGTACAACTTTGAGTATCCTGCCCCTGCTCTAATCAAGCTAAAACTGTACTCGTCATTACAACAGCCAAATGGAAGACTTTGTTTGACATTGACTACACCATTCATTTTATCAAAGTAAGTTACCATCAAATATGCTGAGAGTCGTATATATGATGTGACCAAGGTTCAATGCCTCCAAGCAACACACAATATAATTTAGTCCTACATAGTTGTAATAGTGGTTGCGGTACTATTAGAACGAGTCTTGCGCTCCCTCTCTGACCGGCGAGAGTAGAAGTTCATTTCAGACTTGGTCTTGGTCGTTCCTCTCCTGTCTTCTAGCTTAATTTTGAATGAACAACGGCTAATCATTCCCTCTCTTGGGACTAGTGTGTCCACAATTGCCGTAGATATCATGTCCTTCACGCCAAACACGATGCCACCGGGGAATGATCTGTAAATGAACATGTCCATAGATGAGTGAGATAAGACAACACTGCAACATACTTACATTGAGGTATTTGCAATCAAGACGGAATTGTATTACACACATGAGGACATTGACAACACAAATGGTCATTCGATCACTCACTGAGTCTTCTCCTTCCACTCTGCCCCAAAGCCATGGAGTGCGCAATAGTCCACGATGTTCCATATCGTCATCCAACCACATTCAGTTTTGCCAGTCTGTTGCAAACATGCGGCATGCCTCCACAACCGCATATTGCCGGCATTCTCCCGTTCTTCAAACTCCTCCACACCAACATGCAATGCCCAGAGTCTTCCCAGAAGTGTATGGAGTCTCTTTGTTCCATGCCATGACCCATCATAAACTGAGTCGAATTTCAAGAACTGGCGTTTAGAGAGCACAGCAAGAGTCCAATGATCAGAATCTAAAATAGGGACGAGTAGGGTGTTGCTCTTATACTGCCAGAATCCTTTGGAACGGCGATAAAACCCTTCGATCATATCCATGCTAAAATTCTCATCATTCATCAGTGTGATTAGCTGGGACGCCATGTAAGGACTGACAACGGAAACATCCAAGTGTGACACTTGTGGATTTAACCAAAACGCAAACCAATCCATTGTGTCATTGCTGAGTTTCCCTTCGTCTTGTTCCAAAGTGTGTAAGTCAATAGCCTTTAAAACTGTCGTATCCTTCCCTCGGATAAACTCGATGGAATCAAATTGTTTGGCATCATTCTCAACCAAAAGCCGCTCAAGGACCTCCTGGGCACTGTGGACATGTGCCCAATCATAAATCTGTCAGCAAGACAACATTACAGCAAGACAACAAGACAAGGCATACCAGCAAGACAAGGCATGCCAGCAAGACAAAGCATGCCAGCAAGACAACATAACAACGAGATAACATAACAACAAGATAACATGACATCAAGACAAAGTGCTACAACAACATAATGTAGGATACAACTCGTGAAAATTTTGAATTTCAACAAAATACATGAAGACAACGAAATCATGAGCATTACACATTATAAGTCAATCACTATAAGAGGTACATGGTATTGCGTTAACTACCTACTGTCTTTACTCTCTGTTGTCTTGCATGCACTTTCACCAAGCAATGAGAGCCCATCTTCGGAGACAATATTGTTTGTTCTTCTAGTCACTGCAAATTCTTGATCATCTGTTGTTCCATCCCCGTCCGTTGGCTCAAAGGTCAATGACCGGATTGGAATAATAGCTAATGCAAGACCAGTAAGATCTATTTCACGAGCCACATCATGGGGCGTTCTGCTAAATCCACCAGATCCAAGATTGCCCACAACCGGAGCAGGACTGGCTATGTGGTTGCGCATGACCTGTCTTTGTCTTTCGACCTCCTCGTTTTGTCTTGCTCCTTGAGATACACTTGCGTTCTTAAAAACTTGCGAATTTGTATATTGTTCCGCGAGCTCAGTGACTGAATCATCTGTTTGCACATTTTTGCTACTACAACCATCCTCAACGTTCAGTCCTAACCTCTCAAATGTCACTTTCAGTTGTAAACGCCTCAGTGTGTTCAATACGGCAACGGCTTTGTCCACTAAATCTTGCAATGGTTTAGAATTTTCGGCTTCCTCCAATCCTAACATTCCCCATCCAGTATCGATGTCCTCCCTGACCTTCATATGCATGCGTAAGACCTGAAAAAAACAATTCACATTCAGCAACAAATTCCCTTATGCGATAAAGACAATATCAATCAATAAAATTTGTATTGCAATAAAAAATGTTCTGCAATACCTGGTCACAATGTGGTCTAGGGAGTCCATCAAACTCTTTCTTGTACCACATGGTCGCTAGTTCCTCCGTGTTGCCTTTCCTTACCATATCAACGATTGATCTCCGGGCCACCCTCACAATGAAAGTCTCTATCTGGCGCAAGACTGCCTCTTGTTCAGTACCTTCGTATCCTACAAGACCTAGGAAGTCCCTCCTACAGTCCAATACAGATGACACTCCTGCACTGGAAACGCATGGAAATAGTACCCAACCACAATCAACAACATCTTGTGCTGCTACACATAACCTCATTGACTCGTAGGAGTCCCTTGCGATGCCTAAGACATTGTGCCTTGTCATACCCCTTTCTGGATGTGCGAGAGGAGTATTTCGTCCTGAGGATACCCTCGAATAAAGTTTTAATGCACGCACAATGTGAGGACATTCTAACTCTAGTGTCATTGGTTCTTTAGCACCCTCTACCTGCAATGCCTCAACAATGTGCACCCACTCCTCCTCCGTGTGTCGCCAAGGGCGCTGTGGTCCTATCTTAGGAAAATCTCTAAGAAAGGTTTGATAGAGGGGCGACCACCCCCAAACCGTATCTTCTTCCTTCATAAGGTGAGCGTTGTCGTAGAGCTTGAGTTGTTGATCCACATAAGCCTCTCGTCTTTCTTGAAGCTCTAAATCAGCCCACTTTACAGCTTCCTTGTACTGCTCTTGTCTTGCATTAAATTCAAGGTAGTCTTTCAACTTTGAAATCTCTTCACACCTGCCGTAGTAGCCATCTCTTTTATCCCAATCTCCCCAATGACCGATAGATGTCGTAACGACCTCCGATATCCTCGCATGCTCATTATTCTCTCGTTCAATCTAAAGCACAATGACTAGGTTAGAAAGACAACCACGGCAATAGATGATAGTAAAGAAAAATTAAAGCAATTCACATTAAAGAAATGCTACATTCTTAGGTTATTTGGATTACCCAAGAACAATTCCATTTGCATCAGAACCTAGTAGACTACTTAAGAATGCTCTACCAGTATGCTCAAGACCAGAACAATTTTAAATTTATATGTGCTATCAGTTAATGAAGACTGATTTAGATACATAACAAGATGGATGAGTGGGCATGACAGGTACAAGAGAAGAGTAGCGGCTGAGGTCCCTAAACAAAGTGACAATGACAGTGACTTGACTTTGGATATGTTGATGAATCCTACCTCCTTTGCCACTCTTCAGGTAGGTTTTTACCATTAAAAACTTATTCCTGAATTTCGTAGAGACTATTATTTTCTCAACAATGAAATATTTGGGCCTTATGTGGTCACTCTTAACTGGACACTTGTATTTGAGGGGTATATGGCAAGTCTTGTATTTTAAGAAAGCACAAAAAGACACATGCTACGATAATTTTACATTTAAAAAATTTGAAAGACAATCTCATAGTTTGCTCATTTTTGCTCAAAGGTTTCAAAAGACTTTACTTATTTTTGAATGTGTGTAGGCAAGCTTAGGCAGTCAATCCAAATGATCTGTGGATAGTATTGCACTTGCAGAATTGATGTTAATGGGCTTCAGCAAAGACAAAGGTACTTGTTTTTTTACTGACAATAAGCTAGATTCTTTATTTAGTGTAGCATTAAAACAGATGAGTGTTTCTCCATCCACTTGTAAATTTCGGTTGATTTGGGTATTAAAAGTAAGATGCTAAGGTCTGATTTTTTCTCTCCTGAAAAATCAAAGCAATTCACATTAAACAAATGTTACATAAGACTTACCAATTTACGGTCATGAACAGACCAGTCAAAATATGCCGCTTTCATTGCGGCCTCAAGGGTCTTGTTCTGCTCCATAACCCGTAAAATTTCAATGCATTTATCGGGATCGCGTAAGATGCCGCGATCCATAATCGCGGACGACCTGTTCTCCGAGAGTAAGTAGTACAATCCCGGAGTTTGGACTTCCTTCGGAACCTGTGGAATGTTGCTCACATCTACTTCAAAAGATAAACTGTAAGCCCTCGCCCTCGCCTCAACATCTTCACGCGTCGGCTTGTCCTGTAAGTCGGGCTTGGTTGGAAGACAAGTATGCATAGTCTGTTGAGGCAATTGAGGGGAGGGGACTTTTTCCGTAAGCTGTTTATCCACCTCGGTTGCACCACACAGGTTCTCTCGGATGAGAGGTTTCTTCATCTGTAGCAAAATCTCCGGTGAAGTAATTATAATGGGAGAACTTGTTTTTTTTTTTCTTATCACGACCACGTTTCTCAAGTATCTCTCTCCCACTATCACGACCATCAGCTTCACAATCTACCCTGGTTGTTATTTTTCTCTTTTTCTTTGCATTAGCGATGCTTGAAAGGTTGTCTTCCTCTATCATCTTCCTCTCTCGGCCTCTCGACCCTCCGGCCCCATCTTCACCTGCCTTTGAAGAATGCAATTGAACCTGAGTTTGGACAACATCTAAAACCTTACTCTTCTCTACTTTCTGGAAATCCTTGATCCCCCTTCCAGCATATTTTGAGGGAAATTTCAAACCTCGCTCATCCAAGGTTGCCTTCAATATAGCATGGTCATTCTTATCAAAAGTAGGATACATCTTCAATGTATATGGACCGGACCAACCCTCACATTCGTCATTGTACCTGTGAAAGGATAACCTGTTCTTATCTTTAAAACGCAATCCACAATACCTACAACAGAACCAGTATCTATTATCATCGTGCTTCACTGGATCCCTCCAGTGGTGGTGAGCCTCAACAATGAGGTCTTTATATTCTGATTCAGTATAAAGACAAGCGCAATTTGTCCTGCAATTCGTCATCGTGCACCTGTAGATTTTCTCTTTTCCAGCGGTCACCTACAGTTATAACATGCAATTGTAAGTACAACCCCTAATCCAACCTTATGTTATACACACAACTAAAACTTAACAAACTTTGAGTAATACTGCCATGCCTGCATCAAAAGACATTCATACATTCAAGAACAATTTTAGAAACCAAAGCAGGTCTCGTCAAATTCACCCTCTTAAAATTCTATTGAACCACTTGCTCTTCAAATAAGTGGACTAAATTTAATGATAGCTACTCCCCATTGCTGCATTGTCACATGCCCTAATAAGAAATTAAATAAATGTGTGCTGAGCATTGAAAGACAACAATACTGAGCATTACCTAAGGACAAGAATTTAAAAATCAAAAGCTCCCAGCTCTCAGCATAATTGGGGTCCCAGTCCAAATGTAAAAATCCTAGTCAACACATACTCTAAGTTGTTCCTTATACATGCAAGCAGGATGTGAACCATTCCAAGTTAAATAGTCAACATATTTTGGGCATACCTATGCAATAGTTGTTTAGAACTATTTAAAAAGAAAAATTCTTAAAGCATGGGATGGATCAGCATCCAGATCCCTCACATGTTGATTTAGTTTACTTCTGAGATCTTTAAAGCCGGAGAATTTCCGCAAAATTCTATTACTACATGTTTAAAGATTTAATGTTTTATTATGTGACTTGTATTATGTGTCCAAGACCTTCACCCAGCTTTCAAAATTATGCTTGGACACAAGACACTCTAATGAACTCTTAATAGGGTAGTCCCTCAAAGAGGCACCATGCAGATAACTCTAATGTGATGAATTCTAGAATCCTTTGTACTGATTAATTGTTCTTGAACAAGTGCAGGTGTATATTGAAGCAGGGGATTTAAAAGGACCTTATAAAAAAGTTTTTTGACAACTAACATCTAAGAAAGAAATGCAATCAAAAGGCGGCACAAACCATCATAAAAATAAAGCAACAAACATAAGGGCGAACGAAAAACAAATTAAAGACAACTGAAAGACAAATTACAGACAACTTAAAGACAAATTAAAGACAACTGAAAGACAAATGAAAGACAAATAAAACTAACCTTCTGCAAACCGTCCTCACCATTGAGGACTAAATGCTTCCATTGCTTAACACCAAGTTTCTTGATCAACCTTTGGTCCTCCTTTACAAAGAGTTTCTTAACATTATGAACCTCCTTGTCCCACACCTTCTTTTTAGCCTTTGCAGGGAGCACCTCTTTCTCCCACTTTCGTTTTTGGGAAACCGCAATGGAATCGCTCACACCGTCTGCAGAGGATTCTACACCCTCTGGTCGCTTTGACCTATTCGTCTTCAAGTAAATCTTCAGGGGAGGGCGACCTGGGCTCTCCGAAGCGGAGGTGTCCGAATTTAAGGACAACACCTCCTTACTGTGACTTTCCTCCTCTTCCGAGTCTACTGACCCGCCAGAGTCAACATCCTTTGGGTCTATAAACACATTCATGTCTCTGATGTATGCCTCAAAAAAATCTTCAGTATGATGTACCAATACTTCAACTGAAAGACTAAAATTTGAGAGCCCTTCAAAATGACACGCAGATGAGACTTCAATCTTGAACCCTGACCACCCCCCTTCCAAAAATAAAATAAAACACATTGATGATGCAAGATGAATAGAATAAATATCGCCAGCTTGGTTACGTTGATATTGATGAGGTGCAAGTAAATCCTAGTTTCTATAAAACTCAAAGACACTATATAGAAGAAGATTCTCATGCTCAATTAGCGCATAGTTCTAAGAGATTCGGATTTGCTTTTGGTTTTTGATGAACAAGAGAGTTATCTCATCTAACTCAGTCATGGAGTAGCTGACAACTACTTGATACAACACAGCCAAAGAAGCGTCACCCTAGGTTTTTAAATCCATATGCTCACTATTGGTAACATGAAATACATGGAGAACATCATCTGTAATACCATAAATGAGTACAACTTCGTTGTCCTTCACATAATGTGTAAAAAGTACTCTATCATGAAGCTATTCTTGAAACTTTTCCTTGAAGAATTGGTCATGGAGTAAGTGTGTGTAGTATTCTTCATCGTTTACCAAAATTTCAGCCCAGTCCATACCTTAAAGGCAGTGCTTTTGAGGGTTAGGGTTTACAATGAAAGCATTACTATAGACGGTGTTTCTTAGCAAGCACCGAATGAATGATTTGTATTAATTACTCACAAGAAATACTGCGTAGTAGTAATCTTCGATGGTCAGAATCGCATTCCCACGTACCTAGCAAGCATACTGAAGTATAGTTGTCATGCTGCTGCTTCTTTGCAATTCTCCTGCAACCAGTCCTATTTTCTCTCAGTAACTGGCTCCAAAGGGCGTGGCCTCTGAGTGAGGTCGTCGTAGTAGTCACGGACATCGATCTGGCAGCTGGCTATGGACATCCCTCCATCTGATGTATAGTTTCCGACTACCATACCTCAGGACCGAATCCCTGACCACAAGAATTACCATACATGGACATCACTTCCTCACCATCTGCACGTGGTCCATATCTGTCCCAATTGATCACAAAATGATATCAAGATTTGAGTATTCTTCTCTTGAAAGCATAAAGGAGGTGTCTTTCGTTTCTTTTAAGAGGATATCCAAAATTATGAAAGCAATAATGACTTATCTTTGTGAAATAATATACCCAAGTTTTCATACCAATAAGGTGTCAAAACCTAGCTTCATCTGTGGTGTTTTTGCAGCAAGAAAACAAATTTTTATGATTTCATGAAGAGTGATGATACCTCCCTCCACCTTCCCTCCATTTATCCTATCCAAATTATAGTTACGAAAACAGAGTAAAACATCTAAAAAGAGAGTGTAGCATGCTTCTCCACATGCACAAGTTCGAGGTACCTGACACCATCATAGCGAGCAAGATTTGAAGAAGCTTCGGAAGCTCTTTGATCATATCAGAGCTGGGCTGAGGTGAGGTGAGGGTGATTACAGTTGGAGGTGCACTTGACTGTGGCCGCGGGTGATTGTTGTGTGTGTTCAGTTAGGTCAGAAGATGGATCATGCACTTCATCACACAAAGGGCAGCCTGTTGCAGCATCCCAAAATAGTGAAAAGATATTCGAGCAAAGGACGAAGCTCTTACTCAAGGACAAGGAAAACACCTCTCCAAGACAGGAATGGAGTTAACATCAACATTGGTGGTGGGGACATAAGGGAAGGACGGTGGGATGACATAGAGGAGTTCTGGACCAAAATGTTCAAATCTGAGATGGAAAAGGTAGCTCATCATAAGTCCTTACAAAGTCTTGTAAAATGCAGTCACATTCCAAGTCTGTTAGCTTCACCAAGCCTGGAGTTGAGCAATTCTTATGAAAATGGGGAAGATTGGAGCAGCAAATTAGGGTTCTCTGGCAGACCACAACTGGAGGAGCACAACAAAGCCTTGACAAAGCATCCTGCAATTTGGATCACTGGGAAACAATTTGACTGGGAAACACGTGAATTTGAAGGCAAAAAGTCTGATGCCATTGTACAAGGGTTTGATCCTGCAAGTGACAATGATAATAGTAGTAGTTCCCGAGTGAACATGAAATACGAGGGGCAAATTAGTGCGCCTGATGAACCAGATGTCAAGCCTCAATGCCCTCTTGCACATCAAGCAGCTTCCGAGTCATGTAATTTAGACTGCACTGCTATTATTAAACACAAAAATCCTGAAGTTTCTGTTCAAGTGGTACGTTCTCTACCCTCAAATCATTGAGCAGATCCACAAAATTCACTGAGCTCTCAACACTATTCCACAGTCCTGTCACAATGTAATCTGTATCCAGAAAGCCAATCCGATAGTTCATGATCGTATAAAAAAAGCACTTTAATGCTTTGGAAAATTGTAACATTTTCTGTACATTGAGGCAGATAATAGATTGCATTTCCTTGTTCTTCTCTGAGACACCGCAGAATTCGAAGTGCCTGATCAAGGTTGTATAATGTGTTGCACTAAAGTGGATCCAGTTGACCTTCAACATCTTATCATCACAAGCTACATATCTGGGTTACAGTGATCATAAAACTGCAGACTGTGATATTTTCATGAAGTTTAATGGTCGGATATTTTTTGATCAATTAACATAATTTGATGGTTTTTCTAATCAACAAAACTGGATACAAACATATGGGTTTAGGGCTAAACCTATAAACCCTAGCCATCCACCACACCCTTATAAACTAGGAAGATATTCGAAGATTGTTGATAAATTTGATCAATTTCCACCAGGATGACTTGGAACAACCTGGAGAGGAGTTTCCTCAGTCTCCTCTTCTCCTCCTGGATGAGGCGTTGCCAATCATGGATCATGAGGGCTACTTCAGCATGTTTGATGCCTTTCAAGACTCGAATGTTGAACCCGCAACACATCTGAAGAAACCTCGAAACCCCTCTCCAGCACGAAGCACAAGACAACCTCGAAACCCCTCTCCAGCACGAAGCACAAGACAACCTCGAAACCCCTCTCCAGCACGAAGCAGAAGACAACCTCGAAACCCCAACAACCACAGAACACTAAATCCCTAAGCATCTCAAAAACTCACAACCCAAAATCCACTCCAAACACAGTGCAAGCAAGACAAGAAGGGCAGTCTAATCGCAGGACAAGATCTATGCGCGCAGGACCAAAGTCCGAATCCATTACCTAGCTCGTCGTCATTGAGATGCCCCGACAGAGAAGAACCAAGCAACGACGAACTACTCGTGACCAGCTGAACCGGTTGTCGCATACTCATGACCGGCTGAACAGGTAATCGGTCACCTCGGGCTGACTCAGGGACGGGCAGAAAAGAAACGCTGCCCACGTGGTGGGCCATGTACATGGAAGGGGGGTGATTAATGCGAGCCGAAAGCTAGATTATTTCCACGCTATTTTCCACCACACTAATGATAGGACTATTTAGTGTAGTTACAGATGAACCGGTTGAAGCAGTGTTCAAGTTTGAAGTGTGCACATGCATTTCAATGTGAAGGGCTTCAAAATAATCACACTTCACTCAAACTTTCAAACTTTTTTGCAACACTTCACCCAAAAAACTAACTTGATATTGGCCGTTTTGTATTGAATATGAAAATAAATTGATGTCTCACTATATTGAAGAAGTACATGCAAAAAAATGATGCACTAAAATTATTTAGATTCCTACACAATGCACTTAACCATCATCCAACTCCAAAGGCAAAGTCCTCTGGTTTTTGGTCGATGTCCAAGTCTCAAAAGTTCTAGCCCAATCTATATTTTCCATCGGAAGACCGCATAATGACACTCGCATCAATGCATCCAATATATTAAGTTTCAATCATCTTTTGCGATCACTCTTCACCCAATTCTATTTGAAAAATCCACGTTCACATATAGTTGTGCTTGCCAAGCCGAAGTTGCAGTCAATGCCGAGTCGAAGTTGCAGAGTCGAAATTGCAGGAGTTATTGAGATTTGGAAGTGTCTGCTAGAGTGCCAAGATTGGAGTCCAGCTATGTTTTTATTTGCAGATTGCAGCCACTGTATTTTGTGACATGCAATTTTTGGAGAGGCCTTCACTGTGAAGAGTGGACACTTTGCAGAGCACATTTTTGTGAAGTGCCCACCAAAAAAAACTTTTTTGATGGCCAAAATGGCATTTGACAGGTGTTGAAGACTTCAATATTGAACATAGGGTTGAAGTTCAAGACTTCAGGAAAATTCTCCATCATTTTAGAGGAATCTGTGGAATGTGTCTCATGTTTATAAAGAAAAAAAACGAAAGATCACAACATGTGCTCTGTTGGACCTGGAAACAGTAATATGTTGACCAACTATGCCCCAAAATCTTCCCGAACACTGCTCTCTAGTGCCGTGCACATGAGCAACCATTAGCTGCTCTGCCTAGCATAGGCGATGATTCTTATCCAGCTCCGCCAGCGTGGGTGGTGAAGCGGACCGTCCGCCCAAGCCCGGAAGCCACGGGTTCGCCGCTCTCCGCCGGATAATTTCCCGGCAAGTTTCTTACTGCGAAACAACGAAGACACTCTCAAACTTCCTCTCTCCTTTCTCTCTCACAAGTAAAAAAAGATCGGGAAAGATGAATGCCGAAAGCGGGCGGAGCGGAGGCTGGGGCAGCAAGGCTATAGGCACCATGCCAGCCAACTGCGGGGGGCCACGTGGACCTCCGCCAGGAGGCTGGCAGGGTGGACCACGCCCATGTGCGCGGGTTTTCTATCATTCATCAACGGCGGAGAGAGGGAATTACCATGTACCAATGTAAAGGCCCATCTCCACATGGCTTTCCCAACACAACCAAAGTGTTTCTTAAAAACCCAGTAAAGCTCTCTCGGTTATGGCGGAGGTACCCGGCTATCCCGGTGCACCTACAAGAACTCGCTCTGGAAAATTTCAAGTAGGTTTTAGTTAAATAGCTTTCACACGTGTTCATTGTTTTATCTACCGAGCAATGACGTTTTGGATAGTTTTTGTCCCATCCCCAAACGCCTTACCATTCAACTTTCTTACCATTCAACTTTCTTACCATTGGTTTATGTTAATGGAGCTCCTTGCGCCCTCATAGCTAAGACTAAAAGCAACCAATCACAAGGGTCGGAGGCGACACTTTTAAAGGTCATGCATTCTTGCCTCGTCTCTAGGTACTGATGGTAGGGTTGGTGCTTGAGATTTGAAACCTACATTTTAAAACCATGCCATGTTCTTTGCCAACTAGGCTCGGGACTAGATACCATTGATGGTGTGGAGGCTGTATTTTTAGAATGAACTTTTAGGCTAAGCTAAAATCATGTGGGAAGAGGGCATAAGTTACCTCTCATTCATCCAACATAAAAGCCATGTAGCCCGGAGGTTATTATTTTTGGTTTATTTGACACCATGATTAGTTTTAAGGAACTCATCTACTCATTTGAGATGAATCGGGGACAAATCTATAGGCGTCATATTTTATGTTGGATGGATGAAAGGTACATTTGTATGTGATAATTCCCTCCCTCCATTAGCAATTGGTGAAACAATCACTTACTTACCACCAACTTATGAGTCCTCTTTCACGGGATTACATGTTCACAACACCTAAGGTGAGTATACCTAAAACTCTCATAATAAGCGGAAATAGCAAAAAAAAATTGTTATTATACTTTTCAAAAGTTGCATATTTTCTTTTCTACAAGATCAAAAGGATTCTAGCACACCATAAAAGACTTTGTTTGGACACCGTATGCAAAAGTTACAAAGATTTAATTATAAGGAACCTAAAATTGACACCTTTAGCATGTGTTCGTGTAATGTAGTACATCTTGACAATCAATATGTCTCCATTGTACATGATTTTATAGGTGTTGAATTAGGTCAGGCGTTGGTTTTGGGTTTAATTTCCCTTGAGTTATTAACAAGGAGATGATCATTATGTAAAGCCCCAAGTGATTATTTTCAACCAAATTGAGGGCCTAATTTGGGGTCATAGACCATGAATTAGTCTGATGAAGTTAAATTAGGATGAATCAACAACAAACTTATAGGGGATGATTTCTTTTTACCGCACCCTTGATAGTCGGTGTTGGGAAACAAAATAGAAGAGCATTTCCCTTTCATCGAAACTAAGTTAACTTGCAGTACTTCCATCTCTACCAATCTCTCCTATGTGTTATCTTATTGTTTTAGATTATTACACCTGTACGTTATTATGTAAGCTTACATCCTTTCATGGCTCGAGCTGTGTGGCGAGAGGGAATTATTGCATAGGATCGAGCGAACCTCTCTCTCTCATTTCATCTTCTCACTCGCGAATCTCGCCATGCTTGCTTGTTGGACAAGTTAAGGGTTGAGTGAAACGGGCGTTTTTCGAGCTTGACAATGTATGTATGTTCAGTTTGATTTCTTCAATACCTAAATCAATCCACAATTCTGCGCATAGTATTGCTTGGTTTATTTGTTGACTCTGTCATGGAGTGGAGCTCTCAGTTTATTGGCATCTTAGGCCCACAACTTTGCCCTTGAATGAGTGCATCCATATGGGTGGATGAACTTGTCTTGCACACTAGAGAATGTTGGCAGTCCAAGTTATTATTATTATTATTATTATTAAAACCTTCCTTCCTAAAAGTCTACTATATATATGGAGGGTCGCGTAGAATATGCCATGCACTGTTTTAAAATAAGCCCTAGAAAATATTTAGTTGACTGCAACAATTTTATTCCCTACATTCCACATATAATGTGAGTTATATTGCACTAACTTGTAGGTATAGAACCTCAAGACTTCTTCCTTTCATTCTTTCATTTCAGTTTCTAGGTCAAACCATGTTACATTCAAAAAGTGTGTAGATAAATAACTTAAATGGACTACGTAGTATCTATTATTTAATCTATATTACTAATTCATGTCTTGGGTGGTGGACTCTTCATACCATGTACGAACAAAAGTGAGTGTAAGAAAGGGTATTATTTGAGGCATTAGCGTACATAGTATACATAGATGAATTTGAATTCAAGAAGTTTAAAATATTGAATGGATAAGAAGTCATTGTCAAATTGAATGATGAAGATATATAGGTTCTGTGACATCATGAACAAGACTCCTTTATGGTGCACCATGAAAAGTTACTATTTGACATGTAGGCTAAAGTGAAGGATATAAAGAAATGGGTACAATGTATGGAGAATATTCACAATAACACTCTCAAAGTTTGGAGAGCAATTATTTGGGAATCTTTGTAGCATCATGAGCATGAATCATTTATGGTGCATGCACTACCATAAGTTGAAGACCATGGCAAGATATTATTTGACATGTAGATCAAAGTGATTCAACACATGTTGAGACTTGTAGGTACAGTTGTACGGAGAACAATTCATAACAATTATCTCAAAATCTTGGAGAGCAATTATGAGTAAAGATTTCATGTATATTGATTGATAGAATAATTTTAACTTGTATTGAAATACCTATGATGACTCACAAGAAGAATTGCAAAGAAATATAATTGAATAGATATTAGCATCAACTAATTTCAAGGTGTTGAATTGAATGTAGTCTCAAAAGATTAACTAGAGTGTTGAAACTCTCTCCACGTGCGGTGTACGTGCAATGGATTGTCATTGATGAGCATTTCATATTAATGTGAACAATTGCATAGAAAGGTGTGGCAATCGTGCTCACCTTCACATGAAAAGGCAAACTCATAACTCCTACATGCTTACTTTTGGAGGCCTACTTGGGCCTATCAATTCATAAAGTGTTTTGAGATTGCACAACATGAATATAGATTGTGAGGTGCCAATCTGGTAGATCGTGACAACTTGTTGTCTAGCAAGGTCTTTCTTCTTGATAACAAAACACAAACTAACTTGGGAAGAATTTGATAACAAAATTCATATCATCTAATATAAAGAGAGAATACACACTTATTATGAACATACTGAAAGTGTTTAGGGGGTTAACACATACAATGACCCCACCCCCAAGTCACGAGTTTGCAATTACACAATCTTTACATAACTAGCTCTAAAATTACATGAGTTGCAAGGCTAGACATTTCATTCTATAAGAATAGTAGCCAATGTATTGAGCTTGACTTCACTTGAAAACCCATTGTTTATGTGCAGAAATTTCTTGAAAAAAAACCAATTGTGGTGGCGGTGACCTAAGGCTGTAATGCTGGTACCCGGTGGCATTCCACCAGTAATTGTTGTGTTGTACAAGAACATTAAGAAGCACAATTGTAGCTTTCTTGAAAAATTAGTCATGGTCTTGGAAGTTGGAGAAGTTGGATCCTTGTGTACGATTAACTAGGAAAAAACTCCTTCAGGAGCCGATGATGTTTGTTGTTTGTTAGGTCCCCTAGTAGAACCCCTCTCTTATGCCAAAAAGGTTTCAACAAAAGGAGGAAAAAACAAGGGGTCCATGTCATGAAAAAAGTAAGTATTCACAGTCACATGGCTTAGGTGCAAACTTGTGATTGCACTACCTATAGTGCAAAGGAGAAGTCGTCTTGAAGAGGGTACTATCCACATGTTGATGGTTCAAGTTCTCATGCAAGTGGCGCTTCCTCCCTGTGCTGAATCACATGATTAAATGACCCATGAGCATTAGGAGATTGGTTTTTCTCCACTTCTAGTGCCCCCATTTTGTACAAGTACCACATTTGTTTGCATTTCTTCAACATTGTGGGACATGAATCGGAGGAGTCTAAAATATAGGTTGCCTGAAGATATCCTCCCTGGTTTTCTGCTAGTCTAACCTGCCATAGTCAATCAAAGGCTCCCAAATCACTTGATGAACTTTCTACACCCGCCATTGAATCTAGTAAAGCTCTTATCAAACAACAAAGTATCTTGGAGGACTTTGATTCCAATTGGTGTGTTAGAGAGATGATTTCTCACAAGAGCAACTCAATGGTTTTGTGGAAGGATAAAGGTTTGATTATGGGTAGATATTGTGAACTAAGTGATGGATGCATTACGGGAATTGCGGTTCCTTACCACTGGTTCTCATCTACTCGTATGGTTTGTATGATCTACTTCAATAATATATTTCCAATCCATATTCATAGATTTCAAACCAGTCTAGTGGAAGAGAACCAATGATAAGGAAACACAAACCTTGCCACAGGCTATAGTAGGCACCCAACCTACCCAAGCTGTGATGTAGGTATTGGGTGTCTACTCCAACCAATGGCAAGGCATAGTGGCCAAGCCATGGCAGGGTCATCAAGTATAGGTGACACTATGCCTCTTCATATCCAATCAAGAATAAGCATGTCGGTGAAATCCCTTCGCATGACCACTGCGTTTTAGTTGACCCCTTGTGGCCGCGATTTTGGGTTCTGCCTTTTTGATGGTTATGTTCTTTTTCTTTGCAATTCGCTTGTATGATTTGTATAAGAACTAGTTTCGGCTTGTGCTGTGCTGGCTTGTTGCCGCTGTGCATATGAACTAATGTTCCGAGCCATCCCGCACAATCTGCTCAACATGCAGCCATCCACAACTGCCGTTTTGGAACTTTAGAACAGCGACTGCATCAACGTACATGTGCTCTCACCATTCCAAAGTTCCAAAATCTATAGTGGATAATCTTAAAAGTGGAAAAAAAAAGGAAAAAAAAAACCAGAGTTAGGTTCCTTGTTAATGTACCTCCTGAGCTAGACTTCATATTCTGCCGGCACCAAAACTCGCAGGCCGAATACCGTCCGGGAAATCAATGTCAAGGACATAATTGTGCCCATCTCGTCGAAATCCAGGGAGGTGTGAAATACCCAGGAAATCGGGGTCGACCTGATCCTTCTTGAAGCCAGAATTAATGTCGTTGTAATCCATGCTTTGCGTCTTCATGGACGGGGTTGTGGAGAGAGTGAAGCTGGAGGGCGTCGTATTATCGTGTTCCGGGAGGCTCTCGAGCAACTGGACAATTCTATCCATACACGGCCGCTCTTCCGGCGCCAGTGAGACACATGTGCAGGCGATCTCGACCAATACTGCGAGCTCTCGATGCGGTATCGTCTCTCTCAATTTTTTGTCCACTATTTCAAATTCCAAACTTCTTTCTCGCAGCGTTCGCACCTGCCTCAGCAACAGATTAGGATTTTTAAGTGATCAAATTTAGCTCCCAGCTCACAGCAAGCAAGGAAAATAAAAGAAAAAGGAACATCAGTGAGTACACTGACGTGTGATGTCCGTTCACCACCTTTGAATACTAATGACCAATGTACAAGCATTTCTCATAATATTTTGAATCTTTTTGTGTTAGTTGCAGATGTCAATGTATCGGTGAAAAGAACTGAACAAAGCAAACCATTGACAATGTTGATGATGTTGTTTTGATTTTACAAGCCCAACTACCGTAGGGTGCAGTCTGGTGTGACACAAAATTATTTATTATTTCTTGTTTTATTTTTTCCATGTGTTGTATCCACATTGGTCAAGACCATGTTCAATCCACCGTGGAGATTAGCTTTGGGCACTCAAAGCGTTGAACTAGACAGCACCGTACAGTATAGATATCAACAAACATAATAAAAGTTGGATAAAAGTCTTACGCAGCCAGCCAGATTGACATGTTCCTCGGAGAAGGAAGTTTCGGTTGGTCTGCGTCCGCTGAGAAGCTCCAGCAGGATTACACCATAGCTGTATACATCCGATTTTACGGTCACCTGCCCTGTACTTGCTTGCTCTGCGAAATGCAGCCAGTTTGCAACTAGATTCAATTAGCATTGCCCTAAACGCTAATTCCCAAGCCCTAAACTCACTGCAACGACCATAGGCATATAATCTGCACCAGCGATGATTCCTACAAGATGTGCAAACATTCTTACTTTACATTGATAAATTGGCCGAAAATACAGATTGTGTGTTTGTAGGCTGAGACTGTAGTTTACATTAATCTTCTCTATAAGGTAGACGTGCCTAATTCGGTTTCCTATCTTAATCGGACACCTATATTCAACTGGCGTGTGTGGTTTGGTGAGGCTCCAAGAACAGATACATCAAGAAAGATGTGTTTAAAAGAGACTAGACTGCGTGTTTAAAATATGATGACCGTTTTAGGGCCAATAGTCAACATAATTGGGGGGGCCTATATGGCTATTTAATGAGTACGAGAATCTTCACTTTGATAATGAACGAGATATTCATATGAGCTCCGGAAATTATAAGAAAAGTGGCTGCGGCCTCGATTTGGATTTGCTACCCATCTTGTACTAATCGTGAGTTTCATGCTCTAGGAGAAGTGGGCTAGTTGGAAAAAGTAACCTTTTAAGACTCATTTACCTTCTGTCCAACTGTATTACATACCTGGTGCAACGTAACCAAAAGTTCCACCAGCAGTGGCAGTGACATGTGTATCATTGGTTTCCAGCAACTTAGCCAAGCCGAAGTCAGAGAGATGGGGTTCAAATTTGTCATCGAGTAGTATATTTGTGGAGCTCACGTCGCGATGAATGATTCGGGGTTCACAGGAATGGTGTAAATAGGCCAAAGCTCGGGCCACCCCAAGCGCTATTTTCACACGGGTGCCCCATTCAACCGTGGCATCCTTGTCTTCTTCTGTGCGTGCTGCATGCCATGGCACAAAAACATCAGAACCCCATCAGATATCAAATTCTCATAATAAATACGCAGCTCAACTTGTTTGTTGAGATTGAAACTTGATTCATTAGCACTAGTACCCCTCTTCCATGCCACAAAGATTTAGAAAAAGGACAAAAAAAGAAAACATGGGGTCCACATCATGACAAAAATGTAGTACATTCCCTGGTCCCATGGCTCAAGTGCAAATTTGTGATTGCACTAGTGCCATTTAATATGTTTTTCTTCTTCTCCATCTTCTATTGATCAGATTTACGTCTTCATATTTTTGGTGCATTAGTATATCTATGATGATACATCAACAAAAATCAGATCTGTTTAATTACAATTTAAGAAATCAACAAATGTGCACTTCTGATAGAGTGCGGAGTAGTTAATTTGAAGATGTGGTCCAATCTCTTTTAAACATGTGTCTGTATGGTTTCTGTTCTTTGATCCTCACCTAACCACACACCGATCAAATATAGGTGTCTGATTAAGAAACTGACCAAATAACACCCGCATGTGACCTTATCTCACATTGGAACACCCTAACTACTCATACCAAAAGATCACAAAAGGGAAAAGAAAAGAAAAAATGAAGAATGTTTTTAAAATTGAATGTAGAGTAGTGTAACATACGGTGCAAGAGTTGGTCGAGGGTGCCATTCGGAATGAAGTCGTAGATCAAGAGTCTTGACAAGGGCGCCACACAGTATCCTCTGAGCTTCACCAAGTTGCAATGCTTGATTTCCCCAAGCGTCTCCAACTCATTCTCGAACCCTCGCGCAGTTTCCAAGCACTGTTTCAGTTTCTTCACTGCAAAAGTAATGCTGTGGTCTTTCAAGACCATCTTATAAACCACACCATACCCACCTTCTCCCACCACATCCTTCTTCTTGATTTTTCGCACCGCTCGCAGCATCTCTCTAGATGTTGGCACTTCCGCCCCTCCTTTGAACATGACTAGCTTTCCACCTGTTCATTTCCACCAGATATTGTGTCAGAATTATTTCAGGACACTTTTCTTCTTAATTAGAGAGACAAGACAACCTTTGCGTCGAACATTTAAAAATGTAAGTGATCAGCTGTTGATTTAATGATGAGTCAATTTTGATACATGTCCTTCAGGGTTTAAAATATTTTCAGGGCTAATTAACCTCAACACTTAGCTAATGATTTATTCAGAATCAACATTGATTCAACTCATAGTCCAACCTTCTAGGTCTGGCGACTACAAAATACAGAAACAGAACATTAAAATTGCAACTTCATGTTTGAAGAGCATTGATTTTATGTTTGTACTGTTATGTGATTGAATCAGTGTGAAGTCGGTTTTGATATTAGAATTTAGAGGTTTGTGATGAATAGCACCTTTCCCAAGGTTAATCTCTCGCTTCTTGTCTGCAAGTAGCCAGCGGCGCAGTAGTAGAACCCCGATTACGAGTTTGAAGAAGAGGAAACCGCCCACTGAGATCAACAAAATCTTCCAAAGACTCCACTGTGATCCTGTGTAGATGGTTTCCATTGTGTATGTCAATCCCATAATTCAGATTAATGTCAATCCCATAATTCAGATTAAAAACAAAATAAAAAAATTGCAATTTGTTTCATAACTGTCAGAAGACAGTGTCTTGGAAAAGGCAACTTCAGGAATTTGATGTTAGTGAGGACAAGTCAAAAAGAAAGGGTGATATAATTTGGTGATGCAATTTTCTGGGGTATACATCAACTTGCATAAAGCACTTATACTCGAGGACTTGCCTGCTGAGCATGAAGGCAAACCTAGTAGAGAAGGTCCACATAGAATGTTGCCCGCAAAACTGCACTTGCAGGGGCCACAAACCAAATTATTAGCATCAGAGTGCTAATTCATTTTGAGCCACATACCCTTCCATAATCTTCACCGGCCTAATTAGAGGATTCGGCAGCACTACGATGATGAAGAAGAAGAAGAAGAAGAAGAAGAAGAAGAGATTACTCCGATGTTGCCATCGGCGCAAATTATGGTGTTGCTCCATCTTCGAGTTGGTCTAATTCTACATGTAATCTGGAAATGTGCATCACAAGAATTTAAGGGACCTAGAAAAACACTGCGTCCATTCAAAGGCGCAAACAACCAGGCCCTGCATTAATCCATTCCAAGGGCAAACCCCTAGGATCCCACATGGTTGGTTGAAAATATCCAGTTCACCTAAATACTCCCACTATGATGGGGTGGACCATAGCACAATAGGGTGTACCAGAAAGCAGAGCTTGCAATTAACATTCACAAAGCTTTAAAGTTTATGCAATCCGACATACACTAGTATATGGTCATCAACTCCTACCTACACCTTCAGATTGACATTTACTATCATGGCATTTCAGACCATGGATGCATCCAGTAAATTACTTTCTACGACAGAGAATTCGTCAGATTCAGCCTTCAGAAACAGAACATCACTCAACTCAAAAAGAAAGAATAATATTGACAGAAAAGGCAACAGTTTGAGAAATTACGAAGAAGGTGGAAATCTGAGCATAGCTCCTTCTGGAACTGTTCCGGAGAGCTCATTGTTTGACAAGTTTCTGCATCAAAATTGTTTCAGAGGATTAAAACAACGTCCTTGTATGCATATTGCTGGCTTTCTGCATGGATTACTGCAACCCAAGAATATATAAAAACATAAAATTTTCACAAATAGATGAGATTATTCGAATATGTTCATGAAATGTGGTGGAGAGATTACATTATGATCCAAATGGGGTTGGATAAAAACCATGGAATGTAGTGGGGAGGTTCCATAAAGACCAAACGCTTTTTTTTGCCATTGAGAGCATCAAAGGATAAAGCGAGAACTCCCATTAAACGGAATGACATGAGAAATCGAACGACTCGTTCATATACTGATGTGAGAAAAATATTTAATGTAGGAATATAGCTCACAGAAAAACAAGCTTGTTCATATTCCTGAAGTCCAATGGTATTGTTCCATGCAGCTTGTTGTTCGCAAGATCCCTACATATTTAGCAAGACATTCAGTGAGAAAAGCTACAGGTTGGGCTAACTCCAGGTTAGCAGACATGAATTTATCTATCTTTTCTACCTACAACAGATATTATGTTACATAAATGTACACTAACACACTGCAATATATGGTAATGGGTCATGAGGATCATACAATATTTGGAGATTGTACTGCATCAGACACAAGGCCTCTGGAAGTACTGAAGTGAGGATGTTGTTGTGTAAATACCTGCATCATGTTCAATAACCACAGGTTACTCGAAAAAAACCTTGTGCTTATGATCTGATAATGTAACGTTGATAAGATCCATTTGTAACTCGATTCTCAAATCTCACAAACCCTAGAAACACATAGGCCTTGTTCAAACAACTAATATTGTCCAAAATATGGTTTTCAAGGAGGTTTATATGTGATGCTCACAGCGACCGCAGGTGTGTCAGATTTCCAAGTGAAGATGGAATATCCCCACTGAGATTGTTGAAGTGCAGTCCCCTGTTTCCATTTTTTTACAGAATTGCATTAATTAGTGCCTGCACCCAGGTTATTGAACATTTATGCAATTTAATAGTGTAGATTGCTACTATATATTATTTGTCGCTATGATTATCTGTTTGTTCAGGCCTAGAAACATATTAGGGTTTTCACGCTTACAGACGGCGAAGCTGCGTTAACTCTCCCAATTGGGGACTGATAGTACCACTTAGGCGAGCTCTCGGTAAGTTTCTGCATAAGAGACACATCCACATGAAGCAACAAAAGATTAAAAATCACAACCCTATGTTGTAGTTTGATGTGGTTTAATGTGAATGCAGTCGAGTTGATATATGAATTTAGAAGTTTGTGATGTACCTCTATTAGAGTTATCCTTAAAGTCTCTCAACTAGTCATGGTCTGATAGGGAGTTTTGGCCCATTTTCGACATTTTATATGAAAATGAACTCCTTTTCAAACTTTTAAGAGCACCATTTTAGGTGCCTTCGAAAGTTTTCCATGAAATTTGTTCTTACATAGCTGTCTTTTGGCTGAAGTCAAATGCCTCTCCTTCATTTCACTAAACTTAGGGGTTCACTTGAACACCACTTGAACACTCCTTACACAGTATAACATGTCAAAAGTGGACCAAAAGTCCCTACCAAACCACGAGTTTTTGAGAGATGTTAAGGATAACTCTATTTTTTCTAGAAATAGCAAGCACTGCAAGAGAAGTTGACCATGAACCTGGTAATATTGAGCTTAATGAAATAAGTAGTGTGTTGAGAGAAGCATCAGCCGAATGATCGGGGCTCGTATCTGTATGACTGTTGCATAGGTTATTGCATAGGGGATAAGCTTACGGGTTGAGACGGTACATACAATGTCATAACTTGGCTTGAATTTTGCAGGCAAACAATGCCTCTCCACTTGCATGGTGATGAGTCAGTTTCATTCCAGCTTCGGAGTACCCGGCCAGGATCTTGGACATTTCTTTTGAAGTCGAGGAGTGCCAAACCTGCGAACATGCTCAGAGAAAAATGCAAAGACTTATTGCCCTTTTAGAATAAAATGTGTAAGAATTCCTCTAGGCTAATAGGGACTCAAGCTACATCATTCAAAGAAGCTACAAAATTGATGCACATCACATATCCCTAAACGACTTGCTTTACTAGCATTTCCTGTTTTGAGCATCATCTCCTCTTTGAATTATGTAGACGTAAAAATTAAGCAGAAGTACTGATCGAACTCACTCAAACGACTCAACCTCAACCACTACTACACCTCCCAATACTTCAACAAGCCAAATCCAAAACTTGAAAAAACTTGCAACACTTTTGGGATTGTTCAAGTGTCTCCCAAAGGGCCATTTTTCCCATTTTCCCCTTGACATGTTCCAATAGCAAACACATTCCTTTGCAAAGACCGTACCTTTACCTTGGTGCTCAAATGCCGTCTAAATTGCCGTTCTAAGTACGTTGTTATTGTCAAGATTTGTAGTAGTGAGTGGAGGGTAACCTCAAGAGGCAAAAACCAAAAATGGGTTATGCACCCATCTACCTTACTCTTGGAGGAACCACGCATAATGAACGCTCAACCAAATGCCTAACCCACCACAAAAAAAATTTAAAAGATAAAAAGAAAGAAAAAAGAGTACACATCGTACCAGTTTGCAGGCCAAAAGTGTGTGGGGTATTCGAAGAGTACTAACCATCAGGAGTCAGGGCTCGGCTGCAAGGGACGACCACCCACATTGCGAGGATAAAAATTCCTAATATGTCGACCCATTCGAGGCGACAAATCCTCACTCGACGCAATCTTCGAGGATCAGCCACCGCCATAGTTGCACTAATTACTCTGAATCTTGGAGCCTCCTTGCAATTGCACCTAGTGTGATCTCCAACACTTGGAAGTTCGCCCCATCCAAACCTGAATCCTTCTACACATAAATTTGGCTCATAGCAACAGTCGAACATGAACAAATCTGTAACTTTTTTTCTTTTTTGCAATGGTTCGAGAATGTTTGAGTTTCCTCAAAACAGGTCCATTTACAACAACCGTGTTGTGCAAAATCGTCACAAAGGTGACCTGCATCAGCTACACTCTGAACTGCAAATCACACCCCCAAGTTCACGGTAACGCCCATTACTACTTTCTGAAGGTACTTCTAGCCATGAAATTTGCATCAAGATGTGAGTTTTGGAACATTAATTCACGTGCAACAGTTTCAGTTAACTCCTCCTCGACCTTGCAACCTATGGATAACATTTGAACAGAAAACTCGTTACATAACCTGAACTTTTTTTTACATACCTTAAGCTTGGCCAGATTAGCCAAACAATATGACCTTGGCCCCAGATCCTGCATTCCTGCATGATCCAACCATCATCTCAACCCAAAATTTCTCACTACATAAACTTGAACGATGAAATGTCAACATGAATTGAAATGATTGGGTCCTTGGATCATAACCAGTAACTAGTAGGAGTTTCGAATCATCCCCATTATAAGACACGGTTTTAAAGTAATGTGGGCATGTATAATCCGCCTGACATCAACTACTTCATGCCAAAGTTCTTACAAAAAACTTCTTCTTCTTCCTCCTCCTCCCGTTGTCTTGCAGAAAGTACCAAGTCGGCGGCAAGACACACCTATTTTTTGAGTTACTTATGATGAAGCTAGCAGGCTAGCTCGCCATGAGTGTCATCCTGAGCACTGTACATGTTAGTACTGCACTCCAGTATAATAAGTAACATAATAATACACCCCCATGGGATCTCTACTTTGAACTTAGTCTGCGCAATGGATTCCATGGTACAGCATGTTAGGCTCATGTTTAGTAATTTACATATATTCCATATGACGTTTCCGTGAATCCAGTCAACATTCCGGCCCTTGCATGATGGGGCGCATTTCCACATTCTCAATATAAGTGAAGGTGTATAGTAGAGGCGTCTATTCTTGATCAGGACCCCATCGGCAATCTATAGGGTGCCATAATTTTGATTAGGTTGGGACTAAATTTCAATCAAGCCGGCACCAATAGTGCCATGACACATGTCTTGATTTTGAATGCTAAACTGAGGAATGAGCGGTTAAAATGAGCAGTTATGGCAGACTCTAGACATTGGTAATATGTTCAGGCCAGTTTTTGGCTTCAAAAATTCACAATAATTTCAATCAAAGGAATAAAATTACCAAAAAAAATTGCAATCCTCCTAATTTCTATCTTCCTACACAAGAAAAATTTGCACCACCTTATATTTCTCCAGATCTAGTGCAGAACCTCTAAAGGGATCGGTTATGGGCGCCTCTACTATAGCGTAGGTGTACTAAGGTCATGTGGCCTATATATCATTATGGGCACTTCTAACGAGCATAGGATCGGATCGGCAATTGTCTCCTTTGGTTAGCAATTGGAAGTCACGACATTTGTTATTTAAAATTCTAGAGTTGAGATGCGAAAGGTATAAGAGGTCAAAGTGAAGATACTCGTGTTCTTTAAATAATCGCATAGATCTTCCCAATGTGTTAACGACTCAATCTAGAATGGTAGGTGTCTATATCGAGCACATAGTCCAATGTCATCATAACATGTGACTTTTCTATGGCAATTCTTAACTACAAGTTGTGTCATACATGTTCAATCAAGTAGAGTGACCAAATAAGGCCGATGTCGTACTTTATATGTGTCCCTTTATTTGGTGCTCTACTTTATTGAATGCCTATATTTGAGTGGCATAGGACAAAAAGTTTGTAATCAAGATGCATTACAATGAGATTGAACTATGTGCTCAAAAATATTGACACCAATCATTCTAGGTTCAGTTATTAATGGCACAATTGGAAAGGTCTATATGATTATAATTTAAAGAGAAATAAAATCTTCATTTTGATCTCTTATAACTTTTGCATCTTAACCACTATGGAACTTGAATGACCGTCTTTGTGATTCGCTTATTGCTAACCAGATGAGAGATTTCTAAATTGAATCCAATCCAACGGCCAAATTTATCTGTGAAGTTGGAAGCAGTGCCCAAACTAAGGCCACATACCTTACTTATATGATTTGTGAAGTTGACCAGATCGTGACAAGCTTCAAGGTGCTTACTGCTCCACGTGCACAAGAGTCTTGTGTGCTTATCAATCTTGTTAATTGAGCTCAAAGTTTTGATTTATAAACTCATTTTGATCTGGTCATTTGTCCTTTGTTTTGTAATATATAAAGCCAAAAGGTATCTTTAAATCTGAAGCTTCAAGTCTCATCTGCATCCAAACTTTACTGAACTTGAAATAAGTGAAAGTGCACAGTCACGGAAAGCAGATCCCGATGCATCAACACCACCTGCCAACTCACAGGAGTTTTGATGAGGACTTCCTGCAATTGAATGTGTTCCATTTGTATCCGCAAAATCCGGGAAAACAATCATAAAGAAAGGAGTTTGATGAGAACCAATTTAAGACAAGTGTACCTAAAACCAACATGATAAGTGTTGAACACAGTTTTCTATCATTAAAACTACAAAGTCTACTTGTTTTCTTATCTGCAAGCTCGAGAGAACATAACATTATTCAAATCCACGGTGGGACTGACATTATTATGTGGAATATCCTATCATTAATGTTGACTGTGAGGAATATTCCACAAAATATTGTCAGTCCCACATAACATTGTTATGGATCTGAATAATGTTATGAATTCTAACGGATTAAGTACCATTTGGAAATTGTATGCAAAAGTTATTAGGGATTGAAGTTTCAATTGTAGGTGACCTGAGACCAACACCTATATCATATGTTCATCTGGTGTACATCTTCATAATCATTATGTTCCTATTATATAAAAATTCTAAGTATTGGTTATAGGTCAAGTGTTGGTTTTGGGTATACTTATCTTAGGGACAGTTTACAATGGAGCTTGAGGGCCCATGACCATCGAAGTCTAAATTCTCTTGTTGGTGGGAATTGGCACGACCATCCCACTTCACTTAGAGCTTGAGGACCTAAGAATGGATGAAAAATCTACATCAAATTCTACATGGAGCTTTACGTGCTATGAAATAAAATAATGGTTCATTGTCTACCTAATTTTGCACAAAATCACCTCTCAAGGAGGTAGGTCTAACACAAAATCGAGAAATCATGACACTTCAACTCTTACAACCCTTCATTTACCATAAGTCATTATGTAGAAGAACTCACATGAATAAGATGGTAATCAAATAGATTTTGCTTTAAATCATTAGAGATACTTTTGCAAGTGACTTGATAGATGTCATATGAGGATGCCCAAAGAGAGGTGGTGCTAAATGTTGACCCAACTTCCCAGCTGTCAAATCTCCTCTCTACTCGACAAAGAACTTGTCAGATGGTCAATTGCCTCCTGTGCTTTGGTGCTGGCCTGTTGGCCTTCTGTCTCAAAAAATAAAATAAAAATAAAATTTTGACCCAACCTTTACCACCCTCCACTTTTGATGAGAAGGGTGTTGAATTCACAAAAACCGGTCCTTAGTGTCAACAAATTTGCTTTATCATGAAGGTTTTTAAGATTTTCACTTTACTTTCGGTCTTTGAATATGCAATTTAAAAGTCCTTGGGTAATAAGGGTGGGAGGTGTATACATTATGTTTCATCGGTCTGTGTGATAGCTTGAATCTGTCCATTTAAGTAAAAATAGAAGAAAAACGAGTAATAGACTACTTTTTCTATTGATTTCATCGATCTGGAGATCATCAAGATGGTTGTTTGATGAGCATGTTGCGGTTTAAAGTCTACATTACCAATATGTGCAATTGGGTTGCCTTCATGAATAGGTTGCCTCTTTACCTGTGCAAATTACCTTGGGTCAAAATCAAATTACACAAATTTATAACTACGTATATCAATCCAATTGGCAGCCAAAGTAATCAAATAAAATTACTTGTATTTTGTTGCCATGGGTACAAATATTCAAAATAATGTGGAATGTCAATAAATTTAAGGTGGGGTAACATAATTGAACATATATTCGTGTACTTAAAGTTTGATGCATAAGATAAGTGGGTCATAAATGGACACTTTTATTGCACTAACTTCTCGAAGAATATGAAACAAAAAATTAGTGCCAAACTTATTAGCAAACCCTAATCGTGCTCATAATCATATTCCTCATATATTTTGGAGGACATATGAATTTTCTTTCGTTATCAAAGTGAAGATTCTCTTTCTCATTGAATGATCATATAGGCCCTCCCAAATAAGTTCTTATTATTGAGTCTAGAATGGTTAACAAATTTTGAGCATGTAGTCCAATCTCTTTTGAAAACATGTCTTTTCGATGTTCGTTTTTAGATCCATGCCCAACTACACACCAATCACATATAGGTGTTTGTTTAAGATGAGTGATTGAATTAGGCTTGCTTAACTTACAATGTTGCAGGTCAAAGGTGGATGCAAAAGTAGTTGTTAATATGTAGGTTTTGCTTAGGGTTGTGGCTAATATTCTCCAATCATGTTATGAGCAATGGAGAGACTCTCAATGGACGTGATTGCAAATATTCCACGTTAACTACATTTAGTATGGAAACATCCCTTTAACAATTTGGTGATAAACTAAATGAATATTATTTTCAAAGAGTAAAATAACATAATATGAGTGGAAGTTAACAATTGTTCTATGTAAAGCCTGGGGTACCACGATTGGGCACATCAAGATTGTGAGGATCATATGGGAGGATAATCCTTTGTTATAAACGAGGGACAAGGCTCACAACCCAACATGTCCCTTATTGAAGTTAATTGATGTAGCAAATGCTCATCCTGAACATGAGCTTGATTAACTTCTTGTTGAACTTGTGCTTACACTATAAGCATGCGAATCTTGGACATTTGACATGAGTCACTGAGAAATCTGCAAATCAATTTTTGTGGTAGATTTACATAATTTCTCCACCGATGCAAGGTGATTGTCTAGCTAGGACTCATATGTTGATAGTCTTATGATGTTTTGCTATTTATATTATATTAGATACTTGAATTCAAAAGTGGTTGGCTAGTCAATCCCAATCATCTACATATTGTAAGTGGTGTTGAACTTTCAAATCCTTTCCTCTAAACATGCAACTTTTAATGTAAAAAGCACCAACTAGGCTTCTATTAAGGAACCAATTATCAATATCCGGCCACAATCTTTGACCAAGTAGGATCTTAACTTCACCACTTGCTATGTAGAGCCTTGTGCACTACAATAAATTAGTGTTTGTCATGGGACCCACATCTTGAAGTGTTCAAACTTCACAAAAGCGAGCGTGAAAATCGCTGTTCTCTTTTCACCTAACAAGACCTCTACAAGCACCAATTACCGCACGCTTCAAGCGTGGAGAATCAAGATCCACAACGTGTGGTGATGCTGAGTTAGGCTTCTTAGAGACTGTAATTCCAATATACCGAGTGCATACGCTGAGAATCCCATGTGTATGTGTGTGAACCTCAATCATGCTGCTTCTTCTAAATATATACACTTACCAGGTTAGTAATCTGAGAAGTCTAAAGAGGCATGAAGAAGTTTGCTGTGTCATGTTGTGAAATTGAATCTTGAAGGTAATTCCTGTAGCCTAAGGGCTGCTTTACACCTAGAGGCCAGGCCAATTCGTTGTGTAAGAGGCTTGAAATCCTCACTTGTGATTGGCCAAAAGGCTCAAATCGGTCCCAACCCCTTTACACCTAGAGGCCGGGCCGATTTGGTGGTATGATTTTTAAAATTAAAGAATGTATGTTATGACACGGCCCAAGCTCGTTGAATTGGGTGCACCCAAACTGGAAGGCCAATTCTTGGCCTCGGGGCCAATGTCATATTTCACTATAAAAATCTTCTTAAATAAAGTATGATTTTTTTTAGCAAACTAGATCCGTTGGATTATGTGGAAATCTAAACGGCTCAATGCTAGATTATGCTAGATCCGTTGGATTATGCTAGATTTATTGAATCGGCCTAGCTTCTTGGCCCTAAGGGCCTTTACATATGAGAAAATTGGCCCCCGTTATAATCTTATTATAATGTGTAGTTGAGGCCGGCCTCCAACCCAAAAAGGCCTGAAATTTCATGCAATCGGCCTCGAGGGGGTTTGGCCCGGCCTCTAGGTGTAAAGCGGCCCTAACTCACAAGGGGCGCATCTCTCTGCATGATTTTTAGAGCTGGAATCACTGTCTGGGAAGATTTTTGGGCATAACCAGTTGACACATAACTACACTATTGTGTCTAATTAGTGTGGGTGGGAAATTCACGTGGGTTGGAAATTAGTGTGGCCCACACTAAATTTCAAGTGTTTGCATCACTTTGGATGTAATTCGTACTGTCATCCATCCGTGTGTGTTAGGGTTCTCCGCAAACAACCTCCGTGGGATGTGTTAGGTGCTTCCCGAGGTGCTTCCCGGAATGGAATTATGAAGTTTCATCCAATTGTGGAAACGACAACGCCCACACAAAATTTTCACCTTTGAAATTAGTGTGGGCCACTCTAAATTATAATTTGAAATTAGTGTGTTTTATTGGGAATTGGTGTGGCCCACACTAATTAGACACAATAGTGTAGTGTTTCCAAGTCCAACCAGTTACATGTTGACATTTTCCGGTTGTTCTTTATCAATTTGAGGTATATTCTATAAATTCTTCTAAAACGATCGGTACTTTTCCTGATCGGTACAGGTTATTTCTCAATCTGAACCGGTTCATTTGTAACTAGCAGTCATTTCTTCCCGTTCATTGGCTGGAATATGTGGTGAAGTTATTGCCTTCTAACACATTTTCATGCTTTCCCATGTAGGATGTGTACTAAGGTAGCTGCACCTATTTCAATTCATGATATGTTATGAATTCATTTACTATGGGGTACTCTGAACACATAGAACATGATGTCGTGCGGTTCTCAAAGACACATAAATTAAGTGTAGACACACGTGTGCACATGTTGCATGTATATTGAGAGGCTAATCACACCAGCCAATCCTGGCACTATCTGTCGGCATCTCCGGTTATAGTAGTGTGAAAAGTGGTGGGTCAACATCTATTTCTCAACATGATCCCCAACAATTTCATGGCTAGAATTGGATGGAAAGTTTGGTGTGATCGGGGCATGAGTAGCAAACCAATGAGCATGTTGGAGACAAGTGAGTGGAGGTAGGACCATGGACTTGCTAGTTTCCACTTTAATGGATTGTATACATGGTATTATAAGCATGTCTTGCATGTCACTTGTGATCCAACATATATATATGCTCACAATCATGTGGTTAGGCATGACCACGATAGGTTACTCAAGAAGCACCTTATCCCATACAAAACGTGAATCGGTATGACCTAAATAAGTAGCACAAATAAATGGTCCTACATAACCACAACAAATCTGATTGTTTTTACTTAATACAAAACATAATCTAAATCATTTGAGTTGCATGGTTTTCACATCCATTTTGAAGTTTAATCAACATTTAGATTCAAATAATTTTAGGTACTCAAATTAGTCGAGGTGGTAGGAATATGTGCAACTTGCTTAGATGTCATTGGCCTTCTATGACAAAGCCCAACCGGATGAAGACCTTGCCAAAATGTAGCTTGGTGTGACTAGGATAATGAGTTGTAGCTACGGGTGGCCACTACTACATAACATTACTTAACTAATGAGTTGTGTTCATGGGCCCAACAACAGATTCAAGAACAAAGACTCCATATGCTTCAAACTGACTTTAAAGTTAGGGCAACTGAGTAATGTTATGTATTGCAAACATGAGCCAATAGATTTGACAAACTTTTGTAACTCCTTACTTCAATTCCTATAATGAGTATCTCATATCAAAATTCTCATGATGTTGTTATTGTTGGTGTTGCTACACTGAATATTGTATTTAATGTCACTTAATACAATGCTATATCTATTTATTGTATATCTCATATTTTACCAACAAATGTCAAATTGGTTGTTTGGACATTATAGAACATTAACAACTTTACTTGGTAAAAAATTACATCAATAGTAAGAAGATATAGCATTGTGCAACTCCGTATAGTAAGTGACAATAAATATCATATTTAGTGTAGGTCTTCTCCATATTTTTCCACAATTTAAGAGAATATCGCTCAAACTTTGGATATATATATATAGCATGGTCGAATCTTACTTCTATAATATAATGACAATGTGTTACTTCGATACATTTGGATTGCTACCTTAAGTGCCTTGAATAATTGAAGAAACATATATTGCTATTGACAAGAGGTTGGGTAGGGAAGTCGTCACTTACAATGAGTGGGTCTTATACGGACACTTTTCTCTTAGCACCCACTTCTTGTAGGATATAAAACACAAAATTACTGCAAGATGATTAGCAAATCCAAATCTTGCATGTGGCCCCCAATGTTGATTTGGTATATAGGTGAATGCATGGTTTCAATAAAGAAGGCATCAAAGAACTTACTCGTAGACATAAAAATTGTAGTACCAATCAAATATTGATATTTGGTGAGCATGTCAAGGTGAGAGAATCCGAGTGTCTACCCAAGTTACCATTATTGAGTCCAGACCATTCTAAACCATTTTGATACTAAGATGATATTGCCTAGGTACGAAGGTTCTTGCATGGCATATATAGTATTTGAAAACAAAACATTGTCAATACCCAACTAATATTAAAAAAGTGAAATGTGAAGTGTGGGGCAACCTGATTCCATATATGAATGTACCTTATCCATGGACCATGTTTGGCCCATAAGCACATTGCACATTGCACACGAGAAGCACATTCCATCCATCGGATGGACAATGTGCTAACATTCTCAACTGAATGCAACATGCTTGTTTTGTTTTGTCTTGGAACAGTGTCTGGGGAGATTTTTGGGCATCATTGGTCCAAACACTAGTTGTTTCCAAGTCCACTGGGCACTAGCAGGAACGGTGGGTCTACATGACACGCTAATCTAACATGAAGTGTTCAAAATGACATCGGTTGGTGTCATTCTGGACATTTCATGTTAGATTGGTGTGTCATGTAGACCCACCTTTCCTAGTAGCGTGGGTTACATGTTGTGATGTTTCAATTTTATTACTACTAATTTGAGATATTTTCCATAGATTCCTCTAAAATGATTGGTAATTCTCCCAAAGTCTGGAAACTTCTACCGGTTCATCGGTAACTTGCTAGCGCCAAGTGGTTGATTCTCCCCCTTCATTGTCTAAGTTTGAAGTCTGAAGTAAGTTTACTATATAGTATATAGTATACGCTTGCTTGAATGAGTCTAAAATAATGCATATGCCATGCATTGGTTTAAGGGGGGAAAAGGAAGCCACTAATCATGGATTTGGCACATGCCACCCACGTGTGGAATCAATCAACTTACAAGCCGGAAGTGATAATTGTATGTGGATGATTGAGATAATGAGTAAGCTTTACCTAACACTTAGAGCCGCTTTACACTACAGTGGAGAAGTCCACCAGTCATGAATTCTAGGGGAATTCTAAAATTTGATTGGCCGAGAGTGGCACTCTTGTCCGGTGGTGGTTTACACTACAGCCAAGAGTCCTTTGGTGGAGAACTTTGTACATGGATGAAAAAATGACATGGTTGCCAATGTGGCGACGCTTTTTTGAAGGGGAGTTCTCCGGAGGTCAAGTTTCTTGGGCAACCTCAAAGCCTCGGACAAGAAACTTGGCCTCCGGAGAACTCCAACTTGAATAAAATATTTTTTACTCATGGGGGTCACTCCCTCTTGTGTTATATAACCACGTGCGTACAAAGGGGTATTTTTATGGGGGATATTTACCTCCTCATTTGGATTTTAGGGAACCCTTTAAGTGGAAAAAAACAACTTCACCAAATATTCAACACCCTATAGGTAATTATAAAAGAAAACCTAGACTATTTCAAATGATGCTAAATTACTAATAAAATTTTGATTTACTCGTTCCGTACGAAGGCAAACTTAAGACTCCAATATGGCATGGCATATATCCACGTTGCTATATATTGGTGAAAGAAGAGTGTACACATCATAACCCAGTCGTTCAATTTTCATCCATTTTGCATGTATTATATGTGAATATACTCATTCTATTTTAGTTTAATCCCTTTATTATTTTTGTCATAGTAATTTCTTTCTACCTTAAACCTAAAGTGGGGCTTTTCCCCTTATGCTAAATTATATATAATCGCATGTTTCGCAATTTAAGTAGGCTATGGTAGATCCAAAGTTCATATAATTTTTCTTGCCAATGAATAAAAAGCACCCTATAGTTGTTCTCATGTGGTTTCTACTTTTCGGCCAATCACCCCCCCCCCCAAGATTTTTTCCTTGGAGAAATCTTTGCACTATTGTTCTCCCTCTTTAGTATGACACTTTTAGGAAACACAAAAAAAGTCGTATTATCGAGGTGTCGTCTTCTCATTAATATGACAAATGGCATAAAGTTGTCGTATTAATGAGGGAATTTGAAAACATAAGTAATATGAGATTAAAAATATATACAACAAGTTTAAGCAATATAGATGGTATGAAATAATAACTTATAACTCCAAACAAATACAAATATTCTCAAGAACTCTTGAAATAAGAGTCCAAAGATCTTTGGTGTTGCCTACCCAAGTTAGCAATTGTCATCTTATCTAAATTCCCAACTAACTTTTGGAAACTAATAATTTCATTAACACCAAAATATAAAGAGTTCTCTAATAAGAAACTAGACAACAATGATGCATGACGTTTAGCATCAAGGTACTAGTGATACTATATCACCCGTGTACAAGGCAACATACTAGGCCAAAGGCCACTCTAACTCTAACCATGTCCATTCTACATTAGTAACCCTAATTATCATTAAGTTCCCAACAATAAGTGTAGTTCCCAACAATAAGTGTAGTTCCCAAGTGAAAATGGATGTATTTTAGATGTACATAATATGGGTGAAAGGAATTCTAGCATTAACTACCTCTTTAATATGACAAAACAAAGATTCTAAACGTCGCATTATCGAGTGTTGTAGTCGTATAAAAGAGGGAGTTTTGAACTAAAAAGTTTGGTCTCGCAAAAATGTGTCGTAATATCGAGGGTGTCGTATAAACGAGTGTCGTATTAATGAGGTTAGGTTGTACCAACATGTAATTTCTTTAAAAATCAATAAGAAAATAATGTTACCTACTTATTTACCTTAATTTGGATGTATTGTAGAGGTGGAACATTTTCAAATAAATTCTTGTCATGAAAGAAGTTCTAAAACATTGCCATATACATTTTTTTTATCAATATAATTTTTTAAAATTTCAATACAATGGTCATTTAGGGGGTAAGGTTTCTACTATGGCTGGCTATGACCATTGTGTGAAGTTGTCCGGTGGACTTCTCCTCTTGGTGAAGTTGTCCAATACACTTCTCCTCTAGGTGGTTACACTACGGCCGGTCAAGACTTCTTAAGGCATTTTTTTAATTGTCTTTTCATCTTCTCCGGCATACCATCCCTTGCCTCAAATAACCATGTCTTGGGCTAAAATTCTTAACCGACCGGTGCACTTCTCCACCGTAGTGTAAAGCGGCCCTTAGGGGCTCTATACACCATGGGCCATGAAGTCGTCCCAAGGTCCTATAAAATATGTGATTGGTTGTTGAACTCGTCCCAGGACCACTTCGGTTTACACCAAGGACAAAATGTCAAAGTGACCATAGAGTTTGAGGTCTCCAAAAGACATATTTAAAGGCCTGCATTATCCACTGACATGGTCCAATGGGTTGTGTAGTGGGAGAGGCAAGGGAGGTGCTCTGGTAGAAAAAAACAGGGGCCCATGGCAGAGAAATGTTGTTATAATAAAATTTTAATGAATATTTTAAGAAAAGTGAAGAGAAGTGAAGCCAATAGAAGACAAAAGAATGGTCAAACTTGATTTTTTTCTTCAAAACTGCCTCTTTTGGGCATATAGATTTGTGGTTAATTTATCACGAGTGGGTCCAAAAGATTAATTTGAGCTAGTCCTTAACAACAAAGTTCACGTCAGTCACAAATTGAGTAGAAAGTAAGCAAAAATGCTTACAATCGTCTTGATAATACCAATTGGGGCCTTTGATGCTAAATCCGGGATCATCTCGATTTTTTTAAATTAAAAAAAACTTACTCGTATAATTGATTGGGTGCTAACTCAAAGAGATGGGTGTTTAGCCCTAACCTCAACTCCACCATTTGTAACTTATATGAGTACCAGAGCCCATGTCTTGTACAATTTTAACAAGGCACACTTTGTGGTGGGAATGTCCCCTATATAACCCATTAAAAACAAGTTTTCATTACTATTTAAGAATATAGTAATAGGGAGCCTCAAGTCTTTCTTTCAATGAGATCATCAAGTTGACATTAATCTCCATCTCATGAAGGCTACCATCATGCCATTCTAAGGCATTAGCCAGTTTAAAACCATCTTGATGTACTTTCAACCCCATTAGCCTTATAGATTTCCCGGACTCTAAAAGTCATCTCATTTCAATTGAAAAGTTTGAGTTATATTACATAACATATTCAAATTCTTGCACAAAACCGGGGCCATAAACATTGAGCCAAGAGCGAAGGGGAAGTGACGATGTGGGTTTCTCAATTGGCATTTGCAACTCCTTTCATTGGGTTTTGTGTAATATGTTTGTAGTTAATTAGGCCGTCGAGAGCGGAGCTTGAGACATAAGCTTAATTCTGCTATGTTGGCAATGAGAGTCGTATGAGCCCACCTATTTTTACTAGTTGACAAATTGGTATGCATAACACCATTCAAATTCATAATAGTACTCTGAATGTGGGAAATATGTGGGAAATATTTTGTGGAATAATGTTAGTCCCACATAACATTGTTATGGATCTGAATAATGTTATGTGAACCAGATTCATGGTGGAGCCACTTTTTAATGTAGTTCACTGGACATCTGCCAATGCACATTGGCAGATACTTGAAGCAACTATTGGCAATTTTTTGTTGTTGTTTATTGCACCTCGAATCATAGATTGGCCCTAGAAATTGGTATATAGTCGACTACCCTAATTATTAGAGATAACACATATGTCACTTTTGTTCTTACCATGTAGTTGAAAACGAGATACACATTGTGTTGGAGTGTCTCCTCTATACTTTCATTATAGCTAAGTTCCTTTCATTATTTTAAAATGTAGTACTAGGGAGTCTCAAGTTTTCCTTCTAATTGGACCATCAAGTTGATACTAGTTTTTATCTCGCAAAGGCTATTGCACTTTGCCTACTCTAGGGAATTAGCATGTTTGATGCCATCTTGATGTACTTATTGTCCCATAAGCTTTTTGGTTTACCGGACTTTACAAACAACTTCATTTCATTGGCTTTGTGCCTCCTAGTGTTGAATTTAGGTGGCAGAGGGTCTTTAGAGAACTATCCCAACAAAATATTCCAACTTATCCATGGGCCCAGATAAATTGCAGCGAAGGCTACACCTTTTCATCTAATTAGTGTGGGTTACCATTTGAAGTTTACGCATTGCTATAATTAATTACCGAGAGTATCATTTTTTTGCCCAAATAACATTAGTAGTTAGTATGCACACAATACACCAAAGAATATGATATAACTTAGTTGGTAAAAAAATTAGTGTCAGTAAAAAGTTATGCAACACGGAACTTTGAATGATAATCCACACTAATTAGACAAAAAAAATTAGTTACATACCACTATCACAAAAATTTGAAAATATCAATTGTGTAGGGCATGTGCTTAGGATGTGCTCTAGGACTCATATGTCGATAGTGATCATATATATTTGATGTGTTGCTTTAAAAGATTAACGTTATTACATAACACCTTGTTCCTTGGCTTGGCTTGGCCTTCACATTTGCAAACTCAATAATATCATCACCCAAACTTCTTAGGAAACCAAGGCTCAAACAACTTGTTGACCCTACCATGTTCAGTAAATGGTCTATGTTAAACATATGATTTAGATGAGACTCAGCCCAATCACACCAAAGAATTTGTCCGGTTCCAGCTGTGAAATTGTTGGGGATTATGTTGAGAAATAGATGTTGGCCCACCACTTTTCACACTATTACTGAGGGGCTGATCGCACCAGCCACTTATGGCACCATCCGTCGGCATCTCCAATTGTAATAGTGTGAGAAGTTTTGGGCCAACATCTATTTCTCAACATAATCCCCAACAATTTGACGGTTGGAACCGGATGGAGACGTTGGTGTGATGAGGGATCAACCTAAGTCTGTGCTTATGTACTACTTACAACAAGTTATGCCCCCCTCCCCACCTGACTTTAGCTAAGCCTAAAAGTTGGTTCTAGAAACACGGCCTTCACACCATCGACATTATCTAGTGCCGAGCCTAGTTGGCAAATGATGTGGCATGGTTTAAAAGTGGAGGTTTTAAGCCTCAAGCACCGACCCTTCCCATTGGTACCTAGACATGAGGCAAGAATGTAGGACCTTTAAAAGTGTCGCCTCCCGCCCTTGTGATTGGTTGTTTTTAGTCTTAGCTATGAGGGCACAAGGAGCTCCATTAACAAAAACCGAAGGTAAGATAGATGAGTAGTAAGACATTTGGGGATGGGACAAAAACTATCCAACATTCATTGCTTGGTAGATAAAACAATGACCATGTGTGAAAATTACTTAACTAAAACCTACTTGACAATCTCTGGAGCAAGTTCTTGTAGGTGCATTGGGATAGCCGGACGCCTCCGCTATAACCAAGGGAGCTTTACCCGGTTTTTAGGAAAGACTTTGATTATTTGGTAAAGTCAGGTGGGGAGGGGGCATTAGACATCTAATAAGTTATAGTGGCGGGCCCGTTCATTCGCCACTAAATCCAAGCAACTTACAGAATATTTTGAAACTCAATGCAGTTGGAAACTCAATATATTTGTCTGATAATCTCATGAATTTATCCTTTGCAACCGCATTGTGGGGGAGCTCTTTGCTCTTGCCATTATGGCTAGTGGCCTTTGATTAGTTGCTATAGAATCTCAATTGCTTACATGGGTATATGCATCCCTTGATGTACCCCTTCATGCCCCGATCACACCAAACTTTCCGTCCGGTTCCGGGTGTGAAATTGCTAGGGATCATGTTGAGAATTAGATGCTGGCCCACCACTTTTCACACTATTACAGCCGGAGATGCCGACGGATGGTGTCAGAACTGGCCGGTGTGATTAGCCCGTCAAGAACCATGACCTAGGAGACTCCCATCCTAGACCCTAAAGTATTTTATTCCGAACTTTTCTTTTCATTCACATTAAAGCCTTCTAATTGGCTCCCGTCCACGGTCCACAATTTTCAAAGGTCAGTTTCAAAATTCTCCCTCTTTGCCTCTCCCGCTTGCAATGCTTCCTCTTGCTCAAAATGTTGTGCATGCATGTGATTCCATAGTAGTTTAAATCAAAGCATTGTTTGTCAGCCTTCTGTTGCAATTTTGATTTCTAGCTTCTTCCACAATGCATAACATTATTCAGATCCATAACAATGTTCTGTGGGACTGACAGTCTTTTGCGGAATATTCCATCATCTAGGCTGAATGTAAGGAATATTTTGTGGAATATTGTCAATCCCACAGAACACTGTTATGGATCTAAATAATGTTATGTGGTTGACATGTACACCCCATAATGGTTTGTTAAGAACATGGGTATAAAGAATAAGGGGCGCGATCCCTCACAGTTGAAGGATATTGAAGTGCCCATGTGTGAGATCGAGCAATTGTTTGGTCTTAGGGTTGGAAAAAATGGGTTCAACTATGATCACAACCATGTGTGTGCACAACAAATCTTGGAGTTGTACCAACGTGTGATTGGTAAATAGGATAGTAAATTGATCAATGTTTGGTAAAGAGACAATAATGGGATACTACGTGCAAAATTATTGTCGATGGTTGTGCCTATGCTTGTGCACCACACTTGGTCCAGTTAAAATGAATTCACTGCGAGACTATTGCTTGGTTAATTAGTATGAGATTGAGTGACTGCCACAATTGCATGAACTGACATTGAGAGAATTTGAAATCTTCATTCTCCAAATCATCACCTAATTGTCAATTTCAACTTGAAATAACATGAAATAACCTTGTGTTTTCCCAAAATAAATTAATCTGAGACACCTAGACATAACCAAAATCACCTTTTCAATCTTCCCTGAGTGTTTCCCTAGGTGTTTTTTAATCCCAAAATCTAAACTACACAACCCTCTTTTAAACTTTTCACATTGCTACCCACTAACTCACTGATGACTTTGAAATTATTTGAGTTCTATGATAGTATGGCAACACTAACAATATTTCAAAGCACACCTATGATCATGAAGCTTTCCAAACTTCACATCACTCCAAGCAGAGGTTGATTTTTCACAAATCAATGCAACATTTATTAACTACTTGGAATTTGCCATGTAGGATGGCAAAAGGGGATGTTATTGAGGTTGATGGGGGCATTTCCTCTATGATCATTTTTTGAAATGCCACCCCTTGATCATTTGTGGAATTCACAAGGTTGAAAACTACATCCCTTGCTCGACGAGTAGCTATTCTTTCAAGAGCTGGATCTACATTTGAAGGTGCTATGGATTGTGAACTGATGTCTGCTTCATAAGCCCTTATCCTCTCCCTACATTTTCTTCTCTTTGTTTCTTTAGCCTTCCTCTCAAACTGGGCAGCTAAATGTTTCCTAGTGCCCTCACCTGGACAATGTTTATTTCTTGAATTTTCCATTAGGGAAAAGACCACAAAAATGAAGGGTTGTACCTACAGTAAGCTTGCTCAAAACTTGGATTTCAAATGCTTGAGTGTAAATAATGAGCATGAAACAACCTCTTGACCAAAGGAACATATGCTATAAAAATTCAATCCATGTACTTAATCAAGGAAGTTGAGGTGCTGAGATTGGGAACTTGTTGAATGGAGCTATGGCAATCTTCACCAACAACAGACATAATCCACCAATTACCAATGGCCACATATGTCTTCAAACGTAATCCCTCCTTCCTAATACACAAGGTGTAGTCTTGAAACATTTCATGACTCAACTGGGGGGATGCATAGCAGAATATTTATTCCCAAGGGTGCACATATGTTGGCACTGTATATACTAAAATGTCACCTACAAGTGGTCTATCGATACAATACCATAGCAGAGGCTCCCATTCAAAAACTTGCCATGGTTGAGCAAGCATCCATTCATGACTATGACTGCCATCAATCAAAAGTTCAGACAATTCCTCTATGAATTGATGAATCTGCATAGCCAAAATTTTAAAACAACGTGTGTATGCTCTACAACAACTCTAAACATAATGACCAAAGGAAAACCTAATGTGAGCACGGAGCAAAAGGAATATTGCAAGAATTCTAGAGTGGTGGGAAACTAGAGTATGCATGCATCGGCAAGAAGGGTGGATAGAATTTGGGTGGCAACATGGAATATGTGGATCACAATGCATTTGAACCGCACAATAAACTCAAGACCCAACACAACTACTGGATTGAACTAATCTTACCAACGATCTCCAATCATCTGATTAAGAATCGTTCAACTTCTACAATCCAATTTGAAGCCACCACCTTGAAATCTTAAGGACTTTATATTAATCTTGATTTCCCCTTCACTGTATCCTTTGGGTAGATATATGATGATTCCTCTGAAACTAAGTAATTTTCCAATTCTGAGAGCATGTGCATGTAAGGCACAAGTGGAGCTCTCAAGACATTTTAAATTTTCTAACATTTGAATTGTCCTTGATATCATGATCCTTGATGCCTTGAAAAATCCTAGATCCTAGGTACACTTCTAAACATTCTATCAAATAGAAAGCTTAGAAGGGTGTGTATGATTGGTCCCAAAATCTCCAATGAGAAGGGTACCCACTAGTACAATTTACATGTGTCTTCACATGTCCTACAAAATGTTGATGCTTTCAAAACAAAGTCTTATGCAAGGGGAGACATTTGATTGTCAAAATAAGATACCATTGGAATAATCAAGAAGTCCTCTATTGTGAGAATAAACATTGTGGAGGTTTCTACCTTGCCGCATCAAATGCAATTGAACATGTCATTTCTCATAACGGAGGGCTTCAAGTTTCTAGTAACCTACTCCAATCCTCTTGTTTGAATAACAAAAGTGAAAATCATGAGAGGTGATTTAAATGCTATTATAGATAACTTGACAATAGAGCAAACAAGATGAGGTTGCAATGAATTGTTCTCTTAAAAGGGATCCTAACATCTACTCAATGTTTCTTGACATGTATGCAGAATGGCATGATTTACAATGGGTCCATCCTTTGTCCTTGAATTCTTGGTCCCTGTAGCTAAATCTCAAGAACTGCTACAAGGATGAGCATATGATACACATGACTTAGTGCATGTATATGTACATGTTAGACATCATGATTTAAATGGATCATAAATGGTTTGGAGTTGGAGGATACTTGAGAGGTTTTGACATTTCTATGCTTTCAAGGGTTGAGGATCGACTACCTTGCCAACAAATTTGCTTGACCTTTGGATTCATCATAATCATGAAGTCCTAGGAAACATCTATTACCAAGCAAAAACGATGAAACTCGTTGCCTTGGTGATGGACAAAAATCAAGTCTTCTTGGAAAAAGTGGGTAGATCATGGGTGCAAAAAACGGGTATGGTGGTGAAAACCTAGGAGAGGTGGTGGCCATGGCATGGGCGGAGGCACATGGGGGGCAAGGACATGGGACATACATGCATATAACAAATATGCATGCACATGGGCATGTCTTTAAGGGTTGGGTTGGCCTGGGATAATAGTTCATATGCACAAGTGCAATTGGCTGGAATGATATGGGTCCAAACTAGTAGACTGCGAGCACGCTAGAATTGATCAGTTGTTCAGGAATGATGTAGGGAAACCTACAGTTCAACCTCTCCAAGAAAAATAGGCGTGAGATAGAAATATGACGAGAATGAGAGAAGCTTCAATTTTGGGCATAGACTGAACTCGATTGGTAACACGAGAAATAGGTGATGGGTAACCTCGGCAGATGGCATAAACTTCACGAGCTGGAGATGCGACTCCCATTGTCACAGTTCACTATTGAAGAATTGGCTTGTTCAGGGCATACGATCCACCACCTCTATCGAGGCTCGCCACAAATCACCACATGTGTAACTGGAGCTACCATTGCTATATTCGGTGCTGACAGACGCTCTTGGATTCTGATGGTTCTCAAGCATTTTGACAACTTGGATCATGTTTGGTCGATGTGACGGCACATGGCTCGTGCAAAACAGTGCAGTGTCCACGAACACCGCCATTTCTTCGTCTTGACAGGAATTCACTAGAACTTCATCCACAACCTCATCAAGTTTATTTTTCTCTGTCCTGCTGCGAACCTACATCACAATAGCAACATGTCAGTGCGTAAATTACTGTCTACACATCCATTTAGAAATCAAAATCATTCTCAGAGGCCGGCTAGATTGCATTCACTGACCAGCAGCCGTGCAGTAAGTCCAACATGAGTGCGAATGCCATTGTTAGGGTTTCTTCATTGTTCAATAGCGACATCAACTGAGGCAGATAAGCCTCCGGCTCTGCTGAGGTAATTTATGCTCTTTCTTACCCATTGGGGAAGACTCATTCCGCTCTCTTGAAAGAAATCGTCACATGGGCGCCTCCCTGTAACAAGCTCCAAGATCATCACGCCGAAGCTGTAGATATCTCCTCTATCGGTCGCAAGGCCCGTGTCAACATACTCTGTAGTATCACATTAAACACACATCCAACAATTCATCATCAGGGTCTGCAACTTCTGAACACGTTATAGTTTTCACGGTCTGCAACGTGCGCAATATCGATGGATACGAAAGAGTAGAGGTAGTACCCGGAGCTACATAGCCGAGAGTTCCTGCAACCATTGTGGTGACATGCGTCTGGTCGTGGTTCATTAGCTTCGCAAGACCGAAATCGGCAATCCGAGGCTCCCATTCTTCGTCCAACAGAATATTGCTCGCTTTAATATCTCGATGAATGATCCGGGGAACACAATCGTGGTGTAGATACGCGAGGCCTCGGGCAGTTCCAATGCAGATTTTCACTCGTGTTTCCCAATCCAGAGGCTGAAGGCCTGCTTCTTTATACTCTGTATACATGCAGGTTGATTGCAATTCGTCAACCTTCATCGATGAAATGCAAAATATTGAGCGTTAGGAATTTTAGGGTAAGAGGTTTTAACTTAGGGGAATCAGGGCGCACCATGCAACCATGTGTCCAAACTTCCATTCCTCATCAAGTCGTAGACGAGAATGTTGATGTGAGGCGCACTGTAATAACCACGAAGGGCGACCAGATTTTTGTGCTTCAGATCAGCCAGCGTCTCTAGCTCTCGTTCGAAACCACGCTCCCGTTCCAGTCCTCCCCTGGCAAGTTTCTTCACTGCAAATTCAGATTGATTATCCAGTGTAAGCTTGTACACAGTACCGTAACCACCACTGCCGATAATATCTTGAGGAGTTAATTTCTCAATCTTGTCCATCACAGATTTTGTGGACGGGGTTGATTTTCCTGAAAGTTGAAACATTACCATCTTTCCACCTGCATTTAAGACCACACTAGTTTCAGTACTGCACACAGGGATGCTTCGCAGACTTGGTTCTCAATATACAGTCACCGCATCAAGATTTTGGCTGCAGTTTTCCACTTCTTTTTCAGCAAACCTCAAGCAGACAATGGAACCACATGTAGAACATAGGGTAGAACTAGTGGTGGAGTCTGCAATCAGAATGAGATTTTGAACCTTGGAATCGCTTAAGTACGAGAGCTTGTACCAGATAGTTTGATTTCACATACGTTGTTCAGCCTGTATCGTCGCCAGTACCAGAGACCGCCTAGAAATATCTTGGACAACAAAATTGCACCGAAGCAGATAATGACGATGACAGCTAAGCTTAGCTTCTTGTTCCCTACAAAGTGCATACCGCTATCTCCATTCCTTGAAACCCCTGCAACATGCCTTTTGTCATTAGACATCGAAACAGAGGAGCATCTAGAGACACTCGAATGACTGAACTACGGCCTTGTAGAGCCCTCTATTGAAAATTGACATTTCAAATAAAACACTGGGCACTGAAACTAAACAGGGGCGTTTAGGGTTAGGAAGATCGAGAGGACACCTGAAGATACACGAAACTGGACAAGCCTGCGCATTCTACTGAGAGCATAACTTACCGACAGTAAGGGAGGGAGCAGCAGCAGCAGCCGGATTGGAGTATACGTCTACCGTTAGCAGTGATCTGACTGTGTTACAAGCCTGCGGGATCGGGTAGCCGCAAAGATCGACGTTGCCTTCAAAGCTGCAGCGTGCATTCCAAGTTTAATGGTGAGAAGATGTCTTTAAGATACTACATATACCATGCCGATACTCCATAGATTCAGCTGGGCAAAGAAAGTTGGACGACGTCGATATGCAGTTACTACTATGTATTTGTAGTCAAGATGATAGGACAAGGTCGGGTAAGGGTGCTTACGAGGATTGAGGAAAGGACGCCAGCACTCCCCGTTGAGGCACAAGTCCTTGAAGATGATTGATTGAAACATTACTGTACGAAGCACCATAGCCAACATTCTAAGAAACGAGTGAAACTTACGACAGCATGTCATCGTAAGGAGAAAGAAAAGAAAGAATCAAATCTCGACAAGTTTTCCAGTCAGCAGTTATGTTGACGCACACTAGTACCCGCGATCTATGCTGACAATATAGGTGTTCAAAACCTGGCGATGGAGCCTCAATCTTGTAACTACGTGAAGCTACTCTTTTGGCATCCTCTCAACATACGCTTATGCAGCTGCGTGAACGACGATTCCCGTCTCTACATATACAAAGAACAACACTCAATGCGTTGATAGAAAGCAGACGTACAGTTTGGAGAGCCGTGTAAGTTGGTTCAAGCTTCCTGGAATGTCACCTCTCAAATGATTGTTGGATAGGTCTCTGCGTGCGCAAGCGTTGGTAGGTCAGTAATCAAATTATGCGTACAAGTAGAAGAATAGAATCATCCAGCAAACGAGCCGCACAGAAATTGCCTGGTTGTAATTAGTCCTCCGAACTTACAACTCTTCGAGGTATTGGAGGTGGCCTAGATCTGCTGGAATTGCACCGGAGAACTTATTTGAATGCAGATTCCTGTGTAGAGCGAAGGAGAACCTGGTTAGAACACTTAGCTCCAGGTCATTAGCATGGGCTTTCTCTTCGTTTCTGTAAATGAGCCATTTGTTAACAATTGCAGATAGACTTGCCCTGTTGTCAGATAACAAGAAACGAACGGAATAATCAAAGAGAACGGCTCAATGTTCACTCACAGGTTCCTTAGACTGGTGGAGTCTCTTAAGAAGGTAGGAATTTCGCCCTCCAAGTTGTTGGAAGACAAGTTTCTGCAGTTCCACAGGCAGCCTTTGCATCAGACCACGTGCAAGAAATTTGAATAAACTGACAATATGACCCCGATTCCTGGTCACGCTTATTAGTTTCATCGCCACTTACAAAGCTTGCAGCCACCTTAACTTCCTTGTGTCTAGAGTGAAGGGGCCGTGGAGTTTCCTTCTTGCCAAATTTCTGCACTAAGTCCAACAGAATCTGTCAGCACACTTGCATCGCCAGGATTGTCCACAACGTTTTATGGAGGCCATCACTGAGATATTCCGGCGGTCAAGTACAAGCTGATGAAATGTAGAAACTCACATAACCAAAACCTGCAAATTCTCAGAACACTGGATTCCTGTCCATCGACATGGATTAGGCTGGGACCCGTTCCAGTCACTGAGGACGCTCTCGTCGGCTGTCGCATTGCGAACAAAAGCGAGGAGTGCATGACCTGCGTACAGGAAGAAAGGCAGCGCAGTGAGAAATCGTAAAGCTGAAAGTGCAAATGCCAGTTCATATTGAGATATCCAGCAGTAATTCAAATCAGTGCCGTTAGTTGATAATAGTCCGGAGCGATCGCAACTGAAAAGAAAACAACAAAAGGAGACTGCAACTCTCAAAAATAAATCCATCACGAAGAGCAAGACGGGGGATATGCAAGCAGTTCGCAACCACGACTTTACTAATGGACTACGCGCTATCGAAACTCGAAGCGACGATTTTGTTTACTTGGCAGATCTAATAAAATCTTTACTTCTGCGAATGGAATCCAAAAACATGAAGACTCAGAAACAATTTATTACGCTTAAATCAATTTATTTATTTATCTATTTATTTATTTCGAAGTATCAGAGGCTCGGAGCTGTGAAAGACGAACTACCTTCAGCATTGAGAGCCATACTTGGACTTGCAAGAAGGTAGGTGCAGAGACATATGAGAACAAAGTTGCAAGAAGCCGAAGACGCCACTACATTTCCAGTCTCCTCACAACTGTAAGTGATTACAAACACCCGCGCAACAAACGCTGGACAATAATATGCACCGAAACCCTGCCGGTCTCGTACTGCCATTCCTGCCACCATCTGAAGCAGCTCTCCTCCCCGGAGCTCAACTTGCCGGAGACACACTCGAAAATACGAACACACGCACCATGCCGATATAGTATTCGTGCACCATTTGATTGTAACCAATTCAACATGTATGCAGATAGCAGTGCAACGGGTCCCCAACACTTAGCGTTTTGTATATTAGCTATGAGAAAGTGGCAGATCTTAGTACAAAAATCTAACTATGCATCATCAACAGTACTTCTAACCGGAGAATCGTTAACGAACGATTGTAACGGTGAAACAAGTATTAAGCTCTTCAAGGATCGAGACGCATGCCGAGTCTCATTGTCAATCAGCCTGAAAATTACAAGACACGAACGTCCTAAAAGGGTGCTCCAGGAACTTACTGCTGCTCACAATGATTCACTCCTCCCACTCAACCTGGCTATGATCATTGTCTTCCAAGTTCCTCCCACTAAGTGTGCACCAGGATATCTGGAATAATTGTAACCAATTCCAACAGGTGCGCAATAACAGCGGAACGCGTTTCCGTTTCCAACATTTAGCTTCTGGTATAGCTATCAGACAGTGGCAGATCTTACTACAAAAACCTAACTATGCATCATCAACAGTACTTCTCACCAGAAAATTGCAACGACGAAAGAAGTAATGAGCTCTACAAGAATCGAGACTCATGTGGAGTCTCATTGTCAATCAAACTGGAAACAAGGCTTTGAAGGTCTTATAAGGATGCTCCACGAACTCACTGCTACTCACAATGATTCACTATGTACTACTCCCACTCAACCCGGTTATGATTATTGTCTTCCAAGTTTCTCCACTAATTTTTGGTGGAACTTCCTGATCCGATCGGACAGATACTAAGGGCGCCACGTACATCAAAGGCAATCGAAAGCAGGCAAGAGTTGTGCCGCCTTTCGGAGCATAATAGACCTCACTCCCTACCTACCTATCTACTCCCTTACGTACTAGCTCCTAGTGTGCCGAAGTATGTGGGCTCCACCGGAAGAGTAGAATAAGGCAATCGCTTGCTTTGAGATGATTAGCTGATCGAAATTGTGCCCTAGCCAATCGGCGCATAATTTGTGGAGCTCATATGAATATCTTAATTATTAACAAAGTGAAGATTCTCAGGCTCATTAATTTGTCATATACTGTAGGCCCCCCAATTATGTTGACTACTGAGCTTAGAATGGGGCTAGAATGATTAACATATTTTGAGCACGTAGTCCAATCTTTTTTAGACACATGTCTTTTTGGTGTTCGTTCTTAGATTCACACCTATGTTCTAACCACATACACTGAAATACAGGTGTCCATGTTATTACTATAGGCACGTCTATCTTAGAGCAACACCACCATAGTGGGCACCGCTACCACAATACAAAGCTAAAAAAGGGTTGGAGTGGGGTTCTTGTGAGGGGGCGGGACTGGTAAATAGGGACAAGGCCCACTACACCATTTATGGCATTTAGTGTCATTTACTATTTGGATTATGTTATGTTGTCAACAACTATCATTCTATCAACGTACAATCCACTCGTTATTGACACCCATCTATAGTTTTTTTCATCCACACGCATAATCATACTTTTGCCAAATTACAAAGTCTAGGTTTAGATTATTGGATTATAAATACCGGTATTGGTATTGGTATTACAAATAAGATCAATAAGTCAATTCACCTTAAATTCAAGACACCCTTGATCAAGTTGATAAGGTATAATTTTTTTCAACCTATGAGATACTATCCACTTTAGGCACGATTTTTTTTGGCCCAATCCCAACTTATGGTATGAGTTATATAATGACACATTCAAGCTTGCAAGGTAATTGACATGTACAAAGTTTGGAGTGGTTAGGGTTATACCCAACATTATCCAATGTTGGGTTTTAGACTCCATCCATAGTCCTATATGGTGAATTTGATCTCCAAATACTATCATTGTGTGTTTGATCATATGAATGCTTGTTGGGACAAAGTTGATACTTTAGGGTAATAACCCTTTTGATTTGGTGTTATGAGTTACGTATCTTCATGATAGTATGTGGGGAGATTATGGTTAGGGGAATAATGTTAGGGTCCCTTTGATCTTGGTGCCTTTGGTGCTTGTGTTTAGATTTTGGTCTAGATGTCTCAAAGATGGAAGCAATATAATGAGCAAATTAGAGAGCATGTGGAGGACGATGATGAGGAAGATTACATGATAGGACTTTGTCTTCAACAAATGTAAGAATCTTCATATGATGATCAACCAGGGGGAGTAGGCTTGGTAAAAATCCCAATAAGGATAGGTTAGCACTTGAACAAGATGGTTATCTTTACAGGGATTATTTTTCTCCCACCTTGTGTTTGCTGATGAAGAACTTCGGCGTATGTACCCTAAACCTTGAAGACAAACTCCTTCACCTTAGCATTGCAGTGGTCTGCCTTCACTTGCTTGGCACCTTGAGGATGAGGCTCCTAAGGGATGACATGTGAGGTTTCAAATCCCGCAACCCCAAACCACCCCTCCAAACAATTTACAAGGAGATCAAAAGTGGGAGGAGGACCGATCTTCCTCTTCCCCATTGGTTTGAAAATGGTTCCAAACCCCGGATACATGTGAAGGATTTTAAAATAAATAAAAGTGGAGGTTGAATTTTAGAGTACAATCATACAAGAATAATGTCATTATTTGTTATCTATGAATTTTAGGAGCATTAGTCTTCAAGTTAAGTATCAAAATTCACTAAAACTTGAAATGAGTTAACCTTTGGTTTGATTAGCCCAAACATAGAAGTTGCATGCCATAGATGAAGTTGTAACTTTAGGATTTACCCTATATAAAGACTTATGTAACAAACTTCAAGAATGTGAGTGATTTTCCTGAAAAAATTCATTTAAAGAAGTTGAGTGTTCATAAACATGAAGTAAATCTAGGCTATTATAGAGATAGTTTTTATACATTTCATTGGAGAAATGTATTTGGTAAAAAAACAAAAATAATTATGATACCTCTACACATAGGCCACAGAGAAGAAGCCCCCTCACTAATGGAAGTTCAAGAGATGACGAACGAAGTTTTATTTTTCTTAGTGTTTATGACACATCTATAAATAAGAGGATATTTGGGAGGTGCTATGACATGAAACATTTAATTCGTCACAAGTCTCCATCTTTTTGAGCTTGCTTCATAAAGTTGTGTAGGCATCTCCCCACAAAAATAGAACCTACTTGGAATAGCCCGCTTCCTCGATAAATGTTCCACGTTTGTAAAATTTTAAACCTCACCTTTATAGTGATTATAGTAGTGAAGATGTTCAAATCAAATCAATGCATGTGTAAGATAATGTATTTTTTAGAAACCCTAAACATCGGTTCATCTTGACCATTTTTTTGTACTTGAAGTTAAAATATAAGTTAGTTTTTTCTATTTTGAACTTGCAAATTGTTGACCTTCCCTCCATCATTAGCATCCAAACAAATTGGCGATGCAATCCATGTTTAAATAAGGACATGAGGGCAACCATTTCAATAGATGGCACATTTGATACCAACAACATCAAATTTCACCTCTTTATATTAATTGAGATTTATGTCAGAGATGAAATGATGTCCTGATTAAGTAGTTATATCTTACATCAAATGGAAGAAAACTTGGTTACATAGCTTTTGTCATTGCAAAGGAGGGCAATCTTTCACATGATGTATGCCACAAGCAACAAGACTTGAAGTAAGTAGATATTTTATCGTTTACTATTCAATTTTAGTCTATATGCAAATTTTTATTCAATTCTTGTAATCAAGTTTCTTATATATATATATTTGTATTGCAATGCATGTTTAAATTTATTTTTCTACCACCGAGTAACTTCATTGATGATTTCCATTACAATGCATACCATGATTTTTTTTTCGTTTTATTTATTGATAATTGTTTGTTGGCATGATGGTATCGTTCAACTCCTTTCAAAGAATTTAAAATAACATCTTTGTTCCCAGTGCAATTGGATTTAGGTGGAAGATATGTTTATGTTTATTAAATGCATAATGCATGTGCTAAAAAAATTGAATATATATATATATTCAATATTGGCATAAGAAAATTACATAGTGCTTTTAAAAATATATATTGCACAATGTCATGAACTACCGCTTTCTAAATGGAGAGGAGGGGGTAATTCTATTGTGGAGCTCCAGCAAAATTTGCGTTGTGTATGGGAGCAAAATAATAGATTCCTTGACAAACTTATGCCTTGCTTTTTGTCATGTGAAATGTTTTTGCTTTTGCACTACATACCACAAACATATTCTAACTGCTTGAAAGCATGATTAGTTGTGTCTCGCGATGCAATACTTGCCGCCATGTTGATGAACTTGCTGTAGTGTACAATAGGGAGTGCAACAACATAGTAAACCTATACAAATTTTTATGTTTTTGAAAGTGTGGAGGAAATGTCACATAACATGAGGATAAACTCCTTGAATACAAGGGGTTCTCATGTCCTACTATCACTTCTCCCAAAAACAGAAGTTGTAAGTAGCTTTGTTACAAGACATTCATGCACTTTATACATTCATGCTTTGTTCTAATTTTCTAGAAACCTCATGATCACCACCCCAAAATAACTGCATTCCTCCACTTCGCCTCTTTATGCTGTGGATACCATTATCGATAATAGTGTATTCTAAGATTAGATAGCAGAAGTTCTGGCACTCTAAAATGCTTCTTAATGTCAGTTTGTATCAATCACTATGGAATGATTTCGATATTCAATATAGAAGTTATTACCTGTGATAATCCTCAAAAACCAGAGAATTCTAATTATTCTTGTCAGTAATCTGAATAGCAACTGGCTCCAAAAGTTTCAAAGATCATTCGTCTATTTGTTAGACAAAGTTTTTCTGAATGAAGCAGTATCATTGTATAATATTCATGTGCTATTGACTGCCAGGACCATTGGTTGAATCAGGAGTTAATGGCTCACTGCACCCGGTCCAGTGAAAGAGGCCACACATGATTTCTTTTAGTATACAGATAATATGAACACCGTTGCAAACCATTTAAAAACTTTGAACTCATTGACCAAATCATAATGAGGCAAAAAATATGCTCGCAGAGGTTCGTAGCCTGAACCAGAGGCGGAGAATGTGAATGATGATGATCAGGCAACATTGTTCCTCTCTGCAGGAGAAGAACGTGACTCCAACAAATCAAACTGTGAAGGTATCACTGGTGTTAGGATGTCGATGGAGTTCAAGAGGATGTCCAAGGTCCTCATAATAATTTGACTGCAGAAGGCTTCATTGTAATCAACATCAACCTCTGTTTGACAGCAACCACCAATTTCCGAAACCTGCATAAGCAATCTGTCAGAAAATCCAAACTAACTTTGTACTAAGTGAAAAAAGAGAGGATATATCACAAACTATATTGATAGCCAAGCGGTTGATCTCTTCCACACCATGCAAGCACTTATGAGGTCCATATATACTTACACATTATGTGAAGTCATTGATTCAAAAGAATGAGTGATTTCTTGCACATGGCAAAGACAGGACAGTGAATGAGATAGAAACAAACCTTTTTGAGAGGGGAGGTATGGTCAATGGATTTTCGGTGACCTCACAGGCTTATAGATCAATTGAAAAGCAACAGCTTTGTATGCTTCAAGTGCTTGGATTCTGAAGCTGCTGTGCAGCTCGCCATGCTTGACCAGGTTGTAGCCGTACCGGTCGTGTCAATTGCTCAAGTCCAACACATACAAAAGAGTCCCAATTTTCAAGCCCCGATTCCTCACCTACATTGGCAACTCGGACGTCTTCAAACCCAATGCGGTTGAACTCAAGTGACCGTCTTCTGCCCTGTTGAGAAGTCAAGTGGTTTCATTGTCAGCAAAAAGTACTCCCCTCATGTCCAATCCAATTTCTCATAACCACCTTTCTAACTAAGTGAGAATATACAAGGCGTCACCTTGACACTACATGCTGATAGCTTCTCTAATAATGCCTTCTTTTAGGAAGAGATTCTTATATTTCTTTCCAGGGCTTCTGTACTTCAATATGTTCAATTGTCAAATGTTGTGAATAAATCGGCTAGAGAATGGGCAACTTGGATCATAACTGTAGGAGGAAGTAACCAGAAAATTCACCTCCTTCTCCTGGTACCATTTTTTTTTTTCACTGGGTCCAAACTGTGCCCATATGAGGCTTCCTTCAACTACAAAATCGTGAAGTACTATTCTGAACCTGTAAATTTTCTCAGGCCTACCCCATGAAACTGTTACTTAAGCCTTACACCCAATCTCACTCCCTTTTAATTTTTGAAGGAATTTACATACAGGTGTTTCAAGTGCGGGACAGTGAATCATTCTCGGGTTGTTTATCAAGTGACTTAGAAAGTCATTGAAAATGAAAATTCACCACAAAAGGAACCCTAATGTGAGACTTGACATTCCAGGCAATCACATTTGTCTACTCAATAGGCATCACTCATATCGTTCCGTAGTTTGACAACATACCCGGTCAAGGAGAGAAATAGAATCAGGTGCCATCGTGTAGAGCCGTTGAAATCCACCATACAAATCCACATACTCATCCTCCTCCACAGAACAGCCTTCACCAGTCATAGCTGAGCCACTTGTGCTTTCTACAGCCATTACCTTATCCCAAACCTGCTGCAAGTTTGAAAAGAAATCCTTGCGGCTGGTGGTTATTTGAGGTTTTCCTATTTTCTGCCTGGAAGGTACTGATGAAGCAGGGCTGGAAACATACCCACACCCTTGCAAACCTAATGCAGCAACTCCATCCACATAATTCACTGCAACATTTGTTTGGATGGAGCTGCAAATGCTCACAGCGGCTTTACTTGTGTTTGAGATGATGACGGCTGACGAGAGTGATGCTGGAGTCAGAGTGATTATGTACTTAAGGAGTAAAGATTGGCTAGTGGAATGACAGTCTGGTGAGGCATTCGTCGCAGTTGTTGATAAAGAAACCTGGTACAGATACATAAATATACAAGCTGTCAGTATCACACAACTCTCCGCCAGTTTCATGCCACCACAGTATATTAGATCCTTCCACTATTTGCAAACTTCCCACTTTGTTTGGACTAAGCTTGTAGTTTACAAGCTCTGGCTAACCAAAGGAAGGGAGTGGTCATACACACGGTAGCCTTGGCCATGCCAGCTTTGTTACATACAGGGGGCGAAGGAGAAGGCGGATTTGTCGAATTGTTTGAAGAAGTCGCCTCACAAAACTTGAGTTCGAGCTCAAGCTTGCAAGTTTGGTGAAATTTGGTGCACCAAAGTAAAAGAACTTGAGCCATTCCTTCATGTGCCTAAGATGATGGAGCTTTGTCTCAAGGTCGGTCCCCACTTATTTTGGACCGCTTATTCCCCGAACTTTAACATGTACCTAGTCAGGTCAAGTCCGACGACTACAAGTTCAACTTCGGGCTTGAACTTCAAAATCAATCCAAAATGTGCTTTTACCTTGGCCAGCCAAACTTTGCAAGCTCAAGCTCAAGTTTTAGCAAGACTATGGAGAACCCTAACAACCAAACACACAAGAATTCTCACAAGCAAAAGGCGGTGGATCCACCCCGCCGCAATTGCATTACACGAAGAACAAGACATGCAACTTCATCATGCAACATCATCATCCGCGAGGAAGAAACGAGGAGCCCGACCTGTACATACTGCGCAGGATCACTCTTCACATCCTCCACCTCCCAGCACTCGCTCATCACCATCCGCGACTCATCCTCTGACTCAGAAACTCTTAGTACAATCCCTCCCACCGTCGTCGGCCTCCTCTTCGCCTCCTCCTCCACATCATCACCATCATCGTAGCCATCGCCATCGCCATCGCCATCGCCATCGCCTTCCACCACCTGCGTGTACAACAACTCCTCCAACCCGCCGTGCCACATTTTGGTCTTATACGACGAGATGACCGCCGTTTGCAACAAAACTCTTGCGCTCGACCCGTCCTTGAGCTTCATCGCTACTATGGTGTAGCCTGCTGCTTCCCTGAACTTCACACACGCGCATCCGAACCTCGCTTCCAAGGCTCCAACCGACGAGGCCGTCTCTGCCGCGGTTGCCACCACTTGGTTGCTGCATTGTACAAGGCTAGGAGTTCTTCTTGCGACATTTCTGAATTTTCTTTCTAAACTGTTGCATTCGAGGGTTAACCTTGTGCTGCCAGTACAGAAATTTGAGCTTTGGAACAACAGCGAATGCTGTTGCACCGTTGTGCTCTTCCAAGAATTGGAGCTCTGTAACAATAATGATGGAGAGCGAGAACGGACAAGGTTTGGTGAAACAAGATCCATGGTCGATGCGAACTCTTCTTGAATTCTGGAAATGACGCCCCAAGAGAGGTAGGCGCGCAACTTCCATCAGGGATGGAACTGAATGGATTACCTTGGTCGCGGATGACGCCATAGCCAGAGAAAAGGACGTCCGATGGTAAGGGGCTGTTTACACCATGCACCATGAAGTCGTCCCAAGGCCCTGTAAAATCTGTGATTGGCCGTTGAACTCGTCGCAGGACCACTTCAGTTTACACCAAGGAAAAAATGTCAGAGTGACCATGGAGTTCGAGGTCTCCAAAAGGCATATTTTAAGGCTTACATTATCCACTGACATGGTCCAACGGGTTTTTGTTTTTTGGATTTTCATTCTAGTTTTTTTTTGCAGGTGTTAACTCTTGGATCAAATTACATATTCGATTAGGGGTTGCAATCAAAAGTTTCAATTGTTCTTGGTTATCATGCAAAAAGAAATATAAATCCAATCTCAAAGAATACAAGACTAACAAGAAGGCTAATGAAGTTTTAGGAACTGATAAAAAACAAGAATGTAGGTGGTTTCATGAAATGGATGAATGACATGACAACAAAGCAAGTATGCACAACCGGATCCCTACAAGTGTTACAAAATCATGAGAAGAATATATTATTCTATGTACATATATTGTTGCAACTCTTGCTAGCTCACCTTAACTTTCTTCACCGTTCGCAACTCTAGCAAGTGTTACGAGCGCTAACCCTGCACATCCCACACACGCGCATGGTTAGCTCCCCATACCAACCTCCAAGCTCATAGCTTGGTTACCAAACCCTCCTACACATGCATTCGGGACTCTCCCCTTAGTGAATAGCCAATGGTTAGGTGCAAACTTCCATTTATGTCCATCCAATTTTGAGTTGATCATTGTGTTGCCGAAACAATACTACAACAACCCAAAGCATACTTGGCAATTTTGCCCCACACTGGGCCAGCCCCTATAGGAGCCAATGTCTGTGGAAGTCGCGCTGTTCTACAGCAGGTAGGGTTGGTCAGCAGAGCCGGCTTTCCATATAAGCATATGAAACTCCGCACAGGGCCCCTATCCCAACGTCAAATAACATTTTGTCTCCCTCCTAATGAATTGGGGCAAGGTAGTCATTTTCCCTTCGCTACTAAGGTTGGAGCCCCCCCAGCAACTTCAAACCTCCATAGCTTTATCTTCCAATCTCCGATTCTAACAAGTGACTAGTCCATCGACATCAATACTTTGCATAGATGCCGATAGATTCTTCACTTGCCCCATTCAGGCAAGTATTGCAGGAGTTATGGTTGTTCTGACCTCGGCAATCTTAGGCACCACCTCCGGGTCATTGTTATCCCACCACAACGCCCCTTTGAGTGTTGGGCGCTATCTCTAGGCAACACCCCACTCAAATTGCCATATCTCCTATGTCACACCTCCAATTGGGGAGTTCTTGAACATTCTAGAATCCGGATGCCATAAGCTACCCAATGCTCATGGCCTTACCCTCGTGACTCTTAGTCTCCATGGGTGGGAGGCGTTCTCAACGCTCGGGGCCCTCACCCACACTAGGAGCATTTGGGCCCTCTCACCTATGGCGTCACAAATCTCGGGTGTCACTCTGGATTTGAAGCCAATCGCCATCATTCAATAGCCAAATCATGAGTGGACGGACATGGACATGCTTATCTCAGACAATTAGGGGTTGTCACACCTCCTCGGAGAATGGAGAATGGAGAATGAAGAAAAAGAGGAGCCAATAGGATAGCTTCTCCATGGAGAAAGTGTGACACCCCATTGTGGCCCGTGGAGAATGGAGAATGGGAATTACCCGTGAGTCAACATGTGGTAAGAATTTATACTATGTTCACATGCTCGGATTTGAAGTCCGTTTTCTCATCCATCATGCATTTTTTGTAGTGTGGATTTTTTACTAAAACTTTTATGGGAAGTTAGCTTCGTGCATGTGTGATCCGATTAGAAAGGGGATGATTTGTGAAAATTTTATGCATCATTTCATGTTGTAGTGTTCCACCCAAAATTTTGAAGATTTTAGTCTAAAAGTGCTCTTAAAAAAATGAAGTACTAAAACTAAGCAATCAAAAAATCTCTAAAAATCACTACACTTAGGGTATTACATTTCAACCCAACACAACAAATTTCATTATTAGATTGTCAATATCTTATTCGTAATCATATTATAAAAGAGTGTTAAATTTTAAGTTTGAAATTTAATACAGAAATATTGGTGATAGCAATTGCAAATCTAACCGTATGGATAGAATCTAAAATGCATACTGTACAACTTTTATTCATTCATCAAGTTGAAAATATCCCTCTTAGTTGCATTTTATAACGCATCTTTGAAAAACTGCCAAATCTGAAAAGGGTGAGAACGTTTAGGGGTTAAGGAAGGATGTTTGTTATGTTTTGTGTTGTTTTGTATGTAACATTGAGGTCTCTTGCATCATGCAATGACGTGCTAATAATAATGTAGTGCAAAAGTGTAGTAAAATACAAGTGTTTTTCAAATAGGATTATCATCTACATTTAAATTTGTTCAAAAGTAAAAGTACTGAAATGCATGTTTGATACTTCATAAAAATATAATTTAAAAAGTAAAAGAGTAATGTAATAAATTGAATGCATATTTTAATAACGTAAAAGAATAGTTTCGTAAAGCAAAAGAACAATTTTTGAAAGTAAAAATATTAAATTTTACTTTGTAAAATAATTAGTGAAACATTGTATATAATCCCCTTTAATATGTATTTTGGATCATTGTACATCATCGTTGGTTTCACTTGAAATATATATAATATATTAGATCCTTCATATTATTTGTCTTTGTCTTTTACAATTGTAAATATGCCTCGTCGTAGTGAACGAGCTAAGGCTATTGAAGAACTTGAAAATACTCTTGCAACACGTATAGTGTCTAATTCTATGGAAATGATAGCTTCATGTATTTATTCGTCAAGCAGTGCTAGCAGTTCCTCTACTTTTGATAGTGGTGATGAGGGCCTCGACAGTGTCTCTACATTTTACAACTGCATCTTATCACAACGCTATTTTGCAGAGAAACATCATGAAATGGTAGATTCATCACGCATGGCTAATGATATACTTCGTATGAACCTTAATAGGTTCAAAACAAGATTTAGGATGTCACCCATAGCATTCGACAGAATTTGAAATATGATCAAGGACCACAACATCTTCACTAATGTTAGCATTTTCGCTCAATTCGATCCAAGGTTGTAGTTCCTAGTTGTTTTATTCAGGTTTGGAGCCTACGGAAACGGCGCCTCCAGGGCAAATATTGCAGCATCATTTCATATCTCCACTGGCGTTCTATCGAAGTTCACAAAATGCATTATGGTTGCTCTTTTATCACTTGAAAATAATGTCGTATGTTGGTCCAATGCAGCGGAAAAGGAAGCCATCAAACTCTCTATTCAAGAATTTCATGGATTTCCCAACGTCATCGGCATAATGGATGGTACTCATGTTATATTTGCTGCAAAACCAAGCTATCAAGGGGAACAATATTTCAACAGAAAAAGCCGATACTCCATTTCATGTATAAATGTCAACAACCACAATTATAGAATAACGCACCTACATGCAAGTTTCTCTGGCTCCGCCCATGATAGTCGTATGTTTGTGAACTCTCACATATGGCTTCACCATGCAGATTTCTTCAAATCTCCTGAGTATATTCTAACATACACAACTACCCACTCACTGCTATTACTCTACCACCATACAAGGTCCCTGCCTCAAAGAAAAAAAAGAATCAACGTTTCAATAAATATCTCTCTCCTATTCGTGTGTGGTCCGAACATACCATTGGGCAACTGAAGGGGAGGTTTCAAAGCCTTCGTATCATTCCTACAGTTATTTCAGGAAAGGAAACGCACACCCTTGTTATGCTTTGGATTCGGAGTTGTGCCATTCTACACAACTTGCTCCTCGTGGATGGATATGATTATTCAAATTAGGAAGATGGAACCGAAGATCCAAACATAATTGTTTCCGATGAATCTGCAGAGGGGAATAACATAACACTTGGATACAACGATAGTTATGCGAGAAAGAAAAGAAAAATGAGTAAAACAAAGGTCTTGAGATATCATGGATATGGAATATGATCTATATGTTTGGCACAAATATAGAGTTATATCATGTTCTAATATCATCACAGTACATAAGTTCAACCCATACAGGACCAAGGGTTCATGGCTATCAATCTTCATGAAATACACTCAAAGTTAATATTCTAGAATATTGAATAAATATTCAAAAGATACTCATATGACAGGTAGGAGAATCTATATACTTATATGACTGCAGATTGTTCAAAAGTATCTCCCATTTTTTTATTGCATTTGCCCACCATGGGAGGATCAATTTGGGGATCAATTGGTAGTCATTATCAGACTTACTGTTCAAAATCCATTACGCGTTTTTGTGAGTTCTGTATTTTTGAATCAAAACTACTAATTTTAATTGAGTGATCGTTGAGTGAATATGTTGTTGTGTTAGTTGACACTCTGACTGAATCAATGAGCATGTGCATGCATACAACTCAAGGGAAAACAACAGTAATCCATCTGATCCTACTTTGTTGATGCAACATCATTTAATTGACAGATGATCAAATCTCACCATTCGAGCACCTATCACTGAATCAAAAACAAGATATTTGAGTGTTGAGACAATCAAACAGTAACATATGGGTATGTAAGGAAACTTCTTCACTTTAGTCCCTGATTAGTGTTGTTGTCACATCTTGTCCCTCTTCAAGTTGAGTTCACCTTGTAGTCATAAAGGGAAATGCTTTCCTCACAAGTAGATTTTCACTGGTGGGATTCGTCCTTGGTAATCCATTTGAACACAGTAGTGAAACCTAATCGCACATTACATGGGCAAATGCTCTATTTTGGTTTCCAATGATATGTAAAACATTATATCAGATTAACTCAGATCTCCAGGGTATATCTTCACCTTAGCACTCAAGTTTGGAAAGTGCAAGCCTTCAGCAAGTAGATAGACAGAATAGACCATGTGTACAAAGAATGAAGAACTTGGATGGAATGCGGCGATCGATCTGGAAAAAAAACAAGCTACAACCTCTGTGTAATATATACTACGTTGCCAGACATTGGCATTGAGGAAGAAGTTTACATAACACATGTAGTAGACATGCCAATAACAATGCAGACACTATTCAAATTCTTCCCTACGAGAATGTAGAAACTTACACTATCTTAAATTTTGAAAAACTGTGTTATGCCAAGTTGAGATTTGCTTTGAAAAAATCACACTCATAAATGTTTTGTACAATAACTTTTATTGCACGTCAAACTAATTGGGTATAATTTTTAATGATAATTTACTTCAAACCCTTCACCAATAGATTAATACAGACAAATAGATTGTTCACCACTAAACTTAGGTCTTAGCACGCAGTTTTTCAAGCTCAACCTGCAAAACTAGTTCACGAATACATGATTCCTCACATTGCTAGTTCATCCGTATGAATTCCAAATCCAAACGGCGGTGTTCAAGAGCAAACTGCTTATCTGATTGCTCTCTCAGGAATTGAAGCTTTTCATATTGATGTGTAGATGCTTCTCCAACTTCTTCTCCATCAACACCTGGTTTTGCTCTTGCATATCTGCTACTGTTTCCCCTATTGATTTGGATTTTTTCTTCTGCTCTTTATGATGGCGACTGGGAGTAGGTCTATGTTGCGTTCTCTCAGGTACAGGAGGTGCACCTGCACAGCCAACAACCCAAAACAAAAAGCATGAAAGAAAGTGGAAACGCTGCTACATCAGAATAAACATTGGAGTGGCATTATCGAGATTGAATGAAAAAACAAAGATGAGAGACGGAATGACAGTTCATATTTGCAAAACACTTCTCGACAAATAATTAATGATAAGGTAAAGGATAGTGAAATCGATAGCGACCTACTTTACTGATCATATTGTAAGAGGTAATACCTTGAAAACGAGCATCTGGGATTGGCTCTGATACCGGAAAACTTTCTTCCTCGAAATCTGCCTCTTCATCATTACTAGAATCCTCTTCTTCACAATTACCATTGCCGCCCTCCTCAACCATCGATTCATGAAATCCTTGCCCAATAGAGGTTTCAAATAACATGTCTTTTATGTTCTCAGTCATGCCGGTCTCACCAATGTATGGTGGATTGACAACAACACTCTCAGACATGATTGGTTTGACCCGAAAGTAAAACGGATAAATGGAGATAATCTTATCTCTGATTTTAATAATCCCCAACTTTTTATCAGTAGAGGTTAACCCTTCACCTCTGTTACGCAAAAAATCTTCCGCCTCTTTGAATTTCTTTTCCACATACTTCATCTTGGACATTACCTATTCAGAGGTCTTCTTCGTATGCAATGTCTCGAGGAAGTTAGAAATGGTAACAGTTACTGCTTTCTTGGTGAGCCTTGAGGTCCGCGTTGCTCCACTTGAATTTCTGAGCCCTGTCCCCTTCCACATCTCGTAGTTGCCTAGCAACTCCAACCACTCAAACAGTTGCGCTTCTGTGCTTTCGGTCCACATCTCGTACACTGCCTTTTGAGCTGCCTCTTGTGATGGACTACCAACCTCGATGGGATGGGAGGTGACAATGTCAGATGCTTGGGACGCCATCACAGGACTTTGCGGTTGGTTACGTTGCCTCTTCCATTGTCTGCCTTGGGAGGATTGGGGTTGTGTTCCCGGAGGTCCCATGGAATTTTCGGAAGTCATCTGCACAACTGCAGAAAATAGTAATCTTACTCTCACAAACAGTAATCTCACTCTCGAAAACAGTAATCTAATTTGCACCATTGAACCAGGAAAATCCATGCTACTTTCTATATAGTGCTGATATTGTAACGTGCAAAGGATAAGAGGTTAGAGTTGCTTACAATCAGGAAAATTAATGGTTCATCTGGCCTTGACCGCAATGCAGCAAGAGGAGAATGTTAAGCTGGTTCATGAATTGAATCTTAATGCTCAAATTTGAAGCAAGAGGTTAGGACTGAGGTTTTCCATGTTTTTCTCAAGAGCAAGCTTTTTAAATTCAATGATTTCATACCCAAGTCCCAGGAACTTGTTGAAGTCGTACCGCATAGCTGATGTCCTTAAACACTCCTGCACAATCTCAGACAAATGTACAAGCTATCATTACTTGGCCATGGCAAGGAGCAGAAGGGAGGAGGGCACCATGATCCTGGTTGCATTGGTAATGAATATGCAGGGGAAGCCACGGATGAAGAGTTTCTACAAAGACATGGTTGGTTTCTCCCCCTGTTTCATATTCTCTCCTACATTTGTCTAGTGATGTGCGAGATAGATTCTGGGGTGTACACATTAGACAGAAATTGATGCATATCCTTTCTTCTCAATCTCCTTACCTGCCTGCTGCATTGAATGGTCAGTTATGAGAGATTGGCCAAGTTGCAATGAAATAAAGAAGGGTATCAAGTAATACTACCTATGTTTTGGCTCTTGCATTCTCGCAAGAATGTGTTAGTCTTTCAACTTGTCATTCTAAAGACCACATAAACCTCAACTTTCATGGGTTGGGAACCTTGAGTATAGCATCGAGGTGGGTGGATGCAGTTTGAATGCAGATGAATATAGATTCAGGTGATTACAGAAAGTCTAACACAATATTCAGTGTGACATTCGCTGGCCCTAATTCCTGCATTGACTCTTGCAGCAACAATGCAAAGCAACCACATTGAACATGTTGGTGGCTTGAGCCTTAGTCTTCTCTGCTATATTCTCATTAGACGCCGCTGGAGAGGCTCGGTAGATTAAACACACCACTCGACATCTTGAGACATAACCTATACAAATTTCTGGCTGGTAGCTATGTCAAAATGAGTTCTTTTGCTTATAGAAGTCTTGTGCGAGTTCTACATCTCTTGCTCAAGGTAAACTCTTACAACAACCTCTTTTGTATTTTGGCAATTGCATATCATGTTGTTTCTGGCTGCAATCTTAGGCTGGAAGGATTTGCAGACAATGCAATCACTGTTGCCTCAGCAGATACACAATTTATACTTTTATCTAGTATATGTTTTGAAAGTTTGAATAGCTAAGTCAAGTCTTAACATGCTATGGAAGACTTGATTTTTAGGGTTAGGCGGCATCGGCATAATGGATGGCATAGTGGGCGCTGAGATAAAACTATCCAAATAACACATGTCTACCTTATCCAACTCACAATTCAACCTTTTAGGTATTGCAACTACACAGTACAGAAACAAAGAGCATCAAAATTGCAAACCCTATGTATGGTAAGCACTGATTCAATATTGCAGCTTGAAATCAATGTGAGGTCAGTGTTGATGATATATGAATCTACATGTTTGTGATGTCAAAATTGCACATGGGGATAACCTACCTGGCTTTCAGATTTGGAGCTCTCCCTTCACCTGGAAATTATGTCCGGCCTTCACCATGCAGGATCCCAAAAATAATGCCGGATTGGCAATGTTGCAATATTTTTAGGGTTAGGCGCCCAATTCAAGAAATTTCAACCACCTTGTACCACCGTAATTCAGAGGATAACCGGAATTTCTTCAGTCCCGAAATTTCGAATCCACACGGATGAACTACTACTACCCACAACACCACGAAGCAAGGATGACATTCACAAGCAGCTAAGCTAGTCCTCCGTGAAGTAGATATGAAGTTTGAAGTTTTGATGTCTTCAGAATTCCAATAAGCGGTTGCTCCAAAACTGTACCTCCCAAACTGGAAACCAGATATTTTGCAATAACTTGTGAGGACAAAAAGCAAGAAATCTAAGTTATAGCTCCTCCTTCATGGTCAAACCTCACAAAATAAAAAACCCACCAGTGGATTGCAACCAAACTTGAGAACTCTACTTACAAACAGAAATCATAGAAATCAACTAAAGCCCGCCGCAACAAACCCTAGCTCCCGAAACCAAAAATTGGAGAGCCACAATCGGCATACTCAAGTGTGTGCATCATACCTCGTGTCTCTCCTGCCGATGAAGCACAACTCTGCGCAGCCGCGACCACCACCGTAAATCAAGCACAGCGAGCCTCCAACGGTGAAAGAAGCGGCCCCAGGTGAAAAACAGAAGCTTTGCGGTAAAACCTTCGCAGAAGAAGTTTTCTCCATTCTCCATTCTTCACCCGTGGATGAGAAGAATGGAATTCTCAATCCTCAGAGAATGGGCCCATCCGCCTTTCAAGGAGAGCGTGCCACGTCCCCATTCTCTGAAGATTGAGAATGGAAAGAAAGAGGTGTGACAACCCCTCCTTTGTATGTGAGTCGTTTATAAGTATCATAAGAACAACTTTGCAACCATGAGCGACTCAGGGTTCCACAACTTTGCTACTTTCTCTCTCACCGACTTCATCGAGATACCCCATGACAACCATAAGTCAGAGTCAACGTATCTTTTGTTAGTGGGTAAGCGATCAGAGAGCCGACGGATGTGTATATTAATGGACATTTTATGAGAAGATTGACATGAACATGCTCATCTTGGAGACCCCTTGACTTAAGTAAGTCGAATGTAAGCCACACAAAATGTGATATTTAGTGTCACATGGTGTTTAATGTCACTATGGTAACTTTTTGGATGACACTTCTTATGAATAAATTTTTTTTTTTTTTTTTGAGACAGAAGGCCGACAGGCCAGCGCCAAAGCACAGGAGGCAGTTGACCACCTGGCAAGTTTCTGTCAAGTAGAGAGGAGATTTCACAGCCGGGAATCGAACCGCCAACCTCTTCCTTGAGATTTGGGTATCTCTCCACCATCATCCAGTAGTTTAGGGTCATCTCGGACCACTTATGAATAATTTACAAACACTGTCATCGATGATGCATGAGTTCATCCATTGGCCAAAACCCTACCTTCTATTGTCAGCAACTTGTGATGGAATATTGTCATGGATGATTGAAATTTGTATGAAAAATCACTTAGTAAGTGACAGTAATTGCAACACTGTAAATCTATAATCCCCCAAAAAATTCACAAGGAATGACAAATAATGTTGGGTTAACGTTTAGTGCTGGTGACACTATACCGCGGCTTACAATTAGTATTGAGCAAGACAATTAGAATTGGTGACACTAAATATCCTATTTAGTGTAGTTGACCTATTTGCCACATATAAATAGTCCAATAATCATGAGTAGGCTGACATGAACATGCTCATCTTGGAGACCCCTTGACTGTAAGTTAGTTGTATGTAAATCAATTAACCTATTTGTCAGAAAGAAATCGATGGCCAAGGCATGAGCAGGCCGACATGAACATGCTCATCTAATACCCCTTGCCTATAATCTAGTAATAAGTTAGTCGTTACAAGGTTCGGAAGAAGAGCTTTGTAAACCACGTGCGGCTAAGAAACCCACTCTCTTTGTTGTTGCTCTTCGCTCCGACAGTCTTGACCGGGGGACCCCAGGACCTCCTCCACCCCGTGCCGCCGGAGATGGCCGATCTTTGTCGGTGGCTGGTGGGTGAGGTGGGAGCCGATCGCCGAATATCGGTAGCTGACTTTCTCCAGACCTGGTCGACGTCTCTTTGGGAGGGTGAACTAGGACCCGCCAGATGCTGCTGTTGTTGATGCCTGTGCTTTCCAATCACGGGAAGCGGGCTGCGGCCCGACGGATCAGCAGGCGCCGGCGCCCGGACTGGTGGTCTTGGCCGAACGTGGGAAGATTTGGACTCTCGGTGGTTCGGGTGGGGTGATTGGGAGATGGGAGGCGCGTACGAGTAGCTCAGCTCCAGGACTTTGGTCAGGCTTTCCACAACCTCGCTCATCTTCGGCCTCCCTTTCGGCTGCCTCATAATACACTGGCTCGCGAGCACGCAGAACTTTTGAGCCGCTTTGGGTGGAAACCGGAACTCAAGCTGGGGGTCTATAGCAAGTTGCAATTTGTTCGCATCAGACATGTAGGGCTTCATCCACTCCTGAAGCCTTTGCTCATTCCTTGGCCGGTTGCTGTCCAAGGCTCTCCGACCGGTGAGCATCTCCAGCATGACCACTCCGAAGCTGTACACGTCACTCTTGGACGTCAGGTGCCCAGTTTGAATATACTCGGGGGCCGCGTACCCCTGTGTGCCCTTCACCTGTCAAGGATTCAACCCAAACAGAGAAAAACAAATGATTCAGAAGAGACGACTCCAATGTTGCCACTGGCATGAATTATGATGTTGCTTCGTTTTCGAATTGGTCCAAATCTATGTGTAATCCTGAAACAGGCATTACAAGAATTAGAGGGTCCCCAAAGACTATTGCCTCCTTTCAAAGGTGATCACGTTGAATGGACGCAGACAAGCCAACCGGCACCTATCTCCCCAAGGGCAAGCCCCAAGGTCCCCACATGGTTGGTTGAAAACATCCTGTTCACCCGGATACCCCACTATGATTGGGTGGCCATGGGTGGTAGGGTGCACCGGAAATTGACGAATGATTTATTACATGTCAGTCATAATATCTTCAAGGATGAGGTGGTGGACTTCTGAGTTTGCATTTTCCAACTTGACAGAGTATGGGAGCTTCCGGATCTCCTGATCCAACTAGGTGAAGAGAGATACACATATGATCCTCAAATTATGGTGTAAATTCAAAACAATTTCACTTTCAACATCTCGTCAAAAGTACGGCGAATAATAGATCAAACGTTCCATATTTCTCAATGCATGGGTTACCGATACCATTTAAAAGGCTCCACGTGATTTGGGCTGAGAGAATGAGAATTCCATGCAAGGGTTCCTGCCCATCTGAACAGAACTAAGTTGACTCCCACTCTTAAGATAAATTATTGACACGAAGCCTTAAGCTAGAAAATGATTTCTTGTGATTGTTGGCCCGCCAGAATAATCTCAGAAAAAATTATGCACTCAGGTAAGAACTTCATATGTCCTAATAAGCCTTTTGCTTACTATCCCAAGAACAGATCTCACTTTTATACAGCTGCTTCTCTTTTGGCTTCAAGATAGAGCGACTGCCCTGTGATGTATTAATTTGTGCAATTCATTAAACTTTGTGGAAGTGTGAAAGAGTACACATACCCCAGTGGTGACGTGGCTCTTGTCACCTTCTGGACCTAGTCTTGCAAGGCCAAAATCTGAGAGCTTGGGATTGTAATCCTCATCCAGCAGCACATTAGACGTCTTGAAATCACGAAAAATCACCTGCACAAATTCCCCAAAAAGAAATCAAATTTTATCAACATGCCACCAGGCTATGCACTAAATGTTTTTTATATTATTCTAAAAGTGTCAAAATTGAGGCGCATCTTTGAACCTTGTGCTCCTCATGTCTCTCAACTTGCTCTAGTAGCCTTCAACACAAGTTACAAACAACCCGTAACATTAAAGATGACGTTTAGAGATACAAATATGCGTTATATATGTTTCTCAATATGTTGATGACTGTTGCAACAAATTGCTTTGGTCATGGTCTTTCATTGCTCATAGGCCATTGTTAGAATTATAAATAAATAAAATCCAAATTGTTCACATTTAATGTCTCATCTTGGGTGATCTACTTGCATGGAAAAAGCCTTGCTTACTTGAATTTCCATCTCCTCATGCAAGTAGGCAAGGCCTTTGGCAGCCCCAAGAGCAATTTTCACTCGTGTTTGCCATGACAGGATCGGTGCACTTATTCGGAAAATGTGGTCATCCAGACCTCTGTTTGGCATAAACTCGTACACAAGCAGTCGTTGAATCCCTCTTTCATCATCAGCAGCACAGTAGCCAATGAGCTTCACCAAGTATGGGTTATCCACCATCACTAAAAATGTCACCTCTGTCATCCACTCTTTCTGGCCCTGCAAAAAAAATCATCAATCATCAAGCAGGAATTGATTAATTGAGAACATCTAAACCTCTTAACTCATGAGAAAATTACTCCTAGACAATTTCTTGTTCTGCAATGCATAGGTGAGCAATGTTGTAATGTCAAGCATTTACTGCTGTGAGCAACAGTCTAACAACAGACACTCTGGAGAGTATTTCTTTAGTAAAATGTTAAACAACACTGTGAAGAGAAATAATGAGAACATTCGGTTGCATTTAATATTATGAAGCAGATTTGTTTACTCGAACCCAGATTTGAGGAATTTGTGGTTGAAATTCTGATGGCCACATGTGTCAATAATTTATAATTCTCTGAGGCATGGTCAAACATTTACAGAGACATGAAATACTTTTGAATTTCAACGTCTTGTACCTACTTATTTTGGTATGCAGTCTGAGATAAATGAATGTATTAGGCTGGAGAAATGTACAGCTCAGGGCAGGCGAACCTCCTTTTCCAGTCATTGTTTTCATCACAACGTGAAGAAAGTTAGGGCCGCTTCACACTATGGCCGTCAAAGTCGAGAGGCCGTGGGATTGAGTGGCCAAACTTTGTTAAGAGTCCAAAGAAATGGGCTGAAAATAGCCAATAAAATATAGTAATTGGAGCCTTCGGCTGGGCATAGTGTGAAGCCTCCAAAGGCCAAGCCCAAAGTCCAAACCCAAAGGAGCATCCCACTTTATTCCTTGCCCAAAACAACCCCTCCAATCTAACGGCCAAGATCTTGTCAATGATTGATTTTTTAATGAAAAAAACCGACGGCCTCTCGACCATAGTTTGGGTTTCCATTCCCATCTGACCCAAACTTCCTTCGAGAGTCTGTCGCCTTCTTCAAAAAATAATCATTTTAAATTGCAACGGCCTTTGGACTTTGGCCTTGGCGTGAAGGGTCGAGAGGCCGAACTCTTGGTTTCTTGCAATATGATTGGTGGAAATCGACGGCCTCTCGACCTTTGGCCATAGTGTGAAGCACCCCTTAGATTAAAACCCACTTCTCTCCCACACTCATCATCAAAGTTTAACTGGGATTTCTATTAATACATATCATATATTTACAAGTATGTGCTACTGCTACAGGACTCCCACACCAAGAAACAGGTTTACAGTAATGTGCTTTTTTTTAACAGGAATTTTTAATGTATCTGGATGCATTCTGGAATCTGGCTCCTGAGATCAAGTGAACTGTTTGCAGAGAATAAATTAATATAATAATAAGTGGATCCAATTAAATGGGCTGGAAGCCTGAAGTCAATGCTTTCGAAGAATTCAAGAGCATTCACCTTTAGTCAATGCTTTATGAAGAAAGTAGAACTACTTTTGTGTATAGACGCTTTATAATTAGTCTTTCCCGTATCCATAAAAAGGACAAGGATAAATGTGTATATATATATATATGTTTATTTATATTTATATATAGTAAAAGTGCGTTGTGTAGCAAGTAGATTGGCACCTGGAAACCGTTGTTGTTGAGTTGTTTCACAGCAACATCCAATTTTTCTAACTCTCCGTCATGAAGCTTTGATTTTTGTTTGATGACGCCTTTGTACACTTTGCCAAACCCGCCTTCCCCAATCACATTATGATAGTGGAAATTTTTGGTGGCCAGTTTCAGCTCTGCAAGAGTGAATTCCCGAAGCTCATGGTTCCTTTCGGAGCCATTGGTGGTGCCATTCACTGTCACATCATTTTCAAGTTCTGAGGTGGAAGTTATGGGGTTAACACTTTTCTTCGAATCCCGTTGCAGTACTTCAAGTCTGGATTTTTTATTAATCTCACCATTGGGCCCAGCCTGAGAAACAACATTTTCTGACGATGATTCATCTTTGCCCTGATGGTGATGGTGATGATTCCCAGCTTCGTTGGATCTCTTCGCTGCATGGCCGAAACAATTCATGCTTCTTACATCTGAGAACCCTTGAACCTGTAATTCTTGCTTAAATTTGGAGAGATACAGATATGGAAACTAGTATAGAACGAAGTTGAAGACTCCTGCACATTGAAACATTCTCATTATGACACTTGATTAACTCAAGCCGACATTTCACAGATTGCCTGGATCAAACCAACGAACACATTACGAAATGAATGCGGATGCTTAAGAGGGGGCAAATAAAAATACAAAATACAAAATAAAAATACAAAATTTGACTTCTCGTAACCTACAGAATTTGAAAGCAGGAAAAACATGGATTAACTCCAATGGAAGTAGAAGACCATGAAAGCATCATTAGCTTGAAATTTGACCCATCTGATTACATGCATGGGTTCACTTGCACTCCATTCTGTGACCATGACACTCCAATGATACGGTCACCTTTTATAATTAAAAGGTGCTGTCCCAGTACATGTAAAAAGCTGTAGAGCATGGGATACTGGAATTTTGGCTATGGATTTTAGATAAGTGGCTCTTTGGATGGTGGCTGGCAAACTTCTCTAATTAGCCACTACTAACTTCCGAATCCCCATTGTCGTTTAATGTGTAGTTTCTCCTCCCTCAAAATCGAGCACATACAGAAATTGCAGTTGCCTTGCATTGATTAGGGTCTTTGTTGACTAACTTGTTCATGTCTACAGCTTGAGCAAAATCCATAGAAAAAGAGAACTTAACCTAGACAGACCAACAGAAAGACAGCAATTTCTCTTTAACCTCACACATTCACTTACTTCAAGAAGCCTTCCAAATCTCATATTAGGAATGAACCCTAACTTGTTGTCAACTGTGATTGTCAATTCATCAACATATATAGGAAGGTAAGACTTCTGAAAAAGAAAAGGAAGAGGAAGGAGAAGAAGTCTAATTCATCCACATCGCTGTACACTCAATTTGGAAACAACTTGGCCTTGCGTATGAAGAATGCAAGACTGCTAGAATCATGCCTCCATACGTAGTTGACTAAAATGTTCTAAAAGTCTTCATTGACTTCTAGGTTGTCATGCCTACAGCTTGATCAAACCCCCACTTTATCCACCAATTTCCCTTTCACCTCATTCTCACATTCACTTGCTTGTTATTTTGCACTTCAAGAATCCTCTCACATCTGTGAAGCAGTAGTACCAGACTAGGCTACTCTAACTCAGTATTCCAAATGAAGTCCAAATTATAAGTTTCCACAACATATTACTACTACTGCCAATTCATCAACAACATATACACATATCACCAGGATTAAGGTTATAATGGCAGAAGAAGAATTGCACCTGAATCTCCTTTCACTTAGAAAATCCTTCTATGTGACATCGATCTCCAACCACTTCGATGCACTCATTCTCCTAAATGGAAATCCTAACCCCAGAAACTTCCCAATTTCACCAAAACCGCCGGTTTTAAGTTACCGACACACCTGGTGAGCTCCCCAAAACCCCAATCTCTCAACAACCGTGAAATCTAGACAGAGCCTGTCGACCCTTCAATCTCCCCGCTTTATTGAAACCCTTGCAAATGCTTAAGTCTTATAGCTGATTACACCAAGCGAGGTAGGAGTCGGGGGATTATTTTGCCTCCAAGCAGGCTTGCAGCTTCAATCTTTGCCCTCACTGGCCGAAAACTGAGAGATCCGGAGGCTTTATAGTGACCCTAAAACTTTGAACGCGGATGGCATTTTTCGATCCACAGATCGATTGATCAGTCGGGTGGTCAGTCAGGAAGTCTAGTCAGTCAGTAGCGATCGAGGTGGAGCGTGTCGCCGTAAGAACGCGCCATTGGGCTTCAACTCGGTTTCAGGGAAGAGCTCCAGACTCAATCTGGACCGTTAGATCGTGATCGGACGGTCGTAATCTCACGGAGTACGTTTGGGTCCGGGAGGACCCATTTCTACTTTACTTTGCTGGCTGGAAAGCCTCCAGAAGCTGGCGGCTCGTACGGCGAGGTTAGATAGTCTCCAGCCATGGGGTTATGATGTGTACACTCTTCTTTCACCAATATATAACAACATGGATATACGCCATGCCATATTGGAGTCTTAAGTTTGCCTTCGTACAGAACAAGTAAATCAGAATTTATAAGTAATTTAGCATCATTTGAAATAATCTAGGTTTTCTTTTATAATTACTTATAAGATGTTGAATATTTGGTGAAGTTGTTTTTTTTTCTGCTTAAAGGGTTCCCTAAAATCCAAATAATGAGGAGGTAAATAGCCCCCATAATAATACCCTTTGTACGCATGCGGTTACATAACACAAGAGGGAGTTGCCCCCCCCCCCCCCGGTCGAGTACGCTTCAAGAGTTCCATCTCACTTGCCCATTCTCTCAGGAGTGGTTACAACTCAAACGCCAACAACAACTCAATCACATGTGAAAGGAGATAGTTGACGAGGATGCAAGACCGCAAAAAGAACATGTTGCCAAAGACAAGGCGGAAGCTACGAGGTCAAGGGCAGCAACAACATGAAAGGTTGTGCACCACATCATTCTACTGGAAGCTCATGCTCCAACCATCCTTTCTGCACATGAACCCCAACTAGTCTCCCTAATGTCCAAACCGCAAGCCTTGCACCTTTGATTGTTTGTTTGGGTTAGTTGCAGGTTTGAGCTTTTAATTGAGTTTCTCGAGGTTTGAGCTTGCATATTCATCATGGTATACTTGCAACATAGGTAGGTTTGTTGCAAAGGTGATCCACAAGTGAACATTGATTCAAAGGCTTAAGCATATGGTTCTATATTCAAACACTTTGCAAAATATGACAACAAAAAAAAAACAAAAAAACAAAAAAAACACAAAAAACTCAATCAAAATCAAAGCAAATACTTGACAACAAGAGAGCAAAGCAAATACTTGTATCTAGCAATTTGATAGCACCTACACATTTGCCTCTAATTTTACAACACTTCAACCCTTGTGTCCAATTTGACAACACTTGTTGCCAAATTTACAACACTAGATCGTTTTCGCAACATGACACCCAATTTGGCAATTGAATCCAAAACTTCAATAATGTACTTAACCCCTAACTTCCCACACCCAATTTCTCTCAAATTTGTCTAGAAAATATGACCTCAAATTTAGCAACTATAGCTGGAGATCAAAAAAAACATTTGGGACAAATCCAACCATATAGATGTTTGCAAGTAAGAGGTGACTACTCACGATCCAAAGTTTCATTAGGAAAAAAGGCAGGCCAATACAGGGCCTCCAATAATGGCTAGAAGATGTACTGGTTTTTGGACTGCCCGATGTACAATCATGACGAGCACATCTGGACGACCGTAGTCCAGCGCACTCAGGCAACAGGGTGTCTCAGCCAATGAGGAACCGATAGGGTGTCTCAGCCAATGAGGAACGACTTGTTTTTCATCGTACGTGGCGTACAGTCTGTTGTTCCCGCCTTTCTTTCGCATGGTGAACTCAGTTCTGATCTCAGTTGCCACCTGAAGGCTTGTTTTGAGTTTCGCTCAGATTTGCAGCAACTTTTGTTTTGAGTTTCGCCTTTCAAGATGAGGCCTCGCAGTTCTCTTCAAAGTGTGCTTCTTTATAATTCTACAGACAGTGATAGAAGTTGGATACCTACAAAGGTAGAAATCAATTCTTGGGTGACACTTTCGGCAGGAAGAAATGGTGGGCATGCTAAAGATTCAAAGAAACATGGTGGTAGTTCTAGTATGGATGGATCTTATAAGGCAAAAGTGGTGAAGTTCAGATTGAGTGATAGATCAGACATTGTTTCAGAAGTATTAGTTCAACATGCGTACATGTGGCGCCAGCTTGATCTCAATCCGGCAGTACCGATGGAAATACCTGCTGCATGCAACTGTAGGTATCTGAACCTATTGTGATTTTCTTATGAGTATAAATTGTACAATGCATTTGTATTCTTCTGAAGCTATGATTTTTGGCAGACTTGTATCCATCGGCATATGAAGACTGGGTTGATTCCAAATCCATACAAGGAATTATTGTTGTCATTCATGCAGAAATAGGAGAGCTAATACGAGGAAGTCGATCCCATAAGGAACTTTTGAAAGATGCTGTGTTTTTTTACAATGCGTTTTATACTCCAAGAAGCTCAAGGTCTACCTTTGGGCACATTCAACCCATTCCACTTCCAGATTTTCATAGCCCTGATTGGCCTTTACCGGACATGCATACCTCTGAGTCATTCCGAGCAAGACTATGGCTTGATTTTCAAAACAGTATGAAGCCTAATATAGGTAGCAAACAAACACGACTTTCCTGGTTTATGCCTATTGGTGTCTTTGTGGACTTATTCTCAATTGCTACAGGCATTCACAGGACCCCAACGATGTTTGTATTCAAACATATGACTGACGACTTGTGCTCATCACTCATGGATAGAGGATGGGACTGCAAAATTACATTTGGGGCAGACGTGATCAAATGTGTGATACCTCGAGCTTCACTTATTTGCAGGTACCACATAGGGAGGTCTACCTTGTATGCTCTATTTGTCTATAATCGGCATATGATGTTACCTGATTCAACTTGGGAGGCTATTGACCAATATGAGCCAGTTAATATGGTATCTATATCTTGTGAAATGGAAGAACGAACACAAGATGTAGAGGTTGGGATGTCGTGGACATTTTGGGATATACGACAAGAGGTTCTGCTTCAACTAGGGCTTGATACAGATACCGAGACAAACATCGTGATTACCACAGGTGATACTACAGTCAAGATAAATTCACGGCAAGAGAAGAAATTTACTACTATCGACGTGCTGCCACCGAAAATCTTTCGACTTGTTCCAGTGTTATAGATCTGTAGTAGTGGTTTCATTGGGGATCCATTTGCTACCTACTCGAGTGCATTTTTCTCTCCAAAGAGCTGAATGAGCAGCCGCAGATGATCTTAGTGAAGCTTCACGTCTTGCAAGTATAGCAGATTCACCTTGCAGCTTGGCTTCTAAATCTATGGCAGTTAGTATAGTATCTTTGTTTCTAAACCGATGTGCTATTATTCTATACCAGTGTTGGTAAGTTTGAACAAGTGGACTCTTTTTTACCTTGCCTCCAGAGTGTTGTGTGTGCCTTTGATAAGCTGACTTCGCTGCATGGTGGCTATTCTCCATGCCTTGACACGACCAGACTGCTAAAGAGCCGTATCTTCTGAGAAAATATGGTGCGTGTTTTACCATAACATGCTGCAAATGTAATAGCATGTTCAGTATTGATTGTCAATTATCAATTCATATCTATTAAAAGCTTTGTTGAAAGAGTCATGTTATAATCATAATAAGTCACTAGCACCTTCCATATTATTGGTCAATGAATTGGTGTATTTTTTAAGCTGATCGGTTCTTTCACGTAAAGCTACTACAAAGCTACTATAGAAATCACTGAGCAAATAAACAATGATTGTGATGACATACCATGTAGTGGGTCACCTGGTGCTCTCCATAGCATCGAATATAGCAGCGGCCCCACTCTTCAACTTTGGTCTCGAAGTCAGCTGCTGATTGTTCTTCGTTAAGACGAAGTCCACAAAAGTACGGCCTTAAAGCATCCATTGCATGCCACATATCTAATTTGTCTCGTTTTGAACTCCCATTATTCATGAGGTTCTTTTCGGCATTCACCACGTCGATGTATAGTTTCCTGGGATGTATATCGAGAGGATTATTTGCGAACAGTTTCATCGCATGAGCACCACTGAAGCTTGGCTTGTTTGGCACACTGTTCATTTTGCCGGACAATTGTTCGTCCTTAAAAATCACGACATTGCCACCGTGTGCTCCTGTCAGGGAAACCACTCTCTGCATTTCTTCAATAGCAATCTTCTGTAAAGCTTGGTCCCTGATGGTCCAAATGTGGATGAAATGTAAGTGTACAATCTTCTCGACCATTCTATTCAAGGCATGCAGAGTACATATATGTACTCTATTTAGCGGAATCGGAAGAATCGGCTTCCATCTGGACAATGTAGCAGCTCCTGTTAGTGGTTGCGCAGTGACCTTTGTAGAGAATAGACCGTCTTGCCAGGAGCATTTGCGACTTGTCATTGAAGATATTGCTTGAGCCACCGTTGCCACCACTGGCTTCTTTCGTTCTTGCAAGCAATATATACAGCTATGTAAGCTGTTGGCACCCATACTCAAACCAAACATGCATTTGATGGTCTTCATGTCGGCCGCAAGATGCCACTCCACTTTAAACGATCCTCTATCTGGCACCTCTAACAATTGGCCTTCTTCCTGTGCCTTCACGAGTGCAGGAATTTTAGTTTGTGAGAACACCCAGCTAAGAATTTGATGCGTTTCCCGAGGTACCTGGAAAGACGCAATAGGCCAAATTTCCCTTTCACTTTGAACTGAGAAATACTCATCTGATTCTGGATCAATATCCATGTTCAAAGCTCGGTTCATCAACGTAATACTCACCCGCTCCATCTTCTGCCCGTATACAATCTCCGCTTCGTCCAATTTTAAAACAAAAATTAACGGCTGTCCTTGAAGTTCTACAGTAAAAAAACATGAAAGAATTTATTTAGTACAGTTCAAGCTTCGGGAGTCCGAGCCAGAAGAAGTACGGTGACACTGTCGCACTGATCTCATATGATAGCAGAGTATGAATTTGAAACTTACCTTCAACTGTAACGTTGTACAACTCCACCATAGTTCTTTGAACCTGTTCAACATCAACAAATATAGAATTATTGTCGTTCAATTTGACCTTTATAGGGTCTTTTGTTTTCGATTTTTCTGTAGCTGGCACCTCTAATGTATTATTGATCGAATAGTATTCACCAACGTAGTCCCTAATTTTAGATTCAGCATCTTTTTGGCAACTGATACGGTATGCGGATTTGGCAGACAGCCAATTCGAAGGCCCTTCCCTACGCTCTGCATTGCACCTTTGAACTTTTTATAGATTGCCTCGTATCCAGCATGCGTAATACCATTCCGATCACACGTTTCAAGGATGTCATTCGGTCCTACGCTTTTGCCAATTTGGTCAAGGTAATAATTAGCCATTCGAACTCCAACTGCAGATAATTTTGAAGATTCGCACATGGCAATGACTTCTCCCTTTGATAGCATTGATGCAAGTACTTTTGCAGTACCTTCCTGAATTTCTTTGTTGCCACAAAGCCGTTCCCTCGTACCGTTTTTAGCATTCCGGGTTTGGATCTCAGCTACTGTTCTCGGGACCAGCAAGGACCTCACTAATCGTGCAGTTCGCTTTGCCTGACCCCCTCCAGGTGTTAAATCTCGAACATCCTTTCGTGGTCTTACATTGCTTCGGTAACCATATGGAGTTTTGATTAGCTTTTGTAGACGAATCTCCCTGCGCCTCAAAGTTGCTTTGGTCCTCTTGAGTTCAGATGATAGCTCACTTAATCTCTTCTCATATGCTTCTTTCTGAGTTTCAGTGTAAACCCAGAAGTCAATCTCTGTTTGTAAACTAGTCTCACTATTCTCTTCAATTGTGGCCCGTGCACAGCTCAAGTGTTCGTCAAAGGAAGCTTGCATCCTAGTAAACTCAAGCTGTAGATCTAAGAGATTGCTTTTTAACTTCTTGCTACAAGAAATCAAGGTTTGATTCTCTTCTGCAATTCTCTCTCTTATTGACGTTTCTGATTTGGAAAACGTAAGCAACTGATCCCTTTCCTCGCACACACTCATGAACTGCTGCATACCTTCTCGCAACATGGAAATCTCCCTTTGCGCCTCATTCAATGAAAATTCGAATTGGCTATCTCTACTGCGTAATCTTTCAGTATACCCAAGCAAACCATTCTTCCCCTCGGCAACAAATTCAAGTAGTTGACTTACTGATTGGAAATGTGGGCGTCTACTATCGATTGGATCATGTGGATATAACGCACCATCAACCCACAGGTCAATGTTTGATGCACCTGATTCCCGTTTTTGAGCAAAATTGGACTTCGGTGTTTGATCATGAATTGCACGATTACGAGAAATAAGCGGAGCGTACTTCGCATTAATTGTCGCACTAATTTTGTAACCTAAATTTGCCATTGCTCAAAGCTAAAATGACACGAACAAAACATTCTGCCTTCCTGACTTCTTGTCTTCCTGGCAAGAAGACAAGAAGAGCTACAGACGTCGAAGACTACAGTCGAGCTCCCGCCGGAAAATAAGTCCCGCCGAAAATGAATCCAACTGTATCGATGATTGGGACCAAGCAATCATTCCTTGATGTAGCCCGTACTGGAACTTTCAATTTGAGCCACTCGATTTTCATTAATCGTAACCACCCATGATTTTTGCAAGCTGCCCACTCGCTCAGTTCCCCCCATTATGAGCATATTTGATTAAAGGCAAGAGGCCCTACACTGGCCTGATTTTTTCCCTAATGAAACGTTGAATATTTGTTATGTGAGAGATTATTATACGAATGTCAATAGTGGTCTTGAGGGCCAACAATTTAGAAATTAAATTAGGGTTGGTATTTTTATCGCACCTCCACTCAAATCATTTCAAAATGACAAAATGTTACCCTCATTCAAAAAAGGGGCAATATATCTACTCAAATCAGCTCACAAATCTTGAAAGCCATTATTTTGTGATTTTTTGGGAAGCTTTGCAATTTGAGGCGGCGGTGCCTCAGCTACACACCTTCCACATGGATTTACGCCCACCAACACATGTCCAATTAAGAATTCCAATAGTAGATGTTTAGGATATGATGTCTTTGAGTGTCATGCAAATTTTCAGATCAATTGGGAATCATTTGCACATAGGGATCAACAAAAAAAAGCATGTTAGGATTTGGTGCCCTTAATTCACGGAGGTGACAATTGTCAAGCAAGTGTTTGTGGATCCATTTCATTGTAAACTAGTTGAGAGCACACTCCCATATTTGAATTAATCCAAAAATAGCTAACTGTGTTGAATCAAAATTATCCACGTGGCAAGACATTCCAGACCTGAACATGAAAAAGAGGAGTAGTTGAATCAGTCCAAAAACCATCTAAACTGGTGTCAAAGCGGTCAAAGTGAACTATTCACAACCAAATTATGGTCGCATAGGACATTAGGGATTAAACATTAGATCAATTTGTATACGCATGTTTTCTCAATCAACAAACTAACACATAGTTGACACGTTCCCTAGTATGAAGCTTATGAATACAAAAGTACATTATAAGCTAAATTTGAAACAAGAAATAAGGTATTTGATGTGTCTACATTGAGTGCCCTACCACTACTTGACCCACCATGTTGGAGATGCTCAGGCCAATCATATATGTAAGCATTGAACACATTGACAACTTTATTGAAACCTTCTTTATCTTGTTCCTCATAGCATTATTCAAATCCATAACAGTTCTCTGTGGGACTGATAGTATTCCACATAATATTCCAAACATTTAGACTGAATGTGGAGAATATTCGGGAATATTATGTGGACTACTGTCAGTCCCACATAACATTGTTATGGATCTTAATAATGTTATGCTCGTTTTCTAATTCATCTTGCAACTTCTAATTGTATGCAAGCCGAGCTCTATTCACAACGAAGGTTTGTATCCACAATGAACTAATTAGAAGAAGTACAATGAATTAAAATAACAAGATTCAAAGGGACCAAGCCTGTATGAGAGACACTGCTTGAACTATAAGCTGAAAGCGAGGTGCTTAAATACATGAGCAATATGTGGATATTCCCATAGCAAAAAAATAAAAATAAAATAACAATCAAAGGCAAGCTTCCTTATTTTGACAGTGTATTGCAAAGTCAATGCACATATATTTTGTTGGTCTTGAGTTGTCTAATTAAAGATATTTATTGATCTAGGTTGATTGGTTCATGGAAGCATCTCATTTACGTGTAGAAGATGGAAACTAGTACGTATTGAGAGACAAATCCACCTTTTAAGAAATGGTTGGATTATTTATTGATAAAGTCCAACAATTTGGCATCTTATTCAAATGGCAAATAATCCGAACCTTCATGCATATTTGCACGGCTAAAGTGTGGCGATTGAAATCAAGTACATGTTTGACAATAGAATCATGAAAATGTTAATAAATTGATGTAAACCCAAATGCATTTTCTTACCTAATTTTAGTAGGTTGGTTGTGGAAAGATGGTTGCAAGATGGATACATGCGTATATGGTGTGAATTCGTTTGATATTTGACATTAACATTGATGTAAAGTATAAGGTCCCACTCAACGTTCAATAGGTAGGTGGCATGTTTAAAAGTGGGCCCCGTGGGACATACGGTTGCAACCATCTGCATACAGTCATGGCCATATGGAGGGTAGGGACACACAAGGAGTGGGCTTTTTTTCTTTCTTTTTTCTTTCTTTTTAGATAGAAGGCCGACAAGCCAGGGCCAAAGCACAGGAGGCAGTTGACCACTTGGCAAGTTTTTGCCATGCAGAGAGGAGATTTCACAGCCGGGAATTGAACCGCCAACCTCTTCCTTGAGATTTGGGTATCTCTCCACCATCATCCAGTAGTTAAGGGTCGTCTCGGACCAGAGTGGGCCCTATGAACCTTAACCCTTAAAGGTCAAGGGGGGGGGGGTGAGAGGGCCTCTCCCATCAGCCTATGTTTACCCCATTTCAGACCTCCATGTAATTCTTTTAGTGTGATCGGCATATATATTTAGATATGGAATTTTGAGATACACATTTTGGGGGAATTTTTTTTGCAATTCCAACATGTTTTGACGCTATCTTATGGTCAAATAGTTTAGGGTCAACGAGGCCCTGAGAGGGCCGCTCCGTTGTTTAAGGGTTAATATGCAAGTCCGGGCGTGCCTCCAGAAGTAGAGATGCTCTTAGTTTGGACCATAGGTTTGGCTTGAAGTGAGTTGACACCCCAACTTAATTAAGAACCTAACTCCCTAGGTTTTGCATTAGTTTCGGGTTTTCAGTCGGCTGGAGGCAATAACTTAGATGATGATCTTGAAAAAGTAGAAGATCATATCAACTTCGTCATAATCTTTGATAAATATTATGTTAATTTTTATGATTTTGTTAATTTTAGTGATACAATATAGACTTATAAGTCAAGTCTCTTCACTTGCAAGCTGTAATATATAGATTTATAAATCTCAAACAACAACTTGCTAAGTAACAATACGATGTGCCATATGTTTGATACAAATAATAAAATCATACAAGTAACATAATCGGGATATATCAAAGATTATGACATTGCTTTGATATTCAATTGTTTAAACAACATCATCATCTAAGTATTGCCTTTGATTCAAACCTGAAGTTGATGCAACACATGGGTTTAGGCCTCTTGAGTTGAGTCTATATGCCCATGTAGTTAGGTGGTATCACTTAAAGTAATCCAAGGAAAATAACCTAGGGTACAAGGTCTTAAGGAAGATTGAGTTAGTGTCTATAAGGATTAATGTCACATTGGATTAAGGTTTCTAACAACAAACTATGTCTTGTACTCCTTCACTCCTTCTTAATGAAGCTTAATTCACATTCTTATGGTTCATTGGTATGTTCTCAGTCATTTGTGATTATGTCCTATGTGTGTGGATTCCTATCACTCTAATTCCATCTTCTATGTTAGTTGTGAAACTCAAAAGCTTGGCAAGTAGTCAATGGCTCATAGTCAGGCGGGGGTAATGTCTTTTGAGTAATCGCATAGTCTTTAATTATCATGAATTATGCTTGTGATAATCTAAAAGTTAAATTCTCTTAATCAACTTACAACCATCATGCAATCTTCATGGTTAAATCACCACTTTCATCTTTAGTGGACTTGGCAACTTGTCTCAAGAATCACCCACACGGGTTAATACACTAACAATGCCTCAACAAGATATGCTATATCCTTTATTATATGATCTAGGTTGTCTTGTGTGCTCAAATGGTTTTCATTGGATACAAACTTACTCTAGGGGGGTAAAGTCTTTTTTTTACCATGGTAAATATCCTTGGCAGCCTATAGCCTACACAAAGTAACCTTATGCCTCATCATCTCTGCATGTAGACTTATTGTCTGCTCTGACAAGGTGCAAAAGACCTACTAGGCTATATTCTAGCTGCATTCTTACCCTTTGATAATGTCTTTCCTTCACTTGGCTATCTCTCATTTCTTGGCCTAAGTCCTAGCTATGGCCTATTGCCCTTATTGATATCAACTACGCCCATTGCGTGTCCTCTCAACCTTCCTCTTCCACTTTGTCTATTTGCTTCATCTCTTCACATTGGAATTTCCTTCCACTGGTTTGACCATCCCTCAACCTTCATAAGGACAAGTTTTCTCTTAAAATCTTTTGACTCTTCATCTTGAGATGACTAACCTTCTCTTTCATAACTTAGAGGCTATCGCCTTTCACCTGGCAATTAATCTTCACTCCCTCTCACAGGCGGAGTGAAGCTTCACACATGCTCTCTCTTATTTTATTTATCATTCCTGCCTCTTACAATCTCTCGCACATTCTGCCTACTTGGGCCATTACCAAGGACACATGTTGAAGTAGGACTATGGCTCTCACAACCTCAATTCTCTCTTTCCTTCACTAACGTGCAATTTCCTCCTAGACTCTTGCATTCTTGTTCACTCTCATAATACATTAATATGTTATCTCCATCGACTTAGTTCTTTCAACCTTTCACTCATCCTTCTTCCTCCTTAGTCTATCGCCCAAGGTTTCCTCACTTACTCTCATTCTTAATTCCACCTTCCACATTACTTTTAGTTTGATTACGCTCAAGCTATCTTCCTCATGATCATTCTCTCAGTCACACAGTAATCCAACTTACCCTCTTTCTCAACGATCCTCTTCTCACAAGGCTGTTGCCAGATCTCTCTCAACTGCATCAACTTTGGTTCTTATAGCATTCAATCAACTTATTAGTATTCTTAATAAGCTGATTGCTCAAACCATACATATAGCCATTAATCTCACGCACACGATATCTCTCATACACTTCCAAATTCACACACCCATCAATCAAAATGCCACTTATAATACCTCAAGATAATGCTCATCAAAGCCATTCATTACATTTGGACAGAGTTCTCAATAAGTTTTAGAGTCCGAATCACTTGGCTTTGTTTGCCTAATTCTCATGTCCTCAAGCATCTCATTTTGGACTAGCCTATCATATATGCACCTAAACTCTCTCTCAGAGTTTTGGTGACACATAAAGCTTATTGCTTCTACACTAAGGGCCGCTTCACACTATGGCCGTCCAAGTCAAGAGGTTGTGGGATTGAGTGGCCAAACTTTGTTGAGAGTCCAAAGAAATGGGCTGAAAATAGCCAATAAAATATAGTAAGTGGAGCCTTCGGCCGGGCATAGTGTGAAGCCTCCAAAGGCCAAGCCCAAAGTCCAAACCCGAAGGAGCATTCCACTTTATTCCTTGCTCAAAATAACCCCTCCAATCTAACGGCCAAGATCTTGTCAATGATTGATTTTTTAATGAAAAAAAACTGACAGCCTCTCGACCATAGTTTGGGTTTCTATTCCTGTCCGACCCAAACTTCCTTCGAGAGTCCGTCGCCTTCTTCAAAAAGTAATCATTTTAAATTGCGACGGCCTTTGGACTTTGGCCATAGTGTGAAGTGTCGAGAGGCCAAACTCTTGGTTTCTTGCAATTTGATTGGTGGAAATCGACGGCCTCTCGACCTTTGGCCATAGTGTGAAGCGGCCCTAAAACTATGCCAAATTTCTACATATGCAAATCGCATGTTTCTTCCTTGGATGACCTTCTCCTTATTGAGTCAGGAGGAAGGAGAAGGTGGTTACAAGAAATAACCACCTTATCATGGCAATAGCCTTTTGATCCTACTCTGGATGAAATTCTAACTACCAAACACTAGATGAAAGTCACCAAAATTTGAAAACTGCCCACTTTAGCTAGGCTATGGCCAAAAAAGCGGCTTACGACCCACATGCTACAATATGACATGACATATAATCGACCAACATGTACAAATCAAAACTAATCAAAGATGATGTTGACAATGACTTTGACATTTTATAAGTCTATATTGTAGTGTGCATCAACTTCGGGTTTAAAAACGGTTAAAAATAAATTGATGATGATGCTAGAAAAATAGAATATTAAAATAACATCATTAATTTTTATTATTATTTTATGTTAGTCTCTATGATTTTTTATTTATTATATGTCATAAGGTTTTCTTATTTATCAAATTGTTGGTTGAGATTCATAGGTGTGTATTATAGCATGCAACCAAAGAGGCCTAAAACCGGATTTGGCGTTAGTTCGGGGGTTTCGGGTTGATATGGCCAAATGTATGATGATGTTAAAATAATTGAATATTGAAGTGTTGACAAGATCTCCAATTAATGTTGTGTGAGTTTCATGATGAAACTATTTTTACTTTAAATGATAAGTCATGTCATATTGATGCAGGATTGATGCTTGGCAAACCATTGCAAGGGATTGAGAGGTATACATTAGCATTAGCATGTGGGTGAATAGATCCAACTTAAGGGGCCCAAACCCTGGGTTTTCTATCAGTTTTGTGATTTTAGATCAAAGGAAAAATATGACATCTAGCACAATACAATATCAAAATCACATCTTAAATATCTTCATATTAGTTTAGGTGTGTGGTCTTATTATTTTCATTTATTATATGTCACCTTGTATTGTTAATTTAATAAGTTGTCATAGTTGTTGGCATGCCTTATGAATAGATTTAGACAATAGCATGCGGGTGTGTTCAATTTTTATTTTATTTTTGTCATTTCCCCTTTCACCCTCCCCCCTCTCAATTGGTTAAACATATGAAAACCCATAATAGAAGAAAAAGACTTATGTAATGTTTGATAATAACTACTCCTTGAGTCCTTGATTTTTATTTATTTTTCTTCTCATCTTGGATTCTTGCCTTTCATATCTTGTTAGGTATTGGGGGTTAGTCTTTCCTTTGATTAGTGTGGATTATCATTTGGGCATAGTGCTATAAGTTAATATCAAGGATCCTATTTTACAACAATCCAAATCTAGATTTACCAACAAATATTTGTTTAAGTCATAATGTAAGCACATGTACTATCAATTATTTATTTATTTTTCTAAATTTTAGGATTGTGATTTGTACATCTACCTCTATTTTAACATTTTATTTGTAGACAACAACAAATTATAGTAATCAATACCCCTCTCACATATATTAAACAATATCCCCTTGAAAAAAAAACATAACACAATGATTGGAATGTAGTTTGGGTGACAAAACCACAATTCCATTATTTTTTTCTTTTTAAAGATTTTTTTTCCAATCTCCAAGTTTTTTTTTGGGCTCATTTTTAAATATGGGGTTGAATGTATGATTGAGTGAAGGGGATGGGTTAAGTGCTCTTGAGCCTCCCCTCCCTTTAGTATATTGGGCATTGTGTGAAGGCTTGAGATTAGGTTTGGTCCACCAACCCTTAGGTGTTGACCTTTGAAATTCATCCTACATACTAAAGAAAAAAGAAAAAAATAGAATGAACAAAAATGTAGTTTTGGTGATGAAACAATGTTTCCACTCATTTGCTTCTTTAATTTTGAATCGTTTTTAGTTTGCAAGCACCAGAGAGGGTTGTTTTTCCATTTCATTAGTTGGGGTTGAATATGTGGTTCAATGCTCTTGAGCCTCCCCTCCCCTTACCATATTGGGCACTTGAACAAAGGCTCAATGCTAGACTTGGTCCATCAACCCTCGAGTTTTGACCTCAAAAATCCAGTGAGAATTGGAAAAAAGGAAATTGAAAAGTAAAAAAGCAAACCCATTTCACGCATTTTTCTTTTTCTTTTATTTTATTTTTAATCCTATGATGTTTAGAGTGTGGCTCTTAGTGTACCCTTAAGAATTTTGAATTGTAGTTCCATTAACGGAAATACAATTTATAAAATTAAGGGTAACCTTGGAAGCATGCTGGAAAATCCCGTTGTTTTGACACTTTGAACCAAAATTTGATTTTATTTCCATGGCTCACCTCTTCTTGTGTGCCTCTTATAGTACCCTTAGGAGTTGTAAATTGTATTTCTGTTAATATTGAGGGAAATCCTAGATTCATGCTAGAAAATCATGTTGTTTTGAAACTTTGAATCAAATTTTGATATTTTGACATGGCTCACCTCCTATTGTATGCCTCTTAGTAAGCCCTTAAGAGTTGTAAATTATAGTTATGTTAATGGAAGTACAATCAACAAGATTAAGAGAAACTTTGGAAATATGCTGGAAAGTTTCAACTTTTGAAACTTGAACCAAATTTTTATTTTTTGACATGCTTGCCTCCTTTTGTGTGTCTCTTAGTATACCTTTAATAATGTAGATTTTAATTTGATTAACGGAACTACAATTTACAAAATTACAAGAAGCCTTGTATGGTTTTGAAAGGTCAAGACCATAGCCTCTTTGAATCCTCTTCGGGACATTTGAGAATTTCAATCCTCACAGACTTATTCAATTATAAATTTGAGATTTCTTGAAGCAAAGACGATTGCTTATTACCGGGCTTTGGCATTTACCTCTTGAGAATTATCATTTAATTGCATCGGAAGCTTTTCTATATTAAATGTCAAATTTTCAATCCCTCGTATCATTTCAATCATAGAATGCATTGGACTTACAACATTGCTTGGTTGTGAATTTCCCAAATTTTGCAATTAACTTTTTGATTTGCGACGAGGAATCACTCCTCTCTCACTGTTATATTTTTGTAAAATCAACGTACTTATATTGTTATGATTCAAGAAACACTAAGTAATGAGATTATACCCTCAGACAATAGTTTACACATATCAATGACTTCACTGTCAGTTAATTTCATCAAGACAACAACTTGAATTGTAGTTTAATCAGATGTTGGATACATGACCAATTGATTGTCAGAGTCAAGGAATCACTCCTTGATTATGTTTGCATTTACAATACCAACCCAATCCCTCTGGTTTGTTCCTCAAAATGCGAGTCTCTTAGACTCTCCTTTCACATACGATAGTTCATACATGCAAAGACTATAGATTGAATATAATAAGTTCAACACATAATTTTACCCTCACAGCCAAGGAATCCCTCCTCGTTGATTTACACATTCACTCACAATTTACCTGACCCAAAAATTTGAGCAAGATTCACTATACTCCAGTACATCAAACCCTAAATTGTAGATTTTGTAAGTAAATTTTAAATTGTTGCATTTTCCATTCATGTTATGCTCTTGGAATGATTTGCTTCATGTTGTTGTAGTTGTATGTTGTGTCTTTTTGAATTATTGCACTTGTATAGTTTTGCAATAGTATGTATGAATCATGATTTGTTTTTGCTATGTTTTTGTGCACCACTTTTCCAATGTGTATACTTTTAAATAATTATTTTTGAATTATAAGGAATATAGACTACCAAAAATGCAATAACAATGGCAATATGATTAATGGTAGATTGGAATTAAATAGGTCATTTTAGAGAATTAAGTAATTACAGGGAGCTCCTAAATCATGCCATGGAGTTAAATAGCCCTCACACAAATAGCCCTTAGTTGCACATGGTGCACAAAATTCCTACAGAGTGACCTACCCGAGATTTGGAACCATGTTGTGCAATCAACTCTTGGAGTGCAAGATTTGTTGTTGACATTGATGAAAAAATGTCGCATGTGTTTTAGCAATATTCAAATAGAAACCATTGCACAAAGATTTTGGGATTGTAGAATTCTTCGGTATGTATTGGCTTTTGGCGTGGGGTATATTAGCACTATGAAAGCAAAACCAAATAAAAAAGGACCATGGAGACCGCTCACTTCAAAAATCTCAAATTCCCTCACCCCTTAATAAATTCTTTAGGGTTTGGTTGTTTTTACAAGGATCACACTATAGACCATTTAAGTGGAGAGAAATAACCTCACCTTCATCAACAACACTAGGTGGGAGGTCAAGAAGATACACCAAACAATCTGGCAAGGTATGCTTGACTATATTAGAATTGTCTAGGAGAAAGCTTGTGGGAATGTTGATAAGGCTGCCATCTATGATGATGCTCTTGTGAACTTTGATATGAAATGGGAAGACAACAACCTCCGTATTTACAATGTGAACATTTGACAAATGATGTGGCATAACAGAACGCCTAACGTGGGCTTAGTTGATCATGCTTAGTTTGCTTACTCTTTATGGTGTTTTGTGAATCCACCTTGTGCACCCAAAGAAGTTGCCACACTCTTTTTTGGGTTTTGGTGGCCTTGTAGGTGCTTAAAAGCACTACATAAGCTCTCCAAATAGCAAGTGACACTTTAAACCAAAAACATTGTAGTGGGTGATATGGAAGGCTCCTACACGCGACTCCTAAGATGGATGACGATATCCAAACTTTGATTTACGAGAACACGTAAATCATCAAAGGAAAATAATGGAAGGAACATCATTACAAGTGAAGGGAATTTTAGCTTTGCACCAACTGTTTAACTACCCCAGAAGCAAAATGAAGGAGATGCCCTGGTTTCAGGGGTGGCTTTGATAAGGAAGATGGGTATGAAATGGTTACTTTCTCTGACTAGCCCACTTCTCCTAGCATATGAAACACGCAATTCAGCACAAGATGGTTAGTGAATCCAAATCGAGGCCATAGACACTTTCCTCTTAATTTTCAGAGAGCTCATATGACTCATATCTCATTCATTATTAAAGTGGAGATTTCTCGTGCTCATTGAATGGTTATACAGGCCCCCCAATTATGTTGACTATTGACGCTAGAATGGTTATCAGATTTGACCACGTAGTCCAATCACTTTTAAACAAATGTATTTTTGGTGTCTGTTCTTGGATCCACTCCTAACTACATACCACTCAAATATAGGTGTATGGTTGAGATAAGTAACCGAATTTGGCACGTCTTCCTTAAGTGGTAGGAGAGCAGACGCTGCTGCTCACTGTTGCCAACTTTTTCAACGAACAATAAGAGACCAAAACGAAAATACATTTACCTAACACAAAGTCGTTGATTCTTTACCTTTGTAGTAGAAGGAATGATGCCTTCACCAGCATGAACACAGCCGAATGGTCGGTTTGAGTGTTTCCAAAGGCAGAGAGTGACCTTACACAGTGAACACTGCACATGCATCCAGTCTCACTTTCTTGTGAGGATGGTTAGATACCTGATGATGGCAGATATTGCCAGTCAAGACACCTATTACTTGAAAATAATCTTGGTGGTGCATAACAGTTTACATAGTTTCTTCACTTTGAATCAACCAAGTAATATGCAGAAATATGAACCTGTTAAGCTCGAACAATTACTCTGTCTAATGTTGATTGGGAGGTTATTATTTACAATGTTCAGCCTTTATAACAAGCCATCGTCATCTACCAACTAGAAGTTCAGAGGACTAGAGAATTGCTACTTGATGAACCTCGAACTGAAAATTGCAGGTGGCCTCACACTTCTAAATTACAGATCCTTCAGCTGCAATCTGGTGGATTGATCTACTTGCTATCATCGTCGTGAGAAAACACCTCAAAGGGCTACCAACCACATGATTAGTGTTAACTTGCTATGGAGAAGCCGATTTTGATGGTGATGATGCAGCTCGAGGTGACAAACTGCACAGTCAAATGAATAATAACTTACCCAAGAGATTCTCTTCCACATCATACATTGATCCTACATAGGGCTCTTGAATTAGGGCCAACAGGCTGCCTTATTCTTGCTTAAAAATTCACATTCATATGCTATTGACTTACTAAACAATTAAGTGTCCTCGTCGGGTTTTTAGATTAATGCTGGAATTTTAGATTGAAGGGCTGATGACTTGCAATGTAAGTCTATTACAGTCTTGCAGAAGTCAAAGCTGTCATAGGTATATAATATGCATAGTTGCTCTTCATCTTGTTAAGGACATGTTTCATGAACTGAGAAATTGCAAGGGCTGAAGCTCTGGACAGAAATGATGGGGAAATGATGCAGACATGTTTGCAAACAATCCTCAACACGTCCCAAGTCACAATTATATTAAACCACAGCCCTACCAGTTATTTGAGAAGAGTACCTCCGTGACCAAGACTTCCGAGTTGCATGCTCGTTCCCATCCGGACTCGCTAACCTCTTTGCAGGACTTCCAGGAGGCGATGCACCGTGCCTACTACGCCTCTCACGCGCTCCAACGCGCTCCCTGATTGAAAATTAAATGGATAGAAATAAGAGAAACCGATTTATAACTTCAGATTTACTCAACGCAGTTGAGGATCATTGGAGCTGTATCCTGTCAGAGCGCTGGGGTGTGCAATGCATAGCACTAAAAACCATCCATTGATAACAAATGTGGCGAATGAATATCCAAATATCGCAAGCATGTGAACATAATGCATGTTCGTCCTCATCCATCTGCATCTAAGTGCTCAATCCTCAGACCGGATAGTGAGCAGACACTTACATTATATCTGCACACCTACTAAAGACTGCCACTACACCTTAGACTTTTGGATTATTACAGTGAATTACAGAATGACTCACCGTGAGGTTTGACGTCTAGAGGGTGGCGAGCGTGATCGAGAGCCGGCTGTAACAGATTTGCAAAGACACAATAGCATGAAAATCAGTAGGAAGATTACCTTTCCTTGTCCTTCAAGTATACATACAATTGTTGTTGTATATTGCACTCAATGAAAATTGAATAGCACGCAAATTTGCAGGAAGCGGGGCCCAGGCGGGCCTACCTCAGCCAGAAATCCAGTGAAAGAAAGGGATGCGAGAGACAAATTAGACGGTAACAATTCTTATATCAGAAATGGTCAGAAGTGTACATTAACATTCTTTGGTTGTCCTCCTAACTTAAGTGAATTTGATCGAAGCACAAGAATCACTTTTCTCTGTATGGAGAAGCGCTTTACACTGACACAGAATCTGCAGCAGATTATGTCATACAGAGTATCTTACATCTGAATCGACGTGCAGGGGACCGCCTCCGATGTCCATCCCCACTGAAACCACCACCTCTACCACCACTGTGTCCCCGACCGCCACGGCTGGTTGGAGTGCTGCAGTAAATTGAGTGACCTATAAGGTATTGCATTGTGCCAGCCTTACTGGAGCTCTAATACACTAAGACTTACACTTCAAGAACTGTCACGATAGATACCCGGAAACAGCCAATAAAATCAATTTCATTTCATTTCAATGAAAAAAACCCATATAAAATACGACCCACTGGTAAACGTACTTAAACACAAAGGATGGTAAACTAATCCCATAAAAATATCAGGGTAGGAGTGTGAGGCGCCATACATGAACACTCAATCACAAAACTCAATAATTTGCACATCCCCAAACCCATCCTTAAGAATCTATTGAATTCTATACAGCAAAATGCCGTAAAAGAGCTCGTCAGAATCGACAAACACCCGTCATACCCCATCTTACCCTTGCCCCCACCATATAGAATCCACATTCCTTAAGGTACTAGGTCTTGCACCTTACCCTGCATCATGGATAACCATGATTGGAATAAGGAGATTGGTATAAGGAGAACGGCCTCACATTCATGTCTGTGCATAGACACCGACGTTTCGTTTTCTTTTTTAAGTCTTCAGGACCGATAGGTAACCTCAAAAAGTGACAAGATGCAATATATTCAGGTGTCAACCAACTCTCATCACCTTGATCGCTCCTTCACTCGCATCTCTGCAGGTTTCTTTCGATTTTCTTCCGCAAAGACAACTGTGATTTCCCTCCCAGCTATCAATTGTCGGTCCATGTGATACTGAGCATCAGAAGCATCTGCAGGGTCTAGGTACTGTACAAATCCAAAGCCGCGGGGCTCTCTGCAAGGAACGTTGTTAAATAAGTAATCATAATTAAGAAGAGCCTTTTCTCAGTATTGGTAAGATCAAGGAGATTCGGAAACTTGCTGTGAGTATCGTCTTCACCATCAATTTCCAATGGAAGTAAGGAAAATGAAGTATCGCAGTTTGTCAGGACACTCCTGGTCAGAAGACGATGAATCTTAGCCCCCAGATAACAATAAGTGAAAATCCACATTATTGTAAGGTTTTCAAGAGCCACGTTATTACATCAAACCTTGACGAGCTGCATGAAAACTTCAGTTTCCATCAGAAGACATGGTATTAATTGTTGATACAAAATTCACATTGAGGTTTTCTCCTTACAATACTTACAATCTGAAGAAGAATATTTTGCAGCAGAAAAGATGCGGACACCATCGAAAAACGGTAGTGTCTTCATAAACTTTAAATACATACTCTTAGTACACTTCACCATCAATATTAAAAGACTTCAGGCTATTGAGGTAACAGTTCCACGGCTTTCTGATTCTAAAAGGTACGTTAAATCTAGACTTAACTCTACACGCCCAAATTAAACCTTTTGCGAGGGAAAATTTTAGGCCGGGCCTGTGGACAGTGGAACATAAAATCATGATTCTCTTAATGGCTACCGGACGGCAGCCCCTCATGGAATAACTTGTTAAGAGAAGCCTTAGTTAGCATACCTTGACAGACTTTTGAATAGATATGTTCTTCTCATTGGTACAAAAATCATATTATCTTCAAAAATCTTGAAATAAAATCTCCTTCCTTCGACTGAAGAAGGGCTTGGCATCTCTGGACACCCTTGCTGTTGCCCTTCCCTCTTGCTGTCTTCCTAGGTTGAATACTGATCTGAGTCTTTGGGACATTCCACCACCACTTCAAGACTTCTTCCCCCACATCTAACATTCTCGAAGTGCAAAGTGAGCTTGGTGAGAGAAATTCAAGTTCCTGGCCACCCCGGACCTTCAGACGCAAGACTTCACACTTGCAAAACCAACTTGCGAGGTCCTTCAATACTGGTTGTCGGTTGGTGCTCAATACTCTCTCTATAACTTCCTCTTTTTAATGCAAGGCTTTCCAAGGCCTGTACCACACTGGTGCCACCGAATGGCATCGAAATATACAATTAATTTAGGATAATTCCTACACAAATAGGAATTAATTCCCAAAAGTTGGATAGAGAACAGCTATTTCACCAAATGTCAACCCTTGGTCCCCACCTCTCTTTCTGCTAGGATACAAACCTCAGAACTGTAACATTTCTAGGACTTATGTTGATGATGTAAAGTCAGCTTCAAAACCTGCTTCATTCGTATAAAGTAGATACATGTTCTGAGATCAAGAAAGATCTCTTAGAGTGATACATGTCACCTACCAGCTGCCAGAAAACCTCTCCAGTGACTTCGAGAGAATGTCAACCAATATACAACTACTTTTCAAAGTTATTGTATGCTCTCAGTAGTAGTATACCAGCTAACCTCACTGGCATTAAAGAAACTCTTGCCGATTTCGAGGAGCAGACGTACCCACTGTAGTAGTCCTTGGGCAGGTAAACGTCTTTGACTGGCCCGAACCTCTCGAATGCTAATCGCAGATCTTCCGGCCTGCAATGGCCAGACAAATCATAAGCGAGCAAAGTAAATGGCAGGAGTTTTCATCATGAGGATGAAAACTTAATATGGCATTTAAGAGCCCTTCGCATGATGTGATTGTGGTTAGCTCCAGATATCACCGTCAGTTCTGCCAAATCCTCTCGGAAAGAGAATGCGGATTCACGGACTGCCTAATTACAAGGTACATGTTTGTTCTATCTGTGGTCATTAAGCATTCAAGATTCCATTTATCATAATACCTTCATATTTTGTAAGTGAATTATATTGAATAAGCTTTAATTTGCATGCAGTCCTTGATCTATCCTTGTATTGATGATGAAATCACATTTGATGCAAACATCGTTCACAAATGATTTCATATGATATCCCTCAGGGTTTCAATGTGAAGACAAAAAATTTGGCCGGTTTGTTAGTTTCATGCATGTAACCATGATTATTTTCATTAATTGGCTTCCAGAATTTCAAATTATGTACTGTGGTTTCCTTCTTCAAATTCTGCAGCCTTGTCCTTAATTAATCTCAAAATGAATTACGAGTCCCCGATTACCGAATACAGTGATTATAACAATTGCATACTAGAGGTGGGAAGGTTTAAATGCCTGGAGTCACGTGCTATGTTGCGGACAAGGAGGCTTGTAGGAGCACTCGAAAACCGCGGGCCGAGGTCCCTCCCTCTCCAAAATTTTCTGCGAGGTCCATCGTCGTTGCGACGACTCCTGCGTCGCACAGGACTTCTGTCTCTCCGAGACGGACTATAGCTCCTGCTTCTGCTCCTTCCCATGTTTCGCCAACTCGTTGGGCTGGAGACCAAAATGTGAAACGTCAGCCGAATCGACCAATGCGAATAAGGAGAATCTTCACAGCACGTGAATTTTGTTACTCAGGGCAAAATGGAATCAGCAGGACATGCGGCGATTCCTGTTACAGAATTATAATCAGGATTATAATCAGTTCGTTGTGGCGCTGCAAAATGTCTATGCTTACCAAGAAAACACGACGAGGTGAGATTTATGGAAGGGGAAACGATAAGTCTATCTGCAGATAATCAACAAAGCCATGGTGACTTTTAGCTCTTCGTGCTCACATGCAATTGACAAGAAATGTGAGCACAGCGAAAATCGTTATCACACTCGAGAGTTAGCCAGCAGAGCTATCAAAATGGAGAAGAACCGGGAGAAGGAACTTCAAACTTTAGTTCAATCGTAGGAGTGTGGCTATAACACCCCGCAGAAAGGTCGTCGAACATTAAACAATTTCAACCTAGAGAAACATATCGCTGACGATACTCCATGCGGATTCTCACCGCGATGAAACGAAGAGGCTAGAATAAGCTCTCGAGTTCGCCTTCATTGTTAAAGAAGTCTGGAATTTAAGTTTCTTGTTCACAGACCTACGCTTTGTACCATACCAACAAACTCATCAAGATTGTGCGTATTGTAACAGCAAGAACTGGTTGCACAGAAGAATTCATACGGCTTCGAAGTATCAACAAATATTGTCCATGTCTAAAAGAGTACGTTCCCTATATCCAAGTGCTCCATGTACTCTGAAGTGCGATAACACTCAGCAGGCAGTGATCGTCACCTCAATTTGTCAATAGACGAGACAAAGACATCATAACATAAGCCTAAACTTATATTTCTCTTAACGGCCACTGCCGCTCATAATTTTTCTGTCCAAACACAGCCAAATTGGTCGCAGAATTCAGACTATGAACCTCGCATTGACGAAAATTTCATCTGAAACGTACCGCTTCCTTCTCCTCGGTTTCAAATAATCCGAGACAAATAAACCTTGAAAAGTAAGAAGGTTCCAGCTAATCCTCAGCAGGCGGGCAGCAGGCAGTGGTTGTCACCTGAATTTGTCAATAGACGAAACAGAGACATCATCACAACCGCCACGCTCCGTCAGGCTAACAAACTCACCACATAATCCTGTAACACTGTTATTTCTTCAGGCGGAACTTATCGCTTTATTTTTTTTTCTGCTCAAACGCAATCAGATCGGTCGCAGAAACAAGACTCTGAACCTCCCGTTGACGAAAATTGCATCTGAAACGTACCGCGTCCTTCTCCTCGGTTCAAATAATCCGAGACGAACAAACCTCCAAATCCATGACCACGAGCGTACTCAGAAGATTCCAGCTGTTCCGCAACACCGAACAGCAATCGATTCATAAGAAAAGCAATTTGAAGAAGAGCAGGGGTGGCAATTTGGTTACCTGTGCGAGAAGGAGAAATCGGAAGCGCGGCGGTTACGATCTGTAGGAGAAGCGACTGGCGCATTGGGGTCCAAGCCGTTACCACTTGCATTCCGGTGTATATATTTTTGCAAAGACAAGTGCGTGAGTGGAGCTAGCGATGATCTCTTGTGGGAAAATGCAGCCATTTGTTATTTGATTCTATGCATTATGGATAAATCCTAACTTCATCCAACTCTTGTCTATATTTTAGATTTTTGGCATATATTGACGACAACATTGTCACATAAACATTCATAAGTCCAAGCTTTGTTGGACCTTTTTCCACTTTTAGAAAGCCTAGGGTTGATTTTTTTGATTTTTTTGAGACAGAAGGCTGACAGGCCATCGCCAAAGCACAGGAGGCAGTTGACCACTTGGCAAGTTTTCCGTCAGGTAGAGAGGAGATTTCATGGCCGGGAATCGAACCGCCAACCTCTTCCTTGAGATTTGGGTATCTCTCCACCATCATCCAGTAGTTTAGGCTCGTCTCGGACCAAACCTAGGGTTGATTTTTAAATTGGCATATATGATGTTATTTCGTGAGGACAGAAATAATATTACTTTGAGTAAAATCCATACTATTACTCTAAGTGAAAGTGTAAAAAAACTATATTATTACCTTGTACGTTATACATACTAAATACATGAGAACTCATGATTACATTCAATCGTCACATAACTTGCTGTTTTAAGCAAGCGTAACACATTCCCATTCATACGCAAGATGATACTAGCCTAGTAGAGCACTCTTGCAACTAGCCACTTGTTAATTTGAAGTATGTTCTATAGAATTCCTCTGAAATGATCCATAATTTTCCTAAAGTCTTGCATTTTAACCAATTATTTCTCAAACTCAGCTGGTTCATTTGCAATTAGCAGTCAGTTGTCCCCGTTCATTGCACTGGCCATTACCTAGCCCTTACCCAGAATCTTACTTGCAAGACAAATAGCTCATCCCAACAACCTTCTCATGGCACAAAATCCATTACAAGACTTGCTAATGTTTGATCATTTGTGGGAAATGTGTAGCCTTTGATTTCATGGATTATGGATAGATTTTAATTTCCTCTAAATCTTGTGTATATTTAAAATGTTTGGAACTATACCGAGATTATACCATGATCATAACATTGTCTCATAATATCGTCAAGTCCAAGCTTTGTAACCCTTTTGTTATTGCTAGAAAGCTTAAGTTTAATTTACAAATCGGCAAATGATCATGTTATGTCATTGGGTGAGCTCCACATGTTCTAAGTAAAGCAAAAGTTGTTTCTTGATGAGCATCACACAGGTAGATACCATGAAGCTCCAGCCGTTTGGTTAGATTAGTTGTGTGCAATTAGGTTTCCCCACGCTAATTTTATCGATATTCACACTATTTTGAACATTACGTTCATACATAAGGTCAACTTATTACAATTATGATCTACATAATATGGTTTCTATATAGATGTATAAACAAAGTCTTTTCTTTTCCCTTTTCTTTTTTTTTCTTATTTTTTGGAACACAGGAGAGTGCTTGACCACCTGGCTAGTGACGATTTCACGGCCGGGAATCGAACCGTCAACCACTTTGTTTGGTTTGGATGCCTCTCCACTATCATCCGGTAATTTAGGGTCATCCCAGACCTGACGTATAACAAGGTCATAAGTATTTGGGATCTAGATTTGACCCAAGGTAATTTACATGGGTAAAAGAGGCAACCTATTCGCAAAGGCAACCTAATTCCGCATATCATTGTCGAAGACCAATTGCACTACACTTAGGGATTTGGACTTGATGTGTGAACGGGTGCATCATGATATTGGACATTATGCCCCTACCTTATTAGGGCATCCTAAGCAATCTTTGTTCCGGTGGGTGTGTCTCTACAAGGGCACAAAGCCAAGGTGTTGGCGTTGGCCTCGTCTTCATGCCAAGGCCTCGGCATGAAGTCCAAACCGCTCCCCACCCCGGTATTAACACTATGGAATTGGGAAAGCGCACTTCATTTCGTGTGCATTGATTCGAAGCATTTTGGAGAGCGCGGAATATGTCACGAAGGCTCGGCTCTCAAAAGATAAGGGGGAAACGAAAAAACATGGTGCAAGGAAAACAAACAAGTGTTATATGATAATATATTGCTAATTTTGAATAACTTGCGGTGGATGAGAAGATGTAGTGCCATACTTCATATTCATAATGGAGAAAGGAAGCAAGCACAATCTCCTCAAGGAAGTGATTATTAGTATATGGAAATCCGAAGAGTGATACTTGAGAAGTGTATCTTTCTTGCGGTGGATGAGAAGCCGCTAGATATTGGGTGTCCTACTTGATATACACAATGGGGAAGGGAAGCAAGCACAATCTCCTCAAGGAAGTGATTAGTATATGGAAATCCGAAGAGTGATACTTGAGAAGTGTATCTTTCTTTGCGGTGGATGAGAAGTCGATAGATATTAGGTGGTGTCCTACTTGATATATACACACAATGGGGAAGGGAAGCAAGCACAATCTCTCAAAGGAAGTGATCGCGGCGTTGCCAAACGACCTCGATTCCCAACTGGACGTCGCGAACCATATCACGAATTATGCGGTTTCGGGCCGTGTTGCGAAGCTCGAGGCCGAGACCGCGAGTCTTCGGCAAAAGGTGGCGGAGAAAGAGCAGATCATTTCCGGGTTGCAGAAACGTGTGATTGCAGCAGAAACCACTCTGGAGGAAACCACGGCCAAGCTCAACATTGCATTGGAAGGCCAGGTTAACATTTGCATCTTGTTTCCCATGGCTTACCCCAAGGCTATGTATAGACAAATCATGACTCTACCTATTCACATTCCACCAAAACGACATCCTCCGTTTCTTTCTCTTTTTATTCCTTGATCGAAATTCAAAGTTTTGATAGTGGAGAGAACGTCATCACAAACCTCTAGATCCATATATGAACAATGATTTCACGTGGATTCTATCACATCAAACTACAACATTGAATCAATATGTAGTCTTAAACATAGGGTTGGAACCAATTGTGGCCTTCTGTTTCTCTATTTTATAGTTGGAAGATTAAAAAGAATGAAATACGAGTGACACCATTGTTGAATGAAGGGGTATAACAACGCCGATTCATAATTGAACTCTAGCCATTTGCAATTTCACATGAATCCATATGAATTGATGGACCTACACCAGAGTCAAATTATTAAGAGGAGGGTGAAATCCCCTATAATTCAAGAGGTCACATGCAACAATGGGGTTTGAACAAGGGGGCTATGAATTATGCGCAAATTCATCACACAGTCCATTCATTCGATGAATATTCTTGGAAAAAACCTACATCAAATTCTCTAAATAAATTTTTGAACCCCAAAATGTTTCTTAAAATTCTATAGTTTTACTTTGATGCTTTAAGTGAAATCCTATCTTTTATTGCACCACGTTTTCTAGTGAAAACACCTGTTTTCTTACCTTGGATCCACCAAGAGATTGAAAACACTCATGTGTGCATGCAGCATAAATAATCCATGTTTCATGAATTGGATCATATGATTGGGTCATCCTATTTGACTCTTTGTTTGAAAACCCTAATAAGCTTTGCAGAACAAAGATATCTCTTAGAGGTACTAGGCTTATCTTTACAAGTTTCCAATCCCTCAACTCAATTTTTGCAAATGATTTCTCATGGTCTCCCATCACAAGATATAGATGTTACAAAACCCCGATCATCTATTTGGACCGTTTCTTCCGCAAATCAACTCTAAGGACTATCTCTCTTTAAATGTTTCCTCTAGAGCTCAATAGACCATTCATCATGAATTCCACATGGAATTTTCCTCCCACATGGCAATAAATGTAGTTACCGTTTGCATTAGGAAGTTGTAAATGCTATTACTCCCGTAATATTCTAACAACTTTAAGTCTTGCTAAAATAACTCATTTTCTTTCATAGGCAAAGTTGAGATGTGAGAACGATCACCTTGCGGGGCAGGTGAAGAAACTTATGTGTCAAGTCTCGAAGGTACGCCATACAATTCACCTGACCTAATCTTGTCCACTTACAAATGCAATACTTTTTGTAGGAAGTTCATGATCTTGATGAACTATTTGTGTAAGAGTGGCAAACTTTGCTTTAAACAAAATGTCGATCTATTCACTTTGTAAGTGCTTCAATGCTTAAGCTTTTAAGAGGCCCAACCTCTCCATCATTAAAACATGTATTTGAGCTCTATATTTTCATATTTAGTCAATTATGTCAACATTGACCCTACCTACGATTAACTCATTCTACAAATGCGTTTTTTGGATCAGTTGAATATTTTGATGTTAGTGAAGATTTCAATTCTAGTACGCGGCTTGAGTGACCTTGGATGCAAACACATGTGTTATGTTTTCATCATCAATTTCAAATTTGAGTAAATTTTTATCTTCTCCTTGCCAAAAGATAGTGTATAAAACAAGGTTTCAAACCCAAAAATGTTTAGAATATGATTTATGAGATTGATGAGGCCCCTATAAATCATGTATATGGTCGTATATTGAGACTTCATGTCTTTTAAGGGTTAATCTCGTACTTCATGATTTGTCACAACATTGTGAAGTAACAAGAGCTCATTATCAATACAACTACTTGGATAACATCATTAGGCTACAAGGATCACAGATCGTTGTCATTGTCCACGGGTACTTTGCCAATGCAAGGTAGATTTTAAGTATCCAAATTTGTTGCACCAATACATTTGTATAAACTAAAATCTACCTCATGGTGACAAAGAACTGGGCAACAACAATTGGACGAGACATTACAAGGATCACGGATCACTACGACTAGTTCTTTGTCCTTATAAGTTAGACTTTAGATTCTCAAATCTAAGGCACTAACAAATTTGGATACCCAACATCTACCTTGTAATGACAAAGAACCAATTGGCAATGATCTATGATCCTTGTAGCAAGAGAACACAAATGGAATTTGTATCCTACATGGGGCAGAGCATTACAAACATATGAATCTCGGACAATCGTCCCATATCATCAAAAACTTGTTGTGACAATTCATAAATCTACTACAATAATAAATTTTCATATTTCTTTCACCGATGGAAGATGATTGCCTAGAACTCTTATGATAAGTAAGGAAGGTAGATGGGTCTTAAGTGGCTCGTTTTCTTAATCGGACCCCTAGATTTGATCGGTACGTGGTTCAGTGAGGACCAAACAACAAACATTGTAAAGTCACAAGTTTGAAATAGACTGGACTACATCTTCAAATACTATTAACCACTCTACACTCAATAGTGAACACAATTGGGAGGACCTATGTATCTAGTTAAGAAATCAACAAACATGCGCTTCCGATAACCATAACTAAATCAGGGTAAGTCTAATTCTTAATCTGGTTTTTGCACATGTTTCATCGTAGATTTGCTAATGCAACACGAATTTGTTGTGTAAAATCTAATCGGTAGAAGTTGGAGAACATGAAAACCGAACCAAATAACACCAACGTATCTTAGTGGAGGTTTCAAACCAAAGGAGCTGTATCATGTTTTGCAAAGTTCTATCAGAATGCCATATAACTTGAAGGTGATAACGTCAAAAGGTTGGTGTGCAATGATGTAGTGCCAATATTTCAAATAGCTAGCAAGACTTCCACCCACAGGTGTCAGTGACAATAAGAAATTGTTGATGGTGGATTTTTTTTCCTTGGTTAAATTCCACAAACTTCATGCTAAGACTAGGCCTGTGTATGTGATTCACAGTTGGACTCGTTCAAGAAATCCCTGCTCAAATCACTTGAAGGAGGTGATTGTGGAGACAGTGCTGCGGTAAGTGTATACATAACTTAGATCTACCACTTTGCTTTGAATACACTTCTTTCATATGCATTTAAACATATTGGGAAATGTTGCATTACCACACAAAAAAGTTAAATTTTTAAGAAAATCCTGGGTAAAAATTATCTTCAATATATATATTTTATGCCCATTACACGAAAAACGACACTTGTTTACACCTGCCCTCATGTTGCAGCAACAATCATATTGTTAAGCTTCATTAACCCTTACTGTTCTTCATGTAAGAAAGCCACAAAGCCTTTAGCTTTCTCTTGCTAATGGGGAGATCCAAACGCTAGTAACAGATGGGCCAGTTGAGTTTGAGAATGGTCCTGTTCAAGTTCAAAGCCTTAAGGCAAATCACAGTCCATTTTAGGGGAATCTATAGAATATACCTTTAATTAATTAAAGGAAAACCAAAAGATATCAACATGTAACCAGTTGGACTTGGAAACACCTGATCTTCATCAATTGTGCCTGAAAATCTCCCCCAGCCGTTGGCCTCCTCCACTTTGGCCTACCCACTAAATTGATGTCATGCGGATATCCTCATTAACTCTAGTCCTTAAAATACAGTCCCTTGTTAGTTAGTGCCATCATGAAATCAAGGAATTCTGGAAAAAAAAATCAACTTCAAAATATTTAAGGTCATGAAATTTGCTTTTGGAACCAAATATAGTCATTTGTGTGTGAGAATACTTAAAAAGATATTTTTGAATATGTCATGTTCATATTGTAGATTTGAGTACTTGTAACAACAATAGAAGGCTTCATGTAAGAAAAATTGAAAATGAAAAACAAATACCAAAAACTTTGATACTACTTTATAGCCTTTCACCGAGGATTTTGTGATTGCAACATACTCCATCAACTTTGCGGAGCAGTTTGTCATGCTTGTATCCTATTATGTAGTCTAAACCAAACTTGACTATTGGTCTACCAGGTTCGAGGGGCTATATTCATCAATCCTTCATCCCACATCTTTAACAAGCCTTGAACTCCCTAACACAAACATTAGAAAGGTCATGGAACCATCCACCAAACCGCCATTACATTCCTTGTTTCTTTGTTTGGAGCAAACACAAGCTTCTCTCTCTACCTCTCTCATGGTTGTTAGCAAACGGACCATTTCATGTTAGTGTCCCTTCAACATCAATGTTCTTCTCTCTCATTTTATGCATATATAAGGGCTAAACACCAATTTTCAAACCAAAAGCAACACCCATCATTGCTCATATACATTCCAGTTGATCATCTTCAATCCAATTTCATCGAGATCTCAATGCAGATCTTGTAGATGTTAATTTCTCAAATAAAAAATAATAAAGAACATCAATGCCTTTTTCTACACCGACGTGAATGCGAGCATGTTCTTCTCTACCTTGATCATGTTTTAGCATACTTCAATGTAAGCTTACTTCCTTCCTTTTGAAAGAATCATCCAACCCAATCATAATATCAATAAACAATAATAAAACTCAATAACAATGTATACATGTCCTTGCAACTACACTAAATATTGTATTTAGTATCACCAATTCTCTTCGTCTTGCTCAATACTAACTGTAAACCATCCGTGTAGTGTCACCAACACTCATTCTAAACCTAACATTATTTGTCATTCCTTCTAATAAAACATGGGCATTATAGATTCACAACGTTACGAAAATTGCCACTTACTAAGTGATTTCCATCCAAATTTCAATCATCCATCTCAATATTTCATTACAAATGCTAGGATGCAAAATATACCAAAAATTGTTTCAATAATCGGCATGGATTTCATCCGAAACTCAATCATCCATGACAATATTTGCAATCTTGATTCATAACAAGTGTCATTAGATGGTCTGAGACGGCCCTAAACTACTGGATGATGGTGGAGAGATACCCAAATCTCAAGGAAGAGGTTGGTGGTTCGATTCCTGGCTGTGAAACCTCTTCTCTACTTGACAAAAACTTGCCAGGTGGTCAACTGCCTCCTGTGCTTTGGCACTGGCCTGTCGGCCTTCTCTCTCAAAAAAAAACAAGTGTCATTAGAAAAAGTTACCACAACGGTGAAATAGAATACCATGTGCCACAAAATACAATGTTTAGTGTAGCCTCTTGTTACGGCCATTGATTTGCCCTAACGTTCATGCCAGGACGAGTGCAACCAGTCACCGCCGAGCTCGCCTTGCGGAGGAGGGGGTAGTACTCCGGCCAAGTCCCCGTGCGGCGGAGGGGCTCCAAAATCACCTTGCGGAAGCTCACCACCTTCTCCAATGTCCAAGTCATTCGCACCTCCGGTTCCCCGAGCTAGAAAGCGTATGTGACTCTTGCCTTTCAAACCACCACCAAGTTCAAAGTAACAATCTTATTGTGACCCGGAGTAATTTAGTGGTCACGTGGAAGGTTAGGCCCCTGATGGGTATTATTTCTTGATTTTTCCTCGGTTTGCGCTGGTTCTCCTGAGGTGGTTGTATTTTGATTCCGTTCTTGCAATTGAATTTTCAATGTGTGCACCCCCCCCCCAAAAAAAAGGGTTCAAAGCAACATAACATTATTTAGCTGACTATGTGCGTTGGGTGGGCTGAGAATAGCTGAGATTCTATTGTGAATCATACTATGTTTATTATGTCAGTAGAGCATTGCACTACTAGCATATTCAGGCTGGAAAATTTGGGTGAAGCATTGTAATGTTATTATTAGAATGGAATGGTTGACAACAATTGAATAAGGTTATGTGATCAAGCATCCAAAACCCAACATTAAAAGGTTGTCAAAATTCCTAACAAGTTTTCATCCAAAAAAGGTGCAATATCGTTTGATAATTTTCGGTTATGACTTATACCAACTTGAGTAGGTGGATGACTCGCCACTCCCACAAATCATCATCACTTACCTCTTGCTACGTTGTTTATGACGAATATTGTGGGCATGAGTGTGACTTACCCTATGATGCACTATAGTGTGGTCCACAATATACACCATCACACATTAAAATGTGTGGAACCTTATACTTAAAAAAATTGCTTTGCACCAATCTCTCCACATATACAAAATTCATGGAAATTATGTTCTTAGAACACAACATCAACAAAGGAATTTTTTGGGGGGAATGAATGTTTTCAATTTGGTCCCCTCCCCCCCCCCCCACAAATTATGTTGACTATTAAACTTCAAAAAGTCAACAAATTATGAGCACAAACTTCAATCTCTTTTAACAAAACATGTCTTTTTGGTCTCTGTTTTTAAATCCACGCCACTCAAATATAGATTCACATACTTTTTTTGTTTTCAATACCATTTGGGACTATATACCATGAAAGAACCTAGGCAAAATCACCCTAGTATCAATAAGATATAGAATGGTATCGACCCAAATAATAACTCAGATATACAAGACTATCACCTTGAGATACTTACCAAATAACGGTATTTGATTGGTATTACAATTTCAATTACCCACAAGTAAGGTGTTTCTTTACCATTATTGATGTTGGTTACTGATACCATGCACTCACCTATACACCAGTCCAACATTGCTTCACACCACTCAGACCTTGAAGAACTTCAAAATGAGCTTGCGTCGCAGCTTCATGCACACTACTACACCTTTACGATTTCAATTCCGAATTCGTATATGCACTCATAGCTATGATCAAGATGAAGCGTCCCTCATTCACACCAGCCCTAAAAGCCGGTTTCGTCTCTCTCCCTCTCTCTACAATTTCGATGAATGTGAATGTGGTTTGCTATGGTTATCGAGTATTTTTGGACTCGATAGCAACCTTGGGAATTTTGCTTCAAAAGAATGGAATATACATGGCTCACTTCAAGCTCTTGATGTAGATTGACGAGGAAATTTGTTATGTGTTTTCTCCAGAGCAAGCAGGCTACTCTTGTATGAAGGAATTTTGTAGCGGCACAACCACACCCGCGTCACCGGTTCAAGATGACAAGAAATCGGTGGCGTGTGGGGGATCCGAAGAAGGTAAACTAACCCACATAATTCCTACTTCCGATTTTCAAGGATATTTATACGGATTTAGAAATGAAATGGCTATTATTAATTTAGAAAAAACCCTTATTTGTTTACGAAGGGCTTGTAATTTGATTTTTATGGATGCAATTGAGACCACCACGATCACACGTGGAATTTTGCATCTACGGATTTGATCACCTACTACTTCATCTCGAGTCTTTGGTTTCATTTATTGAGCTACAAGCAAGAGTTTTGTCCTATAATAACAACCACCTAAAGTTTAATATAACATTGTCATTCAACCCTCACGCATTGAGTTCTACTTCCACTACCAACATATGAGTCTTAGGCAATCAACATGCGCTAGTGAAAGAAAGAATGTAAATCGACGAGTACAGTAGATTGACACACTTTCTAGTGACGCAAGACGGTTTTCTTGTGACTAAAGATAATTGTCCGAGATTCATATGCTTGTAGTGTTCTGAATTAAGACATCGTGTTAGGAGCTATCAGAGTTTGCTGGAATCATGTGACATACATGTAGATGCATATTGATGAAAAATTGTGTCTCACATAACTCCTCGTGAGAGTTAAATAGTTTTATGTTATGCACTTTTGCTTGCATAATACATAGATATCATCATCAAAAACATATGAGTCTTGGGTAATTAACATGCGTCATTGGAAAATTGCCCCTAAAAAATCTGCAAGTCTACCAAAGTGGTAGAGTTGTATATTTCCTCTAGTGACACGGGATAATTGTAGAGGACTCATATATTGTATAACATGGAAGCAACAATTGTAATTTTTCTAGGGATAACACGAGTAGAGAACTATGCCAAAAAGAATCGCAACCGAAATCGACTGTGGTTCTTTTGACCAGCCTGATGTGCAGTCGCTAAACGATTGCATATTTGTTTTTTTGTGGTTTAGCGACTGAAATTTTAGGAATTTTGGGGTGTGTAACGTACCATTGGAAACGCCCCAAAATTTGTAAAACTATAGTCGCAAAATGAAAATGAAAAATTTGCAGTCATTTAGCAACTGCAGATCATGCTAGTCAAAAGAACCGCAGCCAATTCTGGCTGCGGTTTTTTTGAGCATAGTTTCTACTAGTGTAACTTACATAAATATTTTAAATCATAGAGTATTAAATTTGCATCCAAGACTTGGTTTTGAGGCTTCAGATTGTAGTGAAGAATTGCATTAAAGGTTGTGAAGATTGAAGGCTAAAGCTCATTGAATTGTTGTTACATGATTAGAAGTACACCCATGTTAATATTATTTTCGCATGAAATGTAGACTGTGAAAGTTGTTTTTGGGAAACAAATGTTTCAAAGTATGTTTGATCATTATGGACTACAATCAACATGAATTTTGCAAATTGCTGGTGATGATGGTTTAGGCACAAGATCAACTCCTCCCATGTCCACATGGTCACCGAGGTCAAAAGGTAGCATTATCATCTCTATGCATAATGTTTGATTTTCCTGATAAATATAGAAGTTTCCTTCACTTCAACCAGGTTCTTGGTTAGGAGTCTGTTGTTTTGCATACAATACTCTCCATGTTCGGTAAGTTTTCAGTGCATGTTTCCAGAGCCAGTGTGCCAGTGTGGAGGTGTGAACGAAGAACTTTCGATATTGGTTCATTGAGGACCAAACTCATTCAGGTGCTAAAATGAGTTTGACATTCAGTAAGATCAATATACAATGTTCTTCATAGAAACCTCCATACCGACTTCAAGCATGCACCGAAAACTTACCAAACATGGAAAGTAGTGTATGAAAAACAACAAACTCCCAACAAAACCCTGGTTGAATAAAAGGAGTAACTCTAATACCTATAATATATTATCATTTACTTTGCACAAAATATTATCACTAAAATATCATACCAAAGATAACCAAGCACATTTATTGTACTGTTTTACAGTGAAATCACCTCACATCGATGGGAAGGAATTTTTCCGGCAAGTTAGGTAACAATATAAACTAAAAGCCGCCTCCCATGTTTTCTTTGAAGAATGTGTTTCTCCTTTGTTTTTCCCCTTCTAGATGAGTTTTTCTTTTGCTTTCATTGTGATGGTTGAATAACAAATGAATGAATAATTGTGTTCAATACAATGTTATGCGTCTTTTGAGAACCAAAAAATAAAAGTTTAGGGTGTGTGACTCCCATCCTTTAAAACAAAATAAGAGACTAAAGTTCAATGTAGAGTGACCACTATATGCAACTGTGTTGCAATCACTAGAAAAGAAATTTATTCAGTGCCACTCGTCCATTGTAATGACCGGCAAGCACTAGTAGAAAACTATGCCCAAAAAAACCGCAGCCGATTTCAATTGCGGTTTTTTTTGCATAGTTTTCTACCAATGAAGAGAAATCACTACTCCCTCCGTCCCAAAAGGATTGTCCTTATTCCCGGATTTTTTTGTCCCAAAATGATTGTCCGATTATCTGCTCGGCTAGAAATTGAGGCTCAAAGTCAACTATTTTTGCACCAAACCTTCTATATCAAGAAGTCTTTTGACACCACAACTTCCAAGGGGCATTTCGGAGTAGTTGTTGTTTTTTATTTTAAGAGTCATACTTACAACTATTTGGTCAATGGTCGGCGGGCCTTAATCTCGCCCAAGTTAGAAACACATACAATCATTTTGGGAGGAGGGAGTACAAAGGATCAGGTGGTCAAATCATTGATAACTTAACCAATTTAGAAGGTAGAAATGATGCATATATCACTACAATGTTTATGGTATTTAAGGTGTCAATTATGATTCAGAGTTACGCAATCTTACAATTTTTTTATTGCTAATGCACTTCTACCAAGTAAAGATGTTAATGTTCTATAATGTCCAACGACCAATTTGACATTTGTTGAATTTATTTTGCAAATGAAATCTATAGTAGATAGTTATAGCATTGTGTACCTCCAAATAGCATGTGACACTAAATAGCATAAAGCATGGGGATGGAACCAGTAGTGGTGCCCAACATTATCCTAGAAACACTTGCATTCAATTAAAATAGTTGCGGTCATTCTAATAGCAAAAAACTATGCCAAAAAGAAACCGCAGCCGAAATTGGTTGCGGTTCTTTTGACCAGCTTGATTTGTAGTCGCCAAATGAGTACATATTTTTCTTTTTCATTTTGCGATTGCAATTTTAAATTTTTGGGGGGCGTGGTTTTTTTGGGCACAGTTTTCTACTAGTGTTAGGAATACCCAACCAAAACAAAGGCCACTAGGGTCCAACAACAATAAGGTGTAGTAAAATTGTGTCATACTTGATACTTTCCTAAGAGTCCTTGACACTCCTTTGAATAGCTATCATATCTTTATTTTGAACGTTGCTTAGGTTTACAGTCAAGACTTGGCACGATTATAGATATTTTCTTCACATTTAATTAATGGTTGTATTCTATTTAGTAATATTGCCTCAAACACGAGTCTTTGTGAAATTTAAAGATTGATTTCTATTTAGTCCTTAGTGGCACATCTTATTATGGTTGGACCCACCAATTAGTAGGCTTGGATCACCGCATGGTACGGGGCCTGCCTAGGCATGCACGACTTATATTAAGGGTGTTAGTTGAGGGTTTTGAACTCGAGACCTCACCCTAAACCCAAAGTGCTAGCCTAGCCACCAAAATACACTCATTACACATCCACACATTGAGGTTGTTAACCAATTTGATAAAATTAAAGTAGGCATCCTTAAATTGAGACATGAAGGCGGCCACAAAATAAGAGGCCAAACTCAATGTAATATACTTAATTTTTCTTGTTAGTGTGAGCCACAAATAATGATCCCTACTGTGGAAACTTTTTTGAGCACATGAGCTTCTCAAATGAGCTCAAAAGTGGTTTCTCATAGCGGGAACCATTGTTGAGCTTACTTGAGATTCTTAAATGAGCTCAAAAAATGGTTCTCCACCGCAGGAACTGTCTTTGAGCTTACTTGAGCTTCAAAGTTGCTCCCCACTACGGGAACTATCTTCAAATGTGTGGATTTGGAACCTTTTCCACTTTCGAATTATGTTATTTAGGTAATAGTGTAATTTTATTTCATTGCTACTTTTATGCATGTATTAACATAGTCAACCTCACTGGAGGGCCCTTGACCGGAGAACTTGTAGTGAGGTTGCCCAATTGTGCCATAAGTCACATGGACATGACAGTGGGTTCGACCACTTTCTCCCAATTTTTTTATGAAAATTTTGAACTTAGTGACATGGTCTAGTGGAAATGACCACCTGATCCTTGTAGTGAAAGCGTGAATAAATGAATTTGTGTCGTCAACCAAAGTTTTTTAGTTGCAGGTTTTAGATAGTTGGCAGTGGCAATCAAATTATTCTAATGCAATTTCAAAGCACAAGTTCCAATGGACCCCGAGGGGTGGACTCTTCATACAATGTACGAACTAACGTGAGTGTAAGGAGGAACATCATTTAAGGCATTAGCATACATAGTATACTTAAGGGAGAGGTGTTTTTTTTTCTAGTCTGTACATTTAGAAAGGTTATTAAGAATTTCGAAGTAAATGTAAATGTACAAAAGGGGCTCTAACGCCTAGAGAATCAATTGACAATAGATGTTCTAGTTTCATCAAATTCATGTTTTCTTCCATTGTTGTCATATGGTAATAGTCCTCAATGACTACCTTGTCCATTCTTGTTAGGGTTTGCATCTGGATTCTAGGTTTCACAAATTGGAGACTCTTGGAGCACTTGTGGGCTCCCTTGTGTTATGCTCTTTAGATTGTGGCTAAGTAATTGTGCTCTTGTCCTTGTTTGTTTGATGCAATCATTGAGTTACACGCTATGCATGAAAAAACGTTCAACCTTTGACTTTCTCATTGGAAATTGAAAGTGGCTTCTATAAGTAATAAAGGCCTATTCAATCCATGACTTTTATTTTGTATATATAGTGGAGGCATTTATCACATTAAATTGAAAAGCTTAGTATAAATACACAAGTCCATTTTCTTGCTTGATGTTAGTCCGTATACATTTTATTTTCTCTGTAAACTTCTCATATATAGGGGGGTTAATTTCATAGTGACCCACGCACATCATTTAGGTATCCAATGAAGAGTCCACCCCCCGAGCAATGGACAAGTTGAAATGGATGGTTGGAATTTGGACAAGATGCCTTCTAGTGAATATCTCCATTCACCTAGTGCAATTTGATCAATATTAGCCCATAGTGATTATTTTATATCGTATTGGATTATTGGATTCACAAGTTAAAAACTATGCCCAAAAAAACCGCAACCGAAATCGGCTACAGTTTTGTGACCAACCTAATCTGCAGTCGCTAAACGACTACATATTTTTCTTTTTTTGTTTTGTGACTGCAATTTTAAGAATTTTGGGGCATGTAATATACTATTGGAAAGGTAGTTTCAATACCTTTCCAAAAATATATTACACGCCCCAAATTTCTAAAATTTCAGTCGCTAAACCAAAAAAAATCTACAATCATTTAGCGACTGCATATCAAGCTGGTCAAAACAACCGCAACCGATTTCGGCTGTGGTTATTTTTGGCATAATTTTCAACTAATGATTATTCATTAGAAGATATTGAATGATTTGGACCAATGTGAGACTTCAAATTTGTTGGCCAAAAAAAATGGAGGAAAAATGTCACCAAAACCATATAATTGAAACTTATAAGTAGAGTTATATTGTTCATAGTCTACTAGAAATCCTACTAGATTTGAATACCCCAAATCTACGGCTTTGACAAAATTCATCAAATTGTGTCCAGGAATCGATTGTCTTATGAACAATTCAGCGAGTTCTTATCGAGCATTAAGGAACTAAATGCACATCGGCAAACACGGGAGGTATATCATGTACATGTACTCCAATAATTCAAATGTTGCACAAGAGTCTTGAAAAAATCCTTATCAATTTTGGGCACTTTGGGTGCCTAAATTCAATTCATATTCATGGCATGTCAACTTCTTCACAATGTTCCAAGCAATGACTACGTGACATGTGGCATTGTCACTCAAGAAAATGGTTATTTTGTGCCAAAACTGGTGAGGTACTATGATTTCACTACCAACATGTGAGTCATAGACAATCGTCTTGTCCAGTGCAAAAAAATAATGTAAATCTAACATTGTAGTAGATTACAAATTTTCTAGTGACATAGGACAAATTTTCAATGACGTAGAGCAGTTGTCTAGGACTCATGTGCTTGTAATGTATGATCATTGTTTGTGATGCATTTGATTAAATAATATGAAATTGCTATATTCTTCCATGTAGCAAAATCCATGGGACTCCTCATGAGATGAGGTATAAAGTTGCCACACAAGAATCCCAAGAGATGGTTTGTGTGCATGGATGTGATGCATGTTTGCATGTGCAGGACACCCTGAAAAAATCCCATGACACTTTTGGCCCTTGCAACTTTGATCTCTATGAGGCCTTTCAAGGACTTATGAGTCGCTACCTACCTCCCCCTAAAACATAGCATTACTAAGCACCTAGATGATGGTCTCTTTCCAAAGAAAGAGGTTGTGATTAAGAAAAATTTGATAAATTATAGTTGCTTGTCGAAAACTCTACAGTACACAGCTTGAGTGCTCCCCATAATTGGAAAATTAAAGAAAAATTATGTTTGTCCGATACCCAGTCCCATGGAATGCAGCCAAAAACTAATTTATGTTATGAATTCGCCTTCGGCGAATGGTTTGTTATATAAATGACATTTTAAAATGTTGTTAGATTGAATCTCTTGATTCCCCTTAGGTCCCTTGATGGGGTTTACCCCTTGGTGTGGTTACCTTTGCAATTAGGTACTTTCAATTTGTATCAACAACCGAATACAAAGAGCCCTTTTGTAGTCATTCCCAAATGACTCTTCCCACACAAAAAAACCAGGTGAAAAAAACTAAAGTTATTACATGCCATTATGGTAATTACCATAATTAAGCCTACATAAAAAGCCCGTGCGATTAGAACATCGTTAAAAGGGTTCCATTATAAAGTAAAAGTAAAAGTTAAAGTTAAAGTAAAGAACCGTCGTTGTTTTCATTGACATGGATATGAGCCCATTAACCCTATAATTTTTTAGGAGTCCCCTTGGTACATGACAAGCCCATTCAACTTGATAGGTAGTCCCAACCAATTCTATGAAGAGACAACTCGATAGTAATGTATAACAATTCATGTGAGCTAGGGATTTTAAAACATGGGCTCGAAATACACCCTAAAAAAACAAAATTTTAATAGTACTTCATTACAAGCATACGAGTCCTTGACAATTGTCTTGCATCATTGAAAAGTCTACAAATTTATCATAATGATAGTTTTGTATTGTTCTTTCACCGTCACTGGACGACTGGCCAGAACTCATATGATGGTAGTGCTCCTAGAAATACATAATCCATAATCTTTCCAAGCATCCTATTTTATGGAGATTCTCATTAGCATAAAAAAAACTTGAAGAAAGTAGTGAGGGGGGGGGCCATGAGAACAAGGGTCCAATGTGATTTGGAAAGTAATGTAGAAGAAGCAAGTGTAAGCAATTTTGGAATGCATTTTTGCTGCTAACCTTCGAAGGTCCAAGAGGCCCATTATGGACGTGACGACGTTGTATAATAATTGCTATAGTATTTATTTGGAATTCTCAAAAGTGACATCACCTAAATCAATCCATTTACCATTCACATTTGGAACAACATCTATGTAATACATATGTGAAAGATTTGCACTCATGTAGATATTTGAGTTAAATACATACCACATACATATGTCAACATCATAATTTGGTATATTTGATCATACTTCAACTGGATCTATGAACATAACATTATTCAGATCCATAACAATGTTTTGTGGGACCGCCAGTATTCCATGGAATATTCCCTGCATTCGGACCGAATGTGAGAATATTCAAGAATATTTTGTGGAATACTATCAGACCCACAAAACAATGTTATGGATCTGAATAATGTTATGAAGTAGGTTTCGTTCATTAGGGTTTCAATCATATAGACCAAGCAGCACTTGACTTCACAATGCTTGTTGGGGACTAGCACAAACGAAAATTGCCGTTTACAACCACTAGTCCTCTTCCACAATACGGGTTTATAATATGCTCGAATATGGATTGGAACATGTTATAAATTGTACTAGGCCATAAATAAAGCCATCCAATGGAAGAAGAGCTAGTGGTAAGGAACCAAGCTTCCCGGAGTGGTTGCATAGGTCATAGACGTGCATTGATATTTTTTGATGGCCAATATGCATGTATGGTGAATAGAAGATGAAACTTGTTTGGATTTCAAAATGACTTTCTAAATTAAGTGTATAAAGTGGGGAACCTTTGTTTTGCAGATGTATTCATTGGAAGCATTCCACCCCGTCATTTATAGTTGCAATACTCATGTACCACCTCCTTGTGGGGAATGGGTAACCATGCCAACATGACCACACTTGTATGTCATAACATTGCTAAGCAGCTAGATGATAGTCTCTTTCCAAAGAAATAGGTTGCAATTAGAAAAACTCTGTTGAATTATGGTTGCTTGTCGAAAACTCTATACCACATAGTTTGTGTGCTCCCCCTAAACAAGGAATCCCAAAATTTAAAGGATAATTATGCTCACCTGATACATAGTCCCACGGAGTGTAGCCAAGGAGCCGAGTAATGTTATGGTAACAAACTTGGTGGATGGACATTTTATGATATGTGCCAAAGATGGCCTTCACATTTTGCCATATTGCAACTGCATCACAAGCATGGAATCTCAATCGGCAATGATTTGGAGGACTTGGGTTCCAACTAGGAGAAAGGAAAAGAAAGGGGAAAATGAATAGTGGTGAATGTATCATGGAGTCGACATGAGTTTTGGATGTAATGAAATTTTAATTGAGTGCACTTCTATCAGCGGATGTTATAATAGAAATAATAATAAAATATTCATAAATGCGGCATGAACCTCTTGTTGTAGCACATTTTAGTTGCAATGTGCACACTGCATTATTTGTGAATAATACATGTCTAGAGCAACTTTCTAACCACATTGTTTTCAAAATATGTTTGATTAAGTTTTCATCATAGTTTTGTAGTCTCTTTTCTCAAATTAATTTGATCTACAATGCGCATGACTTGACAATGAAAGAATATTTTGACATCATCCAAAAAGACCAGCTAAGCATCAAAGGCTTGGTCAGCTTTTACCTAACCAACTACCTAATACTACATTGCATTATTATTTTTGGATAAATATTTTGTCCATATTTACTTGAATCATAATTTTGTGGTCAGGGATGTGCAAATGGATGTGACGTGACGTTCATGCCATGTAATATTTTTAACTACAACATTCATTCTAGTTTTTTAAAAAAAAATTAAAAATCCATTTTTATAAAATCCCTATAATCAACCCTTATAAACTCTTGCCTAAAATGGACATGGTTTGAACATGGGAGGCTACAATTGGTTTGGGACACACTTCTAATCAACACTCTGAAAATTCACATTCAAACAACGTCCAAAACTACATTCCAAAATGCGTTGAAATCCTCCTTCAATGATAAAGCATACCATGACATAACCAAGGTAATTCATATTAGTGTTTGTGCTTGGATGCTCAAAAGCCCAATTATAAGTGTAAATTTCATATCATCAATTTCATTTGAAGGTTATGATTTCGAGTGGTTCCATTCTCACATAACACTACTAAGCAATTGTATCATACACCCTTTCTTATTTAACAACTGAAAATTATGAGGTGGTGACAAACAAGATAAGGTCCAGGGATGTGCAAATGGACTTGACGCGGCCTTTGGCTATCACATCACCTCACAAATGATGTGACGGTGTCTTGTCGCATCACGTCTAGGCATCACGCTCAACAGACGTTATCACTAGTAGAAAACAATGCCAAAAAGAACTGCAACCGAAATCGGCTACGGTTCTTTTGACCAATCTGATTTGTAGTTGCTAAACGACTGTAGAATTTTCCTTTTTGTTTTGCGACTAAAATTTTAAACATTTTGGGGCGTGTAATATACTGATGGAAAAATATTTTTCAAGACCTTTCCAACAGTATATTACACGCCCCCAAATTCTCAAAATTTCAATCAATAAACCAAAAAAAACAAATTTGCAATTGTTTAGCGACTATAGATCATGTTGGTCAAAAGAACCACAACCGATTTCGGCTGCAGTTTTTTGGGCATAGTTTTCTACTAGTATATTGTGGTAACAATTTTATTTACCACATGGTTTTCTTTACAATGTCATCACAAATCGACTATTATAGTAACCGTCGACTTTGCAGTCAAATACTACTATGGTAGTTGGCACGTCAATCAACTGCACATGAGCAATCGGCCTTTAATCGACTGCACATCAACAATAGGTCTTCTAGTTGACTACTCACATTAGTAGTCGATTGTAGATAAACACTCAGCCCTCTAGTAGACCACTCATATTAGCAATCGACTAGGGAATTGACTGCTCATCTCAGCAATCGACTTCATATGTGGGTGGGCATATGCAATGAACAGGGAAAACTAGCTACTAGCTACAAATGAACCGGTTGAGTTTGAAAAATAATTGGTTGAAGTTCAAGACTTCAGGATAATTACCGATCATTATAGAGGAATTTATAGATTATAGACCAATTTAACAAAGAAAACTGAAAGATGTCAACATGTAACCGGTTGGACTTGGAAACACTAGGATCTTGACCGATTTGGCCCAAAAATCTCCCTGGACACTAGGCATATGGGTTTAGAAAACATGAAACGGAAAAGGAGGGGAAAAGCCAACAATTGTTTGTATTCCAAAAGAATGTTATATCATAACAAAAGAAATGCAAATATACCAAAATTTTACAAACAAGTTTATGTCATTAATACATGCATACTAAGTATATGGGAAAACCCCTTCAAGAAGCCTGTTAAAGGGGCTTAGTAGACAGTAACTTTTAGCAGTATCAGGTTAAAGAGATTTTCAAGTTACTTTTGTAGTAGTATCAGAAGTAGCAATTAGGGATAAGAGTGAGCCGTAGTTGCAGATAATGAATGGATAGTAGTGGATAAGGTAATTCCAGTGAGTGGTTAGTATTGACTGAACGAGATGAGGAGAAGGTACTTAAGGAAGAGAGTAGGCTCTCTCTCTCTCTCTCTCATTCTCAGAATGTGTATTAGGATTTTTATCAATAGAGTGTTGAGTTTCTTGAGTAAGATACTGGCTGAATAGGAAGGTGGAATTTGTGTGTTATCTTATAATTGTAGTTGCATTACTTCGTGTAAGTATTGGTTGTATGAGAATGGAAGTTGGTAGTTGAACTACTTGTGTTAACAAAAGGGTTAGTTACAAAGTGGTTAAGGAATGGTAGTAGAATCCATCTCAGATGAGTACTTAGAATGTTGTAGTACTAGAACGTATAACAGTATGAGACGAATGGTATTATCTTAGTCGAGTCCTTCTACTAAAAGGGTTAAGTACTTGTAGAGAGAGTAGATTGTGCACTGACTCTGAGAGTGGTAGTATATGAGAGCAGTAGTTTAAGAGTATCAATGAAGAGTTCGATATAGTATTATAATCAATCCCAATAATAGGTAAGTAATACGTTAACGGTAGTACGAGTCTAAATCCGGTTGAGGTGTAAGTAAGGGGTAGAGGAAGCCTCATGGCAGGTAGTTAGAACTCGTCTTAAACACAGTATTGAGGTAGTACGGTCAGAACCGGTGCATACGTCTGAAACCAGTAGGCAGAAGATAACCGGTAGATCCCAGGAAACCCGGTAAAGAACCCGGTAGGGGTACTGGTTGACTTGACTGGCCTATAAGAAGTCTTACCAGTAAGGACAGGGTAATAGTTGCACGCCCCCAGAGAGGTAGGAAGTAAGAAGGATGTATGGAATGATACTTCCTATATAAAACGGTAGTAGGCGAGACCTTAGGATGCCGGTAAGGAATACTGGACTAAGCCTCCTCGCGTACCGGTAAGGTACTACCGGAGATAGGGTAGTACCGGGAGCAAGTAAAGAAGGGTGATTTTTAACAAAGCCGGAAAAAACAAACACTCTTAATACTATTATTGATCTCGGATCTCCAATAGTCCATGGGCTCATCCAACCTCACATGATCCATTTGCATCCAACGTCTCATGGAAGCCAAGTGAATGTGGTTCCCCAAGGTATCTTCGCACACAAGGTCTAGGGTCATGGTCCAAATTTTATAACCCTCTCCGGCATAGAGTATTAGATCATGACCATGGTTGCAAAGTTGCCATGAAAGTTTTCCAACCGTAAAACTCTCAACCTCCTTGGTGCAATATTTAGGCGGATCTTCATGTCTCTTTTGTGAATCCTAACCAATTTGGGTGTCACCCAAAAAAGATGTTTCTTCAACTTTTCCTTGGCATCTGCAATTTTCGCATGCCAAAGTGATTCAACATTCTCACATGTGTGTGATGCAGACCCCTAATTGCATACTCCAATCTTCAACCTTCCATCCGACTCCCAATGGAGTATAATGTTGTCTATGGAGAAATCATTGTGTTGCACATTTCCATTGTGTAATTCCAACATAATCCATACCAAAGCCCACAACAACTTTACCATCTTCTTCTAGAACCTATCAACATGGTGCCATTGTTACCATTCGGTTAAATCCATTAACATGACGTTGGCATTTGGTTGATGCGTTCTATCTCGGATATGCATTTCTTATAGAGTTCGCCCATTCCACCATAGTGTGTAGCCCTCGTCGGTCTCACTATTGATCAACCAAATCTTGATGTATCTAGGATGCGAGTTTTAAAATGAATGCATCGGCATTAGCTTGGATCCAAGTTGCTTGCAGATCAGTGGTCTTTGGATTTTTTTTGGGCCCACGTAAACCCCCCCCCCTTTTCTTTTTCTTGCTCTCCAAGACAACCACCTTTGTCATATTGGGAATCCACAATAAGTGGCATGGGCAAGATGCCCTTAACCACTTCTCCAACTTATGTTCCTTCCAAGGAATTGATTTGTTGGCCGTCTTGGAAAACCTCCTGGCTTGGGGTTCCCACCACGCAAGCAACACTTGCATTTTTACTGATCATTGGGTCACCACCTCATCCATTTCAAGGGGCAGGAAACCATTAGATCAACCAATTGCTTGAGATTGAAAATTGCATTTTAGGCCTTATCTTCACCCAAGAGTCAAAATATGCGAGATTTCAATCCTCTGTAAATTAGGATCAATTCACTGCGTATCAAATGGCTTCCTCAATTGACTTCTTCGTACCGTCGGCCACTTGATCTTTCGGAGGATACTTAATGAATTTTCATTTGATGCCGTCCTCATTGTTATGCACATACCAATTAACGATGGCATCATGGACCTTTTTTGCCATCAACGAGTGAGTGTAACGGTGCCATCGAGTAAGTCATTGTTGAAAGGGATTAATCATATGTGGCATTAAGTACAAAATAACACCATTTGGCCATTCATAGTGGCAGTGAGAAGGATGCAAGAGCACTTTAAGGAGAACACCAACTTCACTCAATCACAATGGCTAATCACATGTCAAGTCATTTGGGACACCTTGCAGGATTATGGCAGGATCGAGTGGAAACAGACGTTAAAGGATTTGGAAGAGGCCCCAGACGTGGCCTACCAGGATGTCCTTAAAGAGTTCGACACGACGTGGGGGGTCAAAAACCTTATTGTGACTTGGAGTAATTTGGTTGTCACTTGGATGGATAGACCTCAAATGAGCATCATTTCTTGATTTCCACTCAGGTTGCGCTGGCTTGCCCAGGTTGGTTGTATTTTGGTTTCCTTTGCAATTGATTTTCTCAATTTGTGCCAAATTATTTATTAAAAAAAAAGGCTAATCGGGGATCATCCTCAATGAGGTGGTGTAAGAAATGATCCATAAAAGGGGGACAACACCTTCATTTAATAGAAGACCCTCACCCGCAATTAGGTTGATATTGTGGTGATTCTCATTTAGCAATCAAAAATCAATGGACACCCTTAGTGGAGAGTAAAAGACTCATTTCTTGACACGACTTTGCAAATTTATGTAGGTTGCATACATTAAAACAATGTGAGAAAAAATGTGTAGGATTTGTATAGATTTTCTAATCAATGGATATTTTGGTGTAATGTTTCCATGTTATTTAACTTGCATGAAATAGAAAAAAGTTCTTAGGCTCTTAGGCTCAACTACGTTAAGCACATAGAGAAATGGGGCATCCCATGAATAATGGGAGCACGATGCAATGTTGAATCCTAGACCCACAATGCACATTAATAGAGTTGAATAATGTTATGCAATGTGAGCATAGTGTAAGGTAGATGAGTCTTAAGTGGCTTGTTTTCCTAACTGGACCCCTATGTTTGATCGGACTATGGTTCGGTAAGGATCAAAGAACAAACATCATAAAGACACATGTTCAAAAGAGATTGGACTACGTCTTCAAAAATCAGTAACTATTCTACAATCAATAATCTACAGTAAACAGAATGGGGAGGACCTATGTATCTAGATAAGAAATCAACAAACATGCACTTTGACAACCATAACTAAAGTAGGAGAGATCCGATTCTCAATCCGGTTTTTGCATATGTTTCATTGTAAATTTTCTAATGCAATGCAAGTTATGTTGTGTAAATCTATCGGTAGAAATCGAAGAACATGAGAAATGAACCAAATAACACCCACCTACCTCAATGTACTTGTGTAACTCCAATTTTCCCCCATGGAGACTCGGGAACTTGGAAGGACCAAAGCCACAAGGTGCCCTAATTTCTTGACCGGTTTCTAGAGAACTCCTTCGCTCACCAACAGCCCTAGTAGAAGGTTTTAATCCATAAATGGAGTTCAGCTTTTGAAGGCCACAGAGTAATTATTTGACGTCTGCAGTCGGGGCCATGGCCATGCATGCTTCGCTCTAGATTGCTGGGTGATAAGATTTTGTCATTCATGGGTGTCCTGAGAGCATTGAGAGGCCTCTTTCACAATCCTCATAACATCCTCCGGGGAATCTGTCAACCCAAACCTGGTATTTATGGTACCCTCAACTAATGACCCGACATTGAACCAAAGTCTCAAAGACAAAGAAGGGGTCAAAAAGGGCCTTTCAAAACTCGTAGGGAGCCTTGCATGTGTACCAAACCCCACTCAACAAGCTTCCCTAACCTTTAGTAGTAATAACTCACACGAAACAACCGGTGAACGTCGTCGTCTCTCATGGAAGTTAAACGACACCGAATCGTCCTATTAGTGTGGGTCACCATTTGGGAGAATGTCTTGTTATAACTTTTTTATTGAGCGCATGATTTTTTACTCAAGCTACATAACTAGTTAGTGTGCACATCAAAGAACATGATATAATTTACTTGGTAAAAAAAGGATAATGTTGGTAAATAGTTATAGCAACACGTCACTCCAAATGGTAACCCGCGCTAATAGGACAATTTAGTGTAGCTTCAACCCGTGCAGTCCCATCTTGTTGCACTTGTGCATATGAATCGATTTCCCGGCAACTCTATGTCCATCCCGCTCCGTTGCACCCATGCATACAAATTAATATCCCGGGCTAACCCAAATCCATATTCATATACCCATGCACCTATATGCCCCCATGCCCGGATGGACTTGCCATGTGGCCATGCTCATAAAGCTGCTATGACCCACCAGCATTAGCCCCCGCCCATGCCATGCCCACCACATCTCCTAGGTTTCCCCCCACCATGCCCACCTTTTGTGGTCCCCCCCACCTTTCCACATTTATTTCCTCTTTCTTTTGTCACATGTATGTTTTGGGAAGGATTCTTTTGGATGTGGCCCTTTGTCCATTAAGTTTTGTTTTTTGTTTTTTAAGACAAGAACGGTGGGGAACGACAGGGCGATGGCCACCACCACCAAGTCTTCCAATGTATATAGATTGTAATGTGCGTCCTTGTTCTTTCTCACAACGGTATTTGAAGAAAAGTACAATAAATGTTGTATTTAGTGTCACCAACTCTATTTGTCTTGCTCAATACAAATTGTGAACCCCCGTGTAGTGCCACCAACGCTAAACGTAAACCTAATATCATGTGTTATCCCTTGGAAAAAAAACTTGGGACTATATATCTATAACATTCTATTTATTGTCACTTACCAAGTGATGTTTTATCCAAACGTCAATCATCCATGACAATATTTCATTACAAAACTGTTGGGATGCAAAATATATCATACTTGTAAAGTTGGGATGACAATACTTATAAACTTGTTCACAAGAAGTGTCATTAGAAAAGTTACCACAATGGCATTAAATACCATATGACACTAAATACAATATTTAGTGTAGTGATCCACACTATTCCACCACATAAAAATGAGGTTGCACCAACCTTGTTTAAGTTGCCTAGTGAAATGTGGTTTTCATTTAGTGTGGGCCTCCCCCCCCCTCTCTCTCTCTCCCTCATATACACATACTAGTGATGGCCCGCGCTGGACACCGGCTCGGTGACTATATCATTCAAAAGAATATATTGAAATTTAGAAAATAAAACGAATTTTTCATTCTACACTAACGATTGCATCTGAATATATGAATCTCTTCTTGAGAATAAAGCTCCTATGAAGCCAATTCTAAAAGCATTCCAATCTCGCTATTCTCAGCCGGTTTAAACTTCCTGACATGTTTTGTGTAACTGAGAGACTTCTGAAGGTATAGGTATAACTTGCAGCCTACACATAGTAAGTTGAATGGTACATCATTTATGGTATATAGTGTCACTTACTAGTTGGAATTATGCAAGGTCATAACTCCTTATTATAGATTTTATGTTTTATCAAATCATGTTAAATAGGTTGTATGGACTTCACTTCATGAAAACTTACATTCTCAACAAAAAGTTAGAGCATTGCATAACCCCATATAGTAAGTGACACTCAATACCATAGAGCTAAACTCAACAAAACTATTAAGTAAGTTGAAGTTGGGCCCGACCATCTGGTGTGGTCAGTTTAACCCCTAACTTCCCATGCCCAATTTCCATCAAATCTAACCAAAAAATGTGACCTCGATTTTAGGGACCGTAGTTGAAGATCTAAAGTTTTTGTGACAAATCCAACCATATACATGTTTTCAGGTTAGAGGTGACTACTCACACTCCAAATTTTAATCATTGAAGTTTTGTTACGTAGCATATTATAATAGAAATGTTAATAGTGGTCTTGAGGGGCAACGATTTAGAAATTAAATTGGGGTTGGTTTTTTGATCAAACCTCCACTCAAATCATCTCCAAATGACAAAATACTACCCTCATTCTAAAGAGGGGCAATATTCCTACTCAAATCAACTCACAAATCTTGAAACCACTATTTTGTGATTGTTGGGAAGCTTTGCAATTTGAGGTTGCGGTGCCACAACTGCACACCTTCCACATGGATTTACACCCTTAACACATGCCCAACTATAAATTCCAATGGTAGATGTTTAGGATATGTTGTGTTTGAGTGTCGCACAAATTTTCATGTCAATTAGAAATGTTACCAAAGTAGTAGTGCATGGGAGGGTTGGGGCTTTTTTCCGTGGCTAGAACCATCATCCAGTCACAGACAAAAAAACACCACTCCTCCATGTATAAGGGATATAAGTATAAGTGATAAATTTGTCCAAAATTTCATCCACATCCCATCAAGTAAATATGACGTTGCACAAACTTCATTTCACTACTTGGTGGAATGTGGTTCTTGTCAAGTGTTGTGGGTCTACAATTGCCATGCTTTGTCCACTTTATCACATGTTTCTCTAGGCGTTAAATTGTCCAAAGTTCCCCATGAGTGTGTGGTGTGCACAATCCATGGAGTTTTAATGAGGCCAAACTAACCTCATTCCATTGCTTGGTGGAATGTGGTTCCCATGAGTCCCGTCCTCGGGGAGATCACTCCATTGTCAAGTTGAACACCACGTGCGAACAAAGTTTGCTACCCCTATATTACATGCCATAAATAATTTTAAATTTTATGATATTTTTTCTACATATACACAACCATTGGTGGTATCTTTTGTATATTTTTTTGAAATTTTTAGTCATCTTCATTTTTGTAGCAATTTTTTTAGTTCAATTCTGCGTCATTCTAGTTAGAAACGGTATGTTTTATTAAAAAACAAATCATCAAATTTAGTCACCATTTTTTACCATGTAACAGGTACCATTTATATGTACTCATGAAAAAAAAATTGATAAAATTGTGACCCATTTTGGTGATGCTTTTTACATTTTTTACATGTAAAATGATCGCACGTGGTTGTTCAACTTTACAATGGAGTGGTCTCCCCGAGGTCCCATCTAGTGTTTTGTTCACTTACCACATGTTGTCCTAGATGATAGATTGTCCGAAGTTCCTTGTGAGTATATACGCAATCCAATTAGTAGAAATGAGGTTGCACCAACCGCACTCCATTGTATGGTGAAATATGGTTTTCATTTCAATTTGTATATGCCTCCCATCTTCGTGTTTTGTACACTTTACAACATGTTTCTCTAGGTAATAAATATGCCCAAAGTTTCACCTATCCAATGTATATACTTCTAGAATTACCATGTTCTTTTGTACAACTTGTTTAGCCATGTGAATATGTCACAACCATATGCAAAGTTCTTGCAATGCACATAAGTTGCACCAACCCCATTCAACTACCTAGTGGACTGTAGTTTTCAACTACACTGAAAAGGACATCTAGTGTTTGATACACTAAATACAAACGCATACACTAAATGTCAATAACCCTATGAAAGTAAGTAACATTAAATGTCAATAACCCTGTGAAAGTAAGTAACATTAAATGTCAACTCAAACCCTAAACATCAATTATGGTAATATGTGGAAGTTACATGTTTGAATTTAGTGTTAGTAAGGATGAGAAAATAATGTTGTCGACTTCAGCAAACGAGAGATTAGCGAGTAGGAAGATGGGACGCCATCCCTGAAATCGCAAGTCCAGTGAAATCCATGCTTCACAAGAAGGGAGGTGACAGTAGGGAAGGTAGCGACACATTTGTGTCTAACACTAATTGTCAAGGAATTGAAAATTAGTGTTGAGCAGGGTAGGGTGGTAACAACATTAAATATAATCAAACACTAAATATCCTTTTTAATGTAGTGTTACATGCCTTCATTCGTCAAGTTTTGTTCACTTTACCACATGACCTAGGTGGTAATTTGCCCAAAGCTCTTTGTGAGTGTGTCACTGACATGATCCCAGGGGGTGGACTCTTCATGCCACATATGAATTAATGTGAGTGTAAGAGGGGGTGTTATTTGAGGCATTAGTGTACATAATATACATAAGGGAGATGCTATTATATTTCTCTAGTGTTTACATTTGAAAAGGCTATTGAGAATGTTGAAGTAAAGGTAGATATACAAAAGGGGGCCCTAGGGTTTTAGAGAAAAACCTGACAATAGATGTGTTCATTTCATCCAATTCAAGTGTTTTTTTGTTTTTTTTCCCATTGTTGTCATAGGGTAATAGTCCTTAATGACTACCTTGCCCATTCTTGTTGAGGATTGCATTTGGGTTCTGAATTTTTACAAACTGAAGGTTCTTGGAGCACTCATGGGCTCCCTTGAGTTTTGTTTTATGGATTGTGGCTAAGTTATTGTGCTCTTGTCTTTGTTTGCTTGATGCAATCAGTGAGTTACACGCTATGAATGAAAAAATGCTCAATGACTTTCCCATTGGAAGTGAAAGTGGATTTCATATGTAATAAATGCTTATTTAATTCGAGATTTATATTTTTCATATATAGTGGAGGCAATTATTACATTGCAATGAAAAGCTTAGTATAAATACATGAGTCCATTTTTAAGCCTAGCGTTAGTCCGTATACATTTAATTGTTTCTATCAACTTCTCGTACAAAGGGGGTTTAATTTCATGACAACCCATGCGCATAGGTCACTACAAGATTTACGTGCTCTTACTATTGGTTCCTATGCACTAGATGATAAAAATTTGTTGTCTGCATAGACCTTAAAACCATATAGTGGAAGAGAGTCAACAATTTTATTTTATTTTGGCACAAATTGAGAATTCAATTGCAAGAATGGAACCAAAATACAGGCAGAGAGTCAACAATGATACCACATGTGACATGGTTCTCATAGTGAGTGGAGATCTAATTCTCAAAATGCACAGGGAATCACATGGTCTTACCACTACATCCAGACCACCATATGGTTGCAACACCTATGAATAAGGATTTAGAATTTACTAATCATTAAAAATAAAAATAAATAAAAATCATCTAGCGATTGGGAACAAGTGGTAAGAACACGCAAACCCCAAAGTGAAAATTTGACATCATTTAAAGCCCCGATTGGATTAGTTCCACTTGCACATGAAATAGAAGCACCTAAGGAGGACCTCAAATTCACTTTACACTTTGAGCTCTCAACTTGAAAGCTTGAATATTTTTACTGAGCTTACGATGCTTAATCAGACTGCACCTTGATGGAGTGCATCTAAGGTAGAAATACCATAACCCGTGAAAATAAGGTGATTCGCATTGAAGATACGGTCTTACAACCATGAGATAATTTTCCAAGATAGACGAGAAGGATTCATGAAGAATGCAAGTTGTTTCATATTTTTTTGCCATGTACAAAAAAAATTCTACAATTTTTCAAAGTGGAAAGTTTGTCAAACCCCTACTCGTTCACTAGATTATGCTCACACCAAACACGGTAATCCGCATTTCCATACAGAACATCACCTAAACCGGTCAACTCATGAGTACATTAAACATGACTAATTTTGGCTAAACTAAGTGTACACTCATTGAAGTGACCAACCTCGCCATGATTGGTTTCAGAAATGGCACTTCACTATTCTGACGGCGGTCTACTGGACGGGTAGAGGGTGGTTAACCGGTTTGGGTATTTCTACCTTAGAGAATGACTATGACAAGCTCTCGATTCAAGACAACCCTTCATGTTACTATTTTTATGTTATTAGGGCCACATGTATTTGAGTGGTTCATGGTTAGGCGTGCCTTCAAAAATGGATAGCAAAAAGACACGTGCTCAAAAAAACATTGACATGTGTGCTCAAATTATAATAACAATTGTAGGTTGAATACTAAACAAGATGGGGGGGGGGAGGGGGGGCATATATGACCATTTAACGAGCACGAGAATCTTCAATCTGGTAATGAGAAAGATATTCATACAAGCTCCAAAAATGATGAGGAAAGCGGCTATGGCCACGATTTGGATTTGTTGACCATCTTGTCCTAATTTTGTGTTTCATATTCTAGGAGAAGTTGTTGGGCTACCTACTTGGAAATTTAACCTTTTAAGGGTTGTCTAACTTTTGCTTAGACAACGGCCAAAAGAGTATTTGTGGAGGTGGAAGTGCCCGCTATAGGTTGCGTACCTTACTTAAGGTATGTGGGTGTTATTTGGTTACTTTTCTTAATTTGGACGCCTATATTTGATTGGTGTCACATGGTTTAAGTGACGATCAAGAAACAAACATCATAAAGACACGTGTTTAAAAACAAACCAATGGACTATTGTCTTCGAATTTTATTAATTATTCCACACTTAACAATGAATGAACACTATTGGAAAGACCTATGTAATCAAATAAAGAATGAACTACATGCGCTTCCGATAACCATAACTAAAGCATGGTAGGTCCGATTTGCAATCCGATTTCCATTGATGCTTCGTTGCAGATTTGCTATTGCAACACAAGTTTCATCGAATAAACCTAAGCAGTAAAAAACCGAACCGAACATGAAAAACAAACCGAATGACACCCACATATATACCTTAACTTAGTGTGCAAAGGGGGCCTTAGCTTTCAGTGGCAAGTGTAGCAGCAGGCTCCCAGGTGATTACTTTACTTAAATTGGCATTAGAGTATGATAATCATCATCGTCAGGTTACTGTAAGTTCATGATCAGATGTTTCTCAAATTACAAGCAGCTCATGGGTGCACGAGTATCATCTGTATCTGGATTACGTACTCTACAAATCAAGCCATTTTCCAACTAATTCTACGTCAAAGACACAACAAGTTGCCTGGCAGTGACAAATATGTGTATTATATCGTCATTATATGACACACTGAATCTGCAATTGTTGCAGATACCTGTCACTGACGCCAAGATTTTGGCAGCAGCAGCAGCAGCAGCAGTAGTAAGCTTATTGAAGAGTACTAAAGTTAGAGTGCTCACGCTGGGAGTGCCGCAGGTGCAGTCGGGAGTCGCACGACTGAGTTTTGGAGGAATTAGCAGGTTTCGTACACCAGACTCACTCCCAGATCTGTCATCTGCAAGGATGTAAAATAAGTTCACCTGCTGCCGCCTACCTGCCTGCTCATGAAGCCTGTAACTAATTAAGGAAGGTAGACGCGTGTCATTCGGTTTGTTTGTCGTGTTGTTTCTCCAGCTTCTACCGATTAGATCTACACCGCGGAACTTCAATGTGTTGCAGTAGCAAATCTACAATGCAGCATGAATCAGCAAAAGTTGGATTGAAAATCAAACTTATTTTGATTTAGTTATCATGGTTATGGTGATCACATGTGCATGTTTATTGAATTCTTTTTAATTGTCTCCCAATTGTGTTCACTGTTGAGTCCCAGATCTGTCGTCTGCAAGTATGTAAATTAAGTTCACCTGCTGCCGCCTACCTGTAACTAATTAAGGAAGGCAGCCTGCGTGTCATTCGGTTTGTTTGTCGTGTTCTCCGACTTCTACCGATTAGATCTACACAGCGAAACTACAATGTGTTGCATTGGCAAATCTACAAGGCAGCATGAATCAGCAAAAGTCGGATTGAAAATCAAACTTATTTTGATTTAGTTATCGTGGTCATGATCACATGTGCATGTTTGTTGAATTATTTTTTAATTGTCTCCCAATTGTGTTCACTGTTGAGTCCCAGATCTGTCATCTGCAAGTATGTAAATTAACTTCACTTGCTGCCTACCTGCCTGCTCATGCAGCCTGTAACTAATTAAGGTAGTCTGTGTGTCATTCGGTTTGTTTGTCATGTTCTCCAGCTTCTACCGATTAGATCTACACAGCGAAACTTGTGTTGCATTGGCAAATCTACAACGCAGCACAAATCAGCAAAAATTGGATCAAAAATCAAACTTATTTTGATTTAGGGCCATTTCACACACGAGACTGAGAGCCCGTGACCATTACACTTCAAGCACTCTCATTGGTGGAAAAGGAGGAGCCGGTCTAAGTTCGCTTCACACTACGCTTGAGGGACCAACGGAGTATGTGAATGCAAGATGGATGTAAAGTCTACATTGGTTCCTACATGGCATCGGATGGATCGTGTTTCATGGTCACTTGGACTATTTTCAAAAACCACCTCTTGGAGGTAGGCTTAACACAAAACCGGGAGACCATGGCACTCCGAACGCTCACAACCGTTGGTTTATTCTATTTTATCATATGTGAGGACCCACATGAATAGAAATTTAATGAAATAGCATTTGGTTGAGGGCCCGGTCACATATGACTTCACACTACACTTGAGGGTCCGTGACCACACTACATGATTTTGGAGGTGTCTTGTAACGGCCTTTGGACACTTTCTTTTGGGCTCTCACAATTTCATGGTCACGGCTCTCAGCTCGTGTGTGAAGTGGCCATTAGTTATCATGGTTATGATCATATGTGCATGTTTGTTGAACTCTTTTTAGTTGTCTCCCAATTGTGTTGAGTGTTGAGTGTGGAGTGGTTAATAAAATTTGAAAATGTAGTCCAAACTCTTGTAAACATGTGTCTTTATGATATTTGTTCTTTGATCCTCACCGAGCTACATACGAATCAAATGTAGTGTCCAACTAAGAAAAGTAATTGCATAACACATGTATACCTTAAGTCCAAGGTGATTAGGTAGACGTGTTTTATTCAGATACTTTCCTCTCTCCTCTACAACCACTGCTCATAATGAAGCATGCAATTAGTGTGAGAAGATTAACAAATTGAAATTTTGCATGTAACCATTTGCTTCATTGCTTTTAGAGCTCATATGATTATTTAAAGTTAATATTTTGTGCTCATTAAGTGGTCATATAGGTCCCCCCCCAAGCATGTCGATGATTGAGCTGAGAATGGTTAGCATATTTTAAGCATGTAGTTTTTGCTTCATTTTGATGTCCGTTCTTAGATCCACCCCTCACTACATACAACTCAAGTATAGGTGTCCATGTTGTTATGTTGGATTTAGACAAGTCTACCTTGAGGTATGTGGGCCCATAATGGACACTTCCAAAATTCCAAATACGGTTTGGCCGTTTGGCCAATGGATGGGATCGTGACTTGTCACATCTAGTGAACATTGTGAATCATGAAGATTCTCCACACCATAGCAACTTACTTGGTGACCATGATGCATTTTTTTATGGTGAATCATAAGAATCCAACTAACATGGAATTGAATGCACACAATTTCAAATAAATGAATTTAAATATATATTTTAGTTATAATTATATATTTATATATATATATAAACATCCTTGGCCTATCACATGTGGCGTCCAATCCATCCCATCCAATGTGACAACCTTGATGATTATACTCTATGTCTCATGAGGTTGCTCATGTCTCAAAAGACATTATGACAAGTCAATCACAGCAAGATTAGAATATGCTTACAATTTCCACTATTCTATAGTATTTATAATGTCAATCAAACAAAATAATTTTCTCACTCTAAAGCAACGATATTGTGATTTTGATGGTTTCCTCAAAATAACAATCCAAATTTTTTATAGTTGGAGAAACAAAAAAAAATTGCACCTACTCTTAAATTGTGTGGATGTGGTCTTTAAATGGTGATGAGTGAGTCTTACCAGTGTTGTATTGGTATATGGGTGAGTGCATGTTATCAATATATAGTAACCAATAATGATATCAAAGAACCTACCCAATTGGTACCAATATTCTAATACTATTCAGTTATTGATACTAGGTGGGTATCACAAGATGAGGGAATCTTTGTATACCCTAGTCAGTTTGCACCAACGCCATTTAAATACCATGTTGATACTAGGCTTTTGTCTTTTACTTAAATATGGAGGTTCTTGCATGAAACACGCCCCGAAGAATAGCCCCAAGTATCCATACCCATAACGTTATTCAAATCCATAACAATGTTCTATGGGACTAACAGTATTTCACGTAGTATTCCCGGATATCCCCCCACATTCAGTTTGAATGTCGGGAACATAGGAATATTTTGTGGAATACTGTCAATCCTACAGAACATTGTTATGGATCTGAATAATGTTATGCCCTAATGACGTTCTTCTTTAAAGCAAAATAATAAGAACCTCATTATACATATGCAAGTGATATCAACCAAAAGGTGATTGCAATCCAACATTGGTGTTTACAAACTTTCTCTTTGTAATACTTCTCAAGAAACCATTGGAAATGTTAATAAAAATAAACACATCTTAGAAACAATGAACGGGGAGAACCGGCAGCTGGTTACAAATGAAACGGCCGCTAGTTACAAATGAACTAGTTGAAGTTCAAGACTTCAAGAAAATCACTTGATATTATTTTAGAGGAATTTGTGGAATACATCTCAAATAATTAAAGAAAAACCAAAAGATCACAACATATAACCAGTTGGATTTGGAAACACTAGGATTTTGGCCAATTATGTCCAAAAATCTCTTCGGGCACCACTTAGAAAATGCTTATCCTCTTAGGAATTTAAGGGTTGAATCTTGTTTGTGATCAAAAACCAGGTTTTAGCCTCAAATTTGGTATGAGACGACCCTAAACTACCGGATGACAATGGAGAGGTACCCAAATCCGAACGGAGGGGTTGGCGGTTCGATTCCCGACTGTGAAATCTTCTCTCTACTTGACAAAAAAACCAAGAGCCCACCCACCGCAAGGTAGGTAGTAAAGCCCACCCCACACCAAGGGGATCCTTGAACAGGGCAGGGCCAACGGGATCAAATTCACGTCGGATTGCCCAACATTGTATATTATTATTATTATTTAAGCCTCATGTACAATGAATAGGGAGAACCAACTGCTAGTTCCAGATAAATCGGTTGAGTTGGAGAAGTAACGGGTTAAAGTTCAAGACTTCAAGAAAATTACGGATCATTTTAGATGGAATCTATGGGATATACCTCAAATTTAATAAAGAAACGTGAAAAATCACAACATGTACCCGGTTATCGGACTCAAAAACACTACTGCACTAAAAAGGATATTTAGTGTTTGATACACTAAATACGAACGCATACACTAAATGTCAATAACCCTATGAAAGTAAGTAACATCAAATATAAACTCAAACACTAAACATCAACTATGATAATATGTGGAAGTTACATGTTTGAATTTAGTGTTAATAAGGATATGAAATCCATGCTTCACATGAAGGGGGATGACAGTAGGGAAGGTAGTGGCACATTTATGTCTAACACTAATTGTCAAGGAATTAAAAATTAGTGTTGAGTAAGGTAGAGTGATAACAACATTAAATATAATCAAACACTAAATATCCTTTTTAGTGTAGTATTTTGACCAATTATGCCCAAAAAAATTCCCTGGACACTGCTGCAGTAGGTACTAGGTAGCGATGGCAATTTAAATCCATTTATTAGTAGTGTTATTAGGCCTAGTAGTGCAAAGTGGCATTATTGGGAATCATTGAATATAAGATCTCGTCGGGGAAAACACGAAGTACTGCAGGTTGCACAAAATGATTTTTATTTGCTTGTGATGATACCCAAATCATTGCTCATGAAACGAGACAAGTTAGCTCTGCACCCGTTTCTCTTACGATTTTGGACACGTGTTGAGGATGAGATGATTAGCCAAATCCAAACTAAGGCCATAGCCATTTTCTTACTAATTTTTGGAGCTCATGTGAGTATTTAGTATATGCATTTTGTACAATCTCATGCATTAGTATCAAGGTGAAGATACTAATGCATTAGTATTTTTTTTTTACCTTAAATGGTCATAAGTGTCCTCGAACAAGTTCACCATTGAGTCTAGAACAGTTAACATATTTGGAGCACGTAGTTTAATCTCTTTTAAACACAAATTTTAAATCTGCTTTTTGGTGTATGTTCTTAGATCCACACATAACCACACACCCTAGGGGCGTGTAGTCTACAGTATAATACCTACCCACTTGGTGCACAAAAGGAGTGTTTTTGAACATGCTATGTACACTAGGGTCCAAAAATATTTCGAATTTTTGGCCTGGAGTTGAATGAGAATGAAAACTACAAACTTTGAAAACCTCTTGCAGGCTCAAAAATTCATCAATTCACAAACCGTAAATTGTGTTGGAAAGATAATAGAGTCTACTTTGACAATATGAAATTTTTCATTACAATAGTAGAAAATAATACATTTAAAAAAACTTATCATAATATAGTATCTGCTATCTAGTGCTACCACCTCTTGCTGAAATAACTGCTTGCATTCTATCAAGCATAGTTCTAATCAAAGTTTGGAGTTGCTCCGAAGATATTGTATCCCATGTTGATTGAATGGTTTGTGCCATTTCCTCCTTGTTTTTGGGTCTAGGATGATGTTGTAACAAATCTTTGACAATCTTCCATAATTTTCTATGGGATTCAAATCTGGAGAGTTTGCAGGCCAAATTAGTTTTGCCATACCATGAGCTTGTCTCCATTGCAACATAAGTGAGCTACGGTGGACTAGAGCACCATCTTCCATAAGTTTCAATTGTTGAGGGTGATCATGTAAATTGTTGTGTCACATTCAATAGGCTTGATAATTCCGACAATGGTTGTCTTCTATCATCTCTAACATAACGTGCCAATGCTCTAGCATCGCAATCACTCAACTTCCGATGCCTATCACATCCTCGGACCTTCCAATTTGTCAAGATAGTAGAAATAGTTGACCGTGGAACATTCAATACAGATGCAATGTCTGAACTTTTCATTCCACTCTCACGAATTCCCACAATGCAACCCCTTTCTTCATCACTCAAGATTTTGTACAGCATGGTACCTCTCAATGACCCAATGCACAATCTAAAAATCAATAGATTCAATCACCAACAGAACAACAAAGGCAACTCCAATGTTGTTGGCCAAACTACCTCCAAAACAACTTCAAGCCACCATATCTCATATGTGCAAGCCAATCTCCATTGCAATGACACTCCATGTTGTAATCTTGAACTTTGTAGACTAAACCTTGCAATGAATACATGCCATCAAAACAACGAGGTGGCGCCACGAGCTCCAAAAGGGAAGTTGCATGTTTAAGCTCTTGACAACACAATTTTCTAATTACAACCAAATCTTTAAATTTTTGACATGTGCTCATGATTAAGAGGTGGTGACTAAAGACCACTAATGGCTTCACAAGTTGCAATTGATTTGGTGAAAAAAGAATATATAATGAGGTAGCTACATGAAATTGAATGCAACTAGTTTTGAAGCACAAAACTGGGAGTACATCCAAAATTCGAAATATTTTTGGACCCTATTGTACATCGCACACATAGGTGGGATATTGTTGGAGGTAATATTTGCATGTACATTTCGGGTCCTTCCTGTGATGTTCTTTATATGCTAAAATGCAATAGGTCCATCACCAAGAAGGGAATTGCAAACCTAAGATTTTAATCATGATTGGGTGCATGTATTTTGGACTATTACATACATTTGAGGATATGTATGCTCTCTACAAGTGTATGTATATTTTGGTTTGTTTGTTTGTTTGTTTTGCATACATGGGCATTGATTTGAGGTTGATGCATGCCCATTGTTCTTGATCTCAATGACGAGTGCAACCCCCTGAGCAAACACCACTCAAATATAGGTGTTTGATTGAGATATGTAACCCAATTAAGTCCACTTGCCTTAGTCAAGTTGTAAACTAATTGGCTTTATATCTTAATCTGTCACATAGAACAAATTTGTTTGGTATAACCTACCTCATGTTATGTAGAAGTTGTTCATTATGGCAGAATGGTGATGCAAAATATGCACACTTTGTATGTTTTATTGCAATAGTATGGGTTGCATTCATATGGAGAGAAGGAATTATTGCTTACGAGCATTCATCCAACATAAAAGCCATAAAATATTTAAAAATGAAAAATAAACCACAAATTTATTTTTTTGTGGATTTTTTGATGCTATAATTATATTCCAAGATCCCAAATTAGTCTAAGTAGCCCAAGTCAATGAGGTTGATACACCCACAAACCCATAGGGCGTTGAGTTTCTATGTTTGGTGAGTGACATGCATGCTCAAATGTGATAATTCCCTCTCCCAATTCTTTGAGAGGCGACGCTCATTTTTGGAGCACGAAATAAGATTACCTACACTAAATTAGTTCACCCCATATGTGTAGAATTATATTTTGAATTAATAGTGTGGTTTTTGATAGTCACTATAACTAAGTAAGAGACTATGTGTTTTTTGAACCAATAATTACCCATGTCATGATCATAGGTTAATTCCCGGGGGTGGTGGACTCTAGTCTCCAAAAATGAGCGTACATTGTTTTCTATGAATTTGCATTTGCATTTTTCATCTTGTTGTTTGTAGTTTACAAACTCTAACCTAACACCTACCCCATTCATCCTACCACCCACCCCACAAGATAACTTAATAGTACAACAATGAGTCGGTGAGCTTGCCAACATGGGACAGACTGCCAAGATAGAAGCATGTAAAATCACCTCTAAACAAACAACCATAAATTGTCAAATAGCCGTCACCAAATATATAATCATATTAAACAACAAAACCCAAACAATACATAAAAGGATTTTCAGACCCATCACCAACGCACCTCTAGATTGCCTCAAAGACACAAACAACAACATCCTTACACACCCTCAGGACATTGCCCAGAGAATATGGCGCTCACAACAAACCTCCTTCCAAAGACAAACCCCCATATGTGATGACCCTATTGACCACTCCTCAGCATCCCATTGCGCAATCAAAAAAATACCTTTGGCATGATCCAAATGGCCTCATCCTTGAGGCAAGAGGCCCCAAAAATGCCACCTTATCCAAAACCTTCACAAATAGAGATCTTCAATAACAACCTCAAAAAATACTAAATATGATTTTTAGTGTCACTTACTATTTGGAATACACAACGCTATAACCGTTTATTGTACATCTCATTTTTTTATCAACAAAGGTCAAATTGGTTGTTTGGACATTATAGATCATTAACATCCTTGCTTGGTACAAAATTACATTAATAGTAAAAAGATATAGGAATGTGTAACTCCGAATAGTAAGTGACACCAAATATCATATTTAGTGTAGCAAGAGGAAAAGCACCGGGCCCCAATAACATCCCCAATGAGATCCTCAAAGCATTACCCACGACCTTCCATGACATGCTTTCTATTTTTCCAACAATGATATCTCCAAAAGAACATCCCATGATATTGGAAACACAACAAAATTATACTACTCCACAAGAAAGACAATCCCTTATTATTCAATAATTATAGACCCATAGCCCTAGCCAACATTATCTACAAACTCTACACTAGTATCCTCACGGCCCTCCTTACAAGCTACGATGAAAAACACAAAATACTATACTTTAGCCAAGAAGAGTTTAGACCGCAAAGAAACACCACAAGACAAATACAAATAGTCATTGCTATGTTGGAAGACAATAAGCTCACAAATAATGACATTTACCTTACATACATGGACTTTAGAAATGCTTTTGGCTCCATTGACCACACAAGACTGCTTGCCCTAATGGAAGACCTAGGCTACCCCAAAGATGCATAATAACTAATCAATAACATCTACACAAATTCCACCACCTCCTTCCATGGCAACCACTTCAGTGCCCCACTACCAATCCAAATCAGCAAAGGTACACTCAACCCATACTTCTTCATCATCATCTTCCTAGATCCACTTTTATGGTGGTTAGAGAAAGACAACCTTGGATACCATTTCAATACTTCCACAACCACATGTAATACCACAACCCATTCCTCACCATCCCCCAAAAAACTTTAGAATACAACCCCACACCTGAATGGCCCCAGTGCCTACACCAACACGAAACCCAATACACATCAATAATTTCCATCCACAACCAAAGAACCCCTCTAGGAAACCAACAACTAATTCAAAACCTCACAGCCAACATCTTGGAACTTTACAATACACATGTGAAAACCAGCCCCACACAACCCACACTCATAGATTACAAAGTCAAATTCACAATACTATGGCAAGCAACCCCCAAAACCACCCCATCAACCTTATATAGCAATACAACCCCCCTCCCTGACATATTCTATCACATAGATACACCCAAATACAACCCACAACATTGCATATACACATATGGTTCCTTCATACCGCAAGATAAACATGGCATAGGAAAACATGGTTGACTCATGAGTATATAGTCCAAATAATGACCTCCATATTGCAAAAAGACTCCTTGGACTGCCAAACAAACTACACGCATAACTCTACACTCTATACATTGCCCTCACTGCCACAAAAGACCAATCGCAAAACACCTACATATTTACTAATAGGCTCAACAACATATATCTCATTAATAATCACATCCAACAACCCTCATCTAGCACCACCACCCAGACTCCAATCCCAACAAACACACAAGGTGCTATACCCTACTAAATGCCGGCAACCAACACAACCGGCCCCAAGACAACACAATCCTGGAATGGTTAATACAATGCACATGCATGGCCCAGTTGAGACCTGACATATTATGTATACTAGGGCCCCCCATACATAGCCATAGAAGAAGAAGAAGAAGAAGAAGAAGAAGAAACTCACAAACGGCACCCCCATCCCCTGTGGAAACTATTATATAAAGGAGCCCACCTTCCCGAAGGTTGGAAATACGCCTACCTTGTCACCTAATGAAACGGGATTAGAGTAAGGAAGAACAAGCTCCCATTCACGTCAGTGCAAATAAAAAGCACCAATGTTATTTTTATTTATTCATTAACAAACTCTAGGCTCTTGGAGGTCTCACATGCTCCCTTGAGTTTTGCTCTTTGGATTGTAGCTAAGTTATTGTGCTCTTGTCTTTGTTTGTTTAATGCAATCGTTGAGTTACATGCTATGCATGAGAAAACCTTCAATGACTTTCTCATTGGAAAGTGAAAGTGGATTTTATAAGTAATAAAGACCTATTTAATTCATGATTTTTATTTTGTACATGTAGTGGAGGCATTTATCATGAGTCCGTATTCTAGGATGCCATTAGTATGTATACATTTGTTCATCCATATAAACTTCTCGTATATATGGGGTTTTATTTCATAGTGACCCACAGACGTCATTTAGGTTTCCAATGAAGAGTCCGCCCTTAGGGAAGTTAATTGATTTATCAACCAGAGTGAAATGAAATGAAATAAAATTGATTTTGAAGTCCAAAAAGTTGAAAGGCTTATGAGAGTAGAAATACATCAAGGTGGTATTAAAAAAAACCAATTCCCTAGAGTAACGGAGTGCAGTGACCACAAACATGCAACCCAAATTGACATCATGACCACTAAGATCAAACATTGCATTTCTACAAGTCTTCATATCGATTGAATACATTGCTCAATTCACTCATTTGATTGAGGGTAAGTTATAGATGTTTATCTCAATTGATATTTATTCCGTGTCTATTGGCAACCGATTGCCAACCCATCCGATAAGTCATAGTGATTCTTCTATTATATGATCAAGTCCCATATATTGTAACAAAACTGGTATGTAAGGTATGTAGAGCCAAAACCAACACCTTGAAATCTTGCACAATAGATACAAATTGGTTGTGAAGATGAACACTTTTGAACATGTGATATAGATGTTGGTGTTAAGTTGCCTACAAATGTAACTTCAAATCCTTGTAACTTTTGCATATGACATTTGATCGATATGATGTCAAGTGTACTGGAATCTTCTGGATCTTGCAAACAATAAAATTCACAATTGAAACACTTCTAGTGACAGAAAATACTCTCAATGCTTATCCTGTTGGGTTTAGGTGTGTTGACCTATTATGAGTCCGTGCATGAGCGTAAATAACTTATTATTTGCATTTGTGTATACAACACCTATAGGGTACTCTCTTTCTTTCTTTTTATTTTATGAGGGTGTATGCATGTTATTCCCAACCGAATGATGAATGAAACCCTCAACTATGTAAAATCCGTTTCAAGAACCTCATATGAATTAATACATTTCATGGATGTGTAGTGTAAGCCTGGGGGTTGGACTCCTCATTGGAAACCTGAATGATGTGTGTAGGTCACTATGAAATTAAACCCCCTCAATCCGGACAGAAAGATGTGCACGTATTAACAACATTCTAGAAAATGGACTCATGTATTTATACTAAGCTTCTTAGTTTAATGTGATAAATGCCTCCATGACATATTCAGACTATAAATCGTGAATTTAATAGGCCTACATTACATATAAAGTTCACTTTCACTTTCTAATGAGAAAGTGGTTGATTGTTTTTTCATCCATAGGATGTAACTCAAATATTGTATCAAAAAAACAAAGACAAGAGCATAATAACTTAGCCGCAACTTAGAGAGCAAAATTAAAGGAAGCCCATGAGAGCTCCAAGAGTCACTAGTTTGTAAAAACCTAGAACCCAAATGCAAACCCTAACAAGAACAAACACAGTAGTCATTGAGGATTATGACCATATGATAACAATGGATGAAAGCGTGAAGTGGATGAAACTAACACACCTATTGTTCAATTTTTCTCTAACCTTAGGGCCCCCTTTTGTACATCTACTTTTACTTCCAAAACATTAATAGCCTTTTTAGATGTACACATTAGAGAAAAATGATACCTCTCCCTTACGTATGCTATGTACGCTAATGCCTCAAGTTAGACGCCTTCTTACACTCACGTTAGTTTGTACATGGTATGAAGAGTCCACCCCCCAGGAGTGTAAGATTGCTAAGTTGAAATCAACCCTGATTGGTTTGCCCAATTAAAGTTGATGGTGCTAAAATCAACACCCTAAAATCTTGCATAATAAATACATGTTGGTATGTACATTTGTTCTTTGGTCTTTTTTTTAACACGTGATAATGTCCACCACTTGAAAACATGGCTCCCGTGTTGGGTTTGGGTCATCTACCAATAAAATTTTGAACCTTCATAACTTTTGCACACATAATTCATATTAGACTTACTTTGATGTGTTAACACGTTACAAGTGGAAATGGACTCTCAAGAACTTGGAAAAGGCCCCGGACGTGGCATACCAGGACGTTCTTAACGAATTCGATTCGACTTAGGGGGTCAAAGGCCTTATTGTGACCCAGAGTAACTTAGTTGTCACGTGGAAGGTTAGGCCACAAATGGGCATTATTTCTTGATCTCCACTTGGGTTGCGCTGGTTCGCCCGTGTTGGTTGTATTTTGGTTTCTTTCTTGCAATTGAATTTTCAATTTATGCCAAAAAAGAAGAAGATGTGTTAACATGTCAATAGCTCTAACGAGATCATCTTAACAATTCTCAATCTAATGCTATTACATACTCTTGATGCTCAAAGTGACCGGTTTAGCACCATCTAGCTTAAATGAGGGGCGGGCCCATTTTGTAGTGCCATAAATATGAGAGTGTTACAATTTATCTCCCCCTTATGATTACATTGCATGCAAGTAGTATTCTACACATATCATATGGCACATGTGGGCAATGCATACAAGGCCCCATGGTAGATCCCATCTTCATTCGACTGGGCCCCGCCCCTCCCACGCCTCCTTCACTGCCCGGTCTTTCTGCCCGCACCTGCGTGGGAACTCCTCCTCGTTGGGAACCAATGTGACAATACCCAGTCACTTAAGCCATTAAGCCCCTTTGGCATGTGAAGGAACTCCGTCAATTAACTTGAGAATCATGAAAGTGATGTCAACTTGAATATTTGTAATTTTGACCGGGTATTGTCACATTGGTTCCCAACGAGGAAGAGTTCCCACGCAGGTGCGGGCAAGAAGACCGGGCAGTAAAGGAGGCGTGGGAGGGGCGGGCCCCAGCCGAATGAAGATGTGATCTAGCCCGTGGCACATACAAGTACTAAACTCTAAGCGAAGTCGTTAATTATGTGTGTCGGATAAGTAGGTTAGGAATTAAGGGTAAGTGTGTAGCAATCAATCGGGCATACTTAATTCAAATGCGCTTTGTCCTGATCAGGAATGTAAGTTAGTGCTAGTACTGCTGCTACTGGCCCAGGGTTGTGATTCTTGCTGCCTGTGTACGAAAGCAGTCCGGTCCTGCAACTAACGCAAGTAAAGTAAGGTAGTTCCCACTTCCGGTCTGTGAGACTCATTCGGAAATGAGCCTCGTCCCTATCTAACTTATTCCCACATGTACATATCCCACCCCAACCCACATTCCCTCCTTCGTACAAATTTTCGGGTTCCATCTAAAGGTAAAGGTAAGGGGTGAAATTTGGGTGTTCATAACACCTACCGAGGCGGTAATAGTAAAAAACATGCCCCTCTATAGTTTGGTTGTTTATTCATCCCAGTTTACTTTTAGTATGCGAGATCCATTCATAAATGAGCCTCGTCCCTATCTAACTTATCCCACCCGTACATACCCCACCCCAACCCCTCATTCCCGGCCGGGGATTCGTGGCACTCAAGTAAAATCATCCATGCGGATGAAAAAACGCATGAATCATCTAAATGACTATTTTAAGGCAATTTGATTCCGGAAATAGAGTCAAAGGCCCCGAATTAGTCTAGTGATGTCACATTCGAATGAATCGGCCCTCAACCCCATAGGAGGGCTTTTTTTTATTGGAGCCACTTCATCCACGATATCTTGGATGGATGTTCCTTAGTGAGTGCCACGAATCCCCAGCCCTCATTCCCTCCTTCATACGTGTTTTCGGGTTCCATCTAAAGGTAAAGGTAAGGGGTGAAATTTGGGTGTTCATAACACCTACCAAGGCAATGATAATAAACACATGCCCCTCTATAGGTTGGTTCCTTACTCATCTCAATTTAAGCTCACTTGATGAATACGGGTCTCTTGTCCTGATGTAGGGCTAAGTTTGATAAAATTACACGTTTTTGGGCTATGCATTATTAATCAACATTTTTACCATCCTCCCTCAATTAACCATCCCCTTGGGGTCTTGAATTGACACTCTTAGTTTTGCGCCCACTTCTTGTAGGATATGGAAAACCCCAATTAGTTGAAGGTGATACCCAAATCGTGTCCATAGTCATTTTCTTCGTAAGTTTTGGAACTCATATGAGTATATGAGGAGTTGCTTACAATATGTTTTAAGTCCCACTTTGAGGTGAAAGTCCCAACTTCTTGGGCCCTAGAAGTGAGTAAAAATTGGGGGAAAAGGTGCATTTCATGGGAGTTGGGGTGTCATGGTGTAAAGGCCATTTAGTCCCAAGTGCAAGTTCAAGTCCTATGCATTATGCAAAGTCCCAACTTCCAAATCTTACCTTATGAGGGGATAACACAACTTTTTTTTGTTCTTGGCTCTTCATGGTCGTGAAACATATCATTATTGGCATTTTGTATTTGTAAGTAATTATTCATTAACAAAATGATAAATTGGGGTCGTTGTTTTGTTTGTATTAGGTTGGAAGTAAGCAAAGCAAGAATAAGAAGATGATTTTCAAGAATGAGTGGGCTTGTGAACTAGTTGCTTTTTCATTCATGTTTAGATGAGATGTTTAAATGTGTGAGAGAGTGAATCCATCAACATTGAACTTTTAAAGGACGAGGGGGTACTGCACATTCTAAGATGTGTTATCAAAGTATATTTTCAAGGCTCCTACGAGATCACATCCATATGATTAGAAATGATTATTTTTGTCATCCCATATTGTATCTAGAAGTACTTATTTCAAATATGGGTCAATACTTCATCAAAAACACAAATCTCATTGTTTTACAAAAATAAATAAATAAAATTGATATGAATGGCTTGGTGGAATCATAAATGCTATATAGAATGATGGAAATTGCATTATATGTTCTTTGAGTGGTAGATTTGTCAAAACATGTCGTTAAATGTGAGCACTTCATGAAACATCAAGGATAAACATCGATGATGTTATGTAATGAAGCTTTTGAAGTGATAGACAAGTTCAATAGCTACACGTGAAAATATATTATGCTAAAGGCTACCTCTTGTAAGGAAGATTATCCATGTAAAGTTGAAAGCCCCATTTTGGGACATTTTGTCATTTAAGAAATATGTACTTGAATGTTCTGATGATGATTTGCATTGGAACATGAGTCAGGACTTACCTTGGAGTTGGGTCACCACTTTTGGTCAGCTCTTGACTCCAAGAGCAAGTCCCAATTTTTTTGCGCCAACTTTTTTGCCATTAGAATATTAGGACTAAAATTGGGCTCTAGTGTAAACCCAAACTTGGTGGGGATTGTGCTCTCCAACAATTACATTGCTTGAACAAAACGGGACTTGATCTAGTAACAATCTCTAGATGGAATAGGGGAATATTTTCATTTGCAATGCAAATCACTCAGATTGTCAATTCAAGTTTCATAATCAAAATGGAAATGAAAAAAATAATGGGAGGTCAATCTGGAACTTCTCTTTTTCTTGAAATGATCACATAATCCCTCCCAATTTTGCTAACAAATAAACTTAAAATGGTTGATATATTATGAGCAAATAATTCAATTTTATTATAACACTTGTCTTTTTGGTGTCCATTCTTAGTACACAAGCCTTGCCATATACGGAATACCACTCAAATATAGGGGAGCAATTAAAAAGAGCGACCACTTGAAGCTCACATACGTGAATGGTTTTCATGGGCTTTGGCCTTCCATGGTGTTCTTCCAAGAGGGCCTTCACAAAAGTGGTTGTGGGTATGAGTACGATGATGCACTTATGAGAGCGGATCAACTACATACCAATTTAGGGGTCGGAATAGAGTTATCCGTAAAGCAAAGCATATGAAACCATGGGTTAGTCCCAAACCCTGTGTTTATGAAAACGAACACAAAGTCACCTTCATTTTCTAAATGCTTAAATTACCGCACCCAAAAGAATGGTGTCGGATATTAAAAATCGTTTTTTTAACTTATCTTATTAGGATGGGTGGACCAAGCTAGCCCTTGTATGGCCGATCTGGAATTTAGGACAGCGGGTCCCATGCGCGTACCTTGTTTTAGATACTAAAATCGTCTCGAAGTTTTTGAAATGAGAAAAAGAGGATCCAAAGATTTCACCCAACTTTCAAAATAGGTTCCGATACATGACAAGCTACTACCAAGCTCTCAATAGAAAGCTTTCTCAAAGAAGGATCAAACACACGCTCACTTTCGTCCCTCTTTGAGACAATGCCCATGAAGATTTTTGGGAATAACCAGTCGAGATCCTAGTGTTTCCAAGTCCAACTGGTTATATGTTGACATCTTTTCGGTTTCTCTTTATCAAATTGGGGTATATTCCATAGATTCCTCTAGAACAATGGATAATCTCCCCGTAGTCTTAAACTTCAACCGGTTATCTCAAAACTCAACCGGTTCATCGGTAACTAGTGGCCCGTTCTCCACATTCATTGCATTGAGGGCCTTTACAGAGAACTCTAATATGTGCAATAGGCTAGGGTATACTTTCTACAGCCGTAGTCGAGTCCAAGTCAAGCCTACTTGTACTGCTTTGCAGGTGGAACTAGAATAAATGTTATTGGACCGACTTCGTGCCACCCTCTATGTAACGGTGACTGCTTTCAAGTGGCTCAAAATTTGCTACTTATGCGCACTCACTCTCTTACCACCGCTAAGGTAGATGAGCCTTAAATGGTTAGTTTTTCCAACTGCCCCACTTTGTCTAGGATATGATACGCATGATTAGTACGAGATGGTTAGCAAATCCAAGTTGAGGTTGTAGCCATTTTCCTCATAATTTCTGGAGCTCATATGAATCATCTCATTCACTATCAAAGTGAAGATTCTCGTGCTCATTGAATGGTCATAAAGGTCACCTCAAGTGTGTTGTCTATTGAGCTTAAGGGCCCTCTCCACTTGGCTTTAGCAGGGCCGGTCTTTGGCTAAAACGGTCTCCCCAATACCCTGCTTCCCCACCTGCGCCGGTATCAGCCACCGAGCCGATGTGGCTATCCTAGGTGGCAGGGTTTAGGGAGCCGTTCTTTATAATAACTTGCCAAACCTAGCGGCCTCCCCTATTAGTACTCCTTACTTTTAGGCCCTCTACAGATGCCCGGGCAGAGGCATATTATTGGCCGGTGGGGGTTTTAGTTATCTGGCCTCGGGATGGAAAAATAGCTAGAAACCTTGGCCGTTTTTAGGCCCGCCCTCGGGGGGGGGGGTAGTCATTGGTTGGAGTAGCAATATACGTGCGAACAAACGATAGGGTATTTTAAAAACATGGGGGCAAAAAATTATAATTGGACTTAAGAGTAATATAGGGTATCAAAAATGGCATTGGACATCTTTAAAGTACTATAGTGTATGGAATAATAGGTAATTTGGAATTATAAGTAATGCAAGCCATTTTTCTATTAACCCAAAATAGAAAATCACATAATGATAGCATGTGAAAAAAAAGAAAAGAATTGAAAGTAATACCCCCCTATAAAATAGTGGTTGTTCGCACCTATATCCTTAACTTTCTAACACACTGCCCCCCCCCCCGAGGCCCCGCCCCAACTACCAGTTTCAAATAGTGGGATATATTCAGAAGGTTGCTAAATTTCTAAACTGTTTGTGCCTAGGTGGCACATTCTTAGCTATCACCGTCGCCAGGTCAAGAAGATACTTAAGTAGAGATGGGCCTGGGTATTAGGCCCACACCTAATCCCTTTGCCAAACTTGGTTGCACCCTAAATACCTTATACCCGCATCTAACGGCCAGTTTTAGAGTTAGGACCCGGTTTTTGTTAAGGCCAGGTGGGGAGGGGCCATTAGAATGGTTATCACATTTTTGAGCAAGCAGTTCAATATCTTTTGTACACATGTCTTTTAGGTATTCATTCTTAGAGCCACACCTAACCATGTCCCAGTCAAACATAGTTGTCTGATTAAGAAAAGTAACCAACTAAGTGTTGTCTACTTTACTTATGTGGATCTCATCCTCCTTACCCTTGCTACTCCTCTTCCATTAGTTGGTAGTGTATTATCGTTACAAGAAACTATAGGTATTTCAATATTGAGGTATTTAAGGAAAAACGTGTGCCTTTGTGGACGTGACTATTTTAGAAAATATACTTATTTGACGTCATGTATGCCACTCTTTTGTGAACATCATGGCAAGAAAAAAATGATTGTTTTCAAAGTAGTTTCACATGCCATAAAAACTAGTGAACATGACACCGTGACATTTTAAAATTCATTTACGTACTTTGATTGTAAAGATAAGAAAGGTATTGTTGGCACACACGTAGTGGCACAACATCAACTATAACATACTTACCTTGTTAGCTTGAAGGTTCAAACTTGAGACCGGTCCAAGACAACCTTAAACTACTGGATGATGGTGGAGAGATACCCAAATCTCAAGGTAGAGGTTGGCGGTTTGATTCCTGGCTGTGAAATCTCCTCTCTACTTGACAAATCCTTGCCATGTGGTTAATTGCCTCCTGTGCTTTGGCACTGGCATGTCGGCCTTCTGTCTCAAAAAAATAAAAAATAAAAAATAAAAAATCACTTGAGACTTTCCAAGTGCAAGCACGTTATCTCTATAGAGCACGGGGGGGGTCACTCTATAGGATTTTTGTGCTCCACGTGCGGCGGAGGGGTATTTGTTTAGGGGCTATTTACCTCCAAGGCATGAATTAAAAGCTCCCTATAATTACTTAATTTTCTAAAATGACCTATTTTTTTGCACCCTACCATTACTTATAATGCCCATGTCATTGCAATTTTTTGTAGTCTACATTCCTTTTAATTAAAAAATTAATTTAAAAGTGCATGCAATGCCAAAGTGGTGGAAAAAAACATGGCAAGAAAAGGGTATAAAGAATACCTACAAGAATCTACCTACAAGATGTTGAAATTACACAATGAGAGAGAGCTTGGAGCGATCAAAGATGGAAGTTGGATTGAAGGCAACGTCACCATGATCTTGCAAAATGATTGCAAAATAAAGAAAATTGAACAGTTGGGCAAATATGGCAGGGACAACATGCAAATCACAAAAGACTCCAGCATTGAATTAAACGTGTGTGCTATGAAGAAGTGGTACTGGAAATGAACATACATGTTGGAGATGACGATGTCGGAGTAGAGAAGTCACCGAAAAATGAGAAGCCACAGGAAAAATGAAAAATAAGAGGCCACCAAGAGAAGGGAAAGAAGCCACCGAGAGATGTCGGGAAGAGAGTTAGGGTTAGAAGCCACCAAGAGGTGTCAGGAAGAGAGTTAGGGTTAGGCTTACAATTTCATCCATTTTTTGGTAAATGATGAGTCATTTTTCATCCATCCCTCGTGAGGCATGTGTACAAAATTGATTCTACTAAACATACATCCTAGGATCTTTATTTTCAGGCCCTATATTATTTTTACAAAAAAGGAATGGCCCATATTTTATACCTATCTATCTTACTTGTAATGGGATTGTCTACTTTTAATGGACCCTTTATTATGTGGAATTCTTTTATAAATTTTATGTCAAACGAATTTAATTCTCCCTATATTATGCCACACGTCGTTTTTAAAATGCACTAAGTGAACCCCCCGTGCCATAGAGCCTAAGACTGACCTCCACCGGGACACATAATTGTGCATGTTTGAACTTTGTTCAAAACTTTATCCACTTTCCAAGGGGACCAAAATATAGTACTTGAATATTTCTTTACACTACGATGTATTTTTTATTTATAAAATCCAATTTTTAAAGTGCATAATTATGTTATTGCAATCTTGAAAATAAACATGGAGAGTCTCACAAATGTGGTGTTGCCACCTTGCACTTTAAATTTGGAATCAACAATGGGAATCACATCACTCTGCATAAGATATTGAAAACCACTTGCAAAAAGTATAGAGTGGAATAAAATCTAAAGGGATGAAATTCACCCAAAAAAAACTTACATAGATATAAGGTACCAAAGTTATGAAAAGTTAGTGTTCAATAGATATAAGGTCATACTTTAAAATTCTTTCTATTTCAATCTAATGATAGGAGTTTAAGTATTGAAGGGGCCACATATGCACTACGTGTTAGTATATGATGTGAGGAGCCTCTTTGATGGGGGGATGCCGTGGATGTGGATGGAATGAGAGTTTGGGCCTCTTCTCTTCCTCTCTTGTGGGTGTTGTCTAGTATAGAGTGAAATCTAAGTTCTAGTATTGCAATGAACTCTCAAAGAGTTTATGTCTAGTACTAAAAGTTGAGAATAAAATCTTTGATGGATTATTGCAATTTTAGTTATCCAAATGATTAAACTTTCTATTAATTTTACTTTCAAATTAAAATATGATGCCTGATATCTACTTATAGTAATCAAGTCTTGAATAGCAACCTCCAACAAATATGACAACATACATAAATACATAAAATTAGGTAGCCAAAAGAAAAGGGAAAATGGAAATAATCACACCCCTCCCCCCATTATACACCTCATTTCTGCACTTGGTCCCCCACAAAAACAAAGAGTGACTCCCCTCATTAGTAGTTCATGGCCAACTAGCACGTCGTGCTAGGAAATGTAGCTCACTTTTCCTTAATATACACTCTACAAACCCCATGATCCTATTTTGATTGTTTTTAAGTGGAATGTTCGATAAGGACTTGATGAAACCCCAGAGAGAGAGAGAGAGAGAGAGAGAGAGAGAGAGAGAGAGAGAGAGAGAGAGAGAGAGAGAGAGAGAGAGAGAGAGAGAGAGAGAGAGAGAGAGAGAGAGAGAGAGAGAGAGAGAGATCCTAACACAACATTTAACTTCTTGCAAAACACTTGTTTCAAGCAAGACAATTGTATATAACTGTGAGAGTTGTATTTGCTAAACATGTTTAGCTGTGCTATTACTACAACACTGTGTGCGTGCTCCAATGCAAGACCTCTAAGAGGGGTAAGGTTCACATGTGCCTGTATACCCACAACACTAGAGTGTTAGTGTACGTACAACAAGTGTCTACATCTCACCCCGTTGTTATCTATGTCACTAAGAGAGAATGCATGAAGAATTCAAAAACATAGAATACATAAGTAGTTGCCAGTCACTTAGATTAGAACAACACCATTCTACTTGCCATAGTCTATTTTCATAGCTACTTATACAAAAGACAAAGCTACGTACATCCAAGATTCCAAGCTACAACTAGAGGTGGGGTCGGGTAGATTTGGGCAAGACAATTATTTGAGTAAAGCCATGTCTAAGCTAGGTAATGTAAGGTAGAGCCATGCTTCGGTGTAGAAGTGATTGGCTTCTTCCTCTTTATTGTTTGAGGTAGGCCTTAAATCTAGCACTTTAGGGTTTTCTCCAAATCAAGTCAGTACTTCTCAAATCAAAGTTTTTGATTTAGGGTTTGATGATCAGTTTCCTAATCTCAGACATCTTGATCAGGTGGATTTGATAGGTTGCACATAAAGAATGCTACACTTTAGTAAGATACTAAAGATCATTCTTGGGCGGCCACATAACATTATTCAAATCCATAACAATGTTCTGTGGGACTTATAGTATTTTATGGAATATTCCATCATTAAGGCTGAATGTGAGGATATTCCGCAAAATATTGTCAGTCCCACAGAACACTGTTATGGATCTGAATAATGTTATGCATCATTCACTCATTCATGCTATTGTTCATCTTCTGATAATAAGTAGTACACTAGGAGAGAGAGAGAGAGAGAGAGAGAGTCAACCACTAGTGTTGGCGTGAATGAGGGACAAGAGCCTTGAGCATAGCCAAGAGCTCATATGTGAACCCAAAACCAGTTTATTGAGTAGTAATATGGGATAAGTGCTATTGCCTCTTGTCGGAGGTGGCCCCTATTAGTAACCATAAATGGGGATTCTATAGGCCCATTTGGGGGGTATATGAGTTTTGTATAGCAATTTTGAGTATCTCAAGGGTGGGTGTTACGAGGGCATGGTGTCCTTACTTGTTGCAAGTTGTGTTGGGTTTAATTCTTGGGGGTGACCCCACACTAGTAGAAAACTATGCCCAAAAAAACCGCAACCGAAATTGGTTGCGGTTCTTTTGACCAGCCTGATCTGCAGTCGCTAAACAACTACAAATTTTTCTTTTTCGTTTCACAACTACAATATTAAAATTTTGGGGCATGTAATATACCGTTGGAAAGGTATTTTCAAGACCTTTCCAACGGTATACAATACGCCCCCAAATTCCTAAAATTTCAGTTGCTAAACCAACAAAAAAAAATCTGCAGTCATTTACCGACTGCAAATCAGGCTGGTCAAAAGATTCGCAGCCGATTTTGGTTGCGGTTCTTTCTGGCATAGGTTTCTACTATGGCCAGGTGGTTGTCTATTCCTTTATCTGAGCTAGTTGAGGGGGTTTGGGCACCATGTGATAGGATTCATTCTAGAGATTTTTGTTTTTGTATGTGGTGGTTTTGGTACGTGCTTAGGTGGATAACATTGGCGGTTGGTGGTTTTTTCCTAGATTACATAACATCTGAGGAAATTGTCGGTTTATATTAGGGTCAAGGTCCAAGAAAGTTGGGTCCAAAACATGTTATTGAAAGAAAGTTTTTCTATATATATGAAGAAATCTTCTTAGGATTAAGTTGTTCATGAATGATCAATTCATTTGGGCACTTTGAAGGGGGGTTTTTGGGCACCTATGTTCTGGGAACCTCCTGTAAACCCACCCTAAGTGATGGAAAAGAACTACACTAGGTACACATCTATTCCCCTATGATTTAGTGTAGCCCACACTTTCATCATTGATTTACGTAAATGAGATTACAACTATTAGATGGCATGGGACATTTGTTGTTAAATGACAAGTCATGAAAAACACTTTAACTAACATGCCGTATCAATTGGATTGTAACACTAAATTTAGTATGGCACTTTTGTAGTAGTTAGATGGTCCTAGCAATAAGATCTCACCACACATATGATGTTGAATATGGTTTTAAAACCATAGTCTTCATAAATCATAAAACTGTCTAACGATTGGAAACATTACAAGTATATGAGACAAAGGCAACGCATCCCACACCACTAGAAAATCTGTAAACCTACCGTTGTGATAAAGCTGCAAATTTTTTCACCCAACATAGGACATGTTGCCCAATTCTCACATGTGGGTAGTAAAATGAGTCCTAAGATCAGTGATCACATGCTTCCCATGATCAAAAGAGTTTAATATTACTTTTGTGGATCACATAATTATTTAGTGGCATTGAGAGATTGACACTCTATTGTAACAATGCATATAAAGTGGTTGACCCTTATAGTAACAGTTCCAGGGTGTTTGCATGTTTGAGGCAACAAACTTTGTTGGAAACAAGGCTCAAACTTTTAATACCTTAGCAAATGAAATACAAACATGTATGTGTAATTTTTCATGCAATCAAATAACACATGAGACCATGAGGATTTATCAAAGTGTAGATTCCTTTTGAGTTGTTTATAAATAGGTGCCATTTTTCCCATTCATCCTTGTATAATCAAGAGTTCAAGTGCTTGCCAACCTAAAAGCCGTCGTGATGTTCTCATGTCAATGATCATTTCAATGAAATTGACACCCAATGTGCAAGTACATCCTTTGTAGTTCCCATACCCTTGTTTGCAACTGACCAAATATCATGACAATGCCAAAATGTGGCTTTGAAACTCTTAAAATATGCAATATCAAGAGGTTGCAAAGCATGAGGTACGGGATGGGTAATGAGATCTAAACCAACAACACATGCTTGCTTAACGGCATCAATTGTCACATGAGATTTTTGACCATTGAGGTTGAGCAAATGTTGGTTTGTCACCGACACATTCTCACCGCTTGATTGCATACACTTGACAAAGTGTGAGGGCCATTGTGCAAATAAGAAACCCATCATCCATGCCCCATCCATGCCTTTCGTTGCATTGCCATACATGCGCCAATCTCACACTTGTGAATGTAGTTTTTCCTTGCTGTTTTCCTTTATAAATGTGAAAATATAGTGTGGATTTGCCAACCGCATTGATGCAAGACAACAAAAATAGGTTCTCCCTCTCATCTAGTGTTGTGGTGTGCACTTGCCATACCCCCCCTCCTAGCCAAGACCACCGCAACCCCATTCCTTCTGGCTTGGCCCCTACTCTCATCACTATCCATATTTGAGAGGTGGGTAGCACTAGTTATGCAATTGGTATGATGTGTGAAGGTTATCATTCAAACTCTTCACATTTTCAAGACAAACATCCTTTGCACAACCCATCTCAACCCTAAGGCAATTTGCAATGAGAGATTTGGATTGCATTTCCAAAACTGCTTAATCTAACTTGGCCCCCGAATACCGGCCTGGAACGGAGTGTCTTTCTTTTGAGTATTTTTTCCACCTACAAGTGCGATTAAATCAAGTGAGTGGGTGCCCAATAGAGGCCATGTTGAACATGTAAACAACCAACTCCCATCCTTCTCACTTAAAACACCCTTCTTGCCCCACTTGATTGATTTGATCTTGCCTCTAAGATGGCCATGGAGTGTGCTAACTGGAATGCCAGATTTGCACTTGCCACAAGAAGAATAGATCCCCCACATGTGATTGTGGCAACAAGTGCTTGTAAGCTCCAATTGCCAAAAAAAATCTCTTGGAAAAATATTGGGATGCTTCTATTGTGTGCAATATAATGGATCCTCTTCATTTGGCTCCAAGCCTCCCAAAGGAAAAGGGTTGTGTGCCTGATGTGAGGATGTGGTGCCCCCTATTTGGTTGGCAAATGGAGTTGAGGCTTGAGAAAGCCTCCATATCCCCCCCCACCTACTTTGATGTGCAAATTTTTTGTTTGCATTCCACTGCATATACAATCCACCCACAATCATGATTGGAGGTCACTTCCGATGGCCACATGCATGCCTTTTTTATTTCGTACCCATAAACCAAGACGGTAGTGAACTCAGTAGCAACCTCGGTGCTTACAACAAATCTCCCTATTCTATCAATCATAGACTTTGAGAAGTGGACCCATATCTCAAGGCATAAATCATCTAATTTTGAATTGAAATTGACCGATCTATGGTCTTAAACTCTCATGCAAGCACCTCACCTCTTGAATGCAAGAAGGAGATTGTGGATACTAGTTGCAACTAATATACACCAAGACTCAATGCCAAAACAAACACAAAATCTTCTCAACCTGCCTTTGATGCACCCAATAGCAATGCCATCCACATGTATCACCCTTACCCCCAACATGCACAGTGAAAAATTATGGGAAGGCCCCACCTAGAACCTTGACACACAACCTTGTTCAAGAAGTCACCCCCACCACCCTATTATCTACAAATGGCCAACAACACCTTATCAAACCACAACCTCTCTAACACTTTTTGAGACACCTCCACCATCCTAGATTCTCACATCACCCAAACAATCAACTTCTGCAATGCTTAGTACATGGGAGACTGCTACAACCATGTACTCTGGCCCAAAAAAAACCCCTCCTAATTCCACTCACTACGCCCCCCGGAGGACCCCACAATGACATGGCCAACTACAATCACCCTATTCTTAAGGGCCTACCACACGTTAGACATAATAAAGGCCTCAAACACATCCAACAACTCCCACTCTCCCATCACCACACCATATGGAAATGCCTCATCAATAGTAATCCTCCTTTGACATCCCCAACTACAACATTGTCCCACACTAGCTCCTTGTTTGCATATACTTCTCTAGCCAATGTACATGCCCATCTTGCCTTCAACCAAACATTCTCCTCACAAAAGACCTCAAAACCCAAGGTCCATTTCCCACACAACTCACCATAAACTCCCATTACATCGAATTCACCTACTATCATGATTCCCCCCCATAAATAGCCATACAACAAAATTGACAAGTGCACCATACACATTGCCACCATTGCCACCGAAAGCTTGCAAATTCAGCCACTTGTTGTCCTTACAATTGGCCAGCGAGGAAGAATGCACACTCCCACCCACATAAACTTACTGATTGCTCCAACCTCCCATCCATGCCCATCAAAACAATGCAAATCTAGCTGCACACCACCGCCATATGCTCCTTCCCTGCCATTATTCTTAACGAATGCAGACTTGACACCCAACCCTGCAATCAACCTAGCATAGCTCCTCCCCACACACTCCCTCCCCCTTACGAAACCTCCTACATACCGGGGGATGGGCTCCCTAATATCACGCCTTTGGCACCCAAAGTGCACATGAGATTAAGGATGTATATGGTGTTGACATGGATGCATGATAATGGAGAATTAGTGTAACATGTGACATTATGGAAGAACACAAAGTCAACATTGCAATAACAACCATAACTATGATGATGACAACGTGATGTGTGCGAGCATGTGGTTTGAATTCATCGGTGTATAACTTCAATGTCAAAAACCCGTGATAACTGGGAAGGAAACATGACAACAAGGAGGGAGATTAAAACTGAGAACATCTGTTCCCTAGGGTTTGGGGATACAAGAGAAGGAGTGACATTTGGGAGGGTGATATTTCAGAGGTTGGGATGTAACCATTTAAGAGCCACCTAGTTAAAAACCCATGATAAATGGGAAGGACATGTGACAACAAGGAAGGAGATTGAAACTGAGAACATCCGTTCCCTAGGGTTTGGGGATACAATAGAAGCAGTGACATTCAGGAGGGTGATAATACGGAGGTTGGGGATGTAACCATTTGAGAGCCACCTAGTCAAAAACCTGTGACAACAAGGAGGGAGATTGAAACTGACAACATCCGTTCCCTAGGGTTTTGGGATACAAGAGAAGGAGGGATATTGGGGAGGGTGATATTATGGAGGGTTGAGATGTAACCATTTAAGAACCACCTAGTAAAAAAACCCGGTGATAAATGGGAGGGAAACGTGACAACAAGGAGGGAGATTGAAACTGAGAACATCCGTTCCCTAGGGTTTGGGGATACAAGAGAAGGGGTGACATTGGGGAGGGTGATATTACGGAGGTTGTGAGGTAACCATTTAAGGGCCTCCTAGGGTGAGTGGGTAGGCGGTGCGTAGGTAGGTAAGGGGGTGTCCATGAAAATTTGGAGGGCATGAGCAGCCCAGGGGGGAGGCCAGCCAGGTCTCCTGGGCGTCAGCTTTTAAATCTGCAAATGACATACGTGGGAGAGTGAGTGAAGTTGCAATGACTCCTGTACTTGACCCCCGTCCCTTTGACTGCCACCCCCCCTGCTACCTCTCCACCCCAGCACGTGGTCTCTTGGGCCGTCCCCCCCCCCCCTCGTTCTCATCCGCAAACATTCATCCACATCCTGTTCACCCGGCCCCCGCCCCATCCAATGCCCGCCCACCCATTTTAACGTTCCCAGCACTTAAGGGCCACTTCACACACAAGCCAAGAGCCGTGACCATGAAATTGTGAGAGCCCAAAAGAGAGTGTCCAAAGGCCGTCCCAACACACCTCCAACATCATGTAGTGTGGTCATGGACCCTCAAGTGTACTGTGAAGTCATATGTGACCGGGGGTCCTCAACCAAATGCTATTTCAATGAATTTCTATTCATGCAGGGGCCTCGCACATGATAAAATAGGATAAACCAATGGTTGTGAGTGTTCGGAGTGCCATGGTCTCCCAGTTTTGTGTTAGGCCTACATCCAAGAGGTGGTTTTTGAAAATAGTCCAAGTGACCATGAAACATGATCCATTTGATGCCATGTAGGAATCCATGTAGACTTTACATTCACCTTGCATTCACATGCTCCGTTGGTCCCTCAAGTGTAGTGTGAAGCAAACTTGGACCGGCTCCGCCTTTCCCACCAATGAGAGTGCTTGAAGTCAGAGCCCTGCATTGTCAATTGAAGTTGTACCCATGCCCAGACCATTAATATCAGTTGCGACCTTTGCCCACCCATGCCCAACCCATACCAATGCCGTGCCCATCAGTGCCAAGCATGTGCCCATACTATAAACTTAAGGATGTGTGCCTGGGAGAAGGAATCACGTTTATGAGGACTACAAGTCTTGATTTGATCGTAGGAATAAAAGGTCATTGACTATCGCAAGCTTCAACCCTGAGTGCTTTGGGGTGAGAGTATTGCCAGCATCGGAAAAATTGCATTCTGATTTTGAACTAGATGCTGGGATACACAAAATTGAACGCGCTACGCGTGACATGATCGGGAAAGACAAGGCCCCTTTCAAATTGCCCACCCATGCCCACTCGGAAGCAATGCCCATTCCATACCCACTGGGATGCCGTGCCCACCCATGGCCACCCATTATCATATCATCAGCACCCATGGGCATGGGTGGGTATGGGCTTGGGCATGGGTATGGGTAGGGCTCTGCTTGAAGTGTAATGGTCACGGGCTCTCAGTCTCATGTGTGAAGTGGCCCTAAGATTGCCGCTCCTGGCTTGGACTCCGCATCCATCAATGGTTCATCCACGCACCCCTTGATGTCTCCATCTCAATATTCATCCAATCCCTGGTCACACATCCCTCCTCTCAAGCCACATTATTCATCCCTCCCCCCCCCCCCAGCCCTCTTGCGCCCCTTCAACGTTCCCAGGACTGTGTATTTAGTGTCACCAATTCTATTTGTCTTGCTCGATGCTAATTGTAGACAGCCCGTCCTAGTGTCACCGACATTAAATGTAAGCCGAACATTACTTTTCGTTCCATGCGAAATAATTTGGGCGTTATAGATTTACAATGTTGCAAATGTTGTCACTCACTAACTGATTTTCCATCCAATTTTCAGTCATACATAACAACATTTCATTGACAGAATATGTTAGGATGCGTAACATACCAGACTTTATCACAATAATTGACATTTGGATGAATTAAAAGTAAGTTGGGATGACAGTTGTTGTAAATTTATTCATAGAAAGCGTCATTAGAGAAGTTACCACAGTGACATAAAATACCATATGACACAAAATGCAATATTTAGTGTAGTTGCTCCCACCTGGTCTCCAGATCCATCCATCCATCCATCCACCCACCCACTCATCCCCAAACTGTCATGCACTCCCCTCGCTCACATCCACAGAATGCATCCACTCTCTGCTCCCATCCACTATCTCATCTACGATATTCATCTCGTTCTATCCATTCAAACGTTCCCAGCACTAGTCGCTCCCAGCTGGTCTCCGCATTCATCCATACTTCCCCCAACCGTCATCCGCTCCACTTTCCTACCACGCTCTCTCCATCCTCTCATCCACAACATTCATCTCCTCCCATCCATTCAACGTTCCCAGGACTAGTCGCTCCCGCCGGTCTCCGCGACGGGGGCCACATCAGTGACCGCGACGCATTCCTGTCGCGAGAGTGTCCATCGCTCGGGCCGGCTGATGCTGCATCCCGAAACCCAAAACCCGCCCGTTGCACAATTTTCTTTCGGTGGTTTTTGGATTTTTGGAAAGTTTTTGCTACTCTTTTCCCCTGCTTTTCTCGAAAGGTCGGTGTCTACTTTGCTGCATGCAAGGAGGAGCGAGACGCGATGATCATGACGAGAAACTTCGGTGAAGATGGCTCAAGCGGTCAATTCTTGAGTGTGTGTCGATGCATAGAGGTGAGGTTTTTTTTTTTTTTTTTTTTGATTCTATTTATTTTAGAGGATGAATCGGGGCGCCTGGGATTCATCGTCACCACCGTGTGGTGATCGCATTGAGTGAACTTGTGCAGTCGAGGCTGGGCGTGTTGTCCGACTTGCAGTGTCAGGTCTTGTCCACTTGCACGAGGACAACAGGCAGGTAAAGTAGAAGCCACAATTGGGGCGTGGGGAAGAAGAGAAGAAAGATATGGGAACGGGAAACGATGTGCAAATGTAACAGGGCTTGTCTCAGGAGGGGAGGAAATCAAAATTCGATTCTCGGGAATTTTGGTTTGTGTCCACCTCCTCTGGCCGGATCGTCGTGTGTGCTGTAGTTCATTTCCGTGTGAATGGTTGGGTGAAGTCGAGCTTGCAATCTGAACCAGCTACTTGATGGTAGCATTGTGGTAGTTTGTTTCTTGGCAGCATTTATCGAGGCAGGCGAGGCATAATTTGCTCCTGCTTGTTAATTCACTCATCAAGTTGTGCACATTGTTTTGAAGACTAGAACCTTCAAAGAGTCAATGAGTGTAGTAGTAGGTCTTTGAACTTGTAAAAGGTCCTGAATATTTTAGGCTGACTACTTGGGAACTTGAATGGATTGTTTGTTGTTGAAGTCGGCCTTGGAATCTCCACCAGCTACTTGATGTTCGCATTCTACTTCTTCTTCTTCTTGAATGCAGCATTCATCGAGGCAGTCGAGGCATAACCTGCTGCTGCTGCCGCTACTTATCATTTGGCCTCGAAGGCTAAGAATTAATTAACTTAGCGTCGATGAGTGCAGGGTAGGACTTAGTCCAGCTGCCATAAATTTAGAGTCCACATGATCATTTGCCTTCTTCACCTTAGCCTTTTCGGTGGGAAATGTTGTTGCAGTTATCCATCCTTGCAACATTCTACCACAATGACAGGTTGCAATGATGGACGGTGAAGTCATTAGTAAACTTGTAAGGGATCCTGAATTTCTTAGGTCCATGGGTTGATTGATTGTTGTTGAAGTCTTCGACCTTCTGCACCTTGGAATCATCTCAACCACGTCCTAACCTCTAACTTCACCTTAGTATCATACCTCGAAGAAGACCATAAACCCAGAATCAATGAGTGCAAATTTCGAACTTCCATCTGCGATTTCAGACACACCATTCTTAATCGTATCCTTGTACTAGTCTTAAATATGAGCTTGTGAGGCCGGGCTTTCGAATTTGAGGTTTGAAAATTCTCCCGCAGATTCTACATCAATTCAGCGTGATCGACTGACTGTTCGGGGAGCTCTAAAAAATCCTCGACACGAGATTTTTCTCGCACTCTCTTGGCCTTAGTTATGGTGGGATCGATGACAGTCCCAAAGGCTGCAGCTGCATCATTGGTGGTGGTTGTGATTTGTGCGCTGCTGGGACTGAATCGGTTGGAGACAGCTCAGGGTGCCATCCCGGAGCATTTGGTGAGCAAGTTGCCAGGGCAGCCGGCGGTGAACTTCACTCAGTACGCGGGCTACATTAATGTGGATGAAGCGAACGGCCGCAACATTTTCTACTGGTTCACGGAAGCCGACAGCAAGAAAGCTTCGTCTCTACCTCTTGCCTTCTGGTTCAATGGAGGTAAGATTATTGGAAACCCACTCAACTTTGTTGTTCGAAAACGCTGGTTTCGATCGAAACGGAGTGAGTTCGGTAAGCCAAGGCTAAAAGAATAGAATTTCGGGCTTGACAGGTGCCTAACCTAACCTGTTCGTGGAGCGAGCTCGTTTTTGTTTTCAAGGTTGGATGGTCCCTTTTTTTTTATCGGGTAGAATCGTCCATTCTTTCTCAACTCCAATCCGATCCAAGACGGCGGTTTTGTAATGCTTAAAATCTCCATTTCATAACCTCCATTTTGTTTTCTTCAGTTTTAAGCAGAAACGAAGAAAGGAGATCCCAACCTTGAAACCAAACTCCTCAAGGTTGGTTAGGCACATGTGAAGGCCGAAATTCTTTTACCTTGGTGCACCGATGTCTGTTTCGATCGAAACTGGCGTTTTCAAACGTGTGTGGCCTCCCCTTCAGCTCATCATTTCTTCGCCTTGCTCAGGTTTTGAAATTGCCAGCAATGGTGTCCGCAACTTCGTTTAGGCTGCAAATTCGGGGATGGAAGGAAGACCAGTTCGAAATTCAGATATTAGATCCGTCCTTCCTTCCATGTGCCTGAAATGGTGCAAGAGCTTTGGTTCCTGGAACTTGTTTTAGATTGATTTTCAAGTTACAGAAGAAAGATTAAAAAATATATAAATAAATAAATGATAGAAAGATGACTATGCGGCATGAATTATGGTGTTGCTTCATTTTCATTTTCGAGTTGGTCCAAGTCTAAATCTAATCTCGGGGCATTACAAGAATTAGAAGCCCCCAAGACTACTGCCTCCTTTCAAAGACACACACCTTGAAAGGGCGCACACCTTGAAAGGGCGAGGGTTGACGGCAGCCCCGCCTCTAGGTTCCCACATGGGTGGTTGAAAATTTCCAGTTCACCCGAACTAGCCCTACTATGATTGATTGGGTGGACCGTAGCTGGTAGGGTGCACCGGAAATCAAGTGCTAGGAAGGTCATACATCAGTAGAAGTACTATTCCGGCCTTAGGCACCTTAACCTCCTCGGAGTTCCCATGGGATTCCGGGTTAGGGCCTTGGGTTTAAGCCACCCCTTTAAGTCACATCAGACTTGAAAATCATACTTCAAGTTTAAGTTTGGGACTGAACTTGAAGATCAATGCCCCAAATAAACCAGGGAGGACCTTGAGATAAAGCTCCTTACAAATCTCTTACCTTTGGCCGGCCACCATTAAACTTGCAAGCTTGAGCGCAAGTTGTGAACAAAGGGAAGAATTTTCTGTCATAAAGTCGCCATGAGTTTTTGTGCTGATGATATACTGTTGTGAGTGGAGGAGTCAACCTTTCACTCTTATTTCCAGGATCAATCAGGATAGGCAATGCTGAATCATCTGAGTTGCAAAAATCACCCTTGAATTGTTTCCTAAGAACATCAAATTTTGTGAAGGATCTTGATGAGTAGAATGTGTGGGATGCTTTGATCGCAGGCCCCGGGTGCTCATCGGTCGGAGATGGATTGTTGTCCGAGTTGGGTCCATTTCGAGTCTCCAGCTCCGAAAATCTTACACTCAACCCCCATTCCTGGAACAAAGGTACCAAGCATTCTCCACCTGGTTTGACAGACAAAAAAAAAACACATTTCTCGGTACTATCCAGTGTTGGAGTGTGTCGGTTTATTTTATTTTAAAAATATTCGGGTATCTATAATGAGGACTCCAATTTTGTTGACACCAGTAGGGTATGGGTTATTTGATGGTATTTTTGTTTTCGATACCATTCGGGCATATATATTATGCAAGAGCCTTCATACCTAGGTTTTAGATCCGATGCTTTTTTAAAGGTTGCCGAAATAAGGGTAGACTCAGAAGCTCTTTCTCTGGTTTCTTTCAAATGTCCAGAGTTGAGGAATGGTCGTGAAAGAATTTGTATTGATGAAGATTCAGAAATCATCCACGTGTAAATTTCTCAGTGTGCAACTTATTTGTACATTGGCACATCAGTGGTAGTCCCAAAAATCTACAAATTGCATCAAAGCCCAGCCAGGCAATCTGCTCAGAAAATGCTTGATTTTGGATAGCATTAGCCTCAATTTAAGCAAGACTTTATCTAAGCTCAAATTTCAGGAAGTTAAAATAAAATGTTGAAATTTGACACCATAATTTGTAAGTCCCTGCTGCAGCTGCCAATATGATCTTCGTGGAGTCTCCCATTGCGGTTGGTTTCTCATATTCCAGCACCAAGTCTGACTATGGAGCCTTCAGTGACGCACAAACAGGTGAAAACCTACCACCTACTTTGAGGTGGATTATCAGATACAGTAGTATGGAAGATATCAATCGTTAATATTTGAATGTATACATTAAAATTTTCATTAGAGTGGTTGTTCCAGAATCAGAATTTCGGGCTGTGGTGGTTCCAAGAATCTCTCCTCGTTTGGTTTCACAATTCCTGTATGTCAACAGGGTTCTTAAATTTCTTCACCTCTGTCCCAATATCTACGATTAGGGTAGGTGTTTCACTTTCACCTGTGGTGTCATCTACAGCTATCCAAAATACTGGACAGAGGTGATAAACTTCAGAGCTCTTTGTGATTGTTCCTTCAAGATACTATTTTTTTGCTTCCTTCAAAATATCTCTCAATAGTTTTTCATTACCCGAGTGGTTGTTGTGGTTGATTTGTTCCCACATTTTCCTGTGCATCTATGATTCATCACCTCTGTCCCAATATCTAGGATTTTGGTAGATGTACCACTTCACCAGTCTACATACTGGTGGACAGAGGTGATGATGGGACTTCATTCAGGCCCTTGTGATTGGTGTTTAAAACATCCCTTTCTGACTGCTGTGGTTGGGATTTGCAGCGGCTGATGCCTATACCTTTCTGGTGAACTGGTTCAAAAGTTACCCCGAGTACACCAAAAATGATATGTACATTGTTGGTGAAAGTTACAGCGGTAAGTCGTCACCTTCCATCATAATCTCACAATTAATTGTAAACCTCGGGAACTGCATAACATTTGATTTTCCACTCGGTACTCATAACTATCTACACTGGATATGAGAAGAACGACATTGCTTTTGTCATGTAAGTATGTTTGTCAAACACTAGGCTTTTGCGTGGACTGCCTCAATATCTAGGATGATTGTAGATGTCCCACTTTCACTGATCTCTTCTTACCTGGGGTATGTGTGTTTGTATTGGCAGGACACTACGTTCCGAATTTAGTTCAACAAGTAGTGCACCATAATGCAGAGCCTGGATCATTTTTCTTGAATCTCAAAGGATTTGCGGTACTCCCCTTCACGCTCATTCCAGCTTGTATAACAAAAATTGGGAAGTTTCGGATGACTGACAAAGTTCTAGGTTTGATGACGTTGTCACACAAACAGAACAAAAAATACGCCTTGGTTAACTTTTTGCTTGGTACTCGGGTCAAATTTATAAAGAACTCATACGACCCTCATAAATAGGAACTTGTTGGCTTGTAAAACCAACATTACAACATCTTTTCAGTACTTTTATCTTCTTGCTTAAACAGTACAAACATGTTCCAATGGACATTGTGAAAGTCAAGAGGCCGACATTGAACTGTAACATATCATATGCTTAGGTTCAATTTATGTACAATGATCAGAGCCTCCATCATCAACAAAGACATCGCTTGGGTGACCCTAAACTGAGATTCAAGTAAAATTGGACTTTTGCAGGGAAAATGGATTTAATAATATTTCAAGTTTCTGCAAACTTGCAATTTCCACTTCTGTATGTAACTAGTGTGGACCCATTGTTGGCTCGTTGATTGCCATATATGCACAGCAGGCTCTATGGCGGCCATCCTAGCCAACATTGAATGTAGTATAGTTTCATTTATAAACAAATCAAGGTATAGAAACTTGTTATGTATGTTTGGGCCACATATACAATCGATGGAATTAGCAACAATGTAGCTAAGTTTGTAGACAGATTACCCATACAACCCTGGTTGCATGCTTCTAGATGAAATTCCATGTCCTAATGACAATGATGCACATAGAATTTTGATATAATTGCGAACGTTGCCGCAGACGATTATTTCTGGACCTCCTAAAATTCCATTTCGACTTGAAGAATTTCCGTAAGTTACCTTACCACACTAACTTCTAGTCGATTGTGGATTATGTATGTTGCAGGTGGGAAACGCATGGACAGATGCTTACTATGATAATAAAGGCTCAGTTGAGTTCTTCCAATCACATTCACTCATCTCGGACGAGACCCACAAAAATCTCATAGACAACTGCGATTTTGCACATGAATTCCCCATCGACGTGCCCAACACTAATGCCCTGTGCAACAATGCGACCCTTGTTCTTTACAATGTAGACCTGTCAGGGTTGGATGTCTACAATATTTATGGGCCCTCTTGCAACCTCCCCTCCAACAATGTCTCAAGCTGGGCCTTCATGAAAGGGGTAAGCTCCACTCACCAATTTTAAGTGAGGTAGATGTGCCTAATTCGGTTACTTCTCTTAATCAGACACCTATATTTGAGTGGTACGTAGTTAGATGTGGCTCCAACAATGGATACCAAAAAGGCATCGTATGTTTAAAAGAGATTGGACTGTGTGTTCAAAATATGATTACCATTCTAGACTCTATAGTCACCATAATGGGAGGGGCGTATATGACCACTTAATGAGGACGAGAATCTTCACTTTGATGGTGAATTATACATTCATATGAGCTCCAAAAATTGCGAGAAAAGTGGCTACAGCCTTGATATGGATTTGCTTACTGTTTCACATCCTAAGGAGAAGTGGCTAGTCAGAAGAAGTAGTAACCATTTAAGACCCATCTACCTAAAGACTTGATTTTAAGCACGTCTTGATTTTCAAATGGAAACCCCTATTGAATCCTTAGTGTCCCAGTTAGCGGATGTTGCGGTCAAAAGCAGAGGTCGGGTCGGGTCGCCTAGAGCCTACTAACTCGGGTGGAAGTTGATATTTCAACATTGTCACTTGTCTAATTAGTTTTTGTTTCCCCCCACCACCACCACCACCAATATATTGACATCTGCAGCTCTATGTCCGGGAAGAACCGGCAGTTAGTTACAGATGAACCGGTTGAGTTTGAGAAATAACCAGTTGAAGTTGGAGACTTCAGGAGAATTACTGATCATTTGAGAGGAATCTATGGAATATACCTCAAATGAATAAAGAAAAACCGGAAGGTGTCAACATGTAACTGGCTGGATTTAGAATCACTAGGATCTTGACCGACTGTGCCCAAAAACTTCCCGGGCACTGCTGCAGCTTATGCCAAAAGATTCAAAATATCATGAGAACTGGCTTCTGTATTGGTCACCTCATTGCTTCTAATAGTTTACTTTATGGAACTTGATTGGCCTGGCCTGGCATGTATTGGCTACAAATTGGGACATCACACCTAGTACCAGATTAGGCGTGTTCTTTTTTTTTACTGCATATCAAGGGGCTCTCCAAATAGTGGACAAGAAGACAAAGTTACTTAGAACTACAATCTTAATGTGTTATATTGGCAACTGCTACGATAAGAAGGTGAAGCTCTCCTACTTACACGAACATTCTGTTGTAAACCTGTTTATGGGTTTCGTGTTAATTTTTCTTTCACAAGTGTAACTGCTATTAACTTGCGGGTTCCTTGAGCAGAAAATTCCTAGTTTCCCAGCATCAGCAGCAATCGACCCATGCCTGGACTACGTGACACCCTATTTGAACACCCCAGCAGTGAAAGCGGCTCTGCATGTCCACCAAGACATTGAGTGGACCGAATGCAGGTGCGTAGTGCATCTAAGACTTGAACTCACATCATATCCAATTTTAAGACCTAACTCCATGGTTACTACTAAATCTTGTGGGTTACTTATGAGTATCAAGGACTCTTAAATGTCACACAATTTGATGATGTATGCGAATCGCTTTTGAACACTGTCAAAAACCTAAATTTCTCAAGCTTTGAAGTCATAGAGCTTGTTGATATTCATGTGATCCCCCTAATTTTCCTGGAGCTCCCAAACCTACTTATGTTCCAAGTGCAATACAATATGCTTGGAACCTTTAGAAACATGCTTTGACTCCCGGGTTGCGAGTGAATCGGGAGATGACAAGACTGATGACCCATAGAGGGCCTCTCGATTCCGACAAAAAGTATTTATTTTCTCCCTCAACTTTCACCATGTGTCATTCTTACATTGGCTGAGACCAGTGACATGTAGCACTACATTTTGGCATGTTCAGCATCAGTGGATCGTCTTTATGTTTTGTCGGTCCGAGGTTAATGTCAAAATGAAGTGTTCCTACTTGTATCACTTTGCACTCACTCTGGTCTCCTGATGTTGGCAGCAATGTTGTCTTCAACAAGTACAATAATACAGATATTCTGGCCTCCATGCTTCCAGTATATCGTGAACTTCTGCAGACTGACCAGCTCCGAATTTGGGTCTACAGGTATTCACATCCCCCCCTCTTCTTTTGGCCCAAAGGTATTTCTGCCCAAAATTTACATTGAGCTTAAAGTTACCATCTACGGACCACCATCATACATTTGAAAGCCGCAAATGTACAACTATGGTACAAAATGTTGGTTTTAGGTCTGCCTACCAAGTTAGGTGAAATAATAAATGTTGAAAGTTATGTTCAATGCCCACATCAGTTGATTGAGAAGGTGAATTAAGCTTACAATTTGTCGTTGCAGTGGAGATTTTGATGGAAGAGTGCCAACGACTGGCACACGGGAATGGATCGCCAAGCTTGGACTTACTGTCCAGAAGCCCTGGTACCCCTGGGTTCATGGAGGACCCCGAGAAACAAAGACAGGAGGAGGACAGGTACCTTTTAAGCCTTAATTCAAAATGCCCAAGCAGTAAAGCACTTTCCATAATGTGCTATAAAATAACATTTCCAAAGAGTGTTAATAACATTTTTTTTAATACTATTGCAAACGAGAAGCCTTGTGAAGCACCATCAAAGGATCACATCAATAAGGTTAAAACTATAACAATCACTTCTGGTCATAAAAATACTTGAAGTGAAGACTTTTGAAAAAGCATCATTATCACAAAAAACTCATTGTTTTGATGAGAAAATTGATAGGTTTGGCTGACATTGTAGATACCCACAGATTGTCAGAGAGCTGACCATAACATGGTCTTGAAGTGACCAATCTGCCAAAGCGTCTCTTGAGATGTGAGCACTTCTTGAGATTTAGGGGATGACCAGTCGTGCAGTTTTATAATCTAGCTTTTGAAGGTGCTTTACAATTTTGAAATCTCCGTCGGAGGGAAAGAAGTGCTCAGACAAGCAAGACCCGATACCTTCGAAATTCAGAGTCCCATTTTTGCATGTTCAGGTTAAAGGGTATCATGGATCACTCAAGGACATTGCAACATAATGCAACTAAAGATTGAGTTTGACATCTTTTGGGATGTTTTGTTTTGTGCAGGTTGCTGGTTACACTCAGGTATATGAGAAAAACTTCACATTTGCTTCGGTCCGGGCTGCAGGCCACTTGGTCCCAGCTGACCAGCCTGCGCGTGCACTAGCACTCTTCAAGACATTCCTGTCGGGACAATTTCTGAAGCCTTTTGTATACCCAGCGAAGTCTTCCAACACAACAAATCCTACATTATAGGGTGAAGTAAAAGTCAATTTATATAGCCTGCCCACCACAACCACATTGATTCATCATTCTAAAGAAACCTAGGATATTTTGGGTTTCTAGCTGATAACTCAGCAAACTTACCTTCATGGGTCTTTGAGGTAGAATATATTGGGGCTCCAACAAAAGGAATAGAAGAGGGTTGCAAACAGTGATTTGCACATTGCTTGCCTTCTCAATAAGTTCGCTCCCTGCCCTGACTTAGTCTTCAACTTGCAATTCAAGATAAGGCCCTCTAATGTCTGGGCAACACCCAAAGCATGACATTTTCTGTGATTGCAATAGACAGTTTCATGCAACAAATTATACTTTTCTGTTGTGCCTTTCACTGTGACCACAATCTCCTTCCACCTTAATTACCTCGTAGAGATTGCACATGGATTTATAAGGGAGGGAGGGGGGCTACTTGGTTATTTTATGACTTCAGCACTTCTGACTTTGAAAATCATAGCAGCAACAGGGGAGCTCAAAAAATTCCATGGTTTGTTGCTAAAGTCTCATGTCACATTTGCAGATCCAAGAAATATCCTAACTCTCAGACCCAAGTTGAGAAACATGGCAAACAGCAAGTACTAACCATCTAAGACACATTTACTTATGATGCTTGGTCTTTCATAGACAATGAATCTATCTGCATGTAGTCTCACCTGGAAGTTTAAAGCTTTACTTTGGGGAAACATCTGTATCCTCAGTTATTGAAATTCACAGAATCTATGAATTCGTAGCCTCGAAATATTTTGAAAAGGTCTCCCTGGATCAAACTCTCATCCAAAATGTAAGACTTCCTATACTTCCACTATACTTCACTCCCAGAGACTAAACAAGCTCATCACCCAGTACAACAAGGTACATACATATGTGGCTGGCTTGAAACCTCCAACTCTTTGTGGGTTCCCACTGACATAAACTCTTCCATACAGAAGGCCAAAACAGTGTGGTCATGAGTGTAATCAATTTCCACATCATGTGGTGTTACTTTCGTATGTAGTTGAGTTAGATTTTTTTTGTCCTTTCATTTAAGAGGCATACTGCCCCAATCTTAAAAGCACAATGATGTCAACCAAATTCAATGTCAAAGTGCTGGAGCAGGCATAAGAAGCCTTTCATTCTCTCCAAAAGTCTCAAGAGACAGTAGAAAGTGGTAAACTGGAATAATAGATAACCTAAAATGGTCAGAAGTTTCTTCTGTCTTAGCCTTCATAAGCAGAGGTGCAACGTGGAGAAACTTATGACTTGGTTCTGACAAAATTCAGTTTACTGTCTGATCTATACTCTACTTATAACATTCAGAATCTTATATTACATAAGCTTCGAGCTCCTACAACCTAAAATTCTCTGCAAGTAGCATGTTGCTTCTACTCAAAGCAAATGAATGGTACATGATACAAACAAACATACAAAACTTTCAAGTAGTGGACACTCCGTAGTTAGTACTACGCCGCACCAGTAGAAGATACCTCATATCGTACCTCCTCCATAGATTCATGGATTGCTGTCCTTGCTTCTTGTAAAGCCCGTGTAGCTTCCTTGTAGGCAGCATCATATTCAGCCTCCAATTCTGCTAACTCCAAGGCACTGTTCTCTTCCTCGTGACTGTGAGAGCACTGCTGTTGCCCACTCTTGTTTGCATGTGCGTGTGCGCGTTCTGAGGGTCGGCCAGCCTTTCGTAAGACTTGAAGTGTGGCAGTCTGTGAACAGGAAAGAAAGTGTCAAGGCAGAGAAGAGATGATTCTGATGTTGCCACCAGCATGAATTATGATGGTGTTGCTTCATTTTCGAGGTGGTCTAAGTCGATATGTAAACCTAAATTGGGCATCACGAAAATCAAAGTGCCCCTGAAGACTATTGCCTCCTTACAAGGGTGAACACCTTGCACAGCCACAAACAAGCTGGTCTGCACCAATCTCCCCCAAGGGCAAGCCCCTAAGTTCCCCCATGGTTGGTTGAAATTATCCAATGTACTTGAAGACCCCCACTATGATTGGGTGGACCAAAGGTGGTAGGGTGCACTGGAAATCAAGTGCTAGGAAGGTCACCCATCTAAGCACTATTCCGACCATAGGCAGATTAACCTCTAAATTACATTGTTCCATCATCTTCGAGTTGGTCTGAGTCTATATGTAATCCCAAAATAGGCTCCATGAGATTATGAGATTTAGAGGGATCATGATGACTACCACCTCCTTTCAAAGGTGATCACCTTGAACGGGCACGGACAAGCAAGCCAACACCTATCTTCCCAAGAGCAAGCCCCTAGGTTCCCATATAGTTGGTTGAAAATATCTAGTACACCCGGATACCACCACAATGATTGGGTGGACCGTATGTGGTAGGGTGCATCGGAAATCAAGCCTAGGAAGGTCACCCATCCGAGTACTATTCCAGGCCCCATTGCGGCTTAACCTCGAAGTTCCCATGAAATCCGGGTTACGGCCTTGGATTTAAGCCACCCTTAAATCAAGGCAATCTTCATGTAGTGTGATCCTTGTACAGATCAAAGAACTCAAAAAATCATAGAACATACGGAGGGTTCCACCAGGTAGAAATTGTCAGTAATCACAAGCACCCTGATTGTGGTGCAACCTGATAAAATGCTTTAAAACCAAGTACAACTTTACCGTAAGGTGCTGTCTGGTTTGACACAATTTAATTATTTTCTGGAAGAACTTTTCCACGTGTCATATCCACATTGGTCAAGACCATTTTCAATTCAACATGGAAATTAGCTTCGACATGCAAAGTGTTGAACCAGACAGCACTCTACAATAATGGCCTTTCCGGCACTCACCATGCGCAGATTCTGCTTCTCTTGTGTCTGCACTTCTTGAAGCACACCTGCCAGGTCATTCCTGCCAAGTTCTTTTAGTTCTGCTTGTATATCAAGAACCTGCACATCAAATGGCAGCAGAATAACCCAAGTTAGTTAGTAATCAACTAATGGTTGCATTCTCAAAAAACTGACAATTCAAGTTAGTCATTGCAAATATAACATGTTCAAACTTCCTGCCAACAACTATCTTGCTCCCTTACCATTGAAATCTATACAATTATTCCTAGGGAAACTCACCTTTCTTGAGCAGTCATTAAAATCTTTAGTGATCCTGCCACAGAGCTGTTGGAATGAATGCTCTGACCCTGTCTTCAAGTAGTCTGTAAATCCACTGCACATCCAGCCATTGTACGTTGCTTTATAAATTCCAACCCATTTGATTCCTCCAAAGACTATTTGGCACCAGAATAAAACCAACTGGGTTACAGGGATAATGGACTTCCAGCTCAGTGAGCCTAGAACAGTCCTTTTTCAGTAATGTCAATATGGAATTTTAGCATGATTTTGAAGCAATTGTGTAGTGAATGGGTCAGAATGCCTCCACAATATCATCTAACCTAAAGGTGAAGATAACTACCACTGAATTTACTCACAACATTGTTGCGACTCTTTGACTTGGGTAGCAGGTTTTTTTGTTGATCTATGTTCACAATTAACAAAAATGTGATGTGATCCTCTGAATTACGACACAAAAAAACAATAACTGACATGCATGAGGATCACAAGTTGCTACACCAATCCACCAACTTCATCACATGTTATTGGTATGAGTATAGAAGCAACAAGGGAATTCAGTTCTATAGTTCACAAAAACTCAATGTACAAAAACTTGCGTGTCCAATTAATACTGAAGGCTCCATCAAGTTCCTAGCACCAACCCAACTGAGAGACTTTTTGTAATGAAAGTTCCTGATGTATGAAAAATAACTGTGTATTTAGAAAGTATGATTTAGCTACGGTAACTACAAATAAGGGCAATGGATTGTGGAAGAATGTGCTTGATTGAGGGTATGAATCCTGTCTGCAAAAGAGATGGTTAAGAAGAAATATCTGTTACTAGTACCTCTGTAACTCGGAGTACAGTCCTGCCCGAACCTCCTGAACCTTAAGAAACTGATTCAATAGCTGCATCAAATAAATCACAGCCACTTTGTTAGCCTCTCAGCAACTCGTCACCGATGTCGAATTTTTCGTCTGCACACATCAAACAGTATAAAAAACATGAAGGTAGTATTAACTCAAATTCAGATTTCCTAAGCCATAGCCAATAGCTTCCATTGAAGGTTTCCCTCTAATAGCCTCAAGCGTGCAAGCTGGAATATTACAGGCTGGTAATAAGCCCAAACTTGTCACAAATCTCAGTTAAAATACAGATTTCAAACCAGAACTAACCCAGACAAATGCTTTCGTCAGTGCAGGAGTAACCCTAATATCTCCCAAGCACTCTGGACGGATTCTCTGGCTTTCCGCGATGAGTTAGCAACATGTGATTCTTAATTATCTCACACTCCACATCTGGTAACATAAATAATGAACTAACCAAACCAAAAATCAAAATAATAATTCCAAGTACAGTGCGAAAGATCATGCGGAGGGGAAAAAAACCATACATACCTGGGTGGTAGTAGTTGTTGTCGTCATCACCCTAACCCTAATTTCCTCCAAGTGCAAAAAAACAACGGTGTGGAAGGCAAGATGGAGACAGAAGATTTCGATCACTCAAGTAGTCGTGCGATGGAAGGACTGTGAGTTGAATTTGCTGTTGCTCATCATTCGAGGAGACGCAAATGGGAAGCATGCATCGATTGTACGCCAGCGAGCTAGCCACCGCTTGAAGCCTGCTTTGCTTTACGAACAAGCCCAAGGGTAAGCGATTCTGGTTAGCTAACCTCACGGTTAGTTAACCCTTAAACCCTTTAAGGTGTTTGAGCTACATACTTTTCAAGTATTAGTAGTCAATTGTGTCAAAATGACCTTCTCTATAGTTAACTTATCCTTCAAGTGCACTCTTTGAATTAGTTGATATCTTAATGCTATTGAAGATTAGGATTCACATATGGAGGATGGGCGCCCTTGGATGTATATAAGTACACCGTTTATGGTATTTAGTGTCACATACACAATTGGCAAACAGGTATGAATTAGATGTCTACAAACCTAGTAGTATCACAACCACTAATTGTCAACTGACACTATTTGCAAACATAAAAACTATAATTATTAAAGGTATGATATTCAGTATAGGGCATTGGAGTGCTTGAGACTCATATTTAAGTAAAACTGGACTAGGTCCAAGTCCATAATTGTAACATGTTGAGTTCTATCATAGGATCCTACGATAAGATTGTATGGTAAGGTCCTTTGATAGAAGTATGCATAGTTGATTATGATAATATTATAGCAGTTGTTTTGATTGTGTTTTCATTATTCAACATTATTTTCATATAGATTTAGCATTAAAATTTTAGAAATATGACTTCCTCCGTAATATCTTGATAGCATAACAATCAAGTAATCACTAAGGACTCGCATATCTCCCATAAAATCTTTGTATATCATAAATGTATCAACATATTCGTTGATAGAAAAAGTCCAAGATTTTGAAAATTTGTTGAGATTTACTTAAATACGTAATTTGAGATGGGAGTTCTACATTTTAGTATTCAAGAGGAAGATATTATTGAGCTTGCTAATGCCAAGTGCCATATGTTTACACTTACAATCAACTTGTTGACCATTGTGCAACCTAGGCATAGATCTCATAATATTACTAAGCACACTAATGCCAAGATATCAGTAAGCACACTAACGCCAAGGGTCATGAGGTTACATGAGGTTACGCTACTGATCGAGCTAATGGTAGCTAACCCTTAACTCTTTAGGGTATTTGAGCTACATAATTTTATCTATTAGTCGATAGTGTCAAAAGTAACCCCATCTAAAACTAACTCATCCTTCAAGTGCACTTTTTTATTTAATTGAATATCTTAATGTTATTGAAGATTTGGGTTTAAATACGCAAATCGAGTGCCCCTTGATGCATATACATACTTAGTATCTTGATCATTAATGCTACATGTGAGCAAGTTTTTATTTTCACCTTGATATAAGATTTTTTAAATAATATTATAAAAAATCAAATCAAATCAAATTGTGGTTTCATGACTTAGCGAGGGCTTGTAAGTAGGAGGGTTGGCTTGAGTAGATTTGGGTACAATATAACCCATGTACATGAAATGACTCCTTTAATCTACCACAATGGAGTTTTTGAGACAAACATACAATGATTTCCACTCATAAATGTTTGAGCAAGTTTTTATGTCTCTTTGTTGAGTTCCTATTAAGAAACGAAAAGTATATTATGGCTCCCACATGTTATATGTTTGCACAACTTCAATAGCTTGAAAGCACATAGATTTGTGATCACTTTTATAAAATATGTACCCTCAATACACAGTACATAACATTAATCAACACCCTTTTTTTTTTCATCGGGACTTCAGAATATAATAGTCAAATGCTCAAAAAATTGAGCAAGAGTCTCAGTTTTTTGAGCATCCGATTGTTACATTCCGAAAGCCCATTGAACAAACAATATGTGCTAAGTAATGTGATGTATGTCACTACCTTACAAAATTTTAAGGTCAAATTCTTATAGATTTTTGTGAAATTATAGATCATAAGGCTTTACAACTTTAAACGACTTGTGAAGATTATGAGTTCTAAAAATAAAATAAAAAATAAAAAATAAAGTGTTACAATCTTATGGACGCAATCTAATAACAATTCATAACAACTTTGCAAAAGGATGAATCATCTTTTGAAAACAAAAGGTCAAAGTTTTCAATCAAACTATGAAAGCAAAAACATGATTGGAGATCTAGGAGTTAAAGACCTCAATGACAATCTCTAAAGGCCCAAGGGTTTTACTAGGTGTCTACTTGTGGTTAGCTAATGATTCTCCTTTGAAGGGGCCAATGACTTATGTTATGGCCCACGTGACAAGTTACACAAGCTCGTGTTAATGAAAACATTCAACGTTTGTAAACATTAAAGATTCACTAAATGTGATGTTTTACTTCATTTTAAATCAATTAATTAGGCGGTTTAGTGATATAAATTTCACAAAAAATATAATTAAATTATATATGCCTTTGAATATTCCAAACCATTGGGGGAGACTCAACATAGTCCATACAATACCATGTAGGTCTACAAAAGAGTATTTTATGAGAGTTTATTATACAAAATATGTACACCTATATGCAGGGGGGGTTCACTCCATGTCAAGTTGAACACCACGTGCGGCCAAAGTTTGCTACCCCTATATTACATGGAATAGATAAATTTAAAAATTATGAGATTTTTTCTACATATACATAACCATTGATAATATCTTTTGTATATTTTTTTGAAATTTGTAATCATTTTCATTTTTTGTAGTAATTATTTTAGTTCAATTCTGCGTCATTCTAGTTAGAAATGGTATGTTTTATTAAAAAAACAGATCATCAAACTTGGTTACCATTTTTTACTATGTGATAGATACCGTCTATATCTACCGATGAAAAAAAAATTGATAAAATTTTGACCCATTTTGGTGATGCAACTTACCAAAAGTAGATTTTTTTTGGCCGCACGTGGTGTTCAACTTGACCATGGAGTGAACCCCCCGTGCCTATATGTCGTATAATAAGTCACTTAGTTATGTAGAAATAGATAAGGTAGCCTGATTTGTGGGGGAGAGGTAAGTGTGCCCTAAGGAACCCCCCCCCAGGCATTTCACGGCATGAGCTTCATCTAAATAAACCACATATCGTTACATGGTATTCGTGAAAACGTCACATGGAACGTAAAAATGTCATATGTGTCGTTTTCTCAAATGTAAGGAAGGCCGGCTTGATTTGATCATCGGAGGCAGCTTTTGCCAACTACACAAGTTTTTTCCCAACAACAACTTTTTTTGAAATTCAATTGCATTCCACAAGATTGGAAATTGAGTTGGCCTTGGGGAAAAAAATGTCACATGTGAATGTGATGTTTTCATGAATACTATGTTCCAACATCATTGTTGTCATCCATGAAGCAATAATTGCCATCCATGTCATCCACAAGAAGAAACCCAACTTCTTGTGCTTTGTCACTTTGTTCTTTTTTTTATCCTTTTCGTGGTTGATGTTGTCATTTGGAGCTTCAAGGCTTAAGGTGGCAGGTGTTTTTGAAGTATGAATTTGCAAGTCCTTGTTAACCTCTACATGCTCAAGCATTCACATTCCATTTTCGGGCAAGTCCAACACTAGTGCTTGAATTTTCAGTCATGTAGAAAAATAGGATATATTTATCTCAATTCCAACCGTACAGATGTGAACTACACTACCATATATTACATATGTGAAATTATGGAGTCAATCGGATCACATTTGCAAGATCAGTTTGACATGTGAATAGGGCCTTCATTAGGGAGGCAATTCCCAAAAAATGGAATTTTTTTGTTTGATGCCCACTTGAATCAAGGCAAAGAAAGTTGCAAGCTATAAATTTAGCCATAATACATTATATGGTTGTCAAGTGAGCTCCTCTCAAAAATTTGGGTTTTTTTTTATGAAATTTATATCAAGTCCGTGACCCTCAAAGTTGAAGGGCCAAATCGTGACATGTTTGGAGATCTACCCTTTGACTAAGGTATGTGACTTGTACACTCAAAGTTTGTTGAATCTATCTAGTGGAGTCATGCCAACCATGATCTTGTCTAGTGGGGAAAACCTCACCCAATTTGAACATGCTAGCATAAATATATGGGTTGCAAACTACAAATGTTACATGTGGTTATATTTGCACTTGACACACATTGGGTAGCTCATGGGACCACCTCCCAAAACAGGTTGTTCCAAACTGTCAAAAAATCCTACATGCTTCGAGCCATAAAATGAGCTTGTAGGCCCCCTAATTAGGTTGACTATTGAGCCTAGCATGGTCAACGAATTTTAAACATGTAGTCCAATCTCTTTTAAACACATGTCTCTTTTGTGTCCGTTCTTGGATCCACACCAAATCACACACCACTCACATAAAGGTGATTGAATAAGGCATGTCTACTTATACAGACGTCATTTCCCTTCTTGCTACCGGGCAACTACCCAAGTCATTTTGATTTCACTCACAAGTGGCGTTCATGCATGTGGTTCTTATCGTTAAATGAACCAACAACCAACAAGAAATTTCGTTTTTTAATCTCAACTTCTAGTGCTTCCATCTCATAAGTTACCTGGTCCGAGATGACCCTAAACTACCGGATGATGGCAGAGGGATACCCAAATCTCAAGGAAGAGGTTGGCGGTTCGAATCCCGGCTGTGAAATCTCCTCTCTACCTGACGGAAAACTTGCCAGGTGGTCAACTGCCTCATGTGCTTTGGCGTTGGCCTGTCGGCCTTCTGTCTCAAAAAAAATCTCATAAGTTACCCCCTATCACATGCTAGACCATAGAAAGTAAATTGGCGTTGCTAACCTTGCTAACCTTTTAATGTATTCATGAGCTTTTCTATTGATTGGATACACATTGATCGATAAGGTCAAAGTGCCAACAATGCTAGTATTGTTGAACACAATATTACAAGTTGAAATGGGTATGTTGAATCTTCTATTTAAGGTCACGAGCTTCGTGAGGCTTTTTAATATAAGCATTCATGAAATGGTGATGACATTAGAATGCATGGGTATCTCATAGATATGTTCATTTTATGAGGATTTTATGACTTTTTTAATATGCATAAAAAAAATATGAACATGTGTAAAGATTGTGAACAACATTTCTTACTAATATTGAAATTCGCCATTGGCTTCATCAAGATTGATGTGTTGTTTCTATCTTTTTATCATACATACTAATCGTTTTGGTTATCAGACATCAAATCCGAAACAAAGATAATACAAGTAGAATCTTTTATGAATTATTCAAGTTTAATACTTTGAAAAAGAATATTTAGATCATTCAACATTTTAGTGTTTTTTGTGTGTGAATAGAGAAAAGTATTCCCAACACCTCTTCTTTGTAGAGAAACACCGTTCGTGGATTGCCATGCGATATATTTCACAAATATAGCAATTTTGTTGGGCAAATTGTTCATTAGCTGGGAGGTAGTTGACTATGAGCTCAATGGAGAACCATTAATAGTATGGTAAACTCGAATCCATTTTGTAAAACATCAATATGAAGTGAATCTTAAATATTGCCTCCAAAAGATGATCTCTTACTAAAAAGGACCTCCAATTGTTGCTAAGGGGGTTGGGATAATGATGTGGCAACCACAATGTGGTCTCAAGGGACATCAAGGGTTAAGGACTCATACAAACTAGATATGTTGTGACGACAAAATTGATGTGCCATTTTAAAGTGACCTCCAGGACTTGTCATCTAGCAATTACCCAATATCTTGACATGCCACCTTATTTGGCTATCACCCAATGATTGCAATATCATTTACATGAGGTCAATGATCAACAATATGGGCCACACTAAATTAGATGCATAGAGAACCGTGTATACCATAAAAAGTACAATGACTCATTTCAAGGGTTGACCTCTAAACGCACTTAGCAATTTTCATTCATATTTTGTATTTTCTCTTTATACATGATGAAATGAAGTCTTCACCAAACTCTTTCTAAGTTATTTTGTGTGGTGTCAAGAAGTGTCACCTTGCAAGAAAACAAGCCATCATTGTCTACCAAAACGTCACATCACAATGTATGTATCCATGTTGTAATATTTATTTAAAGATCTATGCTAGTTGCTTCAAAAACTGGTGTAGTCCAATGATTATCTAATCATTGATAAAGAAATAGGTTAGCATTAGGAGTATGGATAAGTTAAGAGTTCTTCACAAAAGCAAGGTCCAAAACATTATCTAACTCTTTGATCGATAATTTTTATTTAAACCAAAATTCTAACTAGGTGGTGCAAGCATGAGATTGGTTAGCATCCATATAGGCTAGCTGCCTCATGTATTAGGTAAGTTTCTTCATTAGGTAACATGGATATAGAAAAATGACTTCTTGGACAAAAAAAACGTCCACCTCGGCCTTTAGGGGTTAAGGGTTAACTGAGAATTGCAGGTGGACCCTAAGTTAGGTCGCCTTCTCAACATGGAGCAGTTTTAGTGGCAAAGTACAATACTATAATATCAACACTATCCTTTGAAGTTATAGAAGAGGCAAAGCACAATACTTATATATACAACACTATCCTTTTTAAGTTATAGAATATGGAAACTTCATGGGTAGGCTTGGAATTTGTGGTGTTTGTGTAAACTCATCCATCATAAATGAAGAAAAGAAATCCCCTGTAAGGTTGAGGACCATTTCACTCCAACTAGACTCCACTACACCATTTATGGTATTTAGTGTCATGTACATTATTTTGCAAAGGGCCTAAACTAGATGCCTAAAGGTCTCAAAGTATCACGTCTATTGATTGTCAATATGATACTATCCGTTAACACAAGTAAACCTCTTAAGAGAGAAATTATTTACATTATGACATTTAGCATAGCACATTGGGATACTTGAGATGATAGAGTTGCGCTTTAGTATGGAAGGGGAAGATAGTATCGAACACACTAATGGCAAGAGTCATTTGTTTATGTTTTAGTATGCAAGAGGAAGATATTCTTGAGCATAGTAATGCCAAGTGTCATGTGTGTACAATTCAACCAACTTGTAGACCATTGTGTAAGATAGGCATACACCTACCTCATAACACTTTTGAACACACCCACGCCCAGATATCAATAATCGCACTTGAACGTCAAGTGTCATGAGGTGACACTAATGACGAAGCCGTTGATCATTAGTGTAACCTAGCATACGCTTGAAAATAGGGTAAATGACACTATTTACACATGTGACACTAAATGCCATAAATGGTGTAGACGAGTTCGGGATCGCTGATGTTATTCTTGGAATCAAAACGTTAGGAACATCATCTACATGCTAAACCACAATTTCAATACGTTTTCATACACCTCATACACCTCATAACACTATCGAACACATGCATGCCAAGATATCAGCAAGCGCACTTGAACGTCAAGTAGTGTCACAAGGTGGCAGTACTGATGAAGTCGTTGATCATTAGTGTAACCTAGCATACGCCTCCAAACAGGCTAAATGACACCTATTACACATGTGACCCTAAACACCATAAACGGCGTAGACGAGTTTGGGATCGCCGATGCGATTCTTGGAACCAAAACGTCCAGAAACACATCATCTACATGCTAAACCCACGATTTCAATACGTTTTTGGCTCCGCGATGGGACGCATTTCCGTGAGTTTAGGGTTAAGGTAGAAATACCCAAACCGGTTAACCACCCTCTACCCGTGCAGTAGACTGCTATTAGAATAGTGCAGTGCCATTTCTGAAACCGATCATGGCGAGGCTGGCAACTTCGATGCATGTACACTTAGTTTAGCCAAATTTAGTCATGTTTAATGTACTCATGAGTTAACTGGTTTAGGTGATGTTCTGTATGGAATGCAGATCACCGTGTTCGGTGTAGGGAGAATCTAGTGAACGAGTAGGGGGTTTGACAACTCTCCACTTTGAAAAATTGTAGAATTTTTTGTACAGGGCAAAAAAATACGAAACAACTTGCATTCTTCATGAATCCTTCTCGTCTATCTTGGGAAATTATCTCATGATTGTAAGACCATATCTTCAATGCGAATCACCTTATTTTCACGGGTTAAGGTATTTCTACCTTAGGTATGGCCACAAATCATGAGCAATCTGAGCAACAGCAGCAGGAGCAGCAGCCATGTGGGAGGGGAGGGAGGGAGGAGAGAGAGAGCCTTTGGATGCTCATGAGACAGAGCCTGTCTCGTGGCAGTAACTTAGCCTGCACCAAAGTCTCTCGCCTTTTGTCGGATTCACGGGACTCCACCTGTAAATGCAAGTCGGTGATAAGGCCGATGATGATGTAGGAAGCTCATCATTATATACGTCTCTCCCCTTTACCCTGACCTTACCCTGACCTTCAATGAATGGGGAGAACGCTAGATAGTGGGGCTTGCCATTCGGAGTTACGTGTTGCTATAACTTTTTACCGGCATCATCGTTTGTTTTTACCGACTAAGTTATATCATGGTCTTCGGTGTGCATCCTAACTTACTTATGTTGTTTGGGTAGAATATTCTCAATATTATCTTATAGCAATGCGTAACTCCAAATGGTAATTAACCCATGCTAATTAAACAAAACATCGTAGTTGCAAATGAACCAGTTGAGTTTGAAAAACAAGCGGCTGAAGTTCAAGAATTTAAGAAGATTGCCCACCAATTTAGAAGAATTTATAGAATATGCCTCAAATTACTGAAGAAAACCCGAAAGATCACAATGTGTAACCGGTTGGACTTGGAGACATCTATGAGTTTGACTGATTATGCCCAAAATTCTCCCCGGACACTGCCTTAGGGCCACTTCACACACGAGATTGAGAGCCCGTGACCAGTACACTTCAAGCACTCTCATTGGTGGAAAAGGCGGAGCCGGTCCAAGTTGGCTTCACCCTACGCTTGAGGGACCAACGGAGTATGTGAATGCAAGATGGATGTAAAGTCTACATGGGTTCCTACGTGGCATCGAATGGATCATGTTTCATGGTCACTTGAACCATTTTCAAAAACCACCTCTTGGAGATAGGTGTCACACAAAACCGGGAGACCATGGCACTCCGAACGCTCACAACCGTTGGTTCATTTTAATTTATCATGTGTGAGGACCCGTATGAATAGAAATTCATTGAAATAGCATTTGGTTGAAGGCCCGGTCAAATATGGCTTCACACTACACTTGAGGGTCCATGGTTACACTACATGATTTTGGAGGTGTCTTGGGACAGCCTTTGGACACTTTCTTTTGGGCTCTCACAATTTCATGGTCACGCCTCTTGGCTTGTGTGTGAGGTGGCCCTTACCTTGCCTTACCTCTGACTTGCTTTAGTTGCACACAGTAAGTTATATGGTATACTCGAAAAAAGTCCGCCCCTTGGCTCATATGTCAGAGGAGCCAGTGCTGATGATCACAATGTCCGTGCCTCGCTACTTTAAGTTAGTCGCAACTTGGCATAAGCTTACATAGGGTTTAAGCGGTTAGGATGATTCTGTTGCTTAGGTTTCGTGTCATACTTACCAAGCTCCGCCGGCCTAATTTGGTTACCTACTTCTCTCTCTTAGGGCCCACCCGCATGTCCCGGTTAGGGCTTTAGTTAGAGCAAACTTACCAAAATTAGGACGATTTTGTTTTTTTAGGTTTCATGTCACATTTACCAAGGGCAGCCGGGCTATTTTGGTTGCCTACTTCTCTTAACGTCCACCCGCACTTCCCGGTTAGGGCTTTGGTTAGAGCAAGCTTACCAAATTAGGATTGTTTCCTTTTTTTTAGGTTTCATGTCATACTCTACCAAGCTCAAGCCGGCCTAGTTTGGTTACCTACTTCTCTTAGGGTTCACCCACGTATCCCCGTTAGAGCTTTGGTTAGAGCAAGCGATTTTGTTTTTATAGGTTTCATGTCGTACTCACCAAGGTGAGCATGCCTACTTTGGTTACCTACTTTGCTTAGGTTTAACATGCAATGTGTACATCATGGTTAAGAGTAAGGGCCACTTCACACTATGGCCGTCCAAGTCAAGAGGCCGTGGGATTGAGTGGCCAAACTTTGTTGAGAGTCCAAAGAATATAGGAATTGGAGCCTTCGGCCTTGCATAGTGTGAAGCTTCCAAAGGCCAAGTCCAAAGTCCAAACCGTTGGCCATGAACTCCCATGGCCTCTCGACTTGGATGGCCATAGTGTGAAGCCTCCAAAGGCGAAGCCCAAAGTTCAAAGGAAGAAGGAGCATCCCACTTTATTCCTTGTCCAAAACAACCCCTCCAATCTAATGGCCAAGATCTTGTCAATGATTGATTATTTTATGGGGAAAAAATCGACGGCCTCTTGACCATAATTAGGGTTTCCATTCCCATCCGACCCAAACTTCCTTTGAGAGTCCATCGCCTTCATCAAAAAGTAGGCATTTTAAATTGTGACGGCCTTTGGACTTTGGCCTCTAGTGTGAAGGATCGAGAGGCCGAATTCTTGGTTTCTTGCAATCTGATTGGTGGAAATCGACGGCCTCTCGACCTTCGGCCATAAGTGTGAAGCGGCCCTAAGTAACCATTTATATTAGTTGTATTGTGCCCACATTGTTCGTTTAGGAGATTTAGCTAAAATATGAGGTGGCTTACCTACATGGAAGTTAATGAATCTTATGTCCACATCACCTTATTAGAGATTAGGCATATATCAGAGTTATCAAACCACAAGTTAGCTCAAAATTTTGACCTTTCTTTTGTGAAAATTATGAACTCAACCACAACCCTAAATCCTAACAAGCTTTCTACACCAATTTTAGCCAAAAAAATTTCTCACCAATTCCCATCCCTCAATATCCCCCAACTCTTCTCCCTTCCCCTACAAGGTGGACCACACTATTTCTTAAAGCATCATAATTTAACCACTATTTTAGCTAGTTAGCATTTCGATTAGCTTATCTTCACTAACTCATAAGTTAGTTATTTTTCTTAACTAGGGGGAAAACCCTTAATCGGACACACATATTTGAGTGGTGTGTGGATCCAAGACCATACACCAAAAAAAAATGTGTTTAGCTTCTTTCCTCCTAAACATCCACTCATATGTTGTAGTTGTGTAGCCGAAAAGAATTCAGAGTGCCGAGAGGAAGCAGATAGAAGAGCAGTGCAACAAGAGGAACAGGGAGCCAGAGGAGCCGAGCGGCCGAGGACCGGAGCACCGAGAAGCAGTTGATCACCGAAGGAGCGGAGAGAGAGAGAGAGCCAGGTGGCAGCTGGCGAGGGACCCGGGAGGGAGAAGCCCGGAAGGAGGAAACCCGGGATGGAGGAAGCTGGGTTGATACCCAGAAGGCCGGGTACTTAAAGGCTCAAGGGAGCCAGCGAGAGAAGACCGGGACAGGTGTCGCAAGGGGAGCGACTGCAGCTCGTCAAGGCCGGGAGCGGGTAGAAGCGAGGACCTGGTTGAGGACCCTCTATAGCCGGGTATTTATGACGGGGCTCAAGGGAGCCACGGAGGCGAACGGAGAAGCAATAGACGTCGGCCACGTGGCCCGGGAACGGATTAGGCCCGGGAACGTACTTAGGGAACGACCGGATGCCATCGGGAACGACCTTCAAGCGGCGGGAACGCGTCCTAGTACTTAGGGAACGGATGAAGACATTAGTAAGTTAGGTTAGAGATTAGTGATGATGTAGTCACTTTGTGGATGGGAGGCAAGCACTTAGTGATTATAGGAAGTGACCACTTAGTAGTTAACCAACAATGAGTGGACACCTACTTACTAACGCGTGTGGATGGAAGACAATGCCAAGGGATTTCCATCCCTTGGATGACATTAACCGCTTTAACCATCTAAGCAATGAAAGGATGAGATTTGGGATGGATGGCTCATGAATGGTAACCGAACACACCTAGGCACATCTAGGAAATTAGAAGAACATAACCAATCTTCCCCACAATAACAGCTATATTTAGCACGTGCAGCTATGTAAATAGATACGTCAGACCTAAATTTAGACTGCAGCCTTAATTCAGACTAAAATTATCCTATTGAGACATTTGGCATTAGGGGCCAAATGTTTAACCGCCAATTCAACCAATCACAAGATTTCCAAGCCTATATAAAGGGGCACTACAAGGCCCTATACCACCTCATTAATCATTTCCAACATTCCTACGTGAGCGTCATCGAAGCCGGCCTTGATTTGAAGGTCCGCAAGTTTGCACGAAGCCGGCCTTGATTTGAAGGTCCGCAAGTTTGCACGAAGCCGGCCTTGATTTGAAGGTCCGCAAGTTGCACGAAGCCGGCCTTGATTTGAAGGTCCGCAAGTTTGCACGAAGCCGGCCTTGCTTAAAGGTCCGCAAGTTCGTCTTCTTCGATCTTCAAGTCTAAAGCTCGTGTCCCAGAGGGCCCGCGAGACCACGAAACGCGAGAACGACGATCAAAGATCCCGAGATATTTTGAAGGTACTCGAAGTCGAAAGACTTCGAGTAAAAAGACCAATTGGTATCCGAGGGTCGCGAGACTGGAGGCCTGCGGCTGAGGGACCGCGAGACCGCGAAGTCAAAGACGAAGACTTAGAGATACTTGAAGATATTTGAAGATGGACGGTTTTGAGCAAGAAGACTAAAGTCTGGTAACTGGGAGCCCGCGTTGCTGAGGGCAGGCAGTGCTGAGGGCCCGCAGTGCTGAGGGACCACGTGACCATGGGAGAGGAGATTATAGACTGAAGATGTTTCTGAGGATGTGATCGGAGAGATTAGAGACCGCAATTCGTTCGGAAGATTTTGGAGGACTGAGGGCCCACGGGGCTGAAGGACCGAGAGCCCAAGACCGAAGGTCCCGCGAGTTTGAAGCCCTTTGACGACTAAGGTTTAGAGGGACTTTTCCATTGAAGTCTAAGGTACCCTTTTAGAACTAAGGAGATGTCAAGATATCAAAAGTAAAAGTTACTAAGAATTTGACAAGATCCAAAGCTCATTCTGAAGAACTAAGGAGATTGCGTAGAGATTCCAAGATCTAAGCACTCGAGAGAATAGATAGATTAGAGAAGATTCCTTCCAAGGAATTTAGAGATACTTGAAGATGAAGGATTAAAACTCTCATGAGTAAAGAATTCAAAGGGAAACCAAACAAAAGGGAACCGTAGAAGAATGAAGACATTAAGAGAACTTCAAAGCCACCATTCGAGAATAAGAGAATTTGAAGACCATCAAGTAGTCAAATCTTACATTGAAGTTATTACATTGATGGATTGATAGTATGATTGTAAACTTTGGTTAAGGATATTTGGAATTAAAATGGAATTGAAGAATGTTGGTTTTATGTTACATGGATTGCAAAAGCACTCTTTATGTTTATAACACTTAACCTTGACATTAGGATTCAGGGGAACATAAGCTTGAAAGCTTAGGCTCCTTTCTCCTTAGAAATTCATAAAGAGGAAACATCATATCACTTATTAGGAAAAATAATGTATCAGACCACCTTCGGAATTTAGAGGTTTGCGAACCACCTAATTTGGATAGGTGCACTGTCCGTGTAAACCGGTCAGCAGCGGGTTACACCGTCTAAGGCTGGAAGGTTGTAGGTGGTGACCTCCACAGTAGTTGACTTCAATAGATATGAGGGAGAATCCCACAATTTTGGTTGAATTTGAGAATATTTAATGTTCACAACGCATAAGTTTTTCATGTAAGGCAACTAATGAAAATAAGGCTTTTGTTAAATTTGGATGAGATGATGGAACTATCTCTTGTAAAGAAAATAAAATGGATTTGTCCAGAATTTGGAATACACACATTTGATAATTGAATATTGAAGAGTATCTTCATTTTGAAAAGAGAAAAATATACATGTGAGCTACATAACATTACTCAATAGATGACATGTGTTCACTTGCCCCCAATGTGCTTGGGTGAGGCATGCCACCCGGCCCGGTGCATGTATTGGGTTTCCCAATAGGTTGTCCATATGTGATGTCCAGGTTTCCCACTGGGTCACCAACAAACAATAGTCTCAGATAAGGTAGGAGGTAGGAGGTAGTGCATGTCTAGAGTAGAGGTGCCCATAACCAATCACTTAAGAGGTTTTGCACCAAATATGGAGAAATACAAGGCGGTGCAAATGTTTTCCATGCAAGAAGATAGAAATCATGAGGACTACAATTTTTCCAGTAATTTTTATTTTATTAAAACGATTGTGATTTTTTCGAAGCCAAAAATGACCCGAACACAATACCAATGTCTAGAGTTTGCCATAAACACTCATTTTAACCGCTCATTCCTCTTGAGTTTAGTACTCAAACCTAGGATATTCATCATGACACTATTGGTTCCGACCTAATCAAAATGCTGACACCCTATAGATTACTGATGGGGTCCCGATCGGGACTAGGCTCATCCACTCTAGGTGGTGAGGGCATGGCTGCGGACAATCAATGGTCCGCGGGGAAGGGCCCTTGGCCCCATATTCAATCTAGTGGTCTCGAGATTTGGGCATCTCACCCTCATCGTCCTCAAACCTAACCATCTCATGCTAATTGCGTGTTTAGTATCCTAGGACAAAGGCTAACTGGGAAAAGTGTTTGTTTTAAGCCCACTTTAAAGCAGACCACACAAATCCCCACGTTCCAATGCACGAAAATTGTCGTACTTTTTTTTTAATGAACGAGAAGAGACACATATGTATGTTTGGATGAACATGTGTTTCCCATCCATATTCGAGACTCCTCCTTGAGGATGTAAGTGGCTTCATCACTCCAAAAGGCAGTTGCCAGTTAGGCTCCCAGGCAGTCGTAGATTTGAAAGGAGGAAAAAATATCACTGCTCTTGGTGATAAAGCTTTGTTGCGTACACAAGGACACCCAGACTTTTGCAGAGAATTGCGATGGCTTTATACAGAGAGACCTTCAAATGGTACTTACTTCTAAGTCCACACTGATCGAAATAAACAGTGTACTTCCAGCCCAGTGGGAATCCCCATACCCTAGTAGAGGATAATCTCCCCAAAAGTCTTTCCCCAAAAGGTTGGGTAACTAATACTTTACTTACATCTGATTTGGTTACTAATCGAGGCTTCCGTGTTAATTACCAAGCTTTCAAACCTTCTAATAAATTTTGTATTAAAAAAAACAACGTCGGGCAATCCGACATGAATTTCAGTCCGTTGGCCTTACCCTGCTCAAGGATCTCTTTGGTGCAGGGTGGGGTTTACTGCTTACCTTGCGGTGGGTGGGTTCTTGATTTTTCTGTTAAATAGAGAGAAGATTTCACAACTGGGAATCGAACTGCCAAACCCTCCGTTCAGATTTGGGTACCTCTCCATTGTCATCCGGTAGTTTAGGGTCATCTCGGACCAAACCCCCTAACATATAAGGCATGTGGGTGTTATTTGGTCCGGTTTTTACGTTCTCCAACTTCCACCAACTAGATGTACTCAACAAAACTTGTGTGGTATTCGAAAATTTACGACAAAACATATGCCAAAATGACGGATTGAAAATCGGACCTGCTTTGATTTAGTTATGGTAATCGGAAGTGCATGTGTGTTGGTTTATGAACTAGATACATAGGACCTCGCAATTGTGGTCACTTATTGAGTGTAAACTTGGTATTGGTGAAAACGTCACATGGCACATGAAAATGTCATATATGTCGTTTTCTTGGATGCAAGGAAGGTTGGTTTGAATTGGTCTTTGGAGGTTGGTTTTTGCCAACTACGACTTTTTTCAAAGTTCAAGTGCATTTCATAAGATTTGAAATTGAGTTGGCCGTCAAAAAAAGGGGGGGTCACATGTGAATGTGATATTTACACAAATACCATGTTTGTAGAGTAGTTATCATAGTTTCCTAGCAACTTGGTCCAACAATATATAAATAGAAGGGTGCCTAGATTTCTAGGAAATTAATGACTTGGTTTGTCCAATATTTTGAAAAACAACATTACAATAATGCCCAAATCATAAAAGCTCAACTCACATGTGTTGTAATTCAATAAATTAGTGAAGTTTGTTCACAAATGCAACATATCTCTCACACATAACAAATCATGTCACATAAGAGTTCAAGGTAACTAATGGGAGCTTCATAGGTGAAGGTAAGGGTTTAGGGTAAATCAACCACCTTAGATGAGATTAGCAATACATAATCTGGCCCACCCAATTCCCCTCCTCCTTTTGCAACCTTTGTCCACTACAAGAAACTGACACATGCCTCCACCTATTCTCCACCTACTCTCCATGTGCACACACACCACCCCCCATAACATCCGAACAACCAAACACAACAAAGTTGTATAGCAAATACACAAACTACTCCTTTCCCACTCCTCAACAAGAAACACATTCCTAATGAACGCCAACATCCACCTCCGAAGCCCCCCAAAACCACAATCTTTCCATGGCTATACATGTGCCTCTACACCATAAAACCATGTCGATGCCTTGCCAAACTCCGACGTGACTCCTTGTCATCACCACCATCTCCTCGAAGAAAACCGCACACTACACCACCCAAAACTCAAACCTGCAATTCATTGAATTCACATTCTGCCAAGACCATGGTCCCAACTCCGCCACCCAGTGGGGGAAACTAAAATACCAACCTTTGGTGGACGCACTAGAAGAGTCCGGATGGTATGTAACACCCAATATCCTCATAACATGCATATGAAGAGGCACACACACACAACAACATCACCAACCTCTTCGAACAATGCTACATACCTTTAATGCCCATACATGCATGCATGCAACAAATCCACCTGATAGCTATCAAATACTTTACACTACTCATGCTCAACAAACAAAAACTAGAAAACCACCAACCACTAGTACTTCCCACCTAAACAAATGCAGACAACAAAATCCCAAGAATGAACCCTACAACATGTTGCCCAAACCCACACAAATAGCTCAAATAAGGGGACAATCAAACCCTTAGGAGTCACCCCTAGGAATCGAACCCAACCCATGTCACAATGGGCCAAGACTACTTGCCCTTGTAACACTCACCCTTGAGATACACAACATTGGCAAACAAAACTTATATCCCCCCAAACTGGACCTACAGTGACTGAGTCATTTGCTACTATAGGGACCACCTCCGATAGGAGGCAACAACACTTGTCCCATAACCTTGCTCAGTTAACCTGATCCATATTCACATATGAGCTTGCAACTATGATCAAGATGAAGTGTCCCTTGTTCACACCAAAATCAGTGGTTGGTGTTGTCTCTCTCTCTCTCTCTTTGGAGGCATTGTTAGACGTCAATTCACATTATTGTTTATAAGCAGTCGGTTGCTGCAACTTCTGTCAAAAGAGCAAAATGGCACTTTCAGTGTTGAAAACATCGCCGATTAAGCTCTTTTAGGTCATAATCGATGGGGTTGCATTCAGATCTATAGTCTAGTTATAATTGATCAATCAGTGTCTTTGAAGAAAAAAATTGTGATTACAACTCCAAACCGTTGTATAAAGACTTGAAATTGGAAGGTTGTAACAAACCACATCATTCTCAAACTTATTTAGATAGAGACTAGGTAGGCATCAAGATAACACTACTTGAAAAGTACATCAAATCTTGAATAAGCATGTGCACTCTTGTTGATTGTCTATTGAGAGTTCACACTAAGGGCCACTTCACACACGAGCCAAGAGCCGTGACCATGAAATTGTGAGAGCCCAAAGAAAGTGTCCAAAGGCCGTCCCAAGACACCTCCAAAATCATGTAGTGTGGTCACGGACCCTTAAGTGTAGTGTGAAGTCATATGTGACCGGGCCCTCAACCAAATGCTATTTCAATGAATTTCTATTCATGCGGGTCCTCACATATGATAAAATAGAATAAATCAACGGTTGTCAGCGTTTGGAGTGCCATGGTCTCCCGGTTTTGTGTTAGGCCTACCTCCAAGAGGTGGTTTTTGAAAATAGTCCAAGTGACCATGAAACATGATCCATTTGATGCCATGTAGGAACCCATGGACCGGCTCCACCTTTTTCCACCAATGAGAGTGCTTGAAGTGTAATGGTCACAGGTTCTCAGTCTCGTGTGTGAACTGGCCCAAAGTTTCCAATTCCCAAAACTCACTGAAATATTATAAACCTAAAAAGAGATTATCGGAGCAAGTCACATGGACAAGCCCGTTTCTTCACAAGGAATTATGAAATTTAGGTGTGTGGGCATTATGTGGTCACACTTCATGATTGAACTTGTATATTACAACAATTGGTATATGGCAAGGTATGTACTCATGAACGGACACCCAAAAAACATGTGTTACATCGAGATTGAACCAAGTACAAGCTCCATATATGTTAATCATCTAGTCCCACAATGGCTACTCCAATGCACATGTACCACCACATCATGCACATGCCCAGCTAAGTTGAGACCAGACATATTATGTGTAATAGGTGCTCCCACAGAAAGCCAACCCCCTTTAAGGCCTACCCCATCACATACCATACAATTCATCGAATTCACTTACTACCACGACAAATTTCCAAATAATGCACGCAATGAAAAAACCACTAAATATAATACACTCATACACGCACTTAGAAAAGTCAGTTGGCAAGTTAACCCCCTCATCACCATCACAACATGCGATAGAGGGGCCATACATGAACAACCAATCCAAGAACTAGAAAAACTAAAAATACCCAAAACCGAGATAAAAAACACTTATGAAGCACCTACACCAAATTGCCATCAAATACCTTACATACTTAATACTCAACAAACGAAAACTAGACAAAAAAACAACCCCCAGTAGACCCCCCCTAGGTCCTCCATGGACTTTAGTCATACCCTTATACCTTCACATACTCTATTAGGTGGTAGAAACTATACTCCCCGAAAACTACTGGAGCCCACCTCCCGAGAGGGAGGAAGTACTCGTACAATGAAGCTTGGTTAAACATGAACACGGTACACTGTTTTTTGCATTTAGTGTTGTCAACAGTAATTACGAACCACAACACTAAATGCCAGTGACGCCCTTAATGTTTACATCTCCACAATTAGTGTTATAATATTTTTATGTTTTGTGTTTTGTTGCCGCATGGTTGCACCACCACCATCTCTACCACCACTACTTGAACACTATTTGTCAAGTGTTTGGTAGATAGTGTTGCAGGTAAATGAATAGTAACAACATTAAATGCCACACAACACTAAATGCAAAAAACAGTGTAGTGAGGAACGGGCTCCCATTCATGTCGGAGTAAAATAAAACTCCGATGTTACTTTTATATTATTTATTTTATTAATCATCTAGGTTCAACACTCAACATAGTTGGGAGGGCCTATGAGATCACTTAATGGGAGCGAGAGATAGACCCTTCACTTCAACCTCTTATAACTTTTGCATCTTGGCAATTTTGATTACGAAAATGAAAAAGACAGTGTGTGTGAATGCAATTACTAAGGTAGACATGCCCAAATTGATCACAACACTAATATGAACACCTATATTTGAGTGGTTTGTGGGCAAGTGTGGATCTAAGAAGTGACACCAAAAAGAGATTGGCCTACGTGTACAAATTATGCTAACCATTATGGGTTCAATAATCAATATGATATATATATATATATTGGGGGGATCTATGTGACAACTTAACCCTTAAACGTCGGAGAGGCCCTATCAGGGCCTCGTTGACCCTAAACTATTTGACCATAAGATAGCGTCAAAACATGTCGGAATTGCAAAAAAAAATTCCCCAAAATGTGTATCTCAAAATTCCATATCTAAATATATATGCCGATCGCACTAAAAGAATTACATGGAGGTCTGAAATGGGGTAAACATAGGCTGATGGGAGAGGCCCTCTCACCCCCCCTTGGACGTTTAAGGGTTAATGTGCACAAGAATCAACACTTTGACAATGAGTAAGATATTCATATGAGCTCCAAAAATTAGGGGGCAAATATCTCCGAGCACGATTTGGAATTGCTAATCATTTGGCACTAATTGCGTGTTCCATATCCTATGAGAACTTTGTGTAGTAGGTGTAGCGAGAAAAATACCCATCTAAGGCACATCCACCATAACATTACTCAACAAAGCAAGGGTCTTCCTACATCATTAGGGCGACACTGTAGCATGGAGTGTAAAACTCTACAAGATGCGATAATTATATCCTAGGATTTTGTTGCCGATTGAGGTATGTGCTAATTAAAGTTGTGACCTTATGTTTTTCGGATAAGACAATTTCCGATCCGAATCAACAGCCAAAACCATATGTCAAATTGCACTACTAGATATGTGGTAGTTTCACAACAAGATAATTTGACACAAAGTGACCATAACAACACGAACCCGACATGAATTATGATCACTTTGTGTCGAATTGTCATGTCATGAAACTACCACATTTCTAGTAGTGTTGGAACTAGTGCCCATGCTAGGGCAACAAAATACATACCTTGTGATCATAAACAATGTAAAAAAGTCAGTGATTAGGGTTCACGCAACTGTCCGTCACCAACTGTGGTTTCAGGACAAGAAACATGATTGCAAATTGTTTTCTTCCCAAGTGCTTGAGGGCTATTCAAGTGTTTGGTAAACAGTCCGTATCATTTGCTGTGAGGAGAAACAATGATATTCTGCAACAATATCCCAAGTGAAGCTGCGATTTATTTGTCACGTATCGTGGACAATTATAATTTCAGTTTTTTTGAAAACCCTAAACAAAAAACTCGGTCATACTTGAAGTTGCTTGAAGAAGATGGTGGTGAACCTCCTCCCATGATGCGACGTGATGATGGTTGTCTCCGATTTTTCACACCACTTCATCAATCATTCCGTCTCAAACGATTTTGTCGCCCAAAGGCCCTCAACAACATGTGCGGGAGTTTGTTGCTTGTGGATAAATGACGAGTGTTGAAGTTAGTTGCATGAGGGTCTTTCATAAAACACAACTCAAGTGGGTAGTTAGTTCATTGGGGGCGTGTCCATATCTTCTTGATTGCAATTGGGACCGGAAGGGATACGGGAGGCATGGGTGCTCACACTTTAATCCAAAATCCCGATTTTTCAAAGCTCCTAGCTACTAATGGTTTTGTTTCTTTGATACCCATGATCATGCCAAGGACAACGGGCTCACATTCACAACGGTATATCGGATATTGATAGTTTTCTCATTTATTTGGTTTTTTTGAGCAGTTTGTTGTCACAAAAGGGATCATGAGATGGAGTCGAGTTTATTGGTTAGTGGCATGAGCACATCTCAATAAAGGAGGTGGCCTAGTAGTGGATTTAGAACTCTCTTTTTTGTCTTAATTCATGATTGCATCGAAAGCGGAGAGAGGGTATTATCGCATACGACCATGCCTCTCATTCATCCAACATAAAAGCCTTGAAAGAATATGCAGCCCAAAGGTCACTATTTTAGCTTATTTGACACCAACGTTAGTTTCAAAGACCCTGCATAAGTTTAGTCCAATTTATTTGCGATGGATTGGCCACAAAGCCATAGGTATGCTCATATGCAATGATTCCCTCCCTCCAACAAAAGTGGAGCAAGAAAGGAGTATGACGACTCTCATCCCCAAATAACTTAAGTTGGTTTCTTTCATAGTAAGGCCCCTTTACACCAAGGTAGATGGTGCTAGAATTGTCACTATAGAACTTGAGCATGGATAGTGTTTTCATATTAGAAGGTTTTAAAGGGTCCTCATTAGCAACTGATAGGAGATTCCAAGGCATCAAAGTTGGTCTTAAGTGAATGTTTGGTCTTTGGCTTGTGATGAATGCTCCTTTGCCTAGTAACATTCTTCCCTTGATATCTCACTTTGAGCATGACCACTTTACGCTTGCTCAAACTATTGACAGCTTGGGGATTGGTCAAGCTCTCCACAATTTGTCCAATTTTGGATGAAAGATTGTCAACTAGAATTATCGAACTCCCACAAGTTGCAAGTTCAAGCTCTCGACTTGAACTCTAAGGTGTGCATGTGTTAGTTGATTACTTCTCTTAATTGGACACATACAATTGAATTGTGTGGACAATTCAACAAGGATCTAAGAACGTATAGGATAAAGACAAATGTTTAAAAGAGATTGGACTACGTCTTCCAACTTCGTTTACTATCCTACGCTCAATAATCAACACAATTGAAGGGACCTATGTATTCACTTTAAGTATTCAACACACATGCACTTCAACTAACAATAACTAAATAATGGGAGGTTTGATTTTCAATCCAATTTTTTGTTAATGTTTTGCCATAGATTTGCTAATGCAACAAAATCTTCAAGACCTACATATGATCAATCGAAGAGGGTGTACAAGACAAACTAAGCGAATAACACCCACATACCTTATTCAAAAAGAATACCTAAGAAACATGTTTGGATATATATATATATATATATATATATATATATATAATGTTACTATGCGTTTTCACCTCCCCGACATTGAAATTTTGTGCAAGCAATCCTAACTTTACAAAGATTTCATCCATATAATCATATCCACCATAAGAAATACAATTTCTTTTTAATAAGTTGTTGAATTGGAATCAACTTTGTGAAGACAATTTTGGGGTGATTTCGCTCGGGCCTTGAAGGGTCAAATTGGGATAAATCAATGACCTCTCTATAGGGGGGAGGCCATATTTGTTGTTGTTGGTTAGGTGCTATGATCGTGGAGAACCGGCAGTTAGTTACAGATGAACCGGTTGAGTTTGAGAAATAACCAGTTGAAGTTGAAGACTGCAGGAAAATTACTGATCATTTTAGAGGAATTTATAAAATATACCCCAATTTAATAAAGGAAACCCGAAGGATGTCAACATGTAACTGGTTGGACTTGCAAACACTAGGATCTCAACCGATTATGCCCAAAATTCTCCCCGGTCACTGGTTAGGTGTTATGAAACCAAACCCTAAGAACCAGAATCGTGGACTTAGGTTAAACCTTGCCGGCCCTAACTTCTTCAAGGAAGTGACGGGGCTCGCTCCAGCAGCAACTCAGTCAAGTGAAGTCACGTTACAGACTCAGAGGTGACACTGACTGGGATGATGCCTGCACACATGGCCATCTGCAGCCCCTGCGGTTGTTGAGGTGCACTGTCTATAATATTCCTGCCAAAACAAAACTCAGTCACTTCCTTGCACGGAGCATAGTAAAGAGATCGACAGGCGAGCTTAAGGAGGAGGCACTGTCGGAAGAAGCAGACTTAAAAAAACGCAAAAAAACTAGAAGGGAGGTGAAGGACCGGTTGAACAAGTCCACGACTCGGCTCGACTCGACTCGGCTCATCACGCTTCATGGATGCGGTGGAGTAAAAAAATGAGGAATGGAATTTCTCGCATCAGTCCTGTCTGGGCAGGCGGGCAGGGCCGGCCGGCCGGCGGGAGAAGGGGAAGGGGGAGAGGGACGGGGATATAAGTTAAGTTTATAGTAATAATAATGCCCATTGCTAGTGGGTTGCCGACCAGAGACTGACAGAACGGTGGCAGAGCGAGGCAGGCAGCGGAGGGGAGGGAACTTGCATTGTGGCTCCTGCCACAAGTGCCAATGCCTACCCCGGACGTATGTCGTGCTCTTTGATCAGCTGGCCACCCCGCACCAAGCTTACCTCCCTAAAGTGAAAACCCAGTCAACTATAACATTCTACTATCTATCCATCCGCCCACATTACTCAATACAGCATGGTCCTCCCTGATGAACAACGGGGAGAGAATCCGACTGACTGGTAGTTACAGATGCATCAGATGCATCGGTTGTGTTTGAGAAATAACTAGCAGTTGGTTGCGTTTGAGAAGTAAGTAGCAGTCGGTTGAGTTTGAGAAATAACTGGTTGAAGTTCAAGACCTTCAGGAAAATGACTGATCGTTTTAGGGGCATGTGTGAATATACACCTCAAATCAGTGAAGACAAACTGAAAGATCGCAACATGCAACCTGGTTGGGCGTTGGAACACTAGGATTTTGACAGATTATGCCCTAAATATAATCCTCCCAGGGCGCTCGCTGGTCCTCCCTTGTTGTAAATTGCATATTCAGAATCACTGTCTTGCATCTATCCCGGCTGTTGATTCGTTGCATCTAGCATCATCGCTTCCTGATCTCATTATTCGGAACGCAAACACGATGATCTTAGGGCCACTTCACACACGAGACCGAGAGCCCGTGACCATTGCACTTCAAGCACTCTCATTGGTGGAAAAGGCGGAGCCGGTCCAAGTTCGCTTCACACTACGCTTGAGTGACCAACGGAGTATGTGAATGCAAGATGGATGTAAAGTCTACATGGATTCTGACATGGCATCGAATGGATCATGTTTTGTGATCGCTTGCACTATTTTCAAAAACCACCTCTTGAAGATCACATATAGCTTCACACTACACTTGAAGATCCGTGACCACACTACATGATTTTGGAGGTGTGTTGAGACGGCCTTTGGACATTTTCTTTTGGGCTCTCACAATTTCATGGTCACAGCTCTTGGCTCGTGTGTGAAGCGGCCCTCATTAACAATGCACAGGGAGAACCAGCTACTACAGGAGTTACAGATGAACCGGCTCACTTTTCCCAAAGTACCGGCTCGAAATCAAAACTCCAGGAAATGAACCATACCCCTTATTTACTATTTCAGTTACAATACAGGGAACAACCGAAGCAATTCAACGAACAACTAGGTCGTTGATCACGAAGAAGTAAAGTATAATGACATGACCAAGTTGGCTCGAATTTCTCCGACCCCGTTCACTGCTTGCTACGACCAAGCTAAGCCTGCGTATGTGTGCGTGGACAGAGAGAATTGGCAGTGGGGGGGAGACAGCCATGATGGCGCTCCATGCCTTTGGTAAGAGAGGCATCAGATCAGTCAGGGCCCATGAGTCTCAGTCAGGCCCCAACTGCCCAGAACTCACGTTCATCGCCACCCAACCCCCAGGTCCCTTACGCAAGCCACCCTATCTTAAGCTTACCTATAAGCCGCTGCAGGCCTAACGAGTCCGGCCGCCCGGACTCCCTAAACTTCAGTATGTACCCACATACCTCCGGCCGGGGATTCGTGGCACTCAAGTAAAATCATCCATGCGGATGAAAAAAATGCAGGAATCATCTAAATGACTATTTTAAGGAAATTTTATTCCGGAAATAGAGTCAAAGGCCCCGAATTAGTCTAGTAACGTCACATTCGAATGAATCGGCCCTCAACCCCACAGGGGGGCTTTTTTTATTGGAGCCACTTCATCCATGATATCTTGGATGAATGTGTCCTTAGTGAGTGCCACGAATCCCCAGCCACATACCTCCTGCTTCATACCCCTACCCTACAAGAAGAAAATTAATAGAAAATAAAAAATTGATGCAATTTGATAATGCGCCGCATGGCTCCTCCTCTCCTGTGCAGGCGTCGTGTGACCCATTGTTACTTATTGAGTTACATATGTTAGGCTGCTTGTCCCTCGTGGCTAGGGATTCGTATGTGTATGAGTATATATGGAAACTCGTCCATTGGGACATAACATTATTCAGATCCATAACAGTAATATGTGGGACTGATAGTATTCTACGGAATATTGTCTATATTTCGGACTGAATGTGGGGGAATATTCCATAGAATATTGTCAGTCCCACGGAACATTGTTGTGGATCCGAATAATGTTATCTGGGAAGTGAAAACACACTAAACCATTTTGTAGTTAGGAGTTGTAATATTGTTAAGCAATGTGTGTTTGTTCATGGGGGCGCTGAGAATGTAACCATGGGATGTCGCAACTAATGTAGATTCAGACTGAATTTGCATTATTTGTGTGGTAGTTCATGTTATGGTAGTTGCATTTAGATGGTTTGATTTCGAGAATAGTATCAAGGACCTTGAATTAGTATAGTTGGATGCAATCGAATGAATCAATTCTCAACATGCAGGGGACTTGTTTTAAACTAAATTTCCTTCATCAAATGGGTGCGATTCGATTGCATGCTAGTTGGCCCCTCCTCTCCTTTGTAAGTGTCAAGAGTGACCCCATTAGTTATTGAGTTATGTTAGGCTACTTATCCCTCGTGGCTAAGTATGTTCGTATGTGTCTATTTATGTAAACTCATCCATTGAGATGTTCTAAGCTATTCTGAGTCCGGAATATTTGTAATTAGATCATTTGACTTCTAAAATAACATCAGAGACCCGGATTGGTCTAGTGGAATTCAATCGGAATGAATCAGTTCTCACCATGTAAGGGACTTGTTTTTAACTAGAGTCCCTATGTTAGATGATGTGCTTTGATTGTGCACTAGGTGGCCCCTCTTGTGCAAGCGTTGTGTAATCTGTTGTGTATTAGGTTTTTTGTCCATCTGATTAGGGATTCGTAGGTGTCTAACTATGTAAACTCATCCATTGAAAAGGAGATCATCATAAAATGCAAACTATTGTCTCGAGTGTCCCAATATGCTATACTACATGTCATATTGTAAATATTTTTTCACTTCAAAGAGTTATTCTTGTTGACAAGTAGTAGCATGTTGACAATTAACGGACATTGTGCAAATCACATGTTGAATACCTACACTGATATGTACAATTAAGCTGCCTTCACAAAGAGATTGTCTATTTACCCATGCAAATCACCTTGGGTCAAAATCATGTAACAAAAAACCATCCGCATGACAACCACAGTAATAAAATAATATTTCATTTTGTTCCTGTGATAACAAATATTCAAAGATAGAGTGGGTTGTCGATAAATTAGCGTGGGGCACTCTAATTGCACATATTATCAGTGTAGAAAGAAAGAAAGAAAGAAGTGGTCGCAGAGCTTAGAATGCCCATTGTAGGCCAACTTACGTGGGGGTCTAGACTCTAAATTTCGTTTGGTTTGGCAGAAGGAGTAGCACATGGAAGTCTGGCCTTATAAAGGATGGCATGGTCAAACTGGGGGGGTTGAAATTCCTGACACTTTGCCATTTGGTGGCAGGTTGAGGTTATCAGCATGCTTTGGGCCGGACGTATTGTAACTTACCCTCCCCGACGGCCAATCAAAGCCCGCCATCTGGACATGCAGTGCAACTCCTCACTATGGATTCATGTTGTCGGTTAATCTCTTTCTCTCTCTACAATTAAAATCTGAACCAGTGTCCAAGGACATTTTAGGGCATAATCGGTCAAGATTCTAGTGTTTTCCAAGTCCAACCGGTTACATGTTGTGATCTTTCGGTTTTTCTTCATGAACTTGAGGTATATTTCATAGATTCCTCAAAAATGGCCGGTAGTTTTCTTGAAGTCTTGAGCTTCAACCGGTTCATCTGTAATTAGTGGTCGGTTCTCCTTGTTCATTGATCTAAACTGAAGTGAAAATTGAGAGTCACCATGTACAAAGAGAGGGTTTTATTCATCCAACATTAAAGCCTTAAACTAGTGGATGCAACTTGGATGTTGTTACTTTGAGTTGATATGACAATGGAATTGGCTTTAAAGCCTTGAACTACAATACTTTAGCCCAAGTCATTTGAGATGAATAAGTCACAAGCTTGTTTTTTTTTATGTTGGATGGATGAGAGGTACACTCATATGCGACAATTCCTTCTCGCAACGGCCATGTACTAGGTGGGTAGTAACTGGCAAGGAGCCATTTATTGTATGAATGTTTCATATGAAACAAAGGCCCTATCCACATGAGGAGGGTAGATGAAGAGGACGGTCGTGGTTATCAAGGTTTAGGACCGAGGACAAGAACCTCAAGGGCGCCCAAGTCAGTTTAACCTTCCTGGGGGATGAAAACTATGCGTTTTCATATCCCTCTAGTTGTTTCCAAGCCCTTCCATTTATTCTCAGTATGGACATCCATCTTTAGCGTACATTCGTCCCTAGAACCCCACGAGGTTCTTTAAAAATCAAAGAAAATTTCCAACCCCTTCTTTTTTGCTCTTTTTCTTTTAGATAATCTACGGCTATCTAAAAGCCGCCGGGGTAGGAGAGGGGGAGAAGGGTTTCTTTTTTTCTTACCATGATGCACCACGCGATAAGGGAGGGGATGTCTTTGTGTGATGTTTTGAGACATCACTCCAAGGATGGTGTGGTCTTATCACTAATTCCCGGTCACGAGATGGACTTATAATCTAGATTCATAGATTTTGTAACTATCTAATGACCCCCTCTTCCATGTAGTACTTAAGGTCCATGTACCCAATATCAAGATTATGTACCACAGACACATTGTGGGGGCTAGGGTTTTCGTGCGTGGTGTCTACATAAACTCATGCATTGCGAAGGTGCAAAAACAATGAACTATTTAATAACATGTAAATGACCACTTCTAGAGGATTTGTCTCCGTAAATAGCATCAAAGACCTTGGATTAGTCTAATGAAATTCGATCGGAATGATTCGGCCCTCAACCATGTAAGGAACTTGCTTTCACTAGAGATGAACCAGTTTACATAGACGCCACACACCCCAAGCCCATTGTGGGAGGTTCAAACGTATGATAATGATACACAACATAAGAACCATCGTAAACATGCGTACCCACCTCTCATTCAGTCCAACATAACAACCCTGGAACAATATGCAACTTGGAGGTTACATTCTCAAGTCGATTTGATATCGAAATCAGCTTCCAGAAACCCCAAACCAATTCGTTCGAGGTCATTGGAGACGAACCGGCAACAATCATATAGGAGGTCAAGTTTTGTTTACGTCGGATGGATGGATGCGAGGTATACTTTTGTATGCGATTTGGGCGAACCAACCCATACACTCGTTCCTTGTTGGATGCCTAAACCCTTGCCTCCAAGGAACCAGTGTACGGGTTGTTTCACCCCAGCCTTGTGTATACGATAACTCCCCCCCCCCCTCTCTCTCCAATGGTGGTACATAGTTGTTGGTTTTGGGTATGCCCACCTTCACCTTACCTTATTCAACTTCCCTTCCCCGGTGGTTTCGGTCATGATGGTGGGAGGCCATTATTGAGGCTTTCATGTGGCCGACACATGTAAGTGCGGGGACATAACATAGCGGCGACAACTAGCTGCTGCTGCCACTGTCCTGGGCTTGCAAACTGTTGGGTGCATAGGCAACAGCAGGAGGTGGATGGAGCATGAGAATCAATCACCGAGCGAGGAATCTCCCACAATTGGATGCTCTTGCCCATTCAATGGAGTTCCAAGCCACTTGAGTGGGGGAGTTGGCTTAGTTAGTGGGAATATATCATCTCATCAGAGGCGATGTGGTTTGTAAGATACGGTGGTGATGTGGTGGCTGGGGTGTCAGACCGCCACAATTGTGGTGTCAGGAACCCCCCCAAAAAAACTGCCACTCCCACTAATTGAAAGGCTGGGCGCACACACACACCACACTCATTGCAAAAGTAAATGGTAAGTGGGGTAAAGATAGACATGTGTTAATTCGGATGTTCTTTCTCTCTCTATGCACCCACTTCTTTTTTATTTTGAGACAGAAGGCCGACAGGCCATCGCCAAAGCACAGGAGGCAATTGACCATCTGGCAAGTTTTCCGTCAAGTAGAGAGGAGATGTCACAGCCGGGAATCGAACCGCAGACCTCTTCCTTGAGGTTTTGGTATCTCTCCACCATCATCCGGTAGTTAAGGGTCCTCTCGGACCTATGCACCCACTTCTCGTAGGGTATAGCCCAACACCAAGTAGAGCGAGCGAGGTGATTAGCGAACCCACATCGTGCCCGTGGCCATTTTCCTCATTGTTTTTAGAAGAGCTCGTCTGAATGATTTTGTTCTATATCAGAGTGAAGATTCTCGTGCTCGTGAAGTGGTCGTATAGGTCCAGGGATGTGCAAATGGACGTGACGCGGCCTTTTTGCGTCACGTCGCGTCACAAATGACGTGATGCCGTCACGTCACGTCACGTCGGGGCGTGACGCGCACTGACGTGGTAAAAAAAAGTTATTGTACCAATTTTTTGTAACTTTTTTTTACTTTTTTGGACAACTGCTCTAGTCGACTGCTACGAGCAGTCGACTTCAGAAAACAAAAATTAAAAAAATCTATTAAAAAATCTGAACCGTTAGATCTTCTTGGATTGAAGATCTAACGGTCCATGATTTTTTTAAGAATTTTTTGATTTTTTTTAAAGGTTTTCCTTGAAGTCGACTGCTTTTAGCAGTCGACCAGCTAGTCGACTGCTAATAGCAGTCGACTGGTCTTGGTCGACTGCAAAAGTAATTTTTTGTAGTCGACTGCTAAGTCAACTGCTATTAGCAGTCGACTTAGCAAACGACTGCAAACAGCAGTCGACCTAGCAGTCGATTGCAAAAAAACATTAAATTAAAAAATTCCAAAAAAATTCTGGACCGTCAGATCTTCTTCGCAAGAAGATCTGACGGTCCAGAATTTTTTTTGGAATTTTTTAATTTTTTTTGTGCAGTCGACTGCTAGGTCGACTGCTATTTGCAGTCGACTTAGCAGTCGACCAAGGGGTTGACCAGGGGGTTGACCGCGTCAGTTTACCCCTGGGGTAACTGCCGGATTTACCCCCCGCGGATGTGACGTTTTCAGGTCTGCCGTCACGTCACTGTCACAGGACGTGACGCGACGTGACGTGTAATCCCTGTATAGGTCCCTCCAATCATGTTGACCATTGAGCCTAGAATGGTTACTATGTTTCTGAGCACATAGTCTAGAGCGAGGTAGGATAGACATGTGTTATTCGGATATTTTTCCCCACTATGCACCCACTTCTTGTAGGGTATTGTCAAAGGCTCAAGTAGAGCGAGGTGATTAGCAAACCCAAATCGTGCCCGTGGTCATTTTTCTCATGGTTTTTAGAGCTCGTATGAATAATTTTGCTATGTTTTTGAGCACATAGACTCATCTCTTTTAAACACATGTATTTTGGTGTCCATTCATAGATCCACACCTAACCATGTATCACTCAACTACAGGTGTCCGAAATTATTGCTACGTTCGAATTAGGCATGTGTATGTCTTATAAACTATCCATCACCCCAGGATTTGTCGCCGCACGGGATCGCGATTCTCAAAATTCTAAGTTGAATTATACCTCATTTTTATCAAACAACAATGTATAGATGGTGCGTAAACCAACACTTTGAGTTTTTGCACTATAAGTACATGTTGATTATGTTGAACGTCCACTTCCTTAACACCAAGTTCTCGTGTTGGGTTTTAGCTCATCTACCAATACAACTTGGTACCTTTATAGCTTTTGCGTACAAAATCCAAAGAGGACATACTTTGGTACGTCGAATTCCCTGTGAATTGCTAACAAGATTCATTAAGAGTTTGTTTTAGAATAACAAATAACTAAGGATCTATCCTGTGCACTTAAAAATGACGATGGTTTTAGCGCCATCTACCTTACAGATTACGGATATACTTGGTGCCAGTTGCTGTTTAATTTTAGCCAGCTTTTGGCGAGAGTGCAGACAAACAGCCGGTCCAGGTGGAATAGAGGAAACCGTGCTTTTAAAATTTCACATGTCAAGAAAGCCACTGAAAGGGCCAGTTCCGTGAGTCCCGCAGAAAACACTGGCCCATGTTCGAAAATTTGCACGGAATGTTCCCTTGCTCGGTTTTCGTTCCTCTGCTGCTGCTGCAATCCCTACCAAGTATGTAGAGTAGAGGCACCTATAACCGATCACTCAAGGGATTCTACATCGGATCTGTAGAAGTATGAGGCGGTGCAAAATTTTCCTGTGTAGGAAGATAGAAATCAGGAGGACTGCAAAGTTTTCAGTAATTTTTTTTCCCTTCAATTGAGATTACTATGAATTCTTGAAGCCAAAAGTTGGTCCGAACGTATTACTAATGTTTACTGTCTACCATAACCGCTCATTTTAACTGCTCATTCCTCCTCACTTTAGCACTCAAAACCAACACATGTGTCATGACACTATTGGTTCCGGCATGATCGAAATTCAATCCCAACCAGGTTGAAATTTAGTCCCAGCTTTATTGAAATTCCGGTATCCTATAGATTGCCAATGGGGTATTGATTGTGAATAAGCGCTCCTAGTATAACGTTTCTCTTGTTGATATACCCATAGTAGTTACACCGTTTATGGTATTTAGTGTAACGTACACTACTCCCTAACCTATGTAATGTCACCACTGTAATGTCACTCCTTCTCTTATATCTTGAAACCCTAGGGAATGGATGTGCTTAGTTTAAATCTCCCTCCTCGTTGTCACATTTCCCTCCCATACATCATAGGTTTTGACATTAAAATAATCCACCAAAAGATTCTATAACATAAGCATGCACCTCAAAACACTATTGGACATACTCATGCCGAGATATTAGCAAGCGCACGTGAACACCGAGTGTCATGAGGTGACACTAATAGTGAAGTTGTTGGTCATCAGTGTAACTAGGCATATGTGTCAAAATACAGTAAGTGACACTATTACACATGTGACACTAAACACCATCAAAGGTGTACTATTGCACAGTTGATGGTGTTTAGTGTCACTTGCCATTCGGAATTACGCAAGGCTATAACTTCTCTTTATAGATTTCATTTGTTACCGACAAAGATCAAATATGTTATATGGACAATATACAACATAAATGACTTTACATGGTAAATTGTTACATTCTTAGCAAAAAGTTATAGCATTGCGTAACTCCAAATAGTAAGTGATATTGAATACCATCCACAATGTAGTAGTACACCATTTATGGTATTTAGTGTCACATGCATAATAATGTCACTTACCTATTTTGAGGTGTATGCTAGGTTACACTATTGACCAATAGCTTCACCGTTAGTGTCACCTTATGACACTTGGCATTCAAGTGCGCTTACTAATATCTTGGCATGAGTATGTCCAATAGTATTATGAGGTGTATGCCTATGTTATACAATGGTCTGAAAATTGACTAACAGTGCACACAAATGACACTTGGCATTAGTATGCTCAAGAATATCACTTTCTTTGCATATTAAATTGTAAATATATGACACTTTCCATTAGTATGCTCAACAACATCTTCCCTTTGCACACTAAAACGCAACACTATCATCTCAAGTATCCCGATGTGCTACGCTAAATGTCATTATGTAAATATTTTTACAATAAAAAAAGCTACTTGTGTTGACGAGTACTATCATGTGTCCACTAATTAGCAGATTGGCGATTAGCGGACATAAGATACTACTCATCAACAAGAGTAACTCTTTAACTGAAAAATACTTACATAATGACATTTGGTGTAGCGCATTAGGATACTTGAGATGATAGTTTTGTGTTTTAGTATGCAAGGGAAAGATGTTGTTGAGCATACTAATGGGAAGTGTCATGTGTGTACGTCAAGTTTACATTGTAGTATGCAAAGAGAAAGATATTCTTGACCATGCTAATGTCAAGTGTCATTTTGTTGACAATGTAGTCAACTTGTAGACTGTTGTGTACCATTGTTGAACATACTCTTGCCAACGCCAAGTGTCATGAGGTGACACTAATGGTGAAGTTATTGATTAATAGTGTAACCTAGCATATGCTTCAAAATAAGGCAATCAACACTAATAAACACATGGGATTCTAAATACCATAAAGGGGGTAGTAGTAGCAATCATCCCTCGTTAGTTTATTACATACAATGTTGATTTGTTGGACACCTTGGGTGGAACCTCCCATAGCCATCAACACAATTGCTCTCTTTATAATTGTGTGAGAGCATATTTGATGTGCCGGTCGTTCCGGCAAAGAAAATTAAATTGCACCGATGTTGTTTGATGCACCCACAATAATCCCAACTTTAGATGCTAGCATGATCTTAGTCAATTATTCCAACAGTCCCAATTCCCCACCTTCCCACAAATTTATAGGGTTTATGTACTATTGGCTCACTAGACCACTAAGCAAGAAACTCTTTCATAACATTACTCAGATCCATAACAATGTTTTGTGGGACTGACAATATTATGTAGAATATTCCTCACATTCGGCCTAAATGATGGAATATTATGTAGAATATTGTCAGTTCCACATAACACTGTTATGGATCTGAATAATGTTATGTTTCAAAGGCACGAACACAAATTGTTCTTTATATGATAGTGTAAGAGCAAACTTCCATGTGTCAACCATTTTGGTGAAGGAAATTAAGCTTTGCCGATTTTGGTGTAACCATAACATGGGCTTAACATCATCCAACATGGTTAGCTTGCTCTATGACCCCAAGAATATATCACGAGTGATGCCCAAATAGTTATTTATCCCGAAAAGTGGAAATTGAAAAAAATTGAAACTTTGGGAATGTTCAAACAACCAAAAGAAAACACCACCTTAACAAACAAAAAATAGTGTGTGAAATATGACTAACCCGAGCCACACCAATAAGTTTTTGTACATCCTTTTTTCCTTACTCGATTTGTCTTTTAAAATCAAATTTTGGTTCCAAATTAGAGAGATAGTCAAGTCCTATTCTATAGAGGTCCAATGTTAGGTGGTGTTCAACTTGAAGTTCAGGCTAGCCATCACCATGTCAAGTCTTCTCACACCCTAAGTAGTATTCACGTGTAATTTGGACAAAGGACAAAGTGACCTGAGGGGTCACCGATTTTCGGTCAAAACGTACAAATCCTCACCTAAAAAGTGATCTCTTCTACATGTGAATCCGGCTAGTACCCCTCGTAAGTTGTCAAATATGGATTTTGTTATGCTTTCTAAGTCTTGAAACCCTAAAGGATGAGATAGTTTAGCTCCCCCCAAAGATCTAAATGTTCACACCAAGATACGTCCACGAAACCGGTGTGGAGTGATTTAGAAGTAGTCGTAGGATCTTCCTATGTTGTGAGTGTGGGATTGCATTTTGAAAGCTATATAAGTTGAGGATCGATTTTTTTCCTATTAAATCATTTGAGCAAAAGTCTCAATTTGTAATCCTAAACTCTTTGTTAGACTCCTTAGAAATTAATGATTAGAGGATGTCGAAGTGGGTGTAAGAGGACAAAAAGGCAATCCATGAATTGGGATGCAAAAATTAGTTTCAAATGTCACAACTTTAGTTTGAGGAGAAAAGTCCCGCCCATGAATGGGAGAAGTAGCTGACATGCTAAGAGGCTCTTCATTTGTGCTTGCTTCCCCATGAATTTCGCGATTTATTCTTTTTATTAGGTGAGAGAATGACAAATTTTTGCACATAAAACATAATATACACTCATTTCTCGCGACTTCTAGTTTCCATTCCACCTATGAATGCAAATCCATACTTAGTATATTACATATATTCTTCAACTCAATGGGATTTTTGGTTGGGGAGTTCATCGTTTTACATACAACAATCTCCATATTTAATATATTTTTGGTGTGTGCTTGAAGATTGTGTGGAGGTTTGAACATGTAACATTCTATATCACTTCATTATAGGTCAAACTCGTTTTGGCATGCCAAAAGGTGTTAAACCGATTTTGACCCTCAAATGACCAAAATGAGTTGGTCTTCATTTAGAGTCAAGCACAACCTTCAAGAATGCACCACAAGTGAAGAGAAATCATTCATTTTTTATTTGAACAGCCAAGGGGATATTATGAGGGACCAACTCAAGTCAAGAACTCCCATTGAGATAAAAAAATAACTCTATTGATTACAACATCACAAATTGTAATATCTACACCTTGACATTTAGAGTTATCTTTTGATTCAAACAAAGTTTTGGTTGAGAGTTGGTTGTTTTGCATACAAGACTTTCCATGCTCGGTAAGTTTTTGGTGCATGAGCTGGTGTGGAGAACAAAGAACATTCCACATTGATTCATTGTGGGCCAAACCCATTTTGGCATGTGAAGATGTGCTAATATAAGTTTGACCCTCAATGCATCGATATAGAAAGTTTTCTGTTCAAACCTCCACATCGACTCCAAACATGCACTGAAAACTTACCGAACATGAAAAGTGATGTATGCAAATAACCAACTCCCGACCAATACTCCAGTTGACCTAAAGAATAACTCTATTGGATAGAAACAAAAAAAACAAAATGCAATGCTAATACTTGGTGAGGACTTGTCACAATGGTGGAGATAAGAGAGAGGGAATTGCCGTATACAAGCATACTTCTCATTCATCCAACATAAAAGCCCTGAAATAGTACACAACCCGGAGGTTACTTCTAAAGTCGATTTGACAGTGGGATTAGCTTAAAAGACCCCGAATTAGTGCAACTCGGAGTTAGTTGTGATGAATCTGGCAACAAAGCTATAGGGGGGGGTCATGTTTTTACGTTGGTTGGATGAGAGGTGTGCTTGTATACTATAAATCCCTCTCTTTGTCAATGAATGGTGAGAACCAACCGCTAGTTACAGATGAACCGGTTGAGTTTGAGAAATAACCGGTTGAAGTCCAAGACTTCAGGAAAATTACCCATCATTTTAGAGGAACCTATGAAACATACCTTAAAATAGTGAAGAAACGATCACAACATGCGACCGGTTGGCCTTGGAAACTCCACTAGGATTTTGTTTTTTTTTTGGCACAAATTGAAAAATCAATTGCACGAAAGGAACCAAAATACAACCACCTCGGGAGAACCAATGCAAACCGAGGGGAAATCAAGAAATAATACCCATCTGGGACCTAACCTTCCGATTTGGGCAAACCGACCCACACACTCATTCCTTCTTGGATGCCTAAACCCTTGCCTACAAGGAACTACACTATTGTGTCTAATTAGTGTGGGCCACACTAATTCCCAATAAAACACACTAATTTCAAATTATAATTTAGAGTGGCCCACACTAATTTCAAAGGTGAAAATTTTGTGTGGGCATTGTCGTTTCCACAATTGGATGAGACTTCATAATTCCATCCCGGGAAGCACCTCGGGAAGCACCTAACACATCCCACGGAGGTTGTTTGCGGAGAACCCTAACACACAAGGATGGATGACAGTACGAATTACATCCAAAGTGATGCAAACACTTGAAATTTAGTGTGGGCCACACTAATTTCCAACCCACGTGAATTTCCCACCCACACTAATTAGACACAATAGTGTAGTGTACAGGTTGTTTTGCCCCAGCCCTAACCTTCCATGTGACCACTAAGTTACTCTACTAGGATTTTGACTGATTATGCCCTAAAATCTCTTCAGACACTGCTCTCCATGGAGATAGGGCGTACAACACTGGGCCTTCAACATTTTAAAGGGTTAACAGCATTTTTTTTATTGACCTGCAAATTCCGAGGGCTATGATCCAAACCGACTCGATTTTCTGCTTGTCTTCATTGAAGATCCCGTCCCGAGGGGGTCGGAAGAGACCCTGATCATCATCTGAGAGAGAAGAGAGAGTATGCTTGCTTTGTGCACATAAATCTTACACACTTTGCATGGCAGTGATTCGAGTTCCTTTTCTCCCTTGAGGATCGAGACCATGATGATGATACTACTTCCCATTACCTTCCCAACAAGGGGCACTCACTACACACGTGACCAAGGGCCGTGAGATAAATCGGTTTAGGGTTTCTCATGGTCACCGGTCTTGATCCGGAGCCATGACCAAGAGAGAAATCCGCGCACCGCTTTTTGAAAGCTTTGGTCACGGGACATAATATCAAGTGGACCTTGACCGAATGAAAAGGATATGTATCTTTATAATGAACATCTAACAGGGGAGGGACTAGGTAATAGATCTCTTGGAATTATAATTAGTTTTTATTATATTTGTGTTAGCCATGGGGTTTTTGGGTACTTTCGGTTATGATTTTAACATGTTTCTCTTCGATTCTTTTCTAGAATAGAGTAATAAACATTATTTTTAGTGTAACGATTAATGTAGTGTTTTCATTTTTTTTGAGATCATTGAACATATAACAAAGACCCATAAAAATCTTGACAACTTTGCAAATGTGCTTGGTTCCCAACAGAGCCCTACATTGGGTGCCCATACCCATGCCCATGCCCAAACCCACCCATGCCCATGGGTTTTGGGTGGGCATGGGTTCGATATTATTGAGCATGGGTGGGCATGGGTGGGCAAGGGTTCGATATTATTGGGCATGGGTGGGCATGGGTGGGCAAGGGTGGGCATGGGCATGGGTGGGCCAAGACTTGGTGTAGGCGGGTAATGCACATTACACAATTTTTGAATACATTGGCGGCAATTTTAATAGCATGGGTGGGCACAGGTCATGCTATGGGTGGGCATGGGTGGGCATAGGTCGTTGCTGATGGGTATGGGTGGGCATGGGTACAAATTCGAAGGAAAATGTTGGGCTCTGGTTCCCAATGCATCAACTTTTGCAAAGCCTGACACAACCATAATTAGCTCATGCACTCAAGACTTAGTGACAAAAACTATGCTAGCAATATCCAACCATGTATCAGCAAACAACCACGGTGTCATTGTTTCTACCATATGATCTAGGTTATGCATATGTTATTCGGTTCTCATTCTGAAATAGACCTCCTATATTTTACTGGTGTGTTGTTAGGGGAGGATCAAAAAATAACCACCATAAAGACAATTGTTTAAAGTGATTGGACTACATATTCAATTCTATTAACTACTCCCCCACTCAAGAATCAACACGAGCGGGATAACCTATGTGTTCGATGAAAGAAATCCACAAACATGCACTTCTGATAACCGTAACTAAATAAGAGAAGGTCCAATTTTCAATCCAATTTTTGGTGATGCTTCATCATAGATTTGCGAATGCGACATAGGTTTGTTGTGGTTATTTCGAACATAATTGGTAGAAGTTGGGGAACATGGAAAACAACAAACCGAATATCCACCCATGTACCTTACATATACCATGGAGATGCCTTTACCTAGTATGGACGTGCTTGGTAAGTTATGGTTGTGAATCCGTGGAATCACTATATTCGTTAATTTGGGACTTTTTCGGCATTTGGAGACAGTTACAAATATAAGAACATGAATAAAATCACACAGATATTGGAGAATATTGTAAGATGCAAATACTTTGAAGTGGGTGTTCATATCAAGAACCCAATTAAAAACTCATATCAGATGGTTTAGATAGGACGACCCAAACATTAGACCATGTTGTTGTGGTTCATATATTAATTTGAGACAAGAGAAAGTCTCAAATTAACGAATATAGTGATTGGAGTGAAGAAGGTGGTGTGCTTGCCAGTGTCCGGGGAGATTTTTGGGCATCATAATCAGCTGAGATCCCAGTATTTCCAAGTCCAATCAGTTACATGTTCGTAACATTATTCAGATCCATAACAGTGTTATGTGGGACTGACAATATTTTGAGGAATATTCCATCATTCATGCTGAATGTGAGGAATATTTTGTAAAATGTTGTCAGTCCCACAAAACATTGTTATGGATCTGAATAATGTTATGTTGACATCTTCCTATTTTTCTTTATTAATTTTAGGTATATTCTATAAAATTCCTATAGAACGATCTGTAATAGTCCTGAAGCTTTGATCTTCAACCGGTTATATCTCAAACTTAACTGGTTCATCTGTAACTACACTAAATTGTCCTATTAGTGTGGGTTACCATTTGGAGTTACGTGTTGCTATGAATTTTTACCAACCTTATTGTGTTTTTTACCTACTCAATTATATCATATTTTTTTGGTGTTCATACTAACTACACTAATTATGCTATTTAGTGTCATATGGTATTTAATGTCGCTATGGTAACCCTTTGGATGACACTTCTTATGAATAAGTGAACAAATACTGTCACGGATGATGGATAAGTTCATCCATTGGCCAAAAGCCTACCTACTCTTGTCAGCAACTTGTGATGAACTATTGTCATGGATGCTTGAAATTTGGATGAAAAATCACTTGGTAAGCGACAGTAATTGCAACACTGTAAATCTATAATCTCCCAAGAAAATTTACAAGGAAGGACAAATAATGTTGGGTTACCATTTAGTGTCGGTGACACTACACCACGGTTTACAATTAGTATTGAGCAAGACAATTACAATTGGTGCCACTAAATATCATATTTAGTGTACTTATATTATTCGGGCAAAAATGCTATAGCAATGCGTAACTCCAAATGGTAACCCACACTAATAGGACTACGTTCTAATAGGACTAAGTTAGTGTCGCAGCCGGGTCTCCCCGTTCATTGGTGCCTGCCTGCAACAAGATTCATGATTCCATGTCCTTGCGCAGCTACAACTACTGGCCACTGTACAAATGGAGAGAATTTAGAGGCGCTACTAGTAGCGACCACTAAAGTCCTTTTATTATTATAACTTCCCATGGGCCCTCTTGACCTCGCGATGACCACTTACGGGAGGCGTCTGGGCCACACTAGGTTAAGTTGACTAGCCTACCAACTACTCTAGTTGGATGAATGGAAAATGATGTATGTAGGCCATGCATCCATCCATCCACCCATCCATCCAATGAAAACAAGCGTATGTTATAGGTATGGCGCTTGGAAGAGGGAACCCTAGGTGGAAATATATGGCTCATCATAACTTAGCGTACCCTTGGTGTGCACTCCACTCATGAGTGCAAGTGCCACCGGTGAGCCTATTCAATCCCCGTGTACTACTCCTCCCTTCCTTCCTTCCCTCCCCAAGTTCCCTCCGGATTGAACGGTGGGATACAATGACCATTGCATCATATTTATCTCCCCTTTCCCGCCGCATTGCAAGGTGGCATACAATGAACATTGAGTAACAAAAACATGATTATGGGTACCCTCTTTTTGTTGTTGACTGTAGAGTGTAATGTGATGGGTAGAGAGAACGGTAGGGGTGGATAGTGCATTACAACAAGTCATAATGTAACATGCTTATTTTCACATGTAGAATGCGCATTTTATCCGAAAGATATCTAAGAGAGTTTGTGCATGAGGATTGTCGTTGTGTCATGTAGTGTGTTTTGGGGCGATGTTTTGAGATTACACTTTTGTACTCCACTATGGACATTCTCTTATACTTTTAGCCCCTTCCGTTCGGACATAAGGGACAGAGAGATTGTGAATGTTGCATGACACTTACTTCCCTCTTTCGCCTCCATAGTGAAGGGTGAGATTCAATGAACATTAGGTAATACTTAAGTGTGCCCCTCTCATTCGGATTGGAGGGTAGGATGCAATGATTAGTGAATAATGGCCCTTAGAGTTTCACACACATGTGTTGGGACGATTTGGGCACGAAGACGGGGCTTTTATATATCTATGTGTGTTTGTATGTTGGGACAATCTCTCACACAAGATGTATTTGTCCTCCCCCCCCCCACCATCTGGATTGAAGGGTGGAATGCAATGAACATTGCATGATGCAATTTAGTGGTTTACATACATGTATTGGGACAACCAATTGCACATAACGTATGCTATTCAATGGAACTTCCTACTTTATGCAATAGCACATGATGGCACATAGTTAAGCTCCATATGCATGTCCTTGGTTAAAATAGGAGCCCAAGTTAATGCACAATAGTGACATGTCTCTCATTCACACCAACTTCCCATGGGTGTTCATTGGGTGGCTGAAAATGTGGCAAAATAGTCTAATGGACGTTTTTATTTTCATCTGAAGCCAATTTTGATACAAAACAATGTCAATACCCTTATTTAGCCTAGCATGACCCAATTGGAAAGATTTTGCTGCACAAACAACAAAAATTGGTAGTTTCCTTATCATGTAGCAAATAGCGAAACAACCAATATGAATGCTTGTTGTGTTCACAACAACATAACAATAGTTAGGCCTTAGGCCCGTTCCCATGCCAAATCAGGAGTGGGGCCCTTTGCCGGTGGCCGGGATATTGTGGCCTTGTTGGGTTAAAGTCCCCGAACTTGCATAGTAGTTGGGCGGTTTTGGCAGCCGGTGTACCTGTGACCTACATTCATTTTTTATGAGAGTTGATAAATACCTACCTATTGTAGATTCATAAATTCAGGGGAAGGAGTTAGATCATTTGATTTGAGCTACTAATTGCCCTCCCAATCTAAGGTGGATGGGTCTCTTAACCCCTAAAGACGAGGCGGACAATTTTGTCCAAGCTGTCACTGTTGTTGGACAATACCAACATACATGTTTACATTATAATCTTTTGATTTCGACATGTAGATTGTTAAATATTTGTCTTAGCATTCACATCTCCACAAAGATTCCATTGTATAGTCAATTCGACAAATAAAACTATTGATTTTCTATAACGAAGTTATGAATTGGATTGAATTGTTAAGGCGATTTTGGGACAATTTTTCTTCGACCTTTAGGGCAGTGACCATGGAGATTTTAAACATACTTTGTTGATATCCCAGTGTTTCCAAGTCCAATTGGTTATGTGTTGTTTTCTTGTTAAATTGGGGGCATGTTCTATGAATTCCTCTAAAATGATCGGTAATTCTCCTTCAGTTTTGAACTTCAACTACCTAATTCTCAAACTCAACTAGTTCATCTATAACTAGCAGCCGGTTCTCCTCGTTCATTGCTTCATGGGTTAAACAATTCTATTTTTTTTCTTCGATTAACCCACATGTCTTTAGGGGTTGAGCAATTCTATTTTTTTCCGATTTCAAGAATACGGAAACACAATTAGTACAAGATGGTTAGCAAATTCATATTGAGGTCGTAATCACTTGTGTATTCATATTCCCTTATATGCATTCAAGAAGATCGCTTTTGACATTCATGGTAACAAGGATTGCAAATCACCAAACCCTCATGATATGGCTTCCTTTCATGAACAACACCATTTAATCCGGGCTCTTGGCCTTTTGAGGTCGATTTGGGCCCATTTATGAGTCATATATCACAAGAGTAGCACTCAAAAACTTGCCCAAAAGTGACACCCGACAATGACGCACCCCCGGTAACCATGAAAGCTATAAATAAGCAACATCATTGAGGATAGAGCTTTGTGGTGAACCTAGGTAACTCGTCCATTGGGAAAGGTGAAGGAGCCTAGTAAAAACAAGGCCCCTATAGATTGAGAACCCAGTCATTTCAATTGGGTCCTAAGGTAGAAATACCATAACCCGTGAAAATAAGTGATTCGCATTGAAGATATGGTCTTACAATCATGAGATAATTTTCCAAGATAGAAGAGAAGGATTCATGAAGAATGCAAGTTGTTTTATGTTTTTTTTGCCTTGTACAAAAAATTCTACAATTTTTCAAAGTGGAAAGTTGTCAAACCCCTTACTTGTTCACTAGATTCTTCCTACACCGAACACGGTAATCCGCATTTCCATACAGAATATCACCTAAACCGGTTAACTCGTGAGTACATTAAACATGACTAAATTTGACTAAACTAAGCTTACATGCATTGAAGTTGCCAGCCTCGCCATGATTAGTTTCAGCAATGGCACTTCACTATTCTAACGGTGGTCTACTGCATGGGTAGAGGGTGGTTAACTGGTTTGGGTATTTCTACCTTAGTAGATTGAATCGGGGCTTTTGATAGGATTCCCGGAGTCAAATGAAACAAGAACAACATAGAAAAGTTCAAGCTATGCATTAGTTCATCGTGTTTTCATTTTCCCGATGGAGGTGAGGTAGATCAACGCTACAAAGAGGCTAGTCCGTAAACGATGTCAAAAACCACATGTGATGGGGTGTGTACCGTACTCGGCCGTCAGGGTCAACATCTCATGCCCAATAATTAATTAAAGTGGAGAAAATGGGTTAGGCATGGTAAAAATAAGTTAATAAAAAATTCAACAATTTCAAAAAAAAATTTGTAAAAGATTAGGCGTTTTAATACAAGGCTAGTTCACAACAATGAAAGATTTCTAATTTTCTGCACCCTTTTGTGGCGGCCTAGGTGTGTTTAACCTAATTGAATGCCCTAATCTCAATTAGTGGTCCTTTGTATGTGTTACTTTTGGATCCTAAAACGCCATTGCAACCTCTGGGTTTGCCATGATTTTGGCTAGCTCTTCAGGGGTTAATTCAATTTGCTCTGCAAACAACAGAAAATTCGGGCTCATAATGTACGGTTTTTTTAAAAAAAAATTGCATGAACTAGTTATGATGCTACGGTATGCAATATTTTGGGATTTTACTACATGAAGTTGGCTAAATTTTGTAATATTCGGCATGCTCTTCAATGAATAACTTTTCTTTTCAACTCTCTTCTCCAATAATTTCCGATTTTTTTCAACTTCTATTTTTTTATTTAATTTTTGCCGACCCTGACGGCCGGGTATGGTATCCTCAAGTGGGGAAGCCGCTCCCCGATCGAGACAAATTGATACCTTGTCGATGGTGTTTGGTATTAGTGTTTTCATAACGTGACTTACCGTGTATTGAAGCCGATGTATAGGGCATTTTGATTGTCAAATTGTTCCAATTGGCGTCACGAGAAGCATTAAACTGTAGTTAGAATAAAAGAGAGTTTAGGAATTGTGGAAATGTAGTGTACAATTTAGTGTAACCCTTTGCATAGAGTGTATTTGACACTACATCTCTTGATCATGAAGGGGTCTCCCACAAGTGGTAGAATGAACCAGAAGTTGCCACCTCATTCTTTGCACCAAATGCCAAAACATGACCTATTATGTTGACAGCTAGTGCACGTGACTATTGTAAGGTCGTGGAAATTTAATGGAACATCTTGCAAATAGTGCATGTGACACTACATCTCATAACATGTAGAGGTCTCCTACATTGTGCTGAAAATTAATGTGGGCTTCCCCCTAGCAAGAGGGGGAATTGTTGCATATGAGTGTACCTCTCATACATCCAACAAAAACACTCTAAATTGTTGTACATTCCTCACTTGAGAAAAAAAATTGATACTACAAAAGACCTCAAATTATTTTAACGAGTTTCATTTGAAATAATATATTAGAACCCATTTGAGAATTTTCTTTATAGTGAGAATAAGAAAAGAATAAGAATGAATATAAACGCCAACTCCCTTGGAAGCAAGCATGAATGACGAGCCTCTACTTCCGCAAGCTACTACCCCATTTTGGGGTGGGCTCTATTGTACGGTAACCAAGATTGATATTGGGCTAGGCTCCCATCGGTAGTGAGTGTCCGGAGTGTTGGGGGTTTGAACGTTTTTAACCTTTATGTGCAACAATTGTTGTATATCCTCCTCGTGTCCTCTACATCGTTCTTTGTCATATGAGCCAAAACTAATTTCCGATAGCAAGTCCCCCTTTCCACTAGTCTCCACTAAGAGAGGTTGAGAGCTTGAAGGGATTCACCTTCTCATTGGTGGAGAGGGACCTCTTATGCATGCTTGTTCACTCAAGTCCACTTTGCACTCGAGCTTGCAACTTGAGAGCTTCGATGTTTTTACTAGGCCTTCAATGCTTAAATGGCTTCTTGATGGATACCACGTGGAATGACTACGACAAGCTCACGATCAAAATCCTAAGTTACATCATGGAAGTCACCCGTAAAAACGGTTTTGTGGGTCCCAAGCCAATGGGGTTTCAAGCATTCTTTGGCTTGTCATGAAATCATCATTTCACACTTGCACAAAATTGTTGAGAGCTTGAGGATTCATCAAGCTCTCAATAGTTTGAGATTCGGATGAAGGCTTGTCAAATCCAATCATCAAACTCCCATAAATTGCGAGGTCAAGCCTATCGACTCATCTCTAGCGTAGAAAAAGTAGAAGGGATCCAAAGCTAGCTCATATGGAAAAAGCAACAATTGCACGAGCATTTGTAACTTGGATGATGAGGGGCGTGGAGAGACGATTCTTTGGTTGGGTTCGTTTGGGCAACACCATAGCATTATTAAGTAGTGCGTGTTTGTTTTTGCGGGCCCTGAGAATATGACCATGGCATGGTAGGAGCTTACTTTTAATTTAAGTCTCGTTGCACAAAGTTTGAGCATCCCATGGTCATATTCTCAGGGCCCATAGAATGAACGCACACTGCTTAATAATGTTATGATTAGTGCCACTCGAATTTTTTATCATTCTTTCCACTCAAACCCCAATGTAAACTCCTTGGTTCCATAAATCGAATATGCCATACCAATAAGATCGCTTGCTTTCACACTTTCTTTGGTCACGGACCCCCAGGGTGGCAATTATTTGTAGAACTCACATGGATCACAATGTTTAGAAACTGCATTGGGGTTGCTAAACCATTGTGAAGAAGCATTGTTCCCGAGTTTCTTCCTCATTATAAGCATTTTAGAAACCATAAAATCTGATAAATATTATGAGTCTTCCCATAAGTGAAATCAATCACCTAGGGGATTTGGACAGTGGTGAAGCAAGCAAGCATGTCATTTGGGTAGCATTAGGGCGTGGCCAAGGATGTTTTACGAACATACACTCTATTCACTCTAGCCCCCTTCGGAGACTGGAGTTCTTCTTCTTGGGTAGCATTACATCCACTTCAGTTCTCACACTTTGGACCCACACCTCAATGTAAACTCCTTGAGCCCAACCTTTTTGCTATCACTCGATCTTGGAGTTTCTTTTTTAAATTGTTTTTCCCCGAGTCTCGGTCCCTAGTAGTGTAAATACACCCGGTCTTCGTTAGCTCATCCATCCAAACGTGCAAACGAGCAGCTGTAAGCTAGTAAGTAACTTGGGTGGGGGGGGGGTGCGTGGGAGATGATTGTATGGCAGGCTTCGTTTGGGTAACTGTAACTGTAACTGTTAAGGTGGAGTGGGGGGAAATGGAGTCATAATAAATTCACCCAGTACAGAAGGTAGAAGTGAAGGTAATGGAGTCTTCCAACTGGGGGTTATTAAGCTACTAGTACTACGACCCACCCTGTCAGTCAGGTGAAGGAGGTACTACTACCACTACCACTACCACCACCGCTACCACTACCGCTACTCCCACCACCGCTACCGCTACCGCTACTACTACGACATTACTGTTGCAACCTTACGAGGTGGAGGAGGTTATTTAGTAGTCGCGGGCAACAGCTGAAAGTCATGTTGACTCCCACTCCCTTCACTCGTTGGCAGGCAGCAGACAGTGTCGGGCGGGCGGAGGGTGGGAAAAACAATTGGCCACGAAAGCATCGAAGCCTGCACTAACTTAACTCTAATGAGTTAGTGCATGAGTTAGTGCGTGATGGAGGACATCGGTTTTAATAAGTAAATGCAAAACGGATCAGTGCCTCCCGCCCCTCCTGCCTTGAGGACAATTGGACACCAAAGCATCGGAGCCTGCACTAACTTGACTCTAATGAGTTAGTGCATGAGTTAGTGCGTGATGGAGGATGTTGATTTTAATAAGTTAATGCAGAATGGATCAGTGCCTCCCGCCCCTCCTTGAGGCGGCGAGATGGAGAGGCTAGGGGCTAGGGATTTGTGGTGTGTTGACATAAACTCATTCATTGTGGAGGTGAAAACGTAGTGAATTATATTATGGCTGGGGTGAAACAACCCATACACTGGTTCCTTGGAGACAAGGGTTTAAGCATCCAACAAGGAACGAGTGTATGGGTTGGTTCGCCCAAATCATTATATTATGAGCTGTGAATGGTAATTTTTAGCTTATTTGACCATGGGAGTAGAGTGAAGGGCCCAGGTTTAGTCTGGTGATGTTGAATTGGAATGAAGTGGTCGTCAATCTTGTAGGGGACGTTTTTTTACTAGACCCCTTTCATCCAGAATGGATGAGTTTACATAGACGGTCGAGAATTGCAAGCCATGGCTAGGGGGGTTGTGGTGTTTGCGTAAACTCGACCGTTGAGAACGTGACGACACAATGAGTGGTTTTCTAGATTGAAAACATTGGAAACAATATTAGAGGCCCCAAATTAGTCTAGAGAGATTCAACTAGACTGAATTGGCCCTCGATGTGGAGGGGACTTGTTTTTACTGGAGTCCTTTTCATCGGCGATGGATGAATTTGCATAAGCGCCATGAACCCCAAGCCAAAGGTAATTATCGCATATGAGTATGCCTCTCCTTCATTCACATACAAGTCTTGAAATAATATGCAACCCGGAGGTCATTTATTGAGAATTTTATTTGACACTTGAATTAGCTTCAAAAGAACCCAAATTGGTCAAGTCCAAGTTATTTGAGATGAATAGGCCACAAACCTACAGGGGATCGAGTTTTTATGTTGGATGGATGAGAGGTACTCTCATATGCAACAATTCTCTTTGTCCCCTCAAAGTTTGCTCAAGTATACTGTAGAAGGCACTCTATTTCATCTTTACTAGTGTTGGAATGTACACTGAATCATCCTATTAATGTGGATTACCATTTGAAGTTACGAAGTTGCTAATTTTTATTTATTGAGTGTATGATTTTTTACTCAAGCTACATAAAATAGTTAGTATGCACATCAAAGGAACATGGTATAACCTATTTGGTAAAAAAACGATGATGTCAGTAAAAGGTTATAGCAACACGTGACTCCATATGGTAACCCACACTAATAGGACAATTCGGTATACTTCCCACATGACATCCAAGGTGTCTCAACCAATGTATGATTGACACATGGAAACACTCGAGGAGAAACCAACCACTCTTTGTTGTGATTGAGAGGGCCCTATGCGGTAACGAAATAGTTACGTAGCCTAAGAAGCTGATCACACCGGCCAGTTTTGACACCATCTGTCGGCATCTCTGGCTGTAATAGTGTGAAAAGCAGTGGGCCAACATCTATTTGTGAGCACAATCCCCAGCAATTTCACGGTGGGAACCGGACGAAAATTTTGGTGTGATCGGGGCATGAGTTGAACTTGCAGCTCGCAATAAACTGTTGGATCCACACCACAGACTCCTCACAGGAAATTGGCTCCCATCACCATTAATTAGATTAGGCTATCGACGGCTACCTAATGATACTTACGTTGCCAGAGGGAAGGTATATATGTGCGCTTTATGGGATCACTCTTCACCTTAAAAAATATGCCGCAATCTTCCACTATGGAATGCGGGTGTTATTTGGTTCGTTTTTCGTATTCTCCGGCTTCTACCAATTAGATTGGATATACACAACAAAACTCGTGTTGCATTAGCAACTCTACGATGAAACATCTGCAACAATCGGATTTTCCTTGATTTAGTTATGCTTATTGGAACTGAATGCTTGTTGATTTCTTAACTGGATGCATAGGTCCTCCCAATTGCGTTCATTATTGAGTGTAGAGTAGTTATTATTATTTGAAGATGTAGTCCAATCTCTTTTAGGCACGTGTCTTTATGATGTTTGTTTGCTATTCGATCCTCACCGTACCACATACCAATCAAATATAGGGGTCCGATTAAGAAAACGAGCCACTAAAGACCCATCTACCTTACCATATATAGTACCATGGCAATTGCGGCGTTAGTAATATTGTTTGTGGATTTGTAGAATTTTGTTGTTGTCAAGAAACCTTAGTTTTGTAAAAGAAAAGTGAGAATGTAACATAATAATCCTTTTATCAAAAATGAAATGTAATGAAAAAGTAAATTATTTGACAATGGTTTGCCTAAACCGCCTTGACACCACATTATATCTTTTCACATGAGATAGGTGGTGTTGAAACCTTCACTTTAAGCATTGAGCATACATGCCAATATTTGAAATAGTAGTTTTTTTTCGTTTTCCATAATGATTCATTAGCAATTGTTAGGGGTTCCGATGCACTAGAGTATGTCATCTTTGAATTCCATATGCAAAAAATATAAGGGTTCCAATTTTTTTACTGGTAGATGACCCAAAACCAACACATGGCCTTGAAGTTAAGGTGCCCGGAAACAATGTGTACTTAGAATGCAAGATTTGAGGTGTTGGCTTTAGTGGGGTGTTGATTTAGCACTTGTCTACGTTAAAGACATGGTCCAAATGGAAGAATACACATGATAAATGGCTTAATTTCAAGTGAGGCCATTGTCATGTTTCCAATTCAAAATAGCAACAAGCAACCTCAAACACATGCTTCGTACGACATCTTGAATCTTCAAGGGTCAACTCACTTGAAGTGGCCTATTCTTAAAGTAGAACAAAACTCTCTGCTTTTGAATTCCTATAGTGTTTGCAAGCCACCTCCAATTATGAAGCCTAAGACAACGCTGTGCATGATCTGCAATCGCTACCTAGATGAGGCAATTTCCAAGATGATCTAATGGCCGAAAATTGTTTGCAAAGCTATTAGTGCCCACATAACATTATTCAGATCCATAATAGTGTTATGTGGGACTGACAGTATTTCATAGAATATTGTAGAATATTCTCATATGTAGGCTGAACATGGGGAATATCCAGTGGAATACTGTCGGTCCCACAAAACACTGTTATGGATCTGAATAACGTTATGCACGACAAGGCCACATACCTCAGGTAATGAACATGCAACCATGATAAGTATAACGGGCTCACATTCACGTCGGTCAAAGTTGAAATTCTTCTTCTTCTTCTTCTTCTTCTATATTTATGTATCTTATGTTGTTTTCAGGTATTTTCTTAACTCTCCCCCTCTCTCTCTCTCGATCGAACATGCATGGGATATTAAATAAGGTGGGATCCAGAGCAGACTCCCGACAGGGAATTGACTCCCATCACCATTGAATAGATTACACTATCGGAGGCTACAAACAGTAACTAATGTTGCCATAAGGGTCATAGTGGGAGGGGGAATCAGACAGCCTGCAATCTGCAGTGGCTTAACTTATTGGCAAGGGTACCAGTGTGAAGTTTCTGTGTCATACACGAAGAAAAATAATTTAAAATTTAAAAAAACTTGCACCGCATCGTAAAATAAGAAAATAACTATGTATGACAGTGTTGTTCGGTTGGCTTTCTTGTCCTCTATCTTCAATTGATCAGATCTGTGTTGCATTAGCAAATCCAAGGGCCGCTTCACACTATGGCCGTCCAAGTCGAGAGGCCGTGGGATTGAATGGTCAAACTGTGTTGAGAGTCCAATGGGCTGAAATGGGCTGAAAATACATAGCCAATAGAAATATAGGAATTGGAGCCTTCGGCTGAGCACAGTGTGAAGCCTCCAAAGGCCAAGCCCAAAGTCCCAACCTTTGGCCATGAACTCCCACGACCTCTCGACTTGGACGGCCATAGTGTGAAGCCTCCAAAGGCCAAGCCCAAAGTCCAAAGGAAGAAGGAGCATCCCACTTTATTCCCTGCCCAAAACAACCCCTCCACTCTAACAGCCAAGATCTTGTTAGTTTTTTAAATATTTAAATAAATTTTAATGAAAAAAACCGACAACCTCTCGACCACAGTTTGGGTTTCCATTTCTGTCCGACCCAAACTTCCTTCGAGAGTCCGTCGCCTTGGTCAAAAAGTATTGCCATGTAGGCATTTTGGAGAGCGATGGCCTTTGGACTTTGGCCTCTCGTGTGAAGGGTCGAGAGGCCGATTTCTTGGTTTCTTGCAATCTGATTGGTGGAAATCGACGGCCTCGTGACCTTTGGCCGTAGTGTGAAGATGATCAACAATCATCAAATTGAGAATTGGACTTCCCCTTATTATGGTTATCGGAAGCGCACGGTTGTTGATACGTTAATTGAATACATAGGTTCCTCCGAATCGTGTTCTTTGCTATAGAATGCGGAGTGGTTAATTACATTTGAAGACGTAGTCCAATCTCTTATGAACATGTGTCTATATGGTGTTTTGTCCTTTGATCATGTCTTACCATAGACCAATCAAATACAGGTGTCCAATTAAGAAAAGTAACCAAATAACACTTGCATACATTACATTGCATATCATTGACAATGTCATGACAATTTTTTTTGCCAAAACGAGAAGCCCATGGGTTAAGGCATGGTTGTGGTCATGTGGACATTGCATGGTTAACCTCTAACTTCCCAAGCAACCCATTTGGGGTTGATGGATGATTTCTTCCCTACATTAACCCACCTAACTCATTCATCCACAATCCAAATAACAATAAACATCAAGCCAACGTGGGATATCTACCCATAGACACATGGCATGTGCAATTTGGAGATGGTTATATTATATAAGAAAATGTCAAAGTAAGAAGTGGTCATGTTTTTGTTGTGTTGGGAGCTCATGTAAGGGCATCGACTCCAATTGATGGTTGCCACGCCAATGCAAACTTTGCATGAGCATCAATGATGGTTGTTTTGATAAAAGTGAAATCTTTTTTATGTTCATGTAATAATGGACTTTGTGCTCACACTCGGGGAGATCACTCCATTGTAGAGTTGAACACCACGTGCGAACAAAGTTTGCTACCCCTATATTACATGTCATAAATAATTTTAAATTTTACGATATTTTTTCTACATATACACAACCATTGATGGTATCTTTTGTATATTTTTTTGAAGTTTTTAGTCATATTCATTAATTGTAGCAATTTTTTTAGTTCAATTCTGCGTCATTCTAGTTAGAAACGGTATGTTTTATTAAAAAAATAAATCATCAAATTTAGTCACCATTTTTTACTATGTAACATGTACCATTTATATCTACTCATGAAAAAAAATTGATAAAATTGTGACCCATTTTGGTGATGATTTTTACATTTTTTACATTTTTTACATCTAAAAAGATCGCACGTGGTTGTTCAACTCTACAATGGAGTGATCTCCCCGAGTGCTCACATCAACCTTTTAGTTTTACTTTTGAACACTCTCTATTTTTCAAGGAATTCTTTGCATAAATGCAGTTAGAAATATGGGACAATTTACATACTCCAAATGCAAGATGGCTAACCTCTTCTAGTTTGCACATTTTGACATGAGAATTTGTGGAGGTGCTCAACTATTGAGTTGTTATCATGTAGTGGATCACACAAACATTCCTCTCATTTTCCAAGTTAATTTGATTGGTCAAAGGTCTTTTTTGGGGATAAAACATGACATTTATTTGTGCATCCCTTCCTTCACTTGTTATAATATGAAATCCAAACGATAATTCTTGGCCATTTTCCGCCTTGAAATAGCTCATCTCCCATGTTTCGAGATCCTAGGGAGAAATCCCATTTTAACCTCAAAACTTTTCCATGAGAATTCCACAACCAACATTTTGTGAAGTGCACTTTGAAACAACCCTTTTCGTAGGCTTGGGTAGTTAGGGGCTAATCTTAGCAAGTAAGAAATTCAATGTCAAATGGCCTATTATTCCAAAGTTTAAAGCTCTCGATGTCTCGAGACAAAGAGTCCTCCCGATCCTTTGGTAAATGGATGAACAATGTTATGTGTGTGGTCCTACTGACGGTTCTCTTCCGCTAGAGCTTCGTGATGTTTACACAAACTCCACAATTGGGGAGGTGAACAAGTTTTACGAACTAAAATGTAACATGATAAAACCTATTTCTAAACATTTGGAATCTAGAACTGGCATCACAGACCTCATATTAATGTACGATTCGATCGGAAATGAAATGATCTCAACCCTATAGGATTGTGTTTTGTATTTGTATAAGAACCCCTGCATCTATGATAGACAAGCTTACATAGACACCACAAAGCTCCACGTGGTTTTCTTTAACTAGTTGGTTCACAATCTATGAATGTGGATCTAGAATCTAGTATATTGAAAGACGGACTAGAGTGATTTTCAAGGCATGGTGTTTCAACACCTGCCATTGTCACTCCACAACCATGTTTGGGTTTAGGAGAGAGAGAGAGAGAGAGAGAGAGAGAGATGTGAATGAGGGACGCTTCACCCTTCATCAAAGCCGCAAAAATCCAATATAATGAAATGTGACCATATGATGGTAACCTTGATTATAAATCCTTTAAGAAAGGAAGTGGTAAAACAGTTCATCAAAATGCAAATTTTTCACAAACAACACAATGTAAATGCAACAAAAATGAGTTTTACAGCATGAGATAAGTTTGCATCTAAGACTAGGTTTTGTTGGATGTTTACCATAGGAAACACTCATAGAACTGCATGTATGCAATTTTACTATACCTGAAATTCTTGTGTAAGACTAGATTTCCGTAATACTTCATTACACATGTCAAATGTAGAAGTTCTAAAAGAAAGAAAGATGATAGCACATTCACGTTTTAGTAAACTCTCGATCACGTGAACGAGATGGGTGGATTGTAAGGCTGCCAGTGATGAGACCTGTGCCAAAAGGGATTGCATCGAACGTGATATGGATTCTTGCAGGTTTTTGCTCACAAGATGTTTCTGATCAGTATCAATCAACTCCACTTCTCTATATCGTATCGCTAGTTGTAGCTTTTGGTTTACGGTAATTGTACCTCACGTCGTCCCTCGTCTTAATTTGGACACCTGTATTTGCGTGGTATATGGCAAGGCTTATGATTAAGAAAGGGCACCAAAAAGACACGTATTATGATATGAGATTGGATTCTCATGTACGCAAGATATGTTGACTCCTTTAGGTTTGACCTTGAACCTAATTCAAAGAGGTGATGTGTGATTCATAAGAAGAAAGTTAATCTTTATTTTGACCTCCTATACATTTTAAGAAGTTTTTGATCGATCACTATATTCGTTGATTTGGGACTTTTTCGGCATTTTGAGACAGTTACAAATATAAGAACATGGATAAAATCACACAAATTTTGGAGAATTTTGTAAGATGCAAATACTTTGAAGCGGGTCTTCATATCAAGAACCCAATTAAGAACTCATATCAAGATGGTTTAGGTAGGACGACCCAAACATTAGACCATGTTGTTGTGGTCCATATATTAATTTGAGACAAGAGAAAGTCTCAAATTAACGAATATAGTGATGTCGATATCAAGCAACTCCACTTCTCTATATCATATCGCTGATCATAGCTTTTGTGGTACAGAAATTGTACCTCATGTTGTCCCTCGTTTGAGTTTGACACCCATATTTGAGTGGTATATGGCAAGGCTTGTGATTAACGATGGGGCGTCAAAAAGACATGTATTATGATGAGATTGGACTCTCATGTGCACAAAATATATTAACCGCTTTAAGATTAATCATCGAACCCAATTCAGAGAGACGACGTGTGCTCCATAAGAAACAAAATAGTCTTCATTTTGGCCTTCTATATTTTCCATCCTCAACTTTCGATCCTGAAAGTTCAAACGATTATATGCATGATTCAAAATTGCTAGCCAAATGAGACAATTCTTAAGCCGATTCAATGGCGAGAATTGTCTTTGGAGTTGGAAGTGCCCATGGCACATACCTTGAGATTAATGTGGCCTGCACAAGCTTCTTCTTTTTTCTCATAACATCATGTATAATGAAAAGGGAGTTGAAGTGTACTTGGGACATTGAATTCTTGGTCACTAGCTTAGGGGGGGCAATCAATAGTCCAAGTTCACATATCCGTTGGGCTCTTCCTTTTCAAAGCTTATCATGTGCAATGAATCGCTTCTTGTCTGATGTGAAGTGCATTTCAAAAATTGTAACCCTCCGGGGATCACGTGGTCTTCCCACTCATTCTCAGTCTCTAAAACGGATTTATGATCTTCAGAGGTTAGTAGATTTCCAAAACCTTTGCAACAACTTTGGAACCAGATGAGGGAAAAAAGAGCACATCATGCAATCGGAGCCCTGCCGCTGCTTGCAACAATCACCACGGAGCATCAACAAATCCCTCTACAAGCACTTGGAAGAAAAATCCACAAAGGACACCACAACAACAAACAACACTAATGCACCCAAAAGCATCGACAAAAGGACCACCGAAGACCGCCGGATCGGCACACACATGCAAGAGATCTTAACAACAATCACAATAGGAGGCAAGCGCCCCTTCCATTACACATGGCACGATGAAGCATGCATCAATGTTATACACACTAATCCTCCTCCTCAACCTTGCACTAACACCTTGCCACAATTACTCCACTAACCCTAACCAAGCCTCTGTAGGCAAATTGTCTCAACACGCTGCCCACAATTGCCCACAACAACCCATGACCTCATCCCCTACACATTGGATTTGATGTAGCGTAACACCGCACTTTCCTTCACCGAACCTTCCACCGTAGCAGAGCGAAGGCCGCACAACGCCAACCCTCCTCTGACTCAACAACAACGCGACATGGAACTTGACGCCCCCCACACGGCAACATGCGACATCATCTTCACTTCATGCAAATTCCAAGCCAAGAAATAGTATCAGTATTTGATTGGTACTAATGTTTTGATATGAGGGCATGCTTACACTTACGACCGGCCCATGACCAGTGACCATGACCATCGTTTTTTAAGATCTCTTGATGGTTGAGAAATGGGTGGTGTTCCCACTTTGTTTTACACAAGGTCACCTAAAATGGAAGTGACATGAAATCTTGCACGTCCGTGAATGGAGAATGTTTGGTGGTCACTTGGATTTTGTGGCGAGATAACCCACATAGTTTGTCTCAACGGAAAATAAGGGCGGCCTTGTCGGATAAAATTACATTACTAGAACATTCTCTTAATAGTATAATTTATTCTTGGTCATAATTTTTATTTTCATTAAAAAAAACTACATCCAATCTAAGTCCCATTACACTATGATTGTGTGACAAAGACTCTTAAATGTGAGCTGGATTCTCTTGATCATCGTCATTGGACCGCGGACATGACCACAATAAACCATTAATCATTTTTTCTCGCGGTCACTAGTCATGTATGTAAAACGGCCATCGTTCGGATAGGTTCTTTGGTACCATTTGTTGAGATTGTGTATTGATAAAAGGCATTCGGCTATAATTACCACAAATGGAATATTTAAAATGCAGGAAAAGTTTAGATCGGGGATGGGAAAATATTAGCAATTACATCGCACCTTTAAACCTAGATGACCTATATCCAACTTACTGCTCACCACAACAATATCGGATTGGTACGACAATTTAACATAAGTGGGATAGGTTCTTTGAATACCATTATGATTATTGTGTATTGATGCCATGCATTCACCTACATACCGGTCCAACATTGGGAAATACCATTATGGAAGATTTGAATTTCAAGATGACTTAAGGTGTTGGGTGGGAAGACTATAAGCATTCATGCTGCGATTTGGCGAGCTAGGTGACCCATACACTAAGGGTGTAACTCAGTTACTTTTATGAATCGGACACCTAGTATATTTGATCGGTGTGTGGTCAGGTGAAGATCAAGGACAAAGACCATAAAAAAAACACATGTTTAAAAGAGATTGGACTGCGTCTTCATATTCTATTAACTACACTGCACTCAACAGTGAACACAATTGGGAAAACTTATGTATCCAGTTAAGGATTCATCAAACATGCACTTTTTGATAACCATAACTAAATCATGAGGGGTCTCATTTTCAAACTGATTGTTGTTAACGATTCATTGTAGATTTGCTAATGCAACCCAAGTTGCATTGCGTAATCAAATTTATAGAAGTTGGAGAACATAAAAAAACCGAATCGAATAGCACCCACATGCCTTGTCCAACTTTGTGCCCACCCATATCAAAATTTGATTGGTACATCGATTTTGGTATCGGTTAGATAGGTTCTTTGATACCATCGATCATGGAGATTGTGTATTGATGTCACGCTTTCACCTATGTACAGGACCTCCAACACTAAAAAATAATACCATAATGGAAGATTTGCAATTCAAGATAACTTTGAGATGGGGGAAAATGTTTATGAGCATTCACATCGCGACCAGTGTTTTTTATTTCAAAAGAAATACATCTACTTAGTGGCTCTTGACTCACGTAGTGGCTAGCTTTTGAGGCATCTCCAGTGAGGTGAAGGGAGATCCATGTGGCGATGTGGGATGACCATGCATATTCTAAATGCGACAACATGATGTGCCACATATATGTATGTGGCTATGCATAATTTTTTGGGGAGTGTATATGTGGGCATGTTATGACAAGCTGGAGGTGGCATGTGGCCCCACTTCATAATAGTTGGCTATTTGAATTTTTTGGGGGAGGGAATGGGCTTCCATGCCCCACCATTATTGGATTCTCTGGCTACATTAGTGGTCATTAGGGCATTAATTATTGGCTACCGCCTCCCCCTTTCTTCTCTTCATTAGGCTATCAGCCTCAATCAACATCCAATTTTTTGGCTACCAACCCTCTTTAATTTTTTTTCATGCCTTTAACAATTTAGCTTGGGACTCCCCGTGCTTAGCAAAAAGCCGCCGCGTAGCCGAAATAAAAATCACTGATCGCGACTCGCGAGCTGAGCTAGTTGACCCAAATTATCCAACTTAGTGCTCACGAAGAAGAGGAACCGTGGCAGGAGATGTGTTGGTGTCAGCAACGAACATGTGCAGAAGATCATGTTATAAATTGACTTTTAAGTTTTCTCGATTACCGTGTGGAAGCACATGATCCAATTTGAAAGCGTCTGGGCTGGAGGGAACGGATTCATCAAGTGATTAAAACTTAAGCAGCTGATCCTGCTGCTACTGCCGGTGCAATTTCTTATTTCACGCGCTGAAGCTACTAGCAGCAGCAGGAGCTAGTAGGCAGGTGGCGAATCGTTCCCGAGTCGAGGTAAGTCAAAGCAGTGAAAGCCTTTTTCACATGACATGGAGATGCCAGGAGTGTTTTTTCCCCTCGTGGTTCCATACATTGATGGCGCATTAAAACGGTCTGTGCAATGTTTTTGAAAGTTAGGTGTAGAAAGCTCAAACGTAGTAAGGATGCGAGTGATGCGCGGGATAAGTATGTTAATGTGCTGACAGAGTGTTGGAGTGCAACTCGATTTCTTTGCAGCGGTAGTTGGTTGCCGGATCAGTTTTTTGCAAAATTCAAAATGACGATGCTGCAGTTTTTTTGGAGGGAAGATGAGTCACACAGTTGGGAAGAAACTTGAAAGGTTGGTGGGTATGCATAATAAGTCCCTGTGGACTATCATCATCCAGCTCGGACTTTATCAGACAAGCCCCGAACAATTTGAAGATCACACATGTAAGTACTTGAGCTCTCACGCTCAGGTCAAAGCTGTGTAAAGGCCAACGTGCTCGGTCCTGTCACCAAATCTAACCTTCCGATTAACCCCTCAATTCCGACAAAATAACTACACCAATTCTTCTATCCAAGCATGCCACATGTCAATCCTATATTGGTTGGGACCCACTTGAATCCACTTGGCACCGTGAATATGACACATGGATGAAGCTCATCCTCCCATCCACGGGCTCATGTTTAAGGTTTAGGTGAGTGGGGTGAGTGATGTCACCACTTTCTCCTTCATTCTCCACTCCTTCGTTTGCCACCATGTTTCTCTCTCGGCTTGCACTTTGGAGCCTCTTTGCTCATATAGTGTTTAATGACACCACCTTTTGATTATAGTGGAGTTTAAGCATTTTGGGCACCAAATTTCAAGTTTCAGAGTGGAGCACATTGATGGTGCTTGAAGGTGGCTTGTGGAGATTCCCATTTGGGGCTTGTAATGGTTATGTATTCCCAAAGGCAATTGAACCTTGATGATTTCCCTTATGATGAGGTTTTTAATTCATGGATGGGAGGAGTGGAATTCCAATGATATGGAATTGAGATTTGAGTTCGAATATTGTACCCGGCCGTCAGGGTCAACATCTCATGCCGAATAATTAATTAAAGTGGAGAAAGTGGGTCCAGCATGGTAAAAATAAATTAATAAAAAAATTCAACAATTTCAAAAAATATTTGTAAAAGATTTGGCGCTTTAATACAAGGCTAGTTCACAACAATGAAAGATTTCTTATTTTTTTCACCCTTTTGTGGCGGCCTTGGTGTGTTTAACCTAATTGAATGCCCTAATCTCAATTAGTGGTCCTTTGTATGTGTTACTTTTGGATCCTAAAACGCCACTGCAACCTCTGGGTTTGCCATGATTTTGGTCACAAGCTCTTCAAGGGTTAATTCAATTTGCTCTACAAACAACATAAAATTTGGGCTCATAATGTCCGGTTTTTTTTTAAAAAAAATTGCACGAACTAGTTATGATGCTATGGTATGAAATATTTTGGGATTTTACTACATGAAGTTGGCTCAATTTTGTAATATTTGGCATGCTCTTCAATGAATAACTTTTCTTTTCAACTCTCTTCTCCAATAATTTCCGATTTTTTCCAACTTCTATTTTTTTATTTAATTTTTGCCGACCCTGACGGCCGGGTATGGTAGTAGGAGATTTGATGCCTACTACATTGATATCCCAATGAGTGGGGAAGGGCTAATAGTGAGTGTGAGAAATTAATGCCACCAAAAGATCTAGGAAGCATTGTTCATCCCAACACTATTCACTGAAATACCGGCACTTGGCACTATTCACTAAAAGTATCAGCACTTGGCATTGTTCTCAGGAGGTGCACTCAATGTGGTTCGTATGGAACCACGTGGATGCACAAAAGGTGTATTACTCCTTTGGTAAGATGAATTCACGGAAGCGCAAATTCAATTTCATGATCTTACAAACCAATTTAGCAATAGGTTCTACCAATTTCATTGGAATCATAAACCAAGTTCACTATATAGACAACCAATTTAACTTGAACTTTCAACCAATTTCACTACATGTTGTAAACAATTTCATGATTTGATGCCCATATTCACAACTTCGCAAAATCAATTCCATGAACTATGTAACTTTATTTCATAAAGAACGGCACATCATGTATAACTCCTAATCACTACACTCTCAACTCCACAAGATTGAGCATTCCAACTACATTGGGTTTGTGTTCCTTGCTTTTGGCTTTGAGGTATTGTAAAGAAAGACCAAAGAAAAATCGATGTCAAGGCTAGAGGCTTTTAGGTAAACATAGAACAAAGAGGAACCCATGAGCAACGAGAGGGCAATGAATGTGAAACAAGGAGGCAAGAAGTTGCAAATATGAAAACCATAGGGTGCAAAAAGATTTATGATATTGGTTTGGAAGATTTATGAAGTTGCTAGAGGTAGAGGTCCACTATCATGAAATTGAGGTGTGCCACATATCAACTTAGTTTAGAAGAATCATGAACTAATTTAGAAGGTTCATGAAATTGGTAGAACACTCTGGTAACATTGGTTGGAAGGTTCATGAACTAGCTTGGAACCTCACGGGGGGGTCACTCCATTGTCAAGTTGAACACCACGTGCGGCCAAAAAAAATCTACTTTTGGTAAGTTGCATCACCAAAATGGGTCAAAATTGTATCAATTTTTTCAATGGGTAGATATACACGGTATCTATTACATAGTAAAAAAATGGTAACCAAATTTGATAATCTGTTTTTTAAATAAAACATACCGTTTCTAACTAGAATGACGCAGAATTGAACTAAAATAATTACTACAAAAATGAATATGACTAATAATTTCAAAAAAATATACAAAAGATATTATCAATGTTTATGTATATGTAGAAAAAATATCATAATTTTTAAATTTATCTATTCCATGTAATATAGGGGTAGCAAACTTTGGCCGCACGTGGTGTTCAACTTGACATGGAGGTGAACCCCCCCTGTTGGAACCTTCATGAATTTGAGTTTGCACTTTTGTGAAGTCATCTTACCAAAGGAGTAATTGTGCCTAAGGGTTACAAATATACATAAGATATGGGTATTTTTTATTCTAGCTCTGTAAATATACTAGGCGTATTATTCATATAATCATAGTTGTATTTCTACCTTTAGGCCCATAGTCAATTATAATGAAGTGAGTAATCTACAAGAGTTCCAAATGAATATTTCATCCAATACATGAACCACATTCATCCCTAGAAATCAGGGTTTAGGACAAGAGAGGGGAAGACCACCCTTTGGAAAGCCTAAAGGTTTCTCATTGTAGAGCTTGCATGTGGAGCAAGGGTGGAGCTCATAGGTGGTTCTTCTACTCTTCTTCTTGTGGTTGCTTCTCTAGCTTTTGGATTTAGGGTTCAATTGAACCTATAGTGTGTGGACTAGTGTGTGGACCAATGCATGCGAAGTTGATCCTCAAGAGCGATAAAATTATGTACAAGTGACTTTGTAACTATTTAAAACTGGGGGCATTTATTGCTCATTGAAATTGGGATGTGATTGTCTAGTATTGTTTGTATCTCAAGCAATAGTTGAAGGAGTGAAAAAAAGACGGAAAAAAGCAAGCCAGCCAAAACATTGACCACCTAGACTTGGTATTTGGGAAGGGTGTATAGGATATGCTGCAAAATTGGCAATAGGTGGATTTAGTATCAACAACCAATTGACCTCTTGGACCGACCTTCCAATATGGAAATGGGGTTATGGTATCAAAATAAGAATGGGTCAATGTGGACCTATGATTTGATAGATCATTTGATAAGAGAGTTAGAAACCATCATTACAGTGCCTACAATGACTTATATTGTAGAGACAAATTTGTATGAGTTACATCCAATGGATGAACAAGTGTTCAATGATTTCAACAATGATAAATACATATGTCTTGCTAAGAGTATTTTAATCCTATTTTCCACATAATGTTTTTGGCATAGACATATGATCGGGGCCTATGTGATTTATTTATTTTCACTTGTGGATGTATTCAAGGGGATTTTTTTAGCTACATATTTGTATGTATATCATTTTTAGGAGAGGGGAAAATCTTGTATATTAGGGGTATTAATTTCATGGTCATGCACGGACGCGATCCCTAGTTGTAACATTGAGCGCACCTCCAAGGCATTGTTCACTAAAAGTATTGGCATTTGGCATTGTTCACTGTAAGTATTGGCACTTGGCACTATTCACTGACAAGCATGTGTTTCCATATTATTATTTTTATTACCTCTCTATGAACATCTTAGAGTACACACTAATTTTCTTGAAATCTAAGGTAAATGAGCATGTACATGCATGAATTTAGTGTTATTCAATAAAACAATTCAGCCCTCAGTAATTTTGAGATTTGGCTAAATAGTGCATGCTTTGGGAATTAGTACCACCCTCATTAATTGGGATAATCAATGTACTAGCATTTGATTTTGTAACCAAATTTGGACCTTTTGATGTGAGTTTGTTAATGCAAAGGCCAATCTCCCTCCCTATCTATTTGTACATGTATGAATGAATGTTTGAGTGGTATTTGTAAGCAAACAATGTTCTTTAGGTTGTATTGTCTTGTTTAAGTGGGCTAGTCCAATCGTTTTGTGTGTAGAAATGCATTAGGTACTTCATGTCTATGTTGTTTCAATGCCAACCATCTTATATGTGTGCAAACTGGTTCAATTTGGGTGCACATTAACATTATAGAGGGTTGCTAACCAAAGATATCGCTACGTATTTGAAATGTATGATATGCGCATGTTGATCCTCTCATGCATTTGCAAACTAATTGAACTTGGAAGCCTCTCAAGGTTTAAGGGGCTAGTGCAATTTCTTTGTGTAGCCAATTTTAATGGCTTTGTTCAAATTTCAATACGTAGCCAACGTCCCTTTCAGTTTGTGGTGTGTGTGGCCACATCTAGATTGCAAATATAAAAATGGGGTCACTTATTTGCTTACTATCTTATATGTGGGGCCATTTGTCACCTTACTAAAGCATACATGTAGCCTTGGATTTCTTCCATGTACAATTAGAAGTCATCACCCAAATTGACACATACATTTTATGCATTCGCCAAATACTCCATTTCATTCATCTAATTATAGTCACTCTAAACTCCACGGAAAAAATTGAAGCTTGCCACATTGCATGCATTTGAATTTAGCATGTAGCCAAACCTACTACTTTTCAAAAAAACAAATAATAAAGGTCGCATCCTACCTAGGCAAAATCACCCTAGTATCAATATGGTTTACACTGGTATTGACCCAAATAATAACTCATGTATTCAAATATTCTCTCATCTTGAGATACCGACCAAATATCAATATATTACAATTTTGATACCCATGGGTAGGTTCTTCAATGCCATCGTTGACATTGATTATTGATACTACCAATATACCAATCCAACACTAGTATTCACCCCCCCTCCCCCCCGGCGGATTGGGATTCATGGCATCTATGTAAACTCGTCCATCATGGATGAAGGGGCTCTAGTAAAAACAAGTCCCCTATAAGATCGAGGGCCGATTTCTTCAAGCTAGACTCCACTACATTAATTTGGGATCTCTAATGCTATTTCCGAAATCAAATCATCAAAAAATAGTCATTTACGTGCTATAATAATTCATTGCGTTTTCGCCCACACAATGGACGAGTTTACGCAGGCACCACAAATCTTTGCCCCCCCCCTTTTCCGGAGGTGTCATGAGACTTTAACCTAAGGGCTAGTTCCCAAGTCCTAAGTTCCAATCCACTTGAAGCCAATCCGTGCAATCTTAGCCGTTGAGTGCATGGAAGTTGGGACTTACCACTTCACACGGGTCCCAAGTCCTAAGTGCCAAGGACATTAATGCCTACATGGTACCACTTCTTGGAAGTGAGGCTTGGGACTTGTGTTGAGAGTTGGATCAAACAAAAAGCTCGACCCAACTCTCAACACAAGTCTAGCGAATATTTATGCACAAATTTTCCAAAATCTGTTTTTATTCATAATTAGCCATATTTTAACGATTTCTTTAGGCTCAAAAGTGGTGACTTTACCTCCATGTTGGGACTTGCTAACATGAATGGGACTTGAGACTTGGAGCCCCATGTAAACCGGCTCCCTAAGAAGCGCATTTCAGTGATAGACATTCATTCATTCAACCACTTTGAGGGGGTTGGAGAATATTCTCTGGAGACATGTTGTCATGTACTCCCTCCTTGCATGCTGGCTAATGGAGTACTGAGGCAACTTGCATGAACGGCAGTGAGTTGGATGAATAGCATTGGTTCAAATGCTCATTTGAACCAATGCTATTCATCCAACTCACTGCCGTTCATGCAAGTTGCCTCTTGTGTAGATTGGGCCTTAACCCTGGCAACTACACTAGACAAAAACCCAGCAGTGTTGCTCACTTAATTAACTCTACATTTGAGTGACTCAGCACCTTATGATGCTTTCCCAATACAGTCAAGACTCTATAAATGTTACAGGTCGGGAGTAGCAAAAAAATAACATATATAGAATTATAACAAGTAACACTTATAGAATTCATACCGATGATTAATAACATTTATAGAAATAACACTTAAAATTTCCGAAAATGAAGAACATAATGTTTTATAAAACTAAAAAATGAAAGTACAAATGATAATACATAATTCAACTAAACTAATTGAAAGAAATAATCTATATAGTAGTAACTTGACGAGATTCTTCCAACTAAACTAACCGAAAGAAAGAGTCTATAGTAGTATGATGGGAAGCTTCCAAATGATGAGATGAAACTTCCTTCTGGAGTCCTTGAATGCTCCTGATGTGTGATAGGGCATCATTTGGTCTTTCTTAAAAGTATTTCTTCAAAGTCTCTAGAGAACGCTCAGCAACACTAAATCCTACAACTTCTTCTACCACATCAACCATAACCTCATCAACATCAATTTCTTGATGCTATGAGGAATATATATCCAAAAACTTCTCATCGGTAGGTTCATAGGGGTTGTTTAAATCAAACTCCATCTCATACTTGAGGTATTCATGAACATTCATCACGTCACCCACCTCACTATTAGATGACAACAACGTCAGTTGATGAAGTAGAGTAGCAACTTCATCAACCTCTACCAAGCGCCTAGCTTCCTCTATCTCCCTCTCAATAGAGATCGAAAGAACACCCGCGCGCCTCCAACAATTTTGAATTGTTCGCAAAGAATATGGGATAAATGTGATTACATGTTTAAAATGTATGCTCTCATATACTATTACCTTGATTTTCTCAAAATTAACACTTACAGAGGTGCAATTAACAAAGAAGGGAGTAGAGCATGTTATAACACTTAACACATAACACTCACTAGTCTTACCAATTGTGTTTTTGTAGGGGAGTAAAATTTTCTTAACATATATGAAATTATAACGCTTATAGGGGTAACACTTATAGAGTCTTGACTGTAGTATATTAAGTCTAACCTAACCTGTCCTAAGTTCTGTGCACATTTCCTCCTGGACTACTGCCCATCGCTGCTCTGATGCTTTTCAGAAAGGAACAGGACAAGCAAAAGGAAAATGTGGCCTCCTCGGCCCATACAATACACGCGGTTGCTAAATGGCTACTCGAACATCTTCAGAGCATAATTATATGCATTATCAATTGAAATAGAACACACCAAGTCATATATAGCCTAAATATCATTTACTTTCTAATTAACCACATTAGACAACTATCATCCCAAAACAACCATCCAAACAAACTCCTCGTTGCAAGCATAATCAATGCCATCAAAAAATATCCTCACACAACATTACAATTAAGAAAGTCAAAGCCCACACGACAAAGCAAACAAACTAGTCAAAAAAGGAGCATTAGAACTCCATATTATAGAAACACCATTTTGGTCCTCCAAACCCCCCCCCCTCAACTATGAGATGTTACGCACTAATAAACACATGAAAACATCAGAATAGAACACCCGACAACACTATCCCCTCGTGGCTCCTCCCATGCACATGTTATCTCCCAAGATGTAAATGTCCGCTTGACTACACCTAGACATACTATGCATACATGGCACAACGCACAAGGCTCAACCACCATTCACACCAAATCCCAACCTAAAAATCCAAATCTATGAGTTTACGTACTGCAACACCAAATTCTCGCAAGAAGCCACCACAAGAAAACCAGAAAAAACACAACATACTCCTACCTCTACTAACCCAACAATGATGGACGGTTCTCTTGGGTCTCAAAATCCCCGACAATAAAATCCAAAAACTAATGGAAATCTTTTCTCAAATTTCTATTCAATAAACACCCAACACACATCATCCGAAACAAAAGAAAACTTGAAAAGACACATGCACCAATAGCATTAGAACAACCACTAAATATTCTACACATCTAACACTTAATACATAAGACTAATTGTGGTCCGCCTATTGAAAAATAGGCATTCAGCTACCCCCACCTCGTGTCCATATGGACATAGATAGGAAGTAGCGAACGGATATCACATGTCAATGTTACAATACACGTTGATGTTCCTTTCTCTTTTCCTTTTTGTGCCCCCCTCAAAGGCTAGGCACGCAAATTATTGGAGCACATTTGCCAATACTTCCTTTTTCTTCTTTTTTCTTTTCATTTCCTAGGAGGAGACGCATGACCACGTGGCTAGCTTTTCCGTCAAGTAGAGAGAAGGTTTCACGGCTGGGAATCAAATTGTCAAGCACTCCATTTGGTTTTGGATACCTCTCCACTATCACCCCGTTCTATGTTGTTGTTGGTAAGGTAACTTTGATGTGATGACCCAACAAAGGTTCCGGTTCCAAAATTGTACCCTCCTTTGATTTTCTAACCCATGTCAATCAAGTTCCGGTCCCTAGTTTCCTACACATATCCCACAATGACTGGAAGAAAAACACCACAAAAATGAAGCTAATAAAAAACTGTAAACTTAATGTGATTTTAAAATCGATTACTCATCATGTCAATTGCATAACATTATTCAGCTGAGATTGTATGTTGGGTGTGGCTGGGATAAGTCATATTTTGTTCGAAATTATACGTTGTTTATTCTCACATCATAACATTACACTAGCAAATTTAGGCTAAAAAACTCGGATGAAGCAATGGATTGATATTATTTGATTGGAACGGCTGATAACAACTAAATAATGTTATGTGACTAGACACTTACCTACGTAGAAATCTACCTACCTACCTATAGTACAAATCTCTCTCTCTCAAAGTCACCAAAACCATAAGTAACCTTGTAGGAAACTGAAAGATCCTAAGGTTGTTTCTTGCAACAAAAATCTTCCAAACACACCAAATAGAGTCAAAATTGTCCATGATATTTGGTTATGTCTTTGTAAGATCCTTATGCCAATCATTCAACTTTCTTTTTTGTATCAATCAAGCATGCCGTGACCAAGAAATGCATCCCAAATCATACGATGCATGCACCCGGTCTCTTGCATTGAAGTCATTTCATTTGTGCGTAAACCAAAGAAATTTTAAAAATAGACCACATCTATCCATGCAAAGACTTGAAGAGCAAAAGACAAGTTACATGGGGGATGGGCCCGATGAGATCGGAGTTTGGAAACACGACCTTTGTTACGAAATTTGGCCCGGCGTATACGTATGTAGGACTAGAGATGCCAAAAAGCATCCATGATAACCGTAAAGCCATGGGGGAAACTTGATGGATGGTCATAAGTTATTATATCGCATACAAAAAGAAGGCCACATTGTGGGTGGGCGCCAAGTGGGACCAAAACTTTCTTGCATTATTATTATTGTCATTGGCATGGTGTTCATGGGAAGAGTTAGCAAGATGACATGGACGCAATGTGAAAGGGGTTGGGTGTCGGCCACTTGGCGGCCCGACAACTAGTCCACATAGGAAAGTTTCGGAGGACCCCGGAAAAGAAATAACTTTGGGAGGACCTTGTATATGCTTGAGTTTTCTTTCGCCATTTCTTATTCCGTTCTCTTGACCCACAAATTTTTCACCCTCATTCTCTTCCCTTCGGTTTATTGTGATCGAACCACATTCATTGCATACCGGCACAAGGAGGTAAAACAATGAGTGCATGGAAAGGACTCACGTGAGGCGTCTACCGTTTGGCCTTTGCCTCATGGCATTATGCATCCCGTTTTAATGGTTAGCCCTATTATTATTCTAATATGCCACCACCATGCACACATCTTTACGTCATTTGACCTAAAAATTCGGCTTTCCATGAAGTCCATGCCGTAAAAATGATGGCTACACAATAAATCCGGGTTAACTTATATTACCTTTTGTTGCTTTATGTGCCCTTTTTATTCCCTCAGCTTAAATGCTTCCGTTGTAGAAAGTACGTGTTTTTAACTCACCAAAACTCTTTGACGAGACACAACGGCACTAACTATTACACATGGCCTCGTAACCTCCCTCTCCACATTGGCAATTCGATTATGTATGTATTAACACCCATATGTAATTGTATGCCTAACATTACTAAGCAATGTGTGTTCGTTCAATGGGACCCGCAAATATAAGCATGGGATGCACAAACCCTGTGCACAGAGACTCAAATTCAGATTGAGCTCCCAACATCCCATGGTTATGTTCCCTGGGTCCATACTTGCTTAGTAATGTTACGCATAATGTTTTTCTTATCTTTTGACACCCAAGAAAGGAAAAGAAACAAAAATAACAAAAGAAAATGAACATCAACGTTATGCCACTGACGTGGATAGGGATCCGATTGTCCTATAACTTGTCAAATGGGGTTATCCCATTTAATTATGTTATAGGAAATGGCTAACTTGTTGATAAAGAGAAGGGGGGGTGACAATTCTTTATGGGTTTGGTTATGCCTTGCTAGCATGCCTTATTGATTGTATCAACTAAGGTCAAGCCTTGATGTTTCAATAAAGTTGATGCATGCAACAATTTCTACTATGGAGTGGGCATTCAAGCATCCAATACTATAATGTTTTTGAAGTGTTCCATGTCCTTGTTGGATCTTAGGTTATGGATGCGACCCATCATATCAAAGCACTTGAGAAGACTAATGCACCTCATAGACATTTTTTGGAGGCAACGCTTGTATGCAACAATTTCCTTTCCTCTTTAACCTTTGGGGATGTTTTCCATTTACTATTATAGCGCATTCATCCACGACGGATGAGGAAACTAAAAAAAAAAAAAAACCTTGGGGTTACTTATGTTTTTGGTAGACGATTGAGAGATATGCACGTACGCCAAATTTTTTTCTCGCCTTCTTCTTTCAAGGAGCTTGTTTTTACTACAACCCCTTCATCCACGACGAATGAGTTTACCTAGACACCACGCAGCCCTTTGAGTCAGCTACGTTTTTGTTGGACAACTAAGAAGTATATTTGCATGCAACAATTACCTCCTGCATTCAACCTACAATAAAGGGAACTTGTTCTATCAGAGCCCTACATCCACATGGGATGAGTTTACCTAGACACCATGATGACTTTGGGCTCAGGATTTAGGGCGTCTATGTAACCTCATCCATCGTGGATGAAAGGCTCCAGTACAAAACAAGCCCCCTTCAAAGTGGAAGGCCGATTCATTCCAACTGAACCTCTCTAGACTAACTTGGGATTTCTAATACTAATTCTGGTGTCATATCGTTAAAAAGAAAAGTACTTTTTTACGCTACAAGATAGTTCACTACGTTTTCACCTTCCCAATGGATGAGTTTACGGTAGGCACCGCGAATCCCTTGCCAAGACTTTGGGGCAGCTAACTTATGTACTGTGGACAAAACTGATGGACTTCCATTGTCGTCGGGATATGGTATCAGATGAAATTCGGGGGAGTAGGTAAAAGGTAACATGGGCAAGTGAAAAGAAAAAACCTTTTTGCCATGTTAAGATTCACCAGGACAAGCATGTAAGGTAAGGGAAGGAAAGGTAAGGAAAAGTATGGTAAGAGGGGGTGGGTAGTAACTCTAGTTATGTGGGTGTTATTTGGTTCCTTTTTCATGTTCTCCAACTTCTATCGATTAGATTTTACACAACAAAGCTCATGTTGGCTTAGCAAATCTATGATGAAACATATGCAAAAACTGGATTGAAATCCGGACTTCCCGTGCTTTAGTTATGATTATCGGAAGCGCATGTTTGTTAATTTCTTAACTGGATACATAGGTTGTCTCATACGTGTTCACTGTTGAGTGTAGAATAGTTATTTGAAGATGTAGTTGAATGTCTTTTGAACATGTGTCTTTATGATTTTGCTCTTTGATCTTCAGGGCACCGCATACCGATCAAATCTAGGGGTCCGATTGAGAAAAGTAACCGCATAACACCCGCATACCTTAGGCCTTGTACCCAATCCAAAGATCAGCTTGGCCATCTTTGAGGTAGATGGGTCTGAAATGATTTCTTTTTTGGATTAGCCAAGTTCTAGTAGAATATGAATCATGTGATTAGAACACGAGATGGTTAGCAAATCCTAGTGAAGGCCATAGCCACTTTGTTCATAACTTTCGGAGCTCGTGTGAATATCTTATACACTACCAAACTGAAGATTCTCGTGCTCATTGATTGGTCATATAGGTCCCCTCAATTATGTTGACTATTGAGTTTAGAATGTTTTGAGCATGTAGTCAAATCTATTTTTACATGTAAGAATTTTTGGTATCCATTTTAGGAGCCAAACTTGGTCCCATACTAGTCAATTACGAGTGTCTCATTAATCGATAACCCAAGTAGGCATATATACCTTAGTTGTAACTTGCGATCATGTCATTTCACAACAATTTGGTTGGTTAATGTGGCATATGAAGTGTGCCAAAGATATCGGGCTATTCCCACATGACACTTCATCTCACCAAGAAAAAGAAATTGTTTAGCGTTTCACCGATGTGAATATGAGCTCGATATTAACCTTACATTGTTTAAGGGTCACCCCTTGATACATGGTAGGGTGTAGTGCATTCCTTTTGGAAGTTGGGTTGATGGCTTCATCTCACTATACTATACATGTGATTTAGCGTATTGTGGCCCGCACTGGGTGATTATCATTGACCCATGTAGATGATCCCTCATCCATTGACTAGCAACCACAAAAGGCGGTATTAAAACACTTGTTGCTACATGACAAATCATGGATGCCATTCTAATCATTATGACGCGTCAACTATAACAGCATGTTGCATTTGGACATGTAGTATAGTGGAGACAATGTGAGCATCTTGAAACAATTGCGATAAATAATCTATTCATGATGGCCTCTTTGCTAAGAAGCAACTAATGTTTGTATACTCCTTTGATGATTAAAGTCACGTTCTCAACAATCATGTACACGTAGTTCGTTGCAAAAAAATTGAAACTTGTACAATACATTTATGATAATGCACCCCAATGTCCTCTGTGTTAGAATGCAATTGCTATTGTTCAAATGCTCCTCTGATGCACTTTAGAGAGTTACTTATGTAGACAATAGTGTCATGTTGACAATTAGCAAATGTGACACCACTAGACCTCTAGACCTCTAGTTTAAATCGTTTGCCAATAGTGTACATGATAGTAAAAATCATAAACAATGTAGACTGAAGTAAGGTCTATGATGCTAGTTGTGGGATTAATCTTTCTAAAAATGAATGTTTGCCTTCATTTCCTATCGACGGCCACAAATACTTGGCCTTTGCTTCAACACATGAATGATGTCACACAAGTATAATATAATAATGCACAACATCTAATTAAAAAATTATGCATAACCCATGCATAACCCCTTAGGCTGGTCTTTGTGATCCCTTTCCAAATGGGAAAGCCCCAAGACTAGCTTGCCTCGTTGTTGAATCCAACCATACATATTCCCGGCTAGTCCACCTTTGACGCCAACATTACATGGCCAACCGGTGCTACCAACCAAGTGGGGCCTTCACAACATTCAAACCAACCAACAAATGGGTGCCCTATACTAATTTGGGGAAAACCTCCACATCTGAGTTAATAGTACCAACCCAACCGTTGGTCCACCTCCAAACAATGAACAATACTCAAGGTAAGTAGTGAAAGTGGCCCAACATAGGTCCAAGATGACCCTAAACTACCGGATGATAGTGGAGAGGCACCCAAATTGAACGGAGTGGTTGGCGGTTTGATTCCCAGCCATGAAATCGTCTCTCTACTTGACGGAAAACTAGCCAAGTGGTCAAGCGCCTCCTATGTTTCAAAAAGAAAAGAAAAAAAGAAAAGAAAAAAAGAAGTGGCCCAACATAAGCATGATGTTATTCTCTTGAAATGCCCCAAATTCCCAACACTAGGGATACAACACCCTAGTGTTGAGTAATGTTATGTGACCCATTGCAAAGGATACCCACCGAACTTAATTGGCAATGAAAGCGAGCATTTTCCTAGCTGTTCAAAACATGTTGATGTCGGTGACCAACTCCTCTCCTATTTGGCTAACCCCAATAAGTAGAGTGAGTATGCGCTCTAAGGAAAGGCAGGAATCATCATGATTTTTTGGCGAAGTTATTAACGAGCCCCTCGTTTGCTGTCCTTATGCTCCTGGTGTAAATGTCATTCAAGCCCACGAATAAATGGAAAGCGAGATTCTCGTTGACCCGTTTTTAATGGGCCTATGAATGAGCACACCTCGAAGCATCGGTTCACCGTCCACCAAATCAACTCACTCACTCACTCACTCATACATGAAAACCCCTCTCCGGAAACCACAAACCCCATAAAATCCATGAACTCAAATGAATTAAAACAATTTAATGGCGAAAGGAAACGTCAGGTCTCGACCTTAAGATTTCAAAACCAAGTGTTTTGTCACGACTTTCATGTTTTTTTTCTTGTTTTAATGGATGAAACCACCAGTTTTGCTATCCAAAAATTAGAGTTTTAAGACAAAAAAATTCACCACTTTTGAGGATGGTACAATAAATTTGTGTGTTTTCATCTGCAATCTACTTTCTTAAGGAGGTAATCAACTTGCTTCATAACTCACAAAATGGTCACTGGGTAGGCTTCTTTGTAGAGTTGAATCACACTATGGCAAGTGAGCCTCAAACAGACACTTTTAACCCTACACCCCCAGTTCTCCTATGATACTAAACATGCAATTAACACGAGATGATTTAGGGAACCGAGGTTGAGGTTGTAGCCATTGTCCTTATTATGTTGTGATCCACACCTAAGCCAACCACCACTCAAATATAGGTATCCAATTAAGATAAGTAAACAAGTTAGACCCTCTTACCTCAACATCCAAAAGCTACATTTTTGCACCTATTTACATCTATTCCAAATTTAACTATTTTAGCAAATTTTATATGTGGTTATTTTTATGTTTTACAATACTTTATTTGACTTTTATTAGAACACTACGTCGTAGTCTAAGTCCATTTTACATTATGATGCATGACCATGGCTTTTAGAAAGGGACATGGATTCTCTTGGAAGTGGTCTTCGAGCTCCACACCCAACCATTCACCACTAAAATATATTAAGTGTTTTAAGTAACATGTAATGCATTCGGGGAGTGCATTATGAGGAATAAGGACATTGTGCAAGGCGGTAGTAGAGTGCCAGTGTTTGTGTTCCCCATAGTGCACTTCCCCAAACACATTTCCAAACATAAAGGCGCGCCCAAGGCCTGAGGACGGGTTTCAACGGCTTTGATTGGTTGGAGAAACACAATGCCTTGCCCAAAAGTGCAATGCACCCCGAAATACGTGGGGTGCATTATGCAAAGTAAGGGTACCTCGGGGTTGGTTTATACTACAGTGAAGAAGTGCATTGGTCAGTCAAAAATTTCAACCCAAGACAAGGTTATTTGAGACAATGGTTGGTATGGCGGACAAGATGAGAAAAAAGTAAAAAGTAAAAAAACAAAAGCCCCTCAAGTTGGAGTTCTCCGGAGGCCAAGTTCCTTGTCCGAGAGTTTGAGGTTGCCCAAGAAACTTGAGCTCTAGAGAACTTCCCTAGCAAAAAGTGGCATCCATGTTTTTTTTTCCATCCATGCTCAAAGTTCTTCACCGAAAAAACCTTGGCCGTAGTGTAAACCCCGACCATATCACTTTCACCACCCTTTTCGCCACCAACCTTATCACTCCATTCCCTTAAACTTTTTGACCAACCGGTGCACTTCTTTACCATACATAGTCTAAACCGGCCCAATGATCGGGGAAAACCGGCAGTTAGTTACATATGAACTGGTTGAGTTTGAGAAACAACCGGTTAAAGTTCAAGACTTCAGGAGAATTACCGATCACTTTAGAGGAATTTATGGAATATACCTCAAAGTAATATAGAAAAACCGAAGGATGTCTAACATGTAACCGGTTGGACTTGCAAACACTAGGATCTCAACCGATTATGCCCAAAAATCTCCCCAATCACTGCTCAAGATTACAAAGGGAAACTCGGCTCTGGCCCGGTCTTTACGGTAATCAATACACACGGTCGAGAGACATGGGGGGGGACTCACTTACTCATGGAATCACAGCCTTAACGCAATTACCTTACCAAAAGTAGAGTGGGGCAGAGGGGGGCAGGAAGCCAGGGCAGACAGACAGACAGACAGAGGGAGAAGGGAGAGGGAGAAGAGAGGGGGGGGGGTCATCATAGAGGAAGGGGCCCAGGTCTAGAGCCTAGAGTAGGTGAGAGGGAAGCCTACTGTAGGTAACTTACCAGGAACAAATTGGGACAAACCACTCTCTCTCCCTCCCTTCTCCTCCTCTCCTCTCTTCTCTCCCTCCCTTCCCTTCTCTCCCTCACTTACTTACCTACCTACAGCTGCATCCATGGAGGAGGAGGCCACAGATCACAAGTAGTAGTAGTAGTAGCAGTAGTTAGTCGTAGTGGTGGTACTCATCGAATAGTTTCTGCGGATCCGGTCGCATTACTTTCATGCATGTTTGGGAAGGATCAGATCCCGGAGTCGACCGGAGCTTGAAGCTCGAGCGCATGGAACTGTACCACCGTGGGAGGAGGAGCTCCGTAGTGGCGGTGAGTTTACCTGCCTGGCCTGGACCCTCCCAGCATTACCTAGTAGGTGGTGATGAGATGCACATTTGGGCACCCGTCGTCTGTGGTGCTGCCTGGTTCAGCTGCTCTTGGAGGCGTGAGTGAGTGAGTGAGTGAGTGAGGGGATGGTGCTGTGTAGATGGGGGAGAGGAAAAAGGGAGAGAGGTAGTCGAGCTTTGTGGAGTGATGGCGGTGACGCTTTCTGTGTAGGAACGTGTAAATAGAGTGTTGAAACTGATGTCCGGGTGTGGCGGCAGGGGAGATTTGGTCCCAGATGGCGTGAATGTGAGTGATATCTGATGGTGTGTGCGTGTGTGTTTGGGGGGGGGGGGGGGAGGGGGCTAAATTTGGCATTTACTGTATTGTGTTCGGGGGAGATGCCTACAGTTGGAGGCTTCTTTTTTTGTGTGTGGCTAGATGTGAACTCGCGGTCTGCTGCGGTGTTCGTAGGCAATTCTGATTTTCGGTAGAGTGAGGAGGTAGAGTGTTACCTTTTTGTGCTTTCGTCACTCTCTGCACTGAGGGAACAGTGACGAGTGTGCAGTTTCCAGTGATTCTTGTGCTGCACATGACTCGAGAGCCTTCTTAACGCTTGAAGATCATCAGCAGCTTAGGATAGTGAGTGTTGGACGCAATGTCCGTCTGTCCCTAAGGTCTTCGGAATTGTTAATTATTGTTTAATTGAAATATTATCAGTAGCACTCCTCATTATGGAAGTAATGATACCGACAGCTGGCTTATCGCGGTGGCCAGAAATTAGCTGGACCTGCACAGCCGGCAGAGATCGAGTAGAAAACTGTTGCCACAACAAAGAAAGTAGCGGGAGGAAGTAGTAACTAGAGTGGCGCAGTCCTTGTGAACGTTGTCCCGAAACGAAGTTGGAAGGACGGTAGTTAGCGAGGAGAAATGGACACATTTAAGCCTCTTAGACGAGTTCTTGTCAATTGCAGTCATCATTGTGCGAAGGAAGCGTAGACAAATTTCATGGCTGTCGAGTGTGAAAGTCAGTGAAACTTCCAGAACAGAGCAACGAGATTAGGCAGTGGAGAAGATTATCATTTTTTGCATGTAAATTCTGGAAACGCCATCGAGGTTGTAAGCAACAGACATGCAAGGAAAGAAGCCTGGAGGTTCTTAGATTTGTGATTGAATTCAAACCTTGGAAAGTTATATGTCTTTCGTTTGTGTCGGATTATATCACTAAGCAATGTAAGTCAGAGTGGAGTATTACTTACGTAATGCCAATCGGATTAGTCGTCTCGGTGGTGGCATGCAGCTCTCTCTGACCGCCGCAGTGTTGATAAATTTGCAATGTAACTGATGAGTTACTGCTTTTGTGTATGTGTGCGCGCGCGCGTGCAGGTGTACAGGATGTTTATGGATACGGCACGGCAGGGACGGGCTGCGGTGAGCTGATTTTAATTGGCGGCAAAACCAGGCCGCTTACTGTCTTCTAATCAGCTCTTTACCCCGGGGCGCGTGTGGCGCCATGCCAGCTTCGGCAGATCTGCTCAAAGTGTTGGCAGAAGACCCCAAGTCTCTGGAGCAGCAGTTTGGTTGCATGACAGGAATATTCCAGATTTTCGACAGGCACCAGGCCTTCATTGGCCGCCGCTATGGCTCCAAGCGGGTCAGCAATGCCAGCGGTGAGAAACTGAGCGTGCACTTTCTTTCTTTCGTTGCCACATCTGCCACTAGAGATGAGCCTTACTATCCCCGGCTTGAATCCGATATATATTGATTGATTGATCTCATCTTCAGCTTTAACGAGCGTCGGCACTGCTCTATTTGGATTATTATGCATTACATTGTGCTGTCAATATTGACTTTGTAATGGAACAGGTCAATCGCAGCCGACATCAGCTTGCGAAACACCTCGCCATGACCGCACCAACCCATATTGGATGGTGAGAATAACCTGCCCGGACTTTTGCATGTCACACATTTGGAGAATAGTGATTGTCATTTCTCCATGGTGATCTTCAGCTGGTTTCTCGATGCATAAGTTATTTTCTAACCGATAAGCAGCAACAAGATTATATGCTCACCCGATGATATTATTTGCTGTTTCTGAAGAGGAAACAGTTGTTGATGACATCGAGCTCTTTTTGGTGATGTCGTGCAGTTCGAGGATGATTCTTCTCAGAGGATCTCTGTGGACAGTTTTGACCGACCGAAGGGAGCTGCCGAGTCCACGAAAGAGCATCATCACAGGGAGTATTCAGACAGCAGTGAGATTTTCAGCAAAAGTCTTGAGACTCCCACTGAAAGCCGGACGTCGCCGGACCAGAAGTCTCCACACGAGGATCAATCACCGATGTACTCTGAAGAAAGCGTGAGTGGCCTGGCATTTTATTACAACGAACCGGTGCGAGAGGTCACCACTACTGCATCTGCTGCAAATCCTTTCGAACATTCCGACCTTGTCAAAAGAGAATACAACAACAAGCCTAATGCAGTCTTACCGAGGGTGGCCCCTGAAGCAGCAAGAGTCGCCAACAACAAAGAGCCTCTGCAATCTTCCTCAGACATCAGGGACATAGTGCGCGCGTCTTTCCATAGAGAAAGACCTCGAGAAATCACCGTCAAAGAGAAGCCACGAACGTCTGTCGATGGAAACCAGAGTCATGGCTACTTGAAGAACTTACCACGGTCGTCATCTGTGGATGGGAAAGACAGACTTCGTATGTCGGTCGATGGGAGAGAAACTGCGCCAAAGCAACCTTCTGATTTGCCGCGATCTTCGTCTGTGGATGGAAGAGGCAGCTCAAGAATGATGGCGGACTGGAAGGATGTGCTTAGGCATTCTTCTGGATCACCTCGCATGACATCCAAAGAGAAGGATCTGCTTAAATCCTCAACCGCAGGAAGAAATTCCAGTGAAGGAAGATCTGATGCGACGAGATTGACAGTTGAATTGAAGGAAGGACCTCGATTGTCTGTTTCCGTGGATGATCGTCGTAGCTTCACAGAGGGGAGATCATCTCCCAGGCCAGTTCGTTCGAATTCTCGATGTGCTGATCAAAGCAGCGATATGCCTGTTCAACCATTCGACTTCAAAGAGTCACTCAGAGCTGCGGATTTCAAAGACACTCTTCGGTCATCTCAGAAGGGGAGAGAAGGGCCTCGATTCTCAGTAGACGGCACTAGGGACATACCCCGTGCACCTATTGCGCCTAGGCTTTCAGTCGACGGAAGAGATTCTGCCCACTCCTGCGCGGTGCCTCGGAGACTGAAACTTGATGGCCGAGATGCCTCGCGACGAGAGAGCAGACAAGGTATCCATAAAAAATCAGATTATTTCATCGATAACGACACGGAAGGTGATGTCCACCGCAAAGCACCAAATGTTGTTGCTCGTCTGATGGGGTTGGAGGAGCTTCCAAACTCTGCTAAAGGCCGTCATCATTTGCCACCGAGAAATCCAGAGACGAGAACCAGGGAGACGAATCTGCTGCAAGGATTTTTGCAGTACGATCCGCACAAAGGATCTCCGCCTCCACCACCCCCCTTGGATGATTACAATTACATGCATCCGAGGAATTATGAAAGCTATGACTATGGCTGCATCGATCATGAAGCATTGCATTCCCGGTCTAGGCCAGCTTCAGGTCGTCATGGGGAAAGAGAAGCAGGCCAGCTTGCAGAAGACTATCCATCTCAGCACAGGCCAGAGCATCACGCACAATTGAGAACACCTCTCTCTCCGGGACATCATCAAAACGTGGAAAGAGCACACTCGGCGTCAACTAGGCATCATCACGAGGCTGATCAGAGCTTGCCCAAAGAGCTGATCGGACAACCACCAAAGCAGCAACCCTCAGGGGTTCATGTGTTGTTGGATGCTGTAAAGGAGCAGTCGAATGAGGTAGCAGGTTCTCTCCCCGACACTCTCTGTGATCAAAACCTGGATCAAAAGGTGGCTCTCCGCAGCAAGCAACACGGGAGGAAAACGTTGTGGCAGATCCTAGAGGCAATGCAGTTGAAGGGCCTTCTCCATGGTTCCCGCCGGAAGCAGTCAGAAGCTGCAAAACTGCAGAACATCAAAGCAGTGGAAGAGAAACAGCAAGTTCATGTGAAGCAGGAGCCAGCACAGACTTCTCTACCGCGATTGACAATTGCAGCCCCTAAACAACATGACTATGCTGGCCCCAACGACCAGGACACTCCCAGAGCGAGCATCCCTAGCATCATCAAAGGCGATTCGAAATCACATGAAGATAATGTGGACATTATCAATCGTGTCAAGGCAAAATTGTTGCAGAGCGAGGCCGTGAAATCCGCCAACTTTGAAAATGAAGAGGCCTCGATTGTCTTGATTAAACCAATCCTTACAAGATCTTCCTCTAAATCTCAAACTTCAGAGATGGTCACCCCTCATCCTCGAGAGGTGGGTACCATGTCCAGTAAGTCGAGCAATGCAGGAGGGCATGGCCCAAGCACAGCTCACAGCGTTTCTGAAGTAGAAAATCTGCCAAGAAGTGAAAGGTAAACCCTCCTAATTCTCTCTGAAGTTATTCTAGACTGTTTGTTTGAAGTGTTGAGCAGTTGGGACACCTTGAAACACCAATGAATGGAGGCATTGTGAGTACCATATTCTGCTTTGCCTTTCATGGACTTTTGCGATGGATAGGGGACGTTCTCTCCGTTCCCATACTTAATATATGTCAACTGACTTGTGTCCCATTTCATTTGCAGCATAGCAAATAAAAATGCGAATCATAGATTGACTATGAACGAGAGTCCAAAATCACAGTCTTTTCACGATGTAGGAGTTTCGAGTCCTTTGGAAAACGACAATAGTGCAAGTACGAGGCTGTCAAGGAGAGATCGCATTGCTGCGCGCACAACACAACCTTTCTCAGATGTCACGCAAAGTGGACGGGATTCCAGTCCTAGGGGCCCTCGATCGAACCCTCGACCTTGCTCATCGCGAGATTCGAGTCCTCTGTCACCGAGGTTCCCAGGGAGCATGGAAAGTGTCCGCGTGATTGATGCTGCCAAGGCTCGCAGAAAACCTTTCGTTGTGAAGGATAAAGACGAAAGCAAAATAACATTTGCCAATTTGAGGGCAAATGCTACCAAACAAGAATTTTTGAAGGGAAGGGCAAGTGGTGATCCTGATACTCCAAGACTTCGCCGAAGCAGCTCTGACAGCAAACTCCTCTCCAAGATTGCTGAGAAGCCCATCGCTTCTGATACTTGTGCAACCAAGAGTGTGGGTGGTGGTAGATCACCTACTAACAGTCCAACTTTGAAACCGAAGCGACCAATTGTCAGAGACAGCAAGTCTCCTTTAAAATCCCGTCCGGGAAGTGCTCTTGGCATCAAGACAGGTGCCAAGTCTCCCTCAGGGAAAGAAACTGTCATCCTCAAAAGCCCACAATCATCGCATGTACTTCCTTCAGCTCCCACTCCTACATGTGCCAGAGTTCCAGTTTCGACAGCCCCAGTGCAGGAAACTCTTGCAGCCATGCGAGAACAAACTTCCATGGAACCTGAGATTGCTCAATGTTCATCAAGCTGCTCTACAGTGGAGGTGCGCATCACAGAGGGTGGAGCTGTGGACCAGAGTAGTGATACAACGGAATCCTCAAATATGAGAGTGTCTAGTGGCACTACAAGTGAACCTCCTCCGCAATCTGAGGTGAGGGTCCGGAACACCTTTCTTTATTTGTTTGAGAGTTCTACAATTCGTTGGAAAGACATTGTGTTTCGAATTTTTCTTTGCAGAGCTTATAGATGCATTGATTCAACATATACCAGCAGCAGGAAGTCATATTTACAACTTCCTTGGTTTTGTGATTGCAGGTTCAAGAGACCCGAGCAGATCTGGATGAGGGAGTTAAGACGCCTCGTGGAGTTTCTGTGAAAAAGATGCATTTTGCAGACACTGAGCCGCCTGAGGTTGTTGAACAACCAAGCCCTGTCTCTGTACTGGACAACTCTCATTTCGAAGAAGAACTTGCACCAAGCCCAAGGTCGGAAAAGCCCAGCGTCATCGACATTCAAGGTCAGAACCAGCACCAGAAACAAACTACCTTGGGTTTAATTCCAGTCTTTGAGCAGTTCCTTTGAGCTCTAAAAACTCTTTCAACTTGATTGTCGTCAGGAATTGTACGGACATAAGTTGAATGAAGCAAATTCTTATTTCCGTTCTTTTATCTCTGCAGCAGACAAAGCTAAACTCTTGGACAGTGAGAGGCGGTGGACCTCTGCGAGGTTTTTGGATCTTAATCTCGAGGATGCTTCTGCTGCAACTGTTTTGGAAGTCACAGTGCCAAGCGTCTCCACCAACGACCAACTTAAGACATCAGAAACCAGTGAAGACTGTGACAACTTACTAGCTAAGTTGCTAGACAAGTATGCGACGGAATTAAAAGCACCAACTGACATTGATGCAAAAACCAAAGAAAGCAAAAACAAACTTCGAATCTGCCTCAAGGATGCAGATGAAGAGAGGACGTATGTGAAGGATCTTGTGATTGCATCACAGCTCACAGATGCATCCAGCTTTGCAGACTGCCTGTGGTCCACCACCGGCTACATGATTGACCCCAGTATCTTCGATCAATTCGAGCTCAACAGGGAACAGGGAGATCTCTCTCTTGAAAAGAAGACCAGCGAAGAAGACATTGAGAGAGATGCTCTGGAGAGGCGTATCCTCTTCGACTCTGTGAACGAAATACTCGAAGCCAATTTGAGTCCAACGCGATGGACCGGCCTCCTCCGCACAAACGTGTGCAAGAGACCTGCCGGCCAACAGCTCATTCAAGAGGTCTGGGATAAGTTGCAAGACATTCCGTGCACTGCATCAGACGAGGTATGTGACACTGTTTTCACGATACTGCAAAAGGATTTGCTGAAAGGTCGAGGGCAGAATTGGTCGACTTATGAGAAGGAGCTTGGACAGATTACCACCGAAGTTGAGAAGATGATTGTGAAGGACCTTATAGATGAGACAGTGAGGGATTTGTGCACCCTTGGAGGGCGTGACTTCCTCCCTCTGCCATTTGAGGCAACTAGGAGACAACTTTTTGCCTACTAATTGTGTATAGCTGAAACACATTGTACATTTTGATACTCAATTTATCATCATCCTTGGAACGAGTACACAAAATAGAGTTGTTATCGTACGCTACGCTGGGCTATGCTGATGATTGTTTACAGTTCCATGTCAATAAATAAATTCAAAACCACCACCGGAAGCCATCTGGAGATGCAAAGGATACTTCAACCACATTGGTGCCCAATAGGGTGGGTTAGTTCTTTCTAAACTCTGAAAATTCATTCCAACTGTGTCCTTCCTCTTGCAAACCTTTGAGTTCATGGGTTAAAACAGACACTCTGCTTAGTTGACATAAGGGTATCAGCAAAGTGCCAGTCATCAAATTTTAATGCTACACTAAATGTCACAATTGACTTGACGTGTACTTTATATGTAGAAAAATTGAATGGATCTGAGAAGAAGCCTCGGTTGGAAGTATAACCTAAGGTATGTACCTTGTGGACCTACCAGTTTGCAGTTGCAAATCATGATGATTGCCATTTAAAGTTTCAGAAGCGGAGTCAACAAACAAAAGTTATAGGGGTCAAAGTGAAGATTCTCTTTCTCATTGAATTAATCACGTCAGCCCTCCCAATTATGTTCATAATGGAACCTGAAATGTTGTCTTTTCCAAATACATAGTCCAATCTCACTGTAAGGTGTATCTTTTGGGTGTCCATTTTTAACAACCACCGTGCCACATGTCACACAAATATAGGTATCTGATCAAGGAGAGGGACTGCTGAAGTCCCACATCTTTACTGATTTTGTTGAAAGGTATGTGGGCCTTATGTGGTCATTCTTCATAATCAATACCTTGGTGTTTCAGTAACCAATAAACTAATCTCAACTGAGCTACAACCCCTTTGATAGATTCCAAACATGACCAATCCTCGCTGAGCGCCACATGAACGCTAAGAGGTTGCACAAATAAGTGCCACAAATCCATTGTATGTAAGGTAGATGTGCCTAATGCGGCTATTTTTCTTAATCGGGCACCTATATTCGAGTGTACATGAGCGCTGAAGATTGTGAGGGAAGTGGCTGCGGCCTCGATTTGGATTCTCATTCTAGTCATGTATTTCATATCCTAGGAGAAGTGGGCTAGTCAGAAAAAAGTAGTAAGCATTCAAGGCCCATCTACCTTATCTGCCATCTTCTGCAATCTGCAACATGTTTCCACAGGAGATCGAGGTTGCTCACATTGTACAGAAGCTCTCATTTTCTCAATCAACCGAAACAGGTACGAGAGACGAGAACACAAAGCGAAGTGAATGTGCACTGTTTCTCAAATCAGTTAAATTCAGGAGCCTTGGCCTGTTGTAATATTGTATATTTGGGTTCCTATGCCCAAGAAACTAATCACGATTGCCATCACCAGTATGGTCCAGGCAAGTGGCAAGCTCTCATGGGCACGATTGCCCCTCTTGTATTTAGACCTAATGACAACTAACGCGGGGAAAATGAAACCTAGAGAGAGGCCGGTGGTGGCTCCAGTGAACTGAAAAGCAACCCAAATGTTGGGCACCACCGTCGACCCCACAAAAATCAGCACCAAAAGAACAAATGTGATGATCCCAAACCTATACTTACTTTCTGGCAATGGCGGCCTTTCGGGAAAGAGAACCGCATCAATTGTCTGCCGCAGGGAGAAATGAATCACCGGGAACACCAACATCAAATGGAGCACGTAGCCAATCCGAATTCCGTCGTCCAGCACGCCGCTGAATGGGATTCCCAAGTTGGCATCGAAATTCACGAGTACGTCCGAGTTCGTGAGGTCTCCAAAAAGAAGGTAGCCCGAGAGTGCTGTCGCGCTGTACACTAAAACACAGAGGATGGCCGTGATTCGCCCCACTTTGAACATTTTTGCAGGCGATCGGTTTTTGAGTTCAAGGTAGATTGGGGGCACATTGAAGTGACAAACAAACGCATTCGACATGATTGGTATGACCGTCAGGAGCTCCAAAATCGCGTGTTTTGAGGCAAACGACGGTAGCATCCTCGGCATCGCGAGCCTCCCCATCACAAGCTTCACCAATGCAATCACAGACGAGAGGAACACAAACACCAACGCGAGCGCGACCGATGCGGCCGATGAGAAGTGCAAGGAGTCGATCCGCCGGAGCAACGACAAAGGCGCAAGCACGAGTAACATGGTGATTAGTACAATGAGCTTGCGATCACTCCACCAACCTGCTCCCCCTGTCCACTCCTCGAACAATCCCACGTGGTTCTTGGAGCCTGCAAGAACATCTCCAATGATGATGAGGTAAACGATCAAAATACCGGCATTGTTGATTATGATGCAGATTTGTGCAACCGCTCGGGCGGCCCACCCGCAAGCATTGCCTACAAGGTCCCCAAACGTCCAAACTTTTGCGATCGCCAAATAGTGGACGAGCATCTCAATGCTGAGCTCTGACACGACGCCCATTGTGCATATCACGAGGAGGCCAATCGGCATCCCTAAAACCCTCATAGTTGCGGGTAGCGCCATGATGCCGGCTCCAATGATCGTTGTTGCAAGGTTGAATACCGCACTGCCCATGTTGGCGGTTGCAACCTCGTGTGGTGATTCATCCTCGTCATGGCTTCCTTTCGCAGATCGATGACCCTCCTCGATTGTGTCAGAGGATGCAAAGGACGGAGGTAACAATGGAAGCTCATCTGCTGCCACTTTGTGTCCATTTCGAGAGGCACTGTCTGTTGAAGCAACACCTGGTTGCAGGAGTGACACAATCTTAGAGAGAACCTTAATTCCTGAGACACAGTTTAATCTGCTAATACAAGATCCTTGTAGGTATTGATGTTCTCAAAACAGCACTTACAGATACAGGTTACCAGTAAACCATAGGATAAGAATCAAGAGAGATATTTCATCCCAAGCTTTTTAGAGCCACATACTCCATACAAAGCAATCACAAGGAAGCAATCAGAAACTAGAATGACTTAGAAAACGAATCACACATGTGGGAATAGACATATGGTGCCAAATAGCCAGACTAACAGAATATCCTTGTTAAGTATTTGGTTTTCAAACAACACTCACAGAAAAAAGGTATCCAATAAACCACAACATAAGCATCAAAAGATAGTGAATGCCAAGCTTTTGGAGTTACATACTCACTACGAAGCAATCAAAAGGAAGTAATCAAATATAGAATGAAATGCAAAAGAAATCCGTCATGTGGCAATAGCCAAATGGTGGCAAGCCATTTTGACCAGGGACCATCCACAACAATCTATCTGCATGAAAGAAGCCACCCTTCCGCCACATTCCCAGTGATGAAACTTCATCAGTTCCCAGTGACGATCGATCCTTGTCTTTGAGTTTCTGCTACTTCCCTCCCGAGGTCATGGGAAGACTCGAGCAAATTCTTCGTTAGGATGTGTACAAAGACCTCAATCTCGACACATGGAAATCAGGAGAGATAAACAATACCCTGAAGTAGGAAAAGCAGAAGCCAAATGCTTATTTTATTTGAGCAAACACCCTATTTTTGCTAACAGGCTTTGACAAGCTCCCTTGTAGGAATTCTCCAAAGCATTGATAATTGTTTGAACACTCTAAAGCAGGGGCTAAAGAAGACCCAAGTTCCAATAATGCAAAGACGCTTACTAAAGCCTAATACGCATGCTACCCACTAGGGTTTTGGCCGTTCTTGGGAGTTTCATATCACAATATGGGACGACCTAATTCAGTGTGAGGGTCTGTGAGAAGTTCTGTGCAATGATTCAGGACTTGTCGGACAATGTTTCTCATTTTCTCTTAATTATGATGTTTCTGATTGGTATTAAGCCAGCAACAAGAAATGGTGTCCTACGCTCGTCGGAAATACTCTGTCTAAATATCAAGCTTGAAGTGCCACGTTGTTCAGGAAATACCCTCCAAGGACACTATCTGAAGAAGTGAAAAATATCTCTATAGGGACAACACCTTGGTTTCAAAACCTGCCGCATAAGTTCTTGGAGTTTCATATCGCAATATAGAAAAACCTAATTCACTGTGAAGGACGTAGAGAGATTCTGTGCAATGGTCCAGGACTTGTTGGACGATGTTTCTAACTTCTCTCCAGATTATGATGTTTCCAATTGTCATTGCAGCCAGAAATAAGAGGTGCCTTGTTGTTCATCACAGAAACACCCTTTAAGCAAACTATCTGAAGAAGGCAAAAATATCTCTCAATATTATAACTGCTGCGGTTCTTGGGAGTTGCATATCAATATACAGGAAAACCTAATCCACCGTGAAGGACTTAGAGAAGTCATGTGCAATTGTCCAGGACATGTCGGACGACATATCTAAGTTTTCTCTGAATTATGGTGTTTCCGATTGTCATTAAGCCAGCAATAAGAGATGGTAGTCTCCTGTGCAGCTCGTTAGAAATACTGTCAATAGCATGTGCAGTTTATAGTGCCATGTTGTTCAGAACCAAAACATATTTTAACCAACTATCTGAAGAAGGCAAAATTATCTCTATGGGACAATACATTGGTTTAAAATTTCGCAGTTCTTGCGAGTTTCATATCGCTATACAGGATAACCTAACTCACTTTGAAGGTCTTACACACGCTCTGTGCAATGGTCCAGGACCTGCAGGTCAACATTCTCTAACTTATGATGTTTCCGATTGCCATTAAGCCAACGACAAGAGATGCTCGTTAGAAATACTACATCTGAATGTTAACCCCATATGCAGCTCACAGTGCCATGTGGTTCAAAACCGACATATCCTTCAAGCAACACATCTGCTACTGAACTAGTCCTTGGAAAGAAACACCTTTTTTTAAACTGCCACAGCCATTGGAATTTTCATATCGCTGTACTGGAAAACCTAATTCGTTGTGAAGGTCTTACACACTTTCTGTGCACTGGGTCCAGGACCTATAGGACAACATTTTAAAGTTTTCTCTGGACTTTCTCTAGTCTTCCGATTGCCATCAAGGATAGCGACAAGAGATTTAACTTTAGAAACTCTAAGTCCATATGTTAACCCCACGTGCAGGTTGCAGTACCATATGGTCCAAAACCGAAACATCCTTCAAGCAAACAATCTGCTGCTGAACTAGTCCTTGGAGTGCTAAACTCCGAAACTTCGAACCCAACATCTCTAGCTTCTAGATGACAATGCTCCTTACTCCTCTTCATCTAAGAACTGTCTGTATCAATTATCAATCTTTTTAAATCTCTGCACCTTCTTTTTCTCTCCCACTTCCAAAACTCCACACAAACCTCCCGACCAAAAACGCATCAACCAAAGATCGATCTGCACAGGAAACTCACCTACTGAGAGGTGGTCATCTGCTGAAGAATAAGGTGCGGCAGGGGATTCGCATTGGCCACTACCACGAGCAGCAGGCCAAGGCGTGGGAGAGGTGAGATCGACGGACTCGTAAGTCTGAAGCTCCACCCATTTCTGCGTCGTCGTAGTTTCCTGCCGCGGTATCATCCCTGCCTGCGCCCTCTCCTTCTACTCAATCGCAATCACTAGCTAATTCCACTCGCATTCTTAATGCTTCCCCCTCCTCCTCGTCACTAACTCCAATCCCCCCACCCCGCTGGCGCTCCTTTCCGATCCTCTGTTTTTGCCAAGCTCTTCAAACTGCAACACACACAAGTTAAGTACTTAATAGCGCCTCTGATCACACTTCCTTGTGAATTCTCACGTGCACCTCGTGCACGCTTTTCTTCGCATCCGTGCTCTCACTCTACCATTCTTGAGTTGCTATAACTTACTAATAAGTCTGTTTCTTTGTTCGATCTTTCCTTGTGTACGCATTTCCTGGAAGCCTGTAAGCAAGGATTGTAAGAAACTTATGATCAAGTGGTGGGGTAAGGAAGTTGCGCGATGATTGCTGAACGAGGAGCGAGGAGCGAGGAGCTGGAGAATGGATGCCGACATTCGGGGTTGGTGAGTGATTTAACTTCGGTGGGGAAGTGTAGGGTGGGTTAGGTTAAATTAGGTTAGGAAAGTTAAGTATGATTAAGGATGGGTTTACACTAGGGTCCAAGACCAAAGAAACTCCAAACTCGAGTGATCTTATTGGTCGAGAGCAAAAAATTTGGGACCCAAGAGTTTGCACTAGGGTCTAGGTCCAAGGTAAGAGAAAATGAAGTGGCGTTGATGTGGCATCACTTTTCTGTCAAATCTCGACAGTCTCAACTGAAGTGAACACTCGGTGGTCTGATTTGAGGAACCGATCTTCAAGCTTGGGTTCAATCTTGAGAGTTGAAAAGCAAGGGTCATTGAAGGGGTGTTTTGGAGCTCAAGTTTCTTGGATCTGGATCCTAGTGTAAACCCACCTTGAGTGAGCCCTCCTCCACATGTTTTTTTGTATTCAAACACATCCACCGAGTCATTACTAAGGAAATTGTCAAATGATCTAACAACTCTTAACCCTTAAAAGGGTCAAGGACCAAGGGGCTAATTACATGACCGACTACAAGCTTTCTACAAGCCTCGCCGAGTTCAATTTTTTTAATAAAAAAAACCCTTTTGGGTTTGGTGCTTTAATTAGTACAATACATTATGTCGAGTAAAAAATCAAAATACACTCATATGTGACGCAAATAATCAAATTGATATGTATTTTCATTCAAGGGCACTTATTTTGTGTATTCTAACTCAAATCTAAAATAACATTAAGACTTTCAACTGCTTGAAAAACACACGCGCACGCACACGCACACACACAAAAGAAGATTGAGTTAATTTTAAATAGGGTTGCTTTTGACACATTCAACTTAAAATGGAAGTATGTGGTTCAAATACAAGTTTTTGTACATGGAGAGGCCCATATAGGGCCTCTTGGATGCTTAAGGTTAAGTGTCCAAGATGTCTAGTTTGGGCCTCTCTATGCATGAAAACGTGTGATTGAGCTACATACTTCCATTTTAATCTAAATGTGTCAAAAGTGACCCTATCTTAACTTATTCTTCAAGTGCACATTTCCAAATTGGTATAATATCTTAATATCTTTGAGTTGGACCCCCACCAAAGTTACTATCAACCCAATGTAAGTTGATTAGTCCTTATGGGTTAACCCTTAAATGATAGTAGGAGAATTACTTGAAGGAAAATGGCAGTACAATTTTAAATCCTTGAAAATATTCAATATTACTTTTCATTCCAATCGTATAGATAACATTTTTCAGATTCAATAGGGAGTTCCACTTCCAAAAATGGACGGACTCCTAGCTGAGGCATTAAATCAAATGTTCACATGTCAAAGGGAATTGGGAGCATAAGCTCTAGTGGCATACATGGTGTCGGTAGGGTTTGCTAGTGACAGAGGCCCCAACCCTCCATGTGGTTATTGGGTATTTGGAAGGCTTAAGGGTGTGCCACAATGCGAGGATGGTGGGTCGTTGCAACAATCATGAGGTGGTTAGGTAGGTCACTGGGGGGATGAATGTAGGTTAGGTAGGTCGTTGGATGGCATTGGGAAGGTGGATGGCTGCATTTAGGTAGGACATGTAGGTTGGTATTTGACTTTGGGAGGTCACTGATGCGATTTGGGGAGGTTGCTCGATCTAAGCTATGGGGTTGTTGGCTTTCAAGTAGCTTGCTCATGCTTGTAGGCCTCTGAGCTTAAATCTCAACCCAAATCAATTGTAATTCAACACTAATCCATCATAATTGTCCCATACTTTGTAACAATTGCCAATGTCATATCCTCAATTTGTGTGGAGTTCAAATTTTGGTGGAGTGAGTTCAAGCTAAGGAGCATTGGTGCCATTTCTAGGATCAATTTCAAAATCAATTTCCACATCTACTTTGTTGCAATTTCTCTCCATCTTTGATGTGGTCATTTGTGAGGCCGTTGTTGGATACATGGTTGAATTCAATATGGATTGCTAGAGGCTATTGACATTTCTATGCATGTGTCTTCCTTTCGCTTGAAGTCAACTCAATAGTCTCGAAATGCAGTTCAACCTCAACTTAAAAAGCATTTTAGTATAAACTTTGCAAAAGGAGTAAAATACGACTTTAGTTATTTTATCAAATTCCTTGTACATAAACGCAAACAAGTGAAGCAAATGTGGTGGATAGAAAGCTTACATCAATCCATATTGTAACATAAATAAATTTTGAAAAGAAAAAATCGTAATATTCCATTAAAAAGCTTAGATTATAAAGGATTTTTTTAATATTGAAAAAAAATTCAAATACAAGTTGAAATAGACACAACGATGGCACATATTAGTACTTGGAGGTCTTTTATGATGTCCACTACAACCCCATGCCATCAATTCCATGAAGGATTGCCAAATGCCATTCTAATGTTATTTATTTATTTTTTGACAATTTGAATTTTATTGGAAGCATACAAATGTTGATTTCCATTGATAAAGGACACATGCATGTTTAACATGATGTTTGACACTACCATAGAGGCAGCATGCCAGAAGTTTGGCTTCGTTCGAAGTCTTGTATGTTTTGAAGGTTTTCTAGACAATTTTGACATTTTATATCTTTCACACCCTAATTAAAATCCACTTCAAACTTTTTGACACTATGTAGTACATCATGTACTACAACTTTCATTTGAATGCACTTGGATCTTGCCCACTCATGCTTCTGGTATGATTTTTCAAATGGAAGTGAGTCAGAGTTGTACTCAATATTGTTTGTGACTGTACTTGTGGTTGCTTTGAGAAACGCTCACAACCACTTTTTGGTTTTATTGGTGCAAGAAGTTAACCACCCGTTCCACAATCAATGTAAAATCTGATGCCATAAAAAACTCAAAACCACTGACTCCCAATCAATCAAATTTTGTGGGAGGTTAACCTATGTTTTCTGCCTCAGTACAGAAACAAAGAGAACAAAACGTAGTTGATCTTCTTTGGCCATCATGTGGCGATGTGTATGGAATACAATATGCACGGCTGCCTGGCCTTGGCAGCCGCTACCGTTGCTGCCGCACCGTCGCGCTCACGGTTGCAACTTGGCGCTCGCTGCTGCAGCCTGGCGTTGGGTGCCGCAGCCTCGCGATCGCCGCAGCAGCCTCGCGCTCGCGGCCGCACCGTCGTTGAAGCGGTTGCAGCCCGGCGCCCCAAGATTGGTTAGTACGCCCCATGGCTTGACGGGTGGCCCCCGGAGCTGCCGGTAGTACTTGGGCACCGGTTTCGAAGCCCGGGCAGCCAAGCCTGCCCGAGGGAAATATGGCAGGCAGACTCAGCCGCCACATACCACCCCCTTCCCTTCCCCTCCCCAAAGGACTCGTGTAGGATCTCATGCTCATGATGTGTTTGACGACTTTGCATCGCATCACACACACAAACCACTGATTAGTATCCGATATTGCATCGCATTAAACACACAAAGCCAATTGCATCATCACACACACAAAGTGGTCACACTCAAAGTGGCAATTGGCCCAAACCTTAATCATCGACATTATAGCGATGCCTCTAATCACAAGACTACTCAAATGCAATGACGATATGAAAGCTTCCGGAAAGGCAATTATGGAGTGGAGAAACGGCTACCCAATGATTAATCCATGGATTCTACACACATCACATGACGCGGGCTCTTGGCGGGGCACATGGCTTCATTACATGACCTTACTTCAATCATCAGTAGGTTACTTCAATCAGGTAAGATCGGGCCGGAGTTGTCTTCTTCTTCTTCTTCTTCTTCTTCTTCTTATGTGGCAGAGTATATTGTGAGGTAGAGTATATTCCTTCGAGATTCAGCAGGTAGATTGAGTGAGTGAGTGAGTTTAGGGTGAGTATGTATGTATGCATTCATTGGGGGTGGAAATTTTGGTGGGTTGATAATTTGGGCATGCTGCTGCAAGCTGCATGCCGATCACGCCGTTCCAAGTTGCTGCAGTTGGTGTTGAATATCTTGGGTTTTGGATTCTGGGTTTGGGCCTCTTTTTGAAAGGAAGTTGGAAGTTGGAGACTGTGGGTTATCTTGCTACATGGGACATGAGGTCATGTACGTAGGCGTAGTGCAGTTTGACATTGTAATTGTGGCTGGATTGAAATTTCTTCAAGAAGCATGTAGAGTATGTATATATGTTTGTGTATGTGTGTATGCATTTGGCATAATTTGGGGAGTTTGATGTTTTGGGATCATCTACAGTGACAAACTATAGTTGCTGTTGAAAATCATGCTTCTTGGGTTTTGGCTTCCCACTGGAATTTAGTTGGAGACTGGGGTTGGGTTATCTTGGATTGGAAGATAGTTGTTCAATTGGCGCTTGTGTGTTTTGGTGGAAGAAGAATTTGCTTGCATATCGATGTAACGTGCAATTTTAATTTTTTGGAACGTAGGATGTACATTACATGTCATCGACATGATGAACTGCGCTAGTACTCTTTTCGATGGTTTTATGCAATAATACCGATGTAGGCTGGTTCTGGAAGAGTGAGAATGCAATTTTGGAAATTAGCTTCGAATCATGTATTTAAGGGAAAAGTTAAAATATTGTTTGACTTGAACATTGTATACTCATGGTATGCATGGAGATGATCAGTGCAGATACTGATCACCTCCCGTCTTTAACCTCAATTTGAGCTGCCATTTGAGCGATGCCGTTGGATTGATGCCAATTTGAGCTGCCATCTGTCTTACGGTCACCTAATTGTTGTTGGGTCCAACCTTCATAGCTCTGATCATTCCAAACTCGTATTTGCAGAAGTGAAATCGATCAATTTGGAGTGTACTACTTTGCTTCTGAGTCTTCTGTGCTCCGTTACACTTTTTGGTATGCATCATCTCACTCCAACCTTCAATTACCTTGCATTTATTCAGAGTCAAACCAAAAGCAAATCACTCATTCTTCTTCGGAGATTTGGTGTTCGTTGCAAAACAAAACCAAAACATAAAGTTGTTACAAGACTCGTATACTGGTAGAGTCTCTATCTCTCTCTCTCACCGTACTTGGAAACAACCTTCATTTACTTAATTAGCATACTTAATATATTGGTATAAGTAGCGACAATCTTTGAACATATGTTACAAAGTTGCACAATAGCAAGAGAAGTCTACTGCAGGTGATTGGGAGAGAGATAAAATACTTGGTAGCAACAACCTTGAACATGTGTCACAAACTTTGCACAAGTATAAGAGGAACATACTTCATGATTCTGTTACACTTCGCATTGAGTCTTTTTCTTCTGCCGTAGATGTTTCTTTAATGATCATATATTGTGTGTGCATTCAATAGTTTCTACATCTTGGTTGGATATATGTTACATATTGTGACAGTCTCATAGATATTGTCTCGCATGTGTGTCCAGACCCAATGAAGAGTTTTGGAACCTTTTATAACAATCACGAGATGTGACAACTGTGAGCTTGTAGGCTAGACTCCAGCTGAACTTGAGCATTATTCAATTCTTGTAGTGCATATGAAGAAAAGAAAAAGAAAAACAAACGCCCGTACATTGTACCGGCATGAATGCGAGCCCGTTACCCAAATGTGCATATGAATGTAGGAAGGCGGTTTGCAAAAAGGAGAGCTGGGGAATCAACATTCGATTTCTAAAAAAAAACAGGTGAGGCGCGGCCCACATTTTTGGCCCACCCTCTGCCCAATGACTCTTATGTGCACAATTATGCAATATCTTTGGTAGAATTAGCGATCTTTATGGGTAAGTTCTCCCTTCAATGAAATGGTTGTTCATCCCTCAAAATTCGAGGCTCACTTGACTAGAAGTAACAAATTGACATGTTTTCTGAGGTCAATGCGATCCTTTGGAGTGGCATTGAGTGAGTGCTAAAGTAATTATGTTAGTAGTGGTAACGTATTGAATGTTTTACCTGGGCAATCAGGCTATTTGTTGCTAACCTTGTACTGCCATTAATGTAAGAGAGTCTCGGGGGGGGGGGCAGTGTGTTAGAAAGTTAAGGATATAGGTGCGAACAACCACTATTTTATAGGGGGGTATTACTTTCAATTCTCTTTTTTTTTTCACATGCTATCATTATGTGATTTTCTATTTTGGGTTAATAGAAAAATGGCTTGCATTACTTATAATTCCAAATTACCTATTATTCCATACACTATAGTACTTTAAAGATGTCCAATGCCATTTTTGATACCCTATATTACTCTTAAGTCCAATTATAATTTTTTGCCCCCATGTTTTTAAAATACCCTATCATTTGTTCGCACGTATATTGCTACTCCAACCAATGACTACCCCCCCCCCCGAGAAGAGAGTGCATCAATGGAGAGGTGTTGGAATATGTTGGTCGGTATATGTTTTTAGGGAATGAGACTAACCATATAAATAATGAAAGGAAAAATGAGTTTACTGGTGAAGCCTTCCATCTCTGTTAAGAATGAAGACATTTGACAGTTTTGTGTGGAGAAATCAACTTCAATTATAACATTATTGAGTTGAATCTTGTCGCAACATTGTGGTCCTGGGCATTGTTTAGGTGGTGTAAGCTCTATGGTTTTGTTTTTAGCTAGACCAATTTGATTTAGAGGCTTTGTCAGATCATGTCTGGCATTCTTATCCTTTCACCTCTTGGTTGACTTTTTGTCTAAGACCTATATCCTCAGTACGTAATCTCATTAGCAATTTTTACAATGGATAGAACTTTAGTATTGATAACTCAAGTGTGCGCTTTTACTAAACGCAGAGTATTAGTTTCAGTAGCCTTATTGTAAACGGAGCTTGTTTTTTTGAATCTAGAGCAGTTCTTTCCATCCGCCTGTCCACAATCTTCAGAATCATGATTTTTTTTTCTGCCTATGTATCCCCTCACAGAGTGTGCCATTGAGAGGATTTTTATTGCCTATCAAGATCATGGGTTTTGCAAATTCAGTGGCGTGGTTGCAGTGAAACTTTGTATCAAGGCAATGTCCTCATTTGCCTGCAGTTATACCAAGTGCTAATCAATCTCTATATAGGATCATTTCAGCATATGGGGGAACGGGTTTGTCATATCCCTAATATGAGGGCAGTGTTCGCAAACTCAGTACTGTAGATGTAGTGAGCCTTTGGTTCAATATTACCTCTTCAATTGCCTGCAGTTATATTCAAGTGTTAACCTCCATACATGATCAGTTTGGTATAACTGGGCAATCTGTATGGCGACTCTGGAGAGTTAGAAATCCTAATCAAAGCAACTGTTGAAGCTCGTTTTGTTGTGCTCATTGAGGCATAGCAATGTCTTGCTACAATGCGCACATTCACTAGTTCAACCTTGGCATTTGGTTTAGGGTAATGCTAGAGGTGGTACTGTTCACCAGTATTGCAGTGTGGCATGAGCACATGTGTTTCAACATGCAGTTGTTGTGGACTCTAGAAGGAGGTGCCCTTGTGTTGGCAGACCGTGGTATCTGTCCAATTGACAACTTTTTACAAAATGAACGACCAAGACAGGTGCGACCATCATACTTGTCCCCTGATTTTCTCACACCAACTATTCATGTTTGGCTCTGGAGTATGCAAAAAAATTCAGGCAATTTGCAAACAATTTACAGACAATCCTCGTTTAGAGGAAAATTCTATTCTGCCTCTAAATCCATTGTCAACATTAGTAGGTGCTATGCATTCACTTCATATTGCCGTTCACATGCTTATTGATATTGTTCTCCCGGTTTGATATGACATATTTGGTCATGCAAGGATGTGCGGTATTATCCAAATGTCGTATTCTGCATAATATGACATGTTGGCCTCAAATGTCATACCATCAAGGTCTCTCAAGAAAATGGCCTATTTAAATGAAAAATGACATTATGTACACACAATGAAGATACAACGAAGCAACATTTGCTAAGGATTAGGAGGATTGATGATCTTCAAGTTTTTTCTGACAAAGTGCCAGATTTTGATATTCAACCCAACCCTTACCCATTAGAAAGATATGAATGTTGACAAATTTATGACAATCTATGCATTGGTTTCCTTTACCTTCGATACTCCAACTTCTAGTTTGCCTGCACCTCCTTTGACAAGGCCTTCCGTTCACAGAAGGTCCAGTCAATGAAGTGACAAATCTGAAACCATTCATATCTGTTAAAAAGGTTCACTCTTGACAATTGCATGCCTTTACATACGGTGAGGTCCTTATTCCAGCAATGCTCCCTGCCAAGAGCCTCGCCTACTACAAAAGCAACGATAATGCAGATAATCAAGAAATGACATGGCTCAAAACATGCCTTTGATTGGCAAGCCAACAATTCAAACTCATAACATGTCGCTATGATATGATAAGTTCCCAAGCCTTTAACAAAGATCGACTTCTTTAAGAAGATCATGAAGGCCTTCAGAACAAGGATGTTCCCAGCCACCTTGGGCCGTTAATGAACTGATCGGAACTTGAATGTGCGTAGTCGAAGATTAGAAGGTGTTCTCACCCAACTGTGGTTCATCCAAAGCTGTATGTACAGTATCAAGCTTCGTATAATACTAGAACTAGAGTAAAACTACAACCTAAAACAACCAATTCAGCTCTAGATCGAAGGAGGGGACCTACAATGAGTTTGGATGTTGAAGCCTCTCGATGGGTACCACCTGTGGCTTTTCATGTCAGTGTGCCACTGCTTACATGGCATGCTTCAGTGCAGCTCCTAAGTAACTGGTTCCATTAAACTCGGAGCCATATGCAGTTAGCATCCTATAGCCAATATATTCAGAAAAGAACATCCTTGCTCGTGTGTCAATTGTCGCCATTAATATGTGTTCCTCTGCCAGGTTGGAGAAAGGAGGTTTTTTCCTTGGACATAGGGACGATGGTAATTCGCACCGAGACGAGACTCCCCGCGAACCTCATGGATCAGAACTGCATCCGGGTCATAAACGGCCACGACTGCCCCAGGCGAGCTCCCCCCCCCCCCAAAATGTTTTTTTAACAATTCTTCAATATTTTTCTCTTGGCTTATCCATTGTCGGTTGTTAATTCGTTTTTGTTCCCCGTATGCAGAGGGATGTGCCCACTGAAAACTTGCCGGGCGAGGCGCACTTCCCGCACTACGGATATGGTTTAGCGCCGTACCCATACATGCATCCGTATGGGCACTACCCGCCACATCCATATCCGTATGTATGAACCTCCATATCGTGCAACGGAGCGGAGTGCACGTCGTTCGCGATCACCTTCGCCAATTCGAAGCTGCAGCAAGTCCAGAGGTAAACCGGATGCACAGGGTGAGCACGGCATCAAGCGCGCCTTGTTTGTTGGTCTGGATGTCGATCCACACACGCCCATTCCGATGACTCCTATTAAGGCTGCGACTGGACTTGCTGAAGAGGACGACGTGCCTATTTCGCAAGCGTTCCGTCGCAAGACACCAGTCGAGCTTCCGCCTGACAATGTAAACTTTAAATCCCAACCGCTAGTCTTTGTGCCATTCATTGGAGTATGTATCCCAGTATGTTGGATATTGATTTTTTTATGTGGATTACAAACTAACTTCCCGCTGCATGTCAGGCACCTGCGATTGGCACTAGCATGCCATCGCCAAGTCCCGCAATTGGGCAACGCGAAGCCGCAATGATGTCAACAAAGAGCGAGCAATGTCATACATGTGGTGGACAAGTGCCTTCGAGTTGGCGGTCACAAGTGGATAGGCTACTTAGCCTTATAGTAGAACGTGTCAGAGGGGTTGAGGACACATTGGGCATTGTGTTGGGTGGAATCGCAGACATTGGTGCGGAATTGGATGTCATAGGCCATCGTCTAGGTCAAAAGAAAGACGGAGTGCAGACATGGCACAAAAATGAGGAGATGAAAGAAACACATGTGGATGTTGCCACATTTACACCCTCCAACAGGCAACAGTGTTTGGGGGAAAGTCATGTAGGTGAGCTCCCATCCACGGATGAGGGTTATTCCGTTTGCGCAGAGGATACTAGGGGTTCAATCCCCGGCTAGAGGTGGCACGGCAACTGCGGAGGCTTCCCCTAAACGGGCCCCATACGCAAGTAAATACAAAGACCCTCCAGGTTATGAAAATGTTGCAGATTTCGGAAGAGCAATGGAGCCTGACTTCACGCCCCCCCCCCCCTCTTGCATCCAAAGAAAATTGGGGTAAGTTTTTGGCCTAACCCTACCACTACATTGTGTAACTGTAATCAGTAAAAGTGGGGGAACATGAATTAACTGTAATGCAAGATTTGTATTGATTGTAGTTTCATGAGTGTTTCGTCAGAGGGTTTGATGCAGATTTGAGGAAGTTTAGGGGGTTGGAATTAATTTCTCTCAATGAGCTCTCATGAATTAGCGACGGTAGTTTATGACGGCCTCCCATGTGAAGGAGCTGCCCATTACGTCTGACTGCCCATGGACATGTGCAACAAGATACCTATGCTTAGGTGAATTTGGGAAAAACAATTCCCCTTCTTTACCTTATTTAGACATGCCCCAGACCTACTAAACTTTAAAATCGTTTTCATTTTCACTCCATTTCAATTTCACAATGCCATTGCATGCACCAATTAGTTATTTTGTGACCAAGTCTTTGTTTCCCATGCAATATGTCTGAAGTTTCTTTGAAGTTTGCAAAACTCTGAGAAATAATCTCTCCTGACATCTTTAAAGAGGGAGACTTAATCCCACAAAAGCAGATCACCTCTGTTTAGGCTTGAATTGCTTGAATTCTTTGAATTATGGCTCCAGCTTGAATCAAGCTTCAGGCATGTGGAGATACTCAATAGATCTGTAAGTAATCCATCAAGGATCTGTTTGAAGTAAAGTCTGACTGTTCAACATAGAAAGTCTGACAACCATGCTCACATACATTGGACTAGTCAAGTATAGGTCATTTAATTTAGAGCAGAGTGTCAAACTGAATAATGTCAAAGGTCAATATATCAACATGCTGGCTTACTCGCAATACAAACCCATGACCATATTCTTATACTATCAAGATCTATCTAGATAAACTGGTGAAAGAGGTTGAATCTAAGATCTTGATACGTATACCATCAGAGTTAAGTTTTAGGGTCCCAAGGATCCTGATGATCCATACATGATGATTTCTGACTTTTCTTAGAAGCGGAAATTATAAATTGCGCTATAACACGAAAATCTGTAGAGCAGCAGATTGCGTGGATATGACTGAAGAGGTTGGCAATTGACGCAGGGCTTCGTTAGTTTAGGGTAGAAGCTGGTAAGTTAAGAGCGTATTTGCTCCCATTGTACAAAATGTTCAACTCCTCTGACAGGCCTATAAGCGTCATAAATTACAAAAGAATAATTATCATTTTTTAGCTCTTGTTGAAGATCTTTAAGATTTAATGCCGCTTGTAAAGTTAGTATAGCTCTAGGAAGGGATAACTTAAAAACAAGAAGATGTTATGCCAAACGGTAGTTCACATAATAAAGATATAGAACCAATAGAAAAGATATTAGAGCAAATAAAAGCTAAGGATGATACAGATCTAGAAGTTTACAGCCTATGTGAGGAGCTTTCATGTTGTGGAAAAGTTGCCTTATCTTATTTCATAAATTACTTATTTAACAGCAAGTCTAATATCTTATTGCACAGTACCCCACACATTATGCAAGCTTTCCAAGTCGCGCGTATAGACTATCCTAAAATTAGCAGGGCAATCTCAAAATATATGTACTATTGCATTATAACCAACTTCTACTGTTAAAAATATAGGAGTAATATTATCCGAGTTTACTCCTTATTACGTTTTTTTCGTTTAAAAATACTCTCTAATGCTTTAAAATCTAAGTTTCTACAATTTAATATTTAATTATTAATACTCAATGTTTCATCTTCAACATATACAAGGTTATTAAAAAAATATCATTAAAATTATTTGGATTACCATATGCACATAATCTATATCGTTGCTTAGTTAGGGCCAATATTTGGCTTGGCGGGGTTTGAGTTGTAGTATATGGTTTGGCGGGGTTTGAGTTGCAGTATATGGCTTGTAGAAAATAATCACGAATTGTAAATCGGAGTAGTTATGGTCATTGGAAGTGCATATAAAGTTGGCGATATAGTGGCGATAAATTTTCTTGAACAAAATGAATTGTTGCCCATCTTTGAAAGCCGCGACCAGATGTTTTTGTTGGCTACGGGACCGATTGTACAACCCCGCATTGGCCTCACCCACAACGACATTGTTGAATCATGGGTGCAAGACCCAACACTTTGTGCCAGGCCGGAGGGGATGCTGCACACGACAATGAAGTTTTTAACTGAATCAATATGAGCACCCAAAATATCCAGATATGAGTTAGTGTGTAGTGGATGATCATCTTCATAAACCAACTTTATATGCACTTCCAATGACCATAACTACTCCGATTTACAATTCGTGATTATTTTCTACAAGCCATATACTGCAACTCAAACCCCGCCAAACCATATACTACAACTCAAACCCCGCCAAGCCAAATATTGGCCCTAACTAAGCAACGATATAGATTATGTGCATATGGTAATCCAAATAATTTTAATGATATTTTTTTAATAACCTTGTATATGTTGAAGATGAAACATTGAGTATTAATAATTAAATATTAAATTGTAGAAACTTAGATTTTAAAGCATTAGAGAGTATTTTTAAACGAAAAAAACGTAATAAGGAGTAAACTCGGATAATATTACTCCTATATTTTTAACAGTAGAAGTTGGTTATAATGCAATAGTACATATATTTTGAGATTGCCCTGCTAATTTTAGGATAGTCTATACTCGCGACTTGGAAAGCTTGCATAATGTGTGGAGTACTGTGCAATAAGATATTAGACTTGCTGTTAAATAAGTAATTTATGAAATAAGATAAGGCAACTTTTCCACAACATGAAAGCTCCTCACATAGGCTGTAAACTTCTAGATCTGTATCATCCTTAGCTTTTATTTGCTCTAATATCTTTTCTATTGGTTCTATATCTTTATTATGTGAACTACCGTTTGGCATAACATCTTCTTGTTTTTAAGTTATCCCTTCCTAGAGCTATACTAACTTTACAAGCGGCATTAAATCTTAAAGATCTTCAACAAGAGCTAAAAAATGATAATTATTCTTTTGTAATTTATGACGCTTATAGGCCTGTCAGAGGAGTTGAACATTTTGTACAATGGGAGCAAATACGCTCTTAACTTACCAGCTTCTACCCTAAACTAACGAAGCCCTGCGTCAATTGCCAACCTCTTCAGTCATATCCACGCAATCTGCTGCTCTACAGATTTTCGTGTTATAGCGCAATTTATAATTTCCGCTTCTAAGAAAAGTCAGAAATCATCATGTATGGATCATCAGGATCCTTGGGACCCTAAAACTTAACTCTGATGGTATACGTATCAAGATCTTAGATTCAACCTCTTTCACCAGTTTATCTAGATAGATCTTGATAGTATAAGAATATGGTCATGGGTTTGTATTGCGAGTAAGCCAGCATGTTGATATATTGACCTTTGACATTATTCAGTTTGACACTCTGCTCTAAATTAAATGACCTATACTTGACTAGTCCAATGTATGTGAGCATGGTTGTCAGACTTTCTATGTTGAACAGTCAGACTTTACTTCAAACAGATCCTTGATGGATTACTTACAGATCTATTGAGTATCTCCACATGCCTGAAGCTTGATTCAAGCTGGAGCCATAATTCAAAGAATTCAAGCAATTCAAGCCTAAACAGAGGTGATCTGCTTTTGTGGGATTAAGTCTCCCTCTTTAAAGATGTCAGGAGAGATTATTTCTCAGAGTTTTGCAAACTTCAAAGAAACTTCAGACATATTGCATGGGAAACAAAGACTTGGTCACAAAATAACTAATTGGTGCATGCAATGGCATTGTGAAATTGAAATGGAGTGAAAATGAAAACGATTTTAAAGTTTAGTAGGTCTGGGGCATGTCTAAATAAGGTAAAGAAGGGGAATTGTTTTTCCCAAATTCACCTAAGCATAGGTATCTTGTTGCACATGTCCATGGGCAGTCAGACGTAATGGGCAGCTCCTTCACATGGGAGGCCGTCATAAACTACCGTCGCTAATTCATGAGAGCTCATTGAGAGAAATTAATTCCAACCCCCTAAACTTCCTCAAATCTGCATCAAACCCTCTGACGAAACACTCATGAAACTACAATCAATACAAATCTTGCATTACAGTTAATTCATGTTCCCCCACTTTTACTGATTACAGTTACACAATGTAGTGGTAGGGTTAGGCCAAAAACTTACCCCAATTTTCTTTGGATGCAAGAGGGGGGGGGGGGCGTGAAGTCAGGCTCCATTGCTCTTCCGAAATCTGCAACATTTTCATAACCTGGAGGGTCTTTGTATTTACTTGCGTATGGGGCCCGTTTAGGGGAAGCCTCCGCAGTTGCCGTGCCACCTCTAGCCGGGGATTGAACCCCTAGTATCCTCTGCGCAAACGGAATAACCCTCATCCGTGGATGGGAGCTCACCTACATGACTTTCCCCCAAACACTGTTGCCTGTTGGAGGGTGTAAATGTGGCAACATCCACATGTGTTTCTTTCATCTCCTCATTTTTGTGCCATGTCTGCACTCCGTCTTTCTTTTGACCTAGACGATGGCCTATGACATCCAATTCCGCACCAATGTCTGCGATTCCACCCAACACAATGCCCAATGTGTCCTCAACCCCTCTGACACGTTCTACTATAAGGCTAAGTAGCCTATCCACTTGTGACCGCCAACTCGAAGGCACTTGTCCACCACATGTATGACATTGCTCGCTCTTTGTTGACATCATTGCGGCTTCGCGTTGCCCAATTGCGGGACTTGGCGATGGCATGCTAGTGCCAATCGCAGGTGCCTGACATGCAGCGGGAAGTTAGTTTGTAATCCACATAAAAAAATCAATATCCAACATACTGGGATACATACTCCAATGAATGGCACAAAGACTAGCGGTTGGGATTTAAAGTTTACATTGTCAGGCGGAAGCTCGACTGGTGTCTTGCGACGGAACGCTTGCGAAATAGGCACGTCGTCCTCTTCAGCAAGTCCAGTCGCAGCCTTAATAGGAGTCATCGGAATGGGCGTGTGTGGATCGACATCCAGACCAACAAACAAGGCGCGCTTGATGCCGTGCTCACCCTGTGCATCCGGTTTACCTCTGGACTTGCTGCAGCTTCGAATTGGCGAAGGTGATCGCGAACGACGTGCACTCCGCTCCGTTGCACGATATGGAGGTTCATACATACGGATATGGATGTGGCGGGTAGTGCCCATACGGATGCATGTATGGGTACGGCGCTAAACCATATCCGTAGTGCGGGAAGTGCGCCTCGCCCGGCAAGTTTTCAGTGGGCACATCCCTCTGCATACGGGGAACAAAAACGAATTAACAACCGACAATGGATAAGCCAAGAGAAAAATATTGAAGAATTGTTAAAAAAACATTTTGGGGGGGGGGGGAGCTCGCCTGGGGCAGTCGTGGCCGTTTATGACCCGGATGCAGTTCTGATCCATGAGGTTCGCGGGGAGTCTCGTCTCGGTGCGAATTACCATCGTCCCTATGTCCAAGGAAAAAACCTCCTTTCTCCAACCTGGCAGAGGAACACATATTAATGGCGACAATTGACACACGAGCAAGGATGTTCTTTTCTGAATATATTGGCTATAGGATGCTAACTGCATATGGCTCCGAGTTTAATGGAACCAGTTACTTAGGAGCTGCACTGAAGCATGCCATGTAAGCAGTGGCACACTGACATGAAAAGCCACAGGTGGTACCCATCGAGAGGCTTCAACATCCAAACTCATTGTAGGTCCCCTCCTTCGATCTAGAGCTGAATTGGTTGTTTTAGGTTGTAGTTTTACTCTAGTTCTAGTATTATACGAAGCTTGATACTGTACATACAGCTTTGGATGAACCACAGTTGGGTGAGAACACCTTCTAATCTTCGACTACGCACATTCAAGTTCCGATCAGTTCATTAACGGCCCAAGGTGGCTGGGAACATCCTTGTTCTGAAGGCCTTCATGATCTTCTTAAAGAAGTCGATCTTTGTTAAAGGCTTGGGAACTTATCATATCATAGCGACATGTTATGAGTTTGAATTGTTGGCTTGCCAATCAAAGGCATGTTTTGAGCCATGTCATTTCTTGATTATCTGCATTATCGTTGCTTTTGTAGTAGGCGAGGCTCTTGGCAGGGAGCATTGCTGGAATAAGGACCTCACCGTATGTAAAGGCATGCAATTGTCAAGAGTGAACCTTTTTAACAGATATGAATGGTTTCAGATTTGTCACTTCATTGACTGGACCTTCTGTGAACGGAAGGCCTTGTCAAAGGAGGTGCAGGCAAACTAGAAGTTGGAGTATCGAAGGTAAAGGAAACCAATGCATAGATTGTCATAAATTTGTCAACATTCATATCTTTCTAATGGGTAAGGGTTGGGTTGAATATCAAAATCTGGCACTTTGTCAGAAAAAACTTGAAGATCATCAATCCTCCTAATCCTTAGCAAATGTTGCTTCGTTGTATCTTCATTGTGTGTACATAATGTCATTTTTCATTTAAATAGGCCATTTTCTTGAGAGACCTTGATGGTATGACATTTGAGGCCAACATGTCATATTATGCAGAATACGACATTTGGATAATACCGCACATCCTTGCATGACCAAATATGTCATATCAAACCGGGAGAACAATATCAATAAGCATGTGAACGGCAATATGAAGTGAATGCATAGCACCTACTAATGTTGACAATGGATTTAGAGGCAGAATAGAATTTTCCTCTAAACGAGGATTGTCTGTAAATTGTTTGCAAATTGCCTGAATTTTTTTGCATACTCCAGAGCCAAACATGAATAGTTGGTGTGAGAAAATCAGGGGACAAGTATGATGGTCGCACCTGTCTTGGTCGTTCATTTTGTAAAAAGTTGTCAATTGGACAGATACCACGGTCTGCCAACACAAGGGCACCTCCTTCTAGAGTCCACAACAACTGCATGTTGAAACACATGTGCTCATGCCACACTGCAATACTGGTGAACAGTACCACCTCTAGCATTACCCTAAACCAAATGCCAAGGTTGAACTAGTGAATGTGCGCATTGTAGCAAGACATTGCTATGCCTCAATGAGCACAACAAAACGAGCTTCAACAGTTGCTTTGATTAGGATTTCTAACTCTCCAGAGTCGCCATACAGATTGCCCAGTTATACCAAACTGATCATGTATGGAGGTTAACACTTGAATATAACTGCAGGCAATTGAAGAGGTAATATTGAACCAAAGGCTCACTACATCTACAGTACTGAGTTTGCGAACACTGCCCTCATATTAGGGATATGACAAACCCGTTCCCCCATATGCTGAAATGATCCTATATAGAGATTGATTAGCACTTGGTATAACTGCAGGCAAATGAGGACATTGCCTTGATACAAAGTTTCACTGCAACCACGCCACTGAATTTGCAAAACCCATGATCTTGATAGGCAATAAAAATCCTCTCAATGGCACACTCTGTGAGGGGATACATAGGCAGAAAAAAAAATCATGATTCTGAAGATTGTGGACAGGCGGATGGAAAGAACTGCTCTAGATTCAAAAAAACAAGCTCCGTTTACAATAAGGCTACTGAAACTAATACTCTGCGTTTAGTAAAAGCGCACACTTGAGTTATCAATACTAAAGTTCTATCCATTGTAAAAATTGCTAATGAGATTACGTACTGAGGATATAGGTCTTAGACAAAAAGTCAACCAAGAGGTGAAAGGATAAGAATGCCAGACATGATCTGACAAAGCCTCTAAATCAAATTGGTCTAGCTAAAAACAAAACCATAGAGCTTACACCACCTAAACAATGCCCAGGACCACAATGTTGCGACAAGATTCAACTCAATAATGTTATAATTGAAGTTGATTTCTCCACACAAAACTGTCAAATGTCTTCATTCTTAACAGAGATGGAAGGCTTCACCAGTAAACTCATTTTTCCTTTCATTATTTATATGGTTAGTCTCATTCCCTAAAAACATATACCGACCAACATATTCCAACACCTCTCCATTGATGCACTCTCTTCTCGGGGGGGGGGGGGTAGTCATTGGTTGGAGTAGCAATATACGTGCGAACAAATGATAGGGTATTTTAAAAACATGGGGGCAAAAAATTATAATTGGACTTAAGAGTAATATAGGGTATCAAAAATGGCATTGGACATCTTTAAAGTACTATAGTGTATGGAATAATAGGTAATTTGGAATTATAAGTAATGCAAGCCATTTTTCTATTAACCCAAAATAGAAAATCACATAATGATAGCATGTGAAAAAAAAAAGAGAATTGAAAGTAATACCCCCCTATAAAATAGTGGTTGTTCGCACCTATATCCTTAACTTTCTAACACACTGCCCCCCCCCCCCCCCGAGACTCTCTTACATTAATGGCAGTACAAGGTTAGCAACAAATAGCCTGATTGCCCAGGTAAAACATTCAATACGTTACCACTACTAACATAATTACTTTAGCACTCACTCAATGCCACTCCAAAGGATCGCATTGACCTCAGAAAACATGTCAATTTGTTACTTCTAGTCAAGTGAGCCTCGAATTTTGAGGGATGAACAACCATTTCATTGAAGGGAGAACTTACCCATAAAGATCGCTAATTCTACCAAAGATATTGCATAATTGTGCACATAAGAGTCATTGGGCAGAGGGTGGGCCAAAAATGTGGGCCGCGCCTCACCTGTTTTTTTTTAGAAATCGAATGTTGATTCCCCAGCTCTCCTTTTTGCAAACCGCCTTCCTACATTCATATGCACATTTGGGTAACGGGCTCGCATTCATGCCGGTACAATGTACGGGCGTTTGTTTTTCTTTTTCTTTTCTTCATATGCACTACAAGAATTGAATAATGCTCAAGTTCAGCTGGAGTCTAGCCTACAAGCTCACAGTTGTCACATCTCGTGATTGTTATAAAAGGTTCCAAAACTCTTCATTGGGTCTGGACACACATGCGAGACAATATCTATGAGACTGTCACAATATGTAACATATATCCAACCAAGATGTAGAAACTATTGAATGCACACACAATATATGATCATTAAAGAAACATCTACGGCAGAAGAAAAAGACTCAATGCGAAGTGTAACAGAATCATGAAGTATGTTCCTCTTATACTTGTGCAAAGTTTGTGACACATGTTCAAGGTTGTTGCTACCAAGTATTTTATCTCTCTCCCAATCACCTGCAGTAGACTTCTCTTGCTATTGTGCAACTTTGTAACATATGTTCAAAGATTGTCGCTACTTATACCAATATATTAAGTATGCTAATTAAGTAAATGAAGGTTGTTTCCAAGTACGGTGAGAGAGAGAGATAGAGACTCTACCAGTATACGAGTCTTGTAACAACTTTATGTTTTGGTTTTGTTTTGCAACGAACACCAAATCTCCGAAGAAGAATGAGTGATTTGCTTTTGGTTTGACTCTGAATAAATGCAAGGTAATTGAAGGTTGGAGTGAGATGATGCATACCAAAAAGTGTAACGGAGCACAGAAGACTCAGAAGCAAAGTAGTACACTCCAAATTGATCGATTTCACTTCTGCAAATACGAGTTTGGAATGATCAGAGCTATGAAGGTTGGACCCAACAACAATTAGGTGACCGTAAGACAGATGGCAGCTCAAATTGGCATCAATCCAACGGCATCGCTCAAATGGCAGCTCAAATTGAGGTTAAAGACGGGAGGTGATCAGTATCTGCACTGATCATCTCCATGCATACCATGAGTATACAATGTTCAAGTCAAACAATATTTTAACTTTTCCCTTAAATACATGATTCGAAGCTAATTTCCAAAATTGCATTCTCACTCTTCCAGAACCAGCCTACATCGGTATTATTGCATAAAACCATCGAAAAGAGTACTAGCGCAGTTCATCATGTCGATGACATGTAATGTACATCCTACGTTCCAAAAAATTAAAATTGCACGTTACATCGATATGCAAGCAAATTCTTCTTCCACCAAAACACACAAGCGCCAATTGAACAACTATCTTCCAATCCAAGATAACCCAACCCCAGTCTCCAACTAAATTCCAGTGGGAAGCCAAAACCCAAGAAGCATGATTTTCAACAGCAACTATAGTTTGTCACTGTAGATGATCCCAAAACATCAAACTCCCCAAATTATGCCAAATGCATACACACATACACAAACATATATACATACTCTACATGCTTCTTGAAGAAATTTCAATCCAACCACAATTACAATGTCAAACTGCACTACGCCTACGTACATGACCTCATGTCCCATGTAGCAAGATAACCCACAGTCTCCAACTTCCAACTTCCTTTCAAAAAGAGGCCCAAACCCAGAATCCAAAACCCAAGATATTCAACACCAACTGCAGCAACTTGGAACGGCGTGATCGGCATGCAGCTTGCAGCAGCATGCCCAAATTATCAACCCACCAAAATTTCCACCCCCAATGAATGCATACATACATACTCACCCTAAACTCACTCACTCACTCAATCTACCTGCTGAATCTCGAAGGAATATACTCTACCTCACAATATACTCTGCCACATAAGAAGAAGAAGAAGAAGAAGAAGAAGAAGACAACTCCGGCCCGATCTTACCTGATTGAAGTAACCTACTGATGATTGAAGTAAGGTCATGTAATGAAGCCATGTGCCCCGCCAAGAGCCCGCGTCATGTGATGTGTGTAGAATCCATGGATTAATCATTGGGTAGCCGTTTCTCCACTCCATAATTGCCTTTCCGGAAGCTTTCATATCGTCATTGCATTTGAGTAGTCTTGTGATTAGAGGCATCGCTATAATGTCGATGATTAAGGTTTGGGCCAATTGCCACTTTGAGTGTGACCACTTTGTGTGTGTGATGATGCAATTGGCTTTGTGTGTTTAATGCGATGCAATATCGGATACTAATCAGTGGTTTGTGTGTGTGATGCGATGCAAAGTCGTCAAACACATCATGAGCATGAGATCCTACACGAGTCCTTTGGGGAGGGGAAGGGAAGGGGGTGGTATGTGGCGGCTGAGTCTGCCTGCCATATTTCCCTCGGGCAGGCTTGGCTGCCCGGGCTTCGAAACCGGTGCCCAAGTACTACCGGCAGCTCCGGGGGCCACCCGTCAAGCCATGGGGCGTACTAACCAATCTTGGGGCGCCGGGCTGCAACCGCTTCAACGACGGTGCGGCCGCGAGCGCGAGGCTGCTGCGGCGATCGCGAGGCTGCGGCACCCAACGCCAGGCTGCAGCAGCGAGCGCCAAGTTGCAACCGTGAGCGCGACGGTGCGGCAGCAACGGTAGCGGCTGCCAAGGCCAGGCAGCCGTGCATATTGTATTCCATACATGTGCACTGAACCACACCATTTATGGTATTTAGTATCAAGTGTATAGTAGTCACTAACCCTACTTTGAGACGTATGCTAGGTTATGTTAATGAGCGACAACTTCATTAGTGTTACCTTGTGACACTTGACATTCAAGTGAGATTACTAATATCTTGGTAATGTTCAATAATGTTAAAGTGGTCTACATTTGGCATTAGTATGCTCAAGAATATCTTCCCTCTTGCATACTAAAATGTGAACACACAATGCTTGCCACTAGTATGCTCAACAATATACTCCCCTTGCATACTGAAACACAAAAAGTATCATCTCCAGTATCCCAATGTGCAATGCAAAATGTCACAATGTAAATGTTTTTTGCACATAGAGTTGGCGGGACACTTTGAGACCTCAAAGCATATAGTGTACGTGACACTAAAAACCATGTACGGTGTACATAGCACTTGTGATTGTCAGTTAAGTACAGACTGAGCATGTTCCAAGATTTTAAAATTCAAACTGCCTCAGACTCTATGCTCACTTCTCAAAATTGATTTGGAGAGTCAAATACATTTTGCAAGCACCGATTCACATAAATGGCCATCTCTGACAGCAATTTACTCAAAACAACTACTTCAGAGATTCAAGATACTGATAACTCCATGAGACAAAAAGCTCTGCAATGTGATCAAAAGACGAGAATTCAAACATTCCAGTCAGTTCAGTTCAGTTCAGTTCATGCTCTCGACTGCTGTTGTTGTTTCAGCACAGTGAAACAAACAAACAAAAATACACTGTCTGTTGCCAGCTTCTTGGTAGAGAAGAACCAGTCCAGCCAAACTCAAAATCTTCTCAGCTTGTAGTAGCGATGAGTGTTTGAACACTCTCTAAACATGAGGCAAAAAATGGTCCTACCTAATACTTTTTTACAGTGGATAGCCAACAGCGATATGAGTGCATGTCATCCGCCACATACCATCCGATGTACATGGAGTTCCGTATAGTAACCTACTCTGCTCATGTATGCATAAAGCTTCAGAACTCATCCTCACAAAAACCATGCCCACATCATCGATGTCTGTCTGCTGAGGCCTGTCCCGCTTCTTGTCACGAACAAGATTTCCACTCAATATGGTTCGTCATCACAAAAACCATGCCCACATCGTGTCTGTCTGATGTCCACCATATGGTTCGTCATCACAAAAATCATGCCCACATGTCTGTCTGATGTCTACCACATGGCTCATCAATACAAAAACCATGCTCACATCATGTCTGTCTGATGTCCACCATCTGGTTCAGCATCGCAAAAACCATGCCCACATGTCTGCCTGAAGTCCACCATATTTTTTATCATCACAAAAACCATGTCACAGGTTTGTCTTATGTCCAGCAAATGGGTTCCTCTTCTCTACTGCACCTTCTTCTGCTCCAATCGGTCACGAAGGCCCTCCGGTAACTTACTGGCAACTAAACCCCAGTACTGGTTGAATGTATCCATACCCAGATCCCACAGCTTGTCGACTTCCTCCTCGTTCTGTTCATACAGGTAAGGCACACTGAAAGCTGCAAACAAGCTGGTAAAGAGAAGAGTTTGGAAGGAAAATCTTCCGAACAGCTTGGCAACACGCAACACAAGCATGACCTTGAAGAACAGAGCAAAATCTCTTCCCACAATGACCCTGTCCAGGAGCCCCCAGGCTGTATTCCAGTACGATCTGATTTCGAGAGCAATTGCTTGCGTTGTTTCTTCGGAGAGCTCGAAGTAGGAGGCAGGGGGGATCTTCGGGAGTGAAATTTGAAAGAATGGATCTGGCAAGTAACTGTAGATGAAAATGGCGACGAAGGCAAACATGAGCTTTGATGTCAATGCAGAGAGTAATGTGGTGCCTGATGAGTAGAAGAGGTACAGGACGGTGAGAATCCCAAAAAGGACTCCTGCGCTCTTCTTGGGGTCTTTCCACATCACCAGATCACCAACGGCATTACCTCCGATCATAGAACTCATCTTTGATGTTGCTCTGAATTCTCTCGGTGTTGTTGACTCCGGCTGGGGCGCATCTGCTCGTAAGTGTGGCATTGAGTCTAATGTGCGTCGTATTCCCTCGTCCAGAGAAACAATGGGCTTGTACCCCAAGAGCTTCATCGCTCTATCGCAGTTGAATGTTCTGGTGATAGTGACAATGCGCAGACGCACTGGATTGAAATTCATAGGAGGTTTCACTCCAAATGGGGCCAAGAGATTCGCAACTTTCTCAACAACTTCAGCAATCTGAATAACAACTTTAGCAGGGAGATTGTACTTGGGTGCAGGGTACCCCAACCCTGTGATGATGATAGTGACAAACTCCCAGAACCGCATTGGCTCCCGATTGGTGATGAAATAAGCCTTACCGGATGCGACATGCTCTCCCTCAAACTCACCAGGCACCATGGCCCGCTCAGCACATAGATGAGCATGTGCCACATTCTCCACATACGTCCAGTCGAACATATTCTCACCATCTCCAATAATAAACTTCAATTTCCCAGCTCTCGCACTCGAAGCAAAAGCAGGCACAGCCAACCGATCTCCTGGTCCGAAGATCCCACTCGGCCGAATAGCGCACGTCAGCAACCCCTCCCTCCCGTTAGCATCCAAAACCAATGCCTCCGCATGTGCTTTCGCATCTGAGTAGTAGTCGTTATGCGTATCACATATGGGCAATGACTCATCGGCATTGTATATCCCATGTACACCATCAAATAAAATACTCGGCGAGCTCGTGTACACCAGCTTCTTTACACCGTTTTTCAAACAAGCCTCGATCACATTCCTCGTTCCCGTTACAGTCACATCGTAATGCAGTTTCTGACTATTGATCGATGAATCCGGTGATGCCATGTGAAAAACCACAGAAACCCCGCGTAAAGCCTCTGCTACACGCATCTTGTTGCGTAGATCGCATGACTCATATTGCACTCGACCATTCGAAAGTGCCATCCCCATCGGTCCTTCGAGCTCTTCTGGTGATAGCGTCATCGTTGGAGCTAGGTCTACGATCCGAACCACGAACCGGCCTTCCTCCAGGAGCTTTAGAACTACATGCCGTGCCACGAAACCTCGGCCGCCTGTAACTACGCATACTTCGTCCTCCCCCATGGCGATGATTTGGTGGAATGCGAAACCCTGGCTATGGCGAAATGAAACCCTAAGGGTGGCGTTTGCGTTACGATGGAGGATCGGGAGAAGAGAGTGAGAGGTTGGGAAAGCGAGGAGTTTACAAAGGTTTGGAGGCAACGGTAGTGCTAACGGGGGAGCGAGGGGCCGAGCGAGGTACCCGTCCAGGTGCGGAAAATGATCGGGGTCCCAAGGGACAAGGAAGGAAGCGAGGAGTTCCCAAAGGTTTGAAGCAATGTTTGGACCGGTACATAGGTGAATGCATGGTATCAATAATCAACATCAATAATGTTATAAAGAACCTATCCGTAAATATCAAAATTGTAATACCAGTTAAATAATTGATATTTTGGTGGGTATGTCAAGGTGAAAGAATCTTTGTATGCCCGAATTCATTTTTGGGTCAATACCATTCTGAACCATATTGATAATAGGGTGAATCTACTTATATATGAAAATTCTTGCATGGTATATAGACCCCGAATGGTGGCCAAGGATTCGTGGCACTCACTTAAAATCATCCATGTGGATGAAAAAAATGCAAGAATCATCTAAATGACTATTTTTAGGCAATTTGATTTTGGAAATAGAGTCAAAGGCCCCAAATTAGTCTAGTGATGTCACATTCGAATGAATCGGCCCTCAACCCCATAGGGGGGCTTTTTTTTTATTGGAGCCACTTCATCCATGATATCTAGGATGGATGATTTTAAGTGAGTGCCACGAATCCCCAACCCCGAATGGTATTGAAAAACAAAAATACCATCAAATACCCATACCCTACTGGTATCAAAAAAATGTAAAATCCTCATTACAAATACCCCAATGATATTAATAAAATTAATTTATAAAAATAATAAAAATGTAAAAACGATACCAGTCCAACACTACACTAAACAAGATATTTAGTGTTGTTACCACCCTACCCTGCTCAACACTAATTTTCAATTCCTTGATAATTAGTGTTAGACACAAATGTGTCGCTACCTTCCCTACTGTTACCTCCCTTATTATATCCTTTTTTTAATATCCTTACTAACACTAAATTCAAACATGTAACTTCCACATATTATCATAGTTGATATTTAGTGTTTGAGTTTACATTTAATGTTACTTACTTTCATAGGGTTATTGATATTTAGTGTATGCATACGTATTTAGTGTATCAAACACTGAATATCCTATTTAGTGTAGTTTGAAGGCACCGGTAGTGGTAATTGGGGAACGAGGGGTTGAACGAGGTGCCCATCCAGGTGCGGAAAGTGATCGGAGTCCCAAGGGAGAAGGAAAGGAAGGAAGCGAGGGATTTTCAAAAGGTTGGGAGGCACTGGTAGTGGTAATGGGGTGGCGAGGGGTTGAACGAGGTGCCCATCCAGGTGCGGATAGTGATCGGGGTCCCAAGGGAGGGGAGAAAGTGGTTGGTGGTTGTTGGTGTTCCAGGCCCATGAAGAGTGGCCCCTCACATGGGGACGCCGGCGCTTCCCCTTTTTGTAACCACCCATTTGGAACTTGCTATTGGGTGGATGTCTTTTTTCCAAGAATGAACCTCTCAAGTTCCTACTTGACTTAACTATATTACCTAAACCCTTCTTCTTCTAAGATTAGAGTTCTTTGTAAAGTAAAGCAAAGCCATGGGTTTATGAGAATTAATGCAAAGTCGTTCAAGTTTTTATTGATGCTTAAATTACCATACATCAAGAGTGGTGTCGGGGCTATGGAAAATTGGCTTTCTAGCTTGTCCTACTAGGATGGGTGGGTCAAGCTAGCCTTGCATAGGCCAATTTGGGACTTAGGGTCACTTCACACACGAGCCAAGAGCCGTGACCATGAAATTATGAGAGCCCAAACGAAAGCGTCCAAAGGCCGTCCCAACACACCTCCAAAATCATGTAGTGTGGTCACGGACCCTCAAGTGTAGTGTGAAGTCATATGTGCCCATGCCCTCAACCAAATGCTATTTCAATGACTTTCTATTCACGTGGATCCTCACACATGATAAAATAGAATAAACCAACGGTTGTGAGCGTTTGGAGTGCCATGGTCTCCCGGTTTTATGTTAGGCCTACCTCCAAGAGGTGGTTTTTGAAAATAGTCCAAGTGACCATGAAACATGATCCATTTGATGCCATGTAGGAATCCATGTAGACTTTACATCCTGTGAGGCCAAACCCCCCACCCTTAAGCGTCCGTAGTCCGAGTAGTGGGTTTGGGCTCACATTCCTCCGCGGTATTGGATTTGGACTTGGATGAGTCCATAGTGCAAGGTTCACCCTTCAAGTGGTCTTGGATTTAACTTTTAATTACATAAACCTAGCTCCTTCATAAACCCAACTCCTTCATGAACCCAACTCCTTAGCTTCTAACTAAATAAACCCAGCTCCTTCGTAAACCCAGCTTCTTAGCTTCTAACTAAACAAACCCAGCTCCTTTATAAACCCAGCTCCTTCATAAACCCAGCTCCTTAGCTTCTAACTAAACAAACCCAGGTCCTTCATAAACCCAGCTCTTTACTTTCTAACTAAACAAACCCAGCTCCTTCATAAACCCAGCTCCTTCATGAACCCACAACTTTGTAGTTGTAATCCCCAACTACCTCACTAATTATTCAAGCCCTTAACTAATCTTCCTACCTAATTTTCCTAATTCTACTAACAACCCCTTTCTAATCACACAATTCTTCTCTAATCCTAAAATCCTAAAATCCTAGAGAGGAGAGGGGGAGAGAGAATTTCCTAACTTCACTAAGACTAACTAATCCACACAAGTATATTTTTGCACTCATCACAACCTCAAGTGCTCAACTCTTAAACATGGAACTTGCAACCACGTGTATTCAAAACATGAACTTTAAGTACCACAATTTGGAATCATGAATTAACTTTAAAATCCTTCACGTCAACACTAATTCTACCAAGAGGTCAAGCCCTCTTCAAGGCTAACAAGCCTTGGCTCTCAAACTAAAAACTAAGCACACACATGTGCTCCAATATGGCTTCCCACACCCACACTTATAACTCGTGGGGTGCCTTGGAGCACAAAGGAAAGAGAGGATGAGTGAGGGAAGAATGAAGGATTATATAGTAAGCTTGAGGGGGTGAGCACCCTCAAGGCTCACGATAAGCCCTTGAGATTTCCTCCTACTTAGTAGGCGCCAATCCTATCTTCTAAGCCTTCCTCCCTCAAATGATCAACAAGGATCCTAATTCGAACATTTAACTAGCCTTGGCTTTCTACCTACCACACTTTACCAAACTTGGGATGCTTCAACCCAAACTTAGCCTCCTTCGCTTTCCGCCGCCATAACTTTCTCCCCTTACTTTCCCAAATCGTTGCTCACCACTTAATTCAAACCACGATGCTTAACTCGTGATTTGATTGGTGCTTTGAGAATTTGCTTATCCTCCACCTTGCATTCTTCCTTGGACCTTCCCCATTAAGTGGCCATGATGAGGTGGTCCACTTGTGCGCTCCATGTGATCCTCCATTCATCCCAATTCGAATGCACTTGCCTCTTGAGTCATTTTGGTTGTCTCCATCCATTTGTACTAGCCTACTCACTAACTACTCAATCCAAGTTCTCCTTACCTATCCTCATTCACTCAAATCCTTCCGAAGGTAAAAACACAATAACAACTCACATCCTAGCCTCTTACAACATGGTACTTCTAAGACTAACATTTCACTCTTTTTATATTTTTGTGAAGTAACATGCTACTTCAAAGTGCATCAACTAACGTTTCAAGGGTCTAAGACTAAATGTGGGCACCCTTTTGGGCTCACATAATTGGCGACCATCGGGGGATGAATCCAAACATCTCTTGCTCCAAGGGTAAGTTGCCTAGTCAAGCTCGGTACTCCTTACATCTACTTCCCGATGTACGGGTAGGAAAGAGCTCACCATTCAACGTTTCCAATTGAATTGAATTATTAGGAAAGACCTCATAGACAAGGTAAGGTCCTAACCATATTGCATCGAATTTCGCCGGAAATTCAAGCTTTCGTGCGTCTTGAATCATGACCATCATTCCCGGTGTTAGGGCCCTTCTCTTATGTCGTTTGTCGAAAGTAATCTTTCTCCTTCTTTGGATTGCCTCAATATGTTGAGCCGCCATTCTCCTCCCTTCGTCAAGTGCTTCCAAATCGGTTAGTCGATTTCGTAAGGATTGACTTTCGGTAAGTCTCGTACTCACGGCCACCCTAAGTGACTCGACTTCATATTCGATTGGTAGTGTCGCTTCAAGACCATAGACTAAGGAAAATGGTGTAGCACGCGTAGTTACCTTATAGGTTGTACGGTATGCCCAAAGTGCCGCCGTTAGTTTCGTATCCCAATCCCGCTTCGAGTCTATAACCGTCTTGCGTAGTATACTCACCAAAATTCCGTTAACCCTTTCCGTTTGTCCATTGGTTTGTGGGTGGTAGGGAGTAGTCTTCCGGTGATCAATTTTAAATTTCTCTGTCATCTCTCGAATCAAGTCATTCAAAAAGTGAGTACCCCTATCGCTTACTAGGATCTTCGGCACCCCGAACCGCGAAATTATGTTTTCGTACATAAATGTTGCCGCGTGTTCCGCCGTGTCGGTCTTCACCGCTTTGGCTTCCGCCCACTTGGTGAGGTACTCGGTTGCCACCACAATATATTTCATTCCTTTTGAAGATTGGGGATGGACCTCACCCACATAGTCGATGCCCCATTTTTCGAAAGGAATTAAGGGTAATGATACATGTAAAGGCATCTCCATTCTAAGGTCGTTTCGGGCATACCGTTGGCAAGCGTCGCATTTCCTTACATAGTCATGGGCGTCCTTAAATAGTGTAGGCCAAAAGTAGCCCGCTCTAAGTATTTTTTGCCCGGTGAGTTGACCCGAGAAGTGACCGCCGCAAGCGCTATCGTGGCAAGCGATTAAAATCGCTTCAACCTCCGTTTTTGACACGCATCGTCGTAAAATACCATCGGACCCCCTTCTAAACAACCTATGGCCCACTACAACAAATTGCCTACTATTTACCCTCACCTTCCTTCTCTCTTCTTTTGTCCACTCTTTGGGCAACTTGTGGGTTGTTAGAAATTCCACTATGCCCGCATACCACTCCGGTGTAGAAGTGACCACAAAGAGGCTATCATCTACTAACATATCATTTACCGGATTTTTTCCTATCTCCTCCGACAACCTAGACAAGTGGTCCGCTTGTAAATGCATACGACCCGGTTTATATTCCACCGTGTAGTCGAATTCTTCTAATAACAAAACCCACCTAGCTAACCTACCACTTAACTCCGCCTTGTTAACTAGATACTTGATAGCCATGTGGTCAACAAAAAATACAACCGGGTTGCACATGAGGTAATGCCTAAACTTTTTAACGGAAAACACCATGGCTAGGCACTCCCTCTCCGTTGTAGAGTAGTTTCTTTCGGCGGGGGTCAATTGCTTACTCGCATAAGCTATAGGTTGATCCTTCTCTTTTTCTCCCGTTGCTTGACAAAGCGCACTCCCTATTGCCACATTACTAGCATCACAATAGACGTGAAAAGGTTTACCCCAATTGGGTGGTATCAACACCGGATAGGTGCTCAACCTATCCCGCAATTCCTCAAAGGCTTTTTGACAAGCATCCGTCCACTCGAATTTGACATCCTTTTTGAGCAAATGGGTAATGGGCACCGCTATCTTTGAAAAATTAGGAATAAGTTCCCGGTACCATCCCACATGTCCTAACAACTTAGAGATCCCCTTGGAATTGGTTGGAGTTGCCAAGTCGCTTATGGCCGCAATCTTATCCGGATCGGGTTCTCTACCTTTCTCACTAACAACATAACCCAACAACACTCCCTTATTCACTCCCAAAAATGTCTTATCCGGGTTCAATGCTAACCTCATCTTCCTACACCTAACCAATGCCTCCCTAACACAATGTAGGTGATCGTCCACATTACTTTGTGTGCTAAAATCGTCCACAAAGACGGTCATGGATTTGAACAACAAGTCGGTGAAGATATACATTACTAATCGTTGGAAAGTAGCCGGGGCATTACATAACCCAAATGGCATCACTACCCACACAAAAGTACCCCAAGGTGTAGTAAAAGCCGTTTTATGGATATCTTGGAGGGCTATGGAAATTTGATTATAACCCGCATACCCATCCATAAAGGTATATCGCGAATGACCTCCAACCTCCTCAAGCAACAAGGTGATAAAAGGTAAGGGGAAGTGATCCTTTTGTGTGCACGAATTCAATTTTCTATAGTCGACACAAACCCTTAATTTCCCATTTTTTTTCTTTACTAAGACCATAGGAGAAACCCAATCCGTGATTTCCACCGGCTTGATAAACCCGGCCTTCAATAACCTTTCCAATTCCGCTTTCACCAACAATTGCAATTGAGGATTCATCCTCCTCTCCTTTTGTCTAATTGGCCTCGCCCCCGGAATTAAAGGAATCCGGTGCTCTACCATTTCCCTAGGAATTCCCTTAAGCTCATCGTAGGACCATGCAAAAGTATCACTAAATTCATCCACCAAATTGCTATACTCCCTAACCTCTTTCTCCCCCAATTTGGAACCCATCTTCATTTGTCGGGTTTTTCCATTCTTTAATTTCACATCCACGTACCGCCAATCCGCTTCCGACACATGTGCTTGTTCCTCTTTGTTCCGATACCAATCGGAAGGCACATTGGGGTAATCTTTCACATCTTGACCTACAACTATCCCCGTAGACGTGGTCTTGAAATGTAAAGGCTCCTCCAATTTCGATGACTCAATAATCACATCCTCCTCTTGAGTCCCATCTACATGAATTAAACTAACCTCACCCTCTTCCACGTCATCTACCCAAGGTGTTAACCCACCGCTAACCCACTCTTCCTCGGTGAGCACCTCACATGGCTCCAACAATGAGCCCTCTCCTAAACTAACACTAGGAAATTCACTCCCTAAGCCTACTTGGTGAAATGTAACCATTACATCAACCTCGGACTCGGGGTACTCCCTTAGCCATTGGGCATAATCCCCATTATCCCCATAATTGTAAAAATTAGGACCTAGACTTCCCGAGCCCGAATCTATAACAACCCTTTGACCTTCGGGATGGACGACTCCCACCAATGCCTTGCCAATCTCATTCTCGTTTAAGTCATCAATTTCCTTCTCCAATGGCAAATACATCTCCTTCTTCATCCATCCTTCTAATGAACCAATGGACACTATGACCCTATTACCCTCCGGACCATAAGTGATGGATGGTTTAGGTCCACCCCAATTGACCATAGCATTCGCCATCCGCAACCAAGGCCTACCTAGCAAAATGGGGAAGGTGTCCTTGTTGGAGTGCATTTTAATGACATGGAAGGTGACCAAGTACTCCTCACCTCCCGTAGTCATTCTACAATCCTTGATCATCCCCAAAGGCGTAGTCGAACTTTGATTTGCCATATTTATGACCAAAGGTGAAGGCCCCGTGAGTCCAAGTCCCAATTTTTTCATAGTATCCTCCGGTAGTATATTTAGACTACTCCCTCCGTCGACTAGCACATTAGGAACCACCTTATCTACTATAACAACTTCTATTTCTATAGCTTTCACGTCTCTTCCACCTTGTGATTGGATCCTAGCGGCTATTTTAGCTTTCACCTTCCTCATCCTCTTGTGTACCGGCATTCCCTCCTTTAATGTTTTCCTTGCCGTGGGTGAAATTTCCAATAGTTGGCCGAAAGTAATATCCGCCTTGAGTGTACTAAGGTCCGCCCACAAGTCGTACCCGGTAGATCTTTCCACCTTAGAATTACCCACTACGTCGAATTCGTCTACGGGAACCCCCGGTCCTTCCCATTCACCCACATCGCTATTATCCAAGTCATGTACCGCATTAGTCCTCTCCCTATCTTGTAAAATTATATTTTCCCTCTCCACATCCTTAGTAGCTCTTCTAGCTACCCTATCCAACTCGGAGAGATTAATCTCTTCATCCGAAGAGTAATTTCCTTGCTCTCCTATTCCTACCTCCAACGGGGCATCCCCTCTCCTAGCCCTAGTAGTTACCGCTAGTGCAGGTGCTTCTTCAACCACACCCTTACCCTTCACTAACTCATATGTAATAGCATTGGTGTGAGGAGGCCATTGACTTTGCTCCTCTCCAATTCTCGTTGGGAGAGGAAGCATGTCATCACATGTGGCCTCCAACACTCCATCCATGAACCTAACATCTTGGGAGTTAGATGGTCCCGGATCCGTTGGAGGCGCTTGTCTCCCGTTACTACCATTAGGTGGAACTCCTTGTCTATTTTGTATTGGAATGTAACCGGTTGTAGTTTGCAAGCCCGCCGGTGGATGAAAAGTTTGCCTAGCATTACTATGGTCATAGTATAAGTTAGGTGGCCTAAGTTCATTGGCCGGTACTCCTTGTGGCCTAGCACCTCGCATATTATCCCTTGCTTGTTGTTGTGGATTAGCCACCGGGTAAGGGACATTAATTATTTTGTCCGGTTGGCGACACGTATCCGAGGGATGACTTCCTCCACAATTGCTACAATTAAACTCTTGACCTTCGGACCAACATTGTCCTTGAGCGTGCCACCTTCCACAAAAGGGATGAAATTCCTTCTTCTCTAAATTTTGGCCACCTTGCCCTCTAGGTTGTGGTCCTCTATTGCTTCCATTTCCATAGTGAGGTGGCGCTTGACCTCGTTGATTTTGTTGAGGTGGGTTACCGTTTCCTCTTTGGTCACGGTTTTGTCCACTTCTACAAAATTGACGCGTGTGGCCCGGTTGGCCACATTGGACACACCATAATCCGGAAGAATGCCTACCCGACTCAACCGGGGGTGGAGGCCCCGGTTGTTGACTCCGGATCATTAATGACATTTGATCCGTGAGGCTTTGCATTTGTTTTATCATAGCCTCTTGGAATCCTAGTTGGCTAGCACCTAGTCTTCTCTCAACCTCCTCCAAGTGTGGATCCGTTCTAGGGGCCGGTAGTGCCAAAAGAGGTGCCGGTTCCCTAACCGCTAAAGGTCGGGGGCCGGTGTCCACAATGGCATATGGAATTTGGTTCTCATACTTAGCGGGTTCTACCGCTACCACCCTAGGGCGTATGGGGATGAATTGTGGGATCAATTCATCCTCCCTTCTCCATAGCCTTTCGTGATCTTTATCCAAGTTTTCAATATCTCTAGCCGCACGCTTGGCATCCGCCAAGGTCAAGGGATTCCTTTCTAGAACACCCCTAATAGTTCCGGACTTAAAAAACCCTTGAATGAAAAATTGCTTTAGCGTGTCGTCGTTGAGCATGGTACCCACAAATCTAGTGCACACTAAATCAAACCTCCTAATGTAAGCCGAAATTTCTTCCTCCCTTCCTTGCTTCAATGACGACAATGCCCTTAATGCGGTACTTTGACCCACTTCCGGCCTAAATTCGTTAAGAAACTCCCTTTGTAATTGTTCCCATCCCCTAAAATGTCCCTCGGCATGATCCCGATACCATTCATAGGCTTCCCCCTCTAGAGTGGTAGGAAACCACACGAACCAATAACCCGGGTCGGTTATGAGGAAGCTAGCCAACCGTTCGATATACCGTTCCATGTGCCGAGAGGGGTCCTCATCCTTGGTCCCATAAAATTTAGGGAGATGAGATGGCATATCCATCGCCGCTAAATTTTGTGGAACCACAATTGGTAGGCCTCTTGGCCTAACCAATGGGTCTATTGGAGGTATAGGAGGTATGGGCGGAATTGGGGGTATGGGTGGTGGATCCATCCCCCGTTCCTCGGCCATGGTGACCGGTGAACTATTCAACAATCCCCTATCAACTTCTACCGGGAATTCTTCTCTAAGTGTGTAATTTTCCGAAGAAGTTTCACCACTCAATTTGGAGGGAGTGATCTCCTCTTCAAGTTGAGCTCCAAGTTCTAAGGTGTCTAGAATTGACCTAGTCCTAGGTTCGACGTTCAAACAACTCTCTATTCTAACATTATCTTGTTCTAATCTATCACTGATTTTAGAGGACCGCCTCTTTCGAGTAGATTTCTCTAGTCCTACTATCAAACTTGGTTTTTGTGAGCGAGTCCTACCTTGCATTCCATAAGAATCGATCGACCCTCACTTGACCACACATAATCCTAGCAATTCCCCTCTTAATATTTTCACTTGTCTTGGTGTGGTTATAATTTTTTTAGGAGGTGAGGAAAAGAACCTGCAAGCCCACTTAGGTGAAAGAATCCCAATAGGGGATAGGCATGTTCATGTTAATTTTTTGGTTAAGTCGGAGCATCACCTTCCCGCAAATTAACACTCACCACAATACCGATTGTGAGGGGGTGACCTTCCGAGTAGATTATGTTAAAAGTCGAGGCTTCACCCTTCAACTTCTCACACCATCCACAATTCGGGAATTACCCTCTACAACGGATAACAACAATCACGAGTACAAAAGGCATTCCTTAATTAGTTAATGAGTTCACTTTGAAGAAATAAACATACCTTGAGCAATCGCATCCCCCTGTGAGTTAGCACTCCCCTCAATCGTGACTCAATGTAACAACACCATAAACTTTGTGAAATATTAATTTAATCTAGAGCATGAAATGACAACTCCCAAAACTTTGAGACTCACCCCGAGGTGAGTGTCAAAGTTCAATGTCCTAAGGTGAATTTACCCTCTAATGTTTTAATGAGCTACTCGGTTATAGGTTCCTTTTAAGTTCTTAGCAAATCCCCAAAAAGGTTGAGAACATACCTTCGCCGCGCTCCTTCCTCAAAAATGAATTTGCGTAATTGACAATGCAATTCATTCCAAGGAATAGTTGAAATACAATGAATTCAAATGTAACCCAAAGAGAGAATACTTACCGAGTTTCGGGTGCTCCTTCCCTTCTCTCAAGTTTGTGTCTCCAATTTTTCCTAGTTGCCTCCAAGTCTCCTAGTCGCCTCCAAGTCTTGTAACTACCTTCCGCTTCGCTCCCGGCGGACGCACCAATTATGTGAGAACAAACCCCCCACCCTTAAGCGTCCGTAGTCCGAGTAGTGGGTTTGGGCTCACATTCCTCCGCGGTATTGGATTTGGACTTGGATGAGTCCATAGTGCAAGGTTCACCCTTCAAGTGGTCTTGGATTTAACTTTTAATTACATAAACCTAGCTCCTTCATAAACCCAACTCCTTCATGAACCCAACTCCTTAGCTTCTAACTAAATAAACCCAGCTCCTTCGTAAACCCAGCTTCTTAGCTTCTAACTAAACAAACCCAGCTCCTTTATAAACCCAGCTCCTTCATAAACCCAGCTCCTTAGCTTCTAACTAAACAAACCCAGGTCCTTCATAAACCCAGCTCTTTACTTTCTAACTAAACAAACCCAGCTCCTTCATAAACCCAGCTCCTTCATGAACCCACAACTTTGTAGTTGTAATCCCCAACTACCTCACTAATTATTCAAGCCCTTAACTAATCTTCCTACCTAATTTTCCTAATTCTACTAACAACCCCTTTCTAATCACACAATTCTTCTCTAATCCTAAAATCCTAAAATCCTAGAGAGGAGAGGGGGAGAGAGAATTTCCTAACTTCACTAAGACTAACTAATCCACACAAGTATATTTTTGCACTCATCACAACCTCAAGTGCTCAACTCTTAAACATGGAACTTGCAACCACGTGTATTCAAAACATGAACTTTAAGTACCACAATTTGGAATCATGAATTAACTTTAAAATCCTTCACGTCAACACTAATTCTACCAAGAGGTCAAGCCCTCTTCAAGGCTAACAAGCCTTGGCTCTCAAACTAAAAACTAAGCACACACATGTGCTCCAATATGGCTTCCCACACCCACACTTATAACTCGTGGGGTGCCTTGGAGCACAAAGGAAAGAGAGGATGAGTGAGGGAAGAATGAAGGATTATATAGTAAGCTTGAGGGGGTGAGCACCCTCAAGGCTCACGATAAGCCCTTGAGATTTCCTCCTACTTAGTAGGCGCCAATCCTATCTTCTAAGCCTTCCTCCCTCAAATGATCAACAAGGATCCTAATTCGAACATTTAACTAGCCTTGGCTTTCTACCTACCACACTTTACCAAACTTGGGATGCTTCAACCCAAACTTAGCCTCCTTCGCTTTCCGCCGCCATAACTTTCTCCCCTTACTTTCCCAAATCGTTGCTCACCACTTAATTCAAACCACGATGCTTAACTCGTGATTTGATTGGTGCTTTGAGAATTTGCTTATCCTCCACCTTGCATTCTTCCTTGGACCTTCCCCATTAAGTGGCCATGATGAGGTGGTCCACTTGTGCGCTCCATGTGATCCTCCATTCATCCCAATTCGAATGCACTTGCCTCTTGAGTCATTTTGGTTGTCTCCATCCATTTGTACTAGCCTACTCACTAACTACTCAATCCAAGTTCTCCTTACCTATCCTCATTCACTCAAATCCTTCCGAAGGTAAAAACACAATAACAACTCACATCCTAGCCTCTTACAACATGGTACTTCTAAGACTAACATTTCACTCTTTTTATATTTTTGTGAAGTAACATGCTACTTCAAAGTGCATCAACTAACGTTTCAAGGGTCTAAGACTAAATGTGGGCACCCTTTTGGGCTCACACATCCACTTACTCCATTGGTCCCTCAAGCATGATAGTGTGAGGCGAACTTGGACCAGCTCCGCCCTGTCCACCAATGAGAGTGCTTGAAGTGTAATGGTCACATGCTCTTAGTCTTGTGTGTGAAGTGGCCCTTAGGACAGCGGATCAATGCACATACCATGTTTTAGATTCTAAAATTCTTTCAAAGCTTGAGAGGTGGAAAGAGGAGATCCCAAAAGTATCACCCAACTGTCAAATTTATCTTTGATACATGACAAGCTGATGAGCTCTTAATAGAAAGTTTTCTCAAAGAAGGATCAAACCCATGGTTTCGTCCCTCTTCGAGGGAGTTTACGGATAAACTCTATCAAAACCAAGATTGGAAGACCGGGCTTGGTATTTTCCTAGTGTATATGGTCAAAATGATTTAAGGCATATTCTTTGGGCGGGCCATAAGTATAGCCAAGGAGTTAGGGCCTCTTGGGACAAGAGCTCAAGTTGTGTGTTCAAATTTGCAATTTCTAGGAACTTGGATACTTGGATTTGACAAGCCTTCATCCAAAGCTCGAATTGTTGAGAGCTTGGTTGATCTCTAAACTTTTAGTAGTTCGAGCAAGTGTATAACCATCGTGCTCAAAGTGAGATATCAAGGGGAAAATGATATTAAACATATGAGAATTCATGACAAATCAAGCTATTCTATATTGGCACGAAGTATCACGAAGTGATTAAGGCCCCCTTTACACGATATAGTATAAAGCTCAAAGTGGCAATTTTCAAGGGTTTGGTGCTTGGATTTGACAAGCGTTTCATCTAATCTCAAAACTATCGAGGGGTTCATCAATCTCCAACCTAGAGTGAGCATAAAATCATCATACTCAAGGTGAGATAGTAAATGGGGGAATGCTACCAAACACACGATAGTAAATGGGGGAATGGTACGCCCTAAACTCCGTAATATCAACCTCCATAATGTCACTGACTCTCTAATATCCCAAAACCCTAAGGAACGGATGTGCATAGTTCAAATCTCACTCCTTATTGTCACCTTTCTCTCCCTTATATCATGAATTTTGTCATTAATGCAAACCACCAAAGAAGTGAACCCACACCCTTGCATTGCGCCAGTGTCAATATGTGGAGTGTCACCTTCTTATTCTCATTCTTCTTCTTCTTCTTCTTCTTCTTATACCACTTGTTGAATGTTGGTGCATGCATCCGCCACATCGCATGGGAAGGCGAAGCAGAGTGGACCACACCACACCATTTAATATGTTGCACTTTGTGTTATTCCATAGTGTCACATGCTACACTAATTCACTAGTATCACGCATCCATGTTAACACTATAGAACTCCGTAATATCACGTGTGCTTTGGTTGCCACAGGAGTGATACAACGGAGTTTAGAGTGTACCACGATTGAGAAAGCTCCTTTCTCTCAAGCTCTCAACTTGGTTAATGTAAAAGGGGTTCAAGATATTGTAATCTAAATAAACCGAAGAAATGGGATATCATATCATAAGTAATCTTAACACACAAGCACTTGAATTTGCAAGGGCTTAAATCTTTCACCTCACACGTCAAAATCCAAGAACATCACTTACTTCCCAATGTTTAGGAATAAAAATCATACAATTATATTTGAATTCCACGGAACCAAGATTTTGAAATTAAAATTAACATGTAGAATACATTGTTTCTCAAATATGTTATTTGACCAAAAATAGCTAAATTGAGAAGCATATTGCAATTTTTTCAATTGGAAGTACATGAATGGTTGATTAGTACACTAAATAATCCTATTAGTGTGTGTGGAAAATTAACATGGAAATAATTAACGTGGGCCACACTAATTTTCTAGTCAAGGTGGAATTAACGTGGGTCTAAAGACCTCGGGTCTTCCCCTAAACCTTTATGAAGACTTCCGATCAACACATCAAATATTAATTTATAGGGCAAAAGTAGCATCCAAAAAAAATTCACCCACGTTACTTTTCTAGAAGAAAAAAATTAATGTGGCACACACTAATTTTTTACAATAGATTTAGTGTTGGCACGGGGAGGTCACTCCTTCTTTAGTTAATGCATACACGTGCGCTCAAGACCTATTTATTGGGGGGCTATTTACCTTGCAAAAAATATTATAAGGTATGGTATTTTTCAAAATAAAGGTGAATTCTTGTATTTTAATACACCCTATCATTAATTATAATTTTTTTGGGGAATCATTTTAAAACACCCTATTTTACTTATACTACATTTTTTTTCCTTCCCGGCACGTGGGTAGAGACCATTAACTCCACATTGGAACCGTTGGTTCAGTAATGTTCAAGCAAGCCAGCCTGCGAAGTCATCCATCCAAGCATTTTCAATAGAAAATTACCTCTTTTCATCCACTAGCACAGACCCTACCTTAGACCTGCTACCCCTAGTAATTGTTTCCACGTTATTTTACATGCACTGACTAGATAAAAGAGGCCATTATATGTGATGGTATTTTACATGTAAACATGTTTCACTATTTTAAACCCCCCTATATTATTTGTACGTTTTTTTGCAAAATTTACCTACAATGAATATATTAGACCCTATTTTTTATCGCACGTTGTTCTACGATTTTTCGCCAGTGACCTCCCCGTGAGTGTTGGTTGAAAATTAATGTGGCCCACTTAAATCCTTGATATGAAAATTAGTGTGGGCTCCATAAAATCCATGTGGCTCACAATAATAGGACTATTTAGTGCAGCTACAAAAGCACGCATGGCGAGCACATTGCATTTATCTTCACAACAATATTCAATTGTATAGTTGTGTTTCATTCTATATTCAGCATCTAACATGGGCCTCCACTATCTTACCTTCATGGGAAGAAATTTGGATAATAGGAAGAAATTGACACCAATATGAATAGTGAATAGTGATGCTATGAATAGTATTTTCAATGTGAATAATGCCCAAATGAACAATACTTCATGTGAATAGTGTTTGAATAAGCAATGATTCATGTGAGTAGGCCGGGAGTATAACTCCACCCAAATTTCCAAGTGTCAACTTGAATATATGAATAGTAAACGAATATTGCTACACTGTTTTTTGCATTTAGTGTTGTGTTACATTTAATGTTGTTACTATTCATTTACCTGCGACACTATCTACCAACCACTTGACAAATAGTGTTCCTTGCACCGCCACCTTCTCTACCTTGGCTGCGTTACCTAAAACTCTGGTTTTGTAGGCACAGCTCGCCCACCTCCCTCATCCTTCCAGACCTTGCAGCTCACCTTGTAGCTTACTAAAAAAATTCAGTTTGTATGTACTTCTTGTATTCAATGGATAATTTCCTATGCAAACATAGTGGCCGATCAAGGATTTGGTAATGTAGTGGTGGTAGAGATGGTGGTGGTGCAACCATGCGGCAACAAAACACAAAACATAAAAATATTATAACACTAATTGTGGAGATGTAAAAATTGGAACATGGCCAAATTTTACATTAGTTCACAATTAGTGTATAGGTTGGCATTTAGTGTATGCAACATTAAGGGCGTCACTGGCATTTAGTGTTGTGGTTCGTAATTACTGTTGCTAACACTAAATGCAAAAAACAATGTACTTTGTTTGGCGGGACCCACATAAATATAATTGAAATTTTCTAGGGTCAATGGAATCGACCCACATGGCTGAATAATGTTACAGTTTATTCTTTAAAAGTGAACACATCAAATTTCATGATCCTCCGAGACCAACTACCTTGGCAAATTGCATTATTGTCAAAGTTGTGAAGTTCTTCATAAACCTCCATGTATACCGTACTCGGCCATCAGGGTCAACATCTCATGCCGAATAATTAATTAAAGTGGAGAAAGTGGGTCAAGCATGGTAAAAATAAATTAATAAAAATTTCAACAATTTCAAAAAATATTTGTAAAAGATTCAATGCTTTAATACAAGGCTAGTTCACAACAATGAAAGATTTCTTTTTTTTTCACCCTTTTGTGGCGGCCTTGGTGTGTTTAACCTAATTGAATGCCCTAATCTCAATTAGTGGTCCTTTGTATGTGTTACTTTTGGATCCTAAAACGCCACTGCAACCTCTGGGTTTGCCATGATTTTGGCCACAAGCTCTTTAGGGGTTAATTCAATTTGCTCTGCAAACAACAGAAAATTCGGGCTCATAATGTCCGGTTTTAAAATATATATATTTTTGCACGAACTAGTTATGATGCTACGGTATGCAATATTTTGGGATTTTACTACATGAAGTTGGCTCAATTTTATAATATTTAGCATGCTCTTCAATGAATAACTTTTCTTTTCAACTCTCTTCTCCAATAATTTCCGATTTTTTTCAACTTCTATTTTTTTATTTAATTTTTGCTGACCCTGACGGCCAGGTACGGTAGTACTAAAGTCAAAGTGCACAATATTGTCAAAACAATCCTTCAAATCTATAATAATCTGCAATTTTCTCACCATGAACGTATTCTCGGCAATCTTTATCCTCAAAAGAGGGAGGTTTGTATTCGACATGAACATTGGCCTCATTACTCTCTCCTAATATATCCTCAACATCAAGCACAAATTCGTAAAGCACAAGAAGACGATTTCTAGATGTTATAGAATAATAAGCATTTGCAATCAAGTCTACTTATGGGTTAGAATATATAATGAGTATATGCCATTCTCAAAATACCATGGATGCCTACAAAAGGATATGGGACATAACCATGAGAAATAGCTATGGTGTCATAAGAGAGAAGATGTTGATCAAAGTTATCAACATTGACAAGGTTTGCCTCCCGTTTGCCTCCCGTTTGCCATTTCATCACAAAGGCATAAGACACTTGGCTTCTTTGATTGTAAGAGAGAACAAGACGCAACATTGAGTATTAGTTTTGTATTGAATTTGAGATGCTATATTAGGAAGATGTTCTATATAAGTTACAAGGCATCATCAACCACTTGCACAACACAACAACAAGGTTGTTTGTGATGCAAATTGAAACAAATGGCAATGCAGCTAAACCTGACCTTATCTTCAACATGTACCATGGACACAGTAACACATAAGAAACGTAGGATGGAGTTGTAAGGAGGAACCACGACAAACACTGACATGACACCCCACGAAGAACACATATGGGATTGAAAAAACAAATGCCAAAACACATCAACCTATAAGAATTTGAGAGAGAATACTGTTAAAACCAACAACAAAACACCAACCGTGCGATGGCACCGCGATCCAATGAGTATTAACACAAATCACGGAGCATCAACACACAAAAATTAAAAAATTACAAGCACAAGGCTCACATAAAAAAGTACATGGCATGAGCATAGAGACCATGGAGGGAAACTCAAGTGCTTGGAACTTTTATGGAAAATTGGGAAATCTTGAGGGAAGTCGTAGTTTTTGAGGGACTATTGCTAATGATGTGGGTCATCTTCTATGAGCCACATTCTGAAAGGAAGGCATCGAGCCGCATGTTGCATCACGGATAACCATGATTAATACAAAGCGAACGGGTTCACATTCACGTTGGTGCTTGAACACAAACCGTTTTTATTTGCTTTTTATTATCTTTGTTTCTTCATCATCATTACCTACCTCAATCATCACTCGTTGTCCAACCATCTGAATTGTAGGATGCAATATATCTCAACCCAAAACCCTAAAAAGTAATGAAAATAGACAAATTATGGAAACCCAAGTGTTTTTTACGATTGACAAGGGTTTGAAGTGGGTGTGGTCTATACAATCAAGGCTGCTTGACTACCCCCACGGGTACACCCTGAATAGACCACACCCACTTTTGACTGTAATTCATCGAGGAAGAAACTTGCATGGTGTAAGTGGAAGTGACATGTTTATTTCAATCCATGTCAAGTTTTGTAACAGTAGGTCTTCCACTAGTATACCTCATAAAGAGTGAGGTGCTTCACATTTTGTATCAACCTGAATAAGGTATGCCATCCTTAAAACAACATTTGTTTTCTTGTTTGTGCCCAATTGTTCATCATATCAATTGGCCAAAAAAACAAAATGGAGGCTAGCAAATGTACAAACTCGTCACTTGTGGAGTCAAAATTGAAGTTCAACATCACATCCTAATTGTGTTCATAGCTTTGACATACTCTAACCACCTACCTTAACCTAAATACCACCCACAAGCCAAAGAACAAACTAGAGCTTCAAATTAAGGACCATACACTCAAGTTGTTTGTGGCAATTGCCACTTCACTTTAAAGTAGAGGTGAACTCTTACATATTACTATGACGTTCAATAAATAATCAATATGATCCATATAGTTACCACCTCCACTCCACCTTCTTAGGGTCTATAGCTCATGAAGTGCATCGAAGCTAACGTTTGTAGCCTTTGCCACAAAGGATCAATTGATAATGTTTTGAAATTTCCGCTCATTTTTGGCACTCACAACACCTAACTGCCAAATGTTTTCACTTGCAATCAAACTTGACATGGGTATGTCTATCGATCGTGCATGTAAGGGGTTGTGTACACCATGGACCATGAAGTCGTCCCAAGGCCCTGTAAAAATTGTGATTGGTTGTTGAACTTGTCCTCGGACCACAATTTACACCAAGGAAAAAAATGTTAGAGTGACCATGGAGTTTGAGGTCCCCAAAAGACATGTTCAGAGGCGTACATTATCCACTAACATGGTCCAATGGGTTTTGTGGTGCGAGAGGCAAAAGAGGTGCTATGGTAGAAATGGCAGGGGCCCATGGCAAAAAAATATTGTTATAAAAAAAAATTCAATGAATTTTTTTTGGGGAAGAGAAGACGAAGACAAGAGAAGACAAGAGAATGGTCAAACTTTTTTTTTTCTCCAAAACTTCCCTTTTTGGGCATATGTTAAAAAAAATCTGTACATTCATTTTTGGGTGCATGATCATTCCTCTTGGTCCACATTAAGTTTACACCTAGTGAGGGGCCCAAAGACTTTGTAAATTGATTTCTTAAGAAATTGGACCATGGAAGTTGGACCATGAAGTCGGACCATGGAAAATGGCCATCTTCCATGGTCTGACTTCATGCTCCATGGTGTAAACCGGCCCTAAGTGTCTTGTGTTGAAGTCCAATATGTGATGGTTGGTGGTTTGAGTTGGTGTTTTCTGCTATACATGTAATGTATGAATGTTGGCGAGCTATCTTTTGTTATTGAGTTGTCTTTACAATGTGAGAAATTATATAAGAGCAAGAATGCAAATTCATATTTTGACCTACAATATTATATTTGGAGTTGCATGGGAGTGTGTGGTCTACCACATAGAGAGCATATTAGGGCTTCCCATGAGATTCAATTCATATGAATCAACTTCCATAACATTACATTTTAACCTCCCCAATGTCATGCACGTGGCAACCAAATTAAAGCGCACGTGATATCAAGGAGGTTTGTAGTGTTACCATGGATGCATGATGGTAGAGAATTAGTGTAGCATGTGACATTATGGAATAACACAAAGTTAACATTGCAATAATGACAAAATGACAACGAGGTGCATCTAAGCGTGTGGTTTGAATTCTTTGGTGAATTATGTTGATGTCAAAACCTGTGAAATATGGGAGGTGAATGTGACAACAAGGAGGGAGATTTAAACTGAGCACATATGTTCCCTACGGTTTTGGGATATACGAGAGGGAGTGACATTAAGGAGGGTGACATTATGGAGGTTAGGGTGTACTTAGACATGTGAATCTCTTTGCATTCTATTTGTGATCTTGGCATTCGATCCTCCCAACCAACCATGGTAATTATCAACTTCCCCCAATACATGCTAATTTGTGCAACATGCAGCTATGGTGCACAAAGTCAACAATTGGTGCCAGTGGGTTTGTTGTTGCGCATACTTGGTAGGTACTCCCTCCGTCCCAAAATGATTGTCATGTTTCTAACTTTGGCGAGATCAAGGCCCCTTGACCATTGACCGAGTAGTTGTAAATATGACTCTTAAAATTAAAAATAACAACTACTCCGAAACGCCCCCGGAAGTTGTAATGTTGAAAGACTTCTTGATATAGAAAGTTTGGTGCAAAAATATCTCACTTTGAGTCTTAAATTTCTAGCTGGGTAGATAAACTGGACAATCACTTTGGGACAAAAAAATCCGGGAGCGAGGTAGGACAATCATTTTGGGACGGAGGGAGTACGAAAGAGGATGCAAAGCCTTCGGCAAAAGCAAGTTGTTATAAGATGATTCGGAAGGCCGCAAACTTGGAATAAGTAGGTCACAATTTTTTCCTTCCTCGAGTGACATCAACCAACATTGCCTTCGGCATGTAAATTAAGGCAAGAGTTTGGATTTGATGTTCGATGGTGGTTGTTGAGTTGAGTGAGTCTTGAGTGGCGTTGCAATGTTTGAGTGAAATCTAAAGCTTTGTGTCCCTTTATGTGGTCACCTTGTCAAGGCAAATGGATGGATTTGAGAAAATTTACATTCATGTTGGGATGATGAACCTCCATCCGTTGATTTGGGCAAACCAACCCATACACTTGTTCCTTGTTGGATGCCTAAACCCTAATTTGGGCGAACCAACCCATACGCTCGTTCCTTGTTGGATGCCTAAACCCTTGCCTCCAAGGAACCAGTGTACATGTTGTTTCGCCCCAACCCCATATGTTATTGTAATTGTGGATTTGTTTCGAAAGGGTGATTTGGTTGAAAAATAGGAGGTGGCATGTGAAAGTGTTGAGTTCCGCCTTGGGGGTAATTTGGCGAATCTGCTTCACAAAATATGATTATGCCTCAAACCAAATTCATGTCAATTCTTGTTAATTGCTACATCCAATGTGACCCATTTGAATAACGAGCATCGACTCTCCTACAATGTACCAATATTGCCCTTTTTCATTAAACATGATTCTAAGAGTCATTGTTGCAAATCTAGTTGCTAATGGTTGGAGGGCAAGATCACTTAGTTCATGTGCACAACTGCCAATGTATCTTTGTGGTAAGTTGAGTTAGGTTCAATGTTGAATTTGCACCCAAAAGGGCATCATTTAGGAATCATTCGAGCATGCATCATCAATAATTCCATGCCTAGATAGAGTTTTATATGAATTTGTTGAATAATGTCATGTCCTATTTGACTTACTATCCCATCTTACAAAACCAAATAGAAATGAGTGGAAATGAGGGGGCCATGGGATTCTAGATGTCAATCAAAGTGCTATGCACAATTAAATGGTTGATATTCGACCAATCTACACATTCGCAACAACCCAACCAGAGTTTTCCCATTGAATGTTTCATTTCTAGAAAAATCTAAAAATATAGTAAAATGTTGAGAACCTCATGGGATTTTAGAACTAGAAGCTCAAACATCTTGCACTTTTAACAACTCAAATTGTCACAGGAAAAGAAAAAAGAAAGAAAGAAAGAAAGAAAGAAAGAAAGAAAGAAAGAAAGATATCATTACGGCGAAACTGATAGACAACTTGATGAAAATCAACAACAATGATCCTTTATTCCACCTATATGGATATACACATATAGTCTAAAAATTGACGCTTTCATATCTTTCTCTAATCTATCAACTCCAAATATTGCCTCTAAAAATTCATATTCTACAATACATCTTTGAGTCAACCTAAGAACCACCGTGCATTTAAGGGTGAAGTACCCTAATAAGTAACTCAATAACTTCAGCTGCGTGTTACTCTAACTTAGAAGTTAAGCTTAGTACTTCTCTCCAATGGGCAATGGGCAGGCCAAGCTCGAAAGGATTAAAAACTTAGCAAGTGCATTGAAGTGAAGCGCACACCTGGTTCTAGTACCTGATTTAAACGCAGCCAAAGATTTCCCGATTTCTCAGACGTCATCGCCATTATTACGTTTTATGTGAGCTTAAATGGGGAAATTAACGGTAGAGTGTTTTGGAGTACTAACTTAACTGCTGATTACAAATGTGAAGGACAGCCGCCGCTGCTTAGATTTGCACCTGCAACATGATCTTCCTGTTGTTGCTTATGCAATTTGGCATTCTAACTGCTCAAATTATACACTTGTGGAGCTTCAATCGAAATAATTGTCGTGTCGCTACACTGATTATCCAATTTAGTGCGTGTGATACTAATTCCTAAAATATGCAAATCTACTTTGTCAAATCTCAAAATTAGTGAGGGTTGAATTTTTACTGAGCAATACTAAATTCGTGAACACATGCTCATTTGTCATAGATTTCAAGAAAAAACAGTGTGTGTTTTAATGTGTTTGTAGAGAGAGAGAGAGAGAGAGAGAGTGTGTGTGTGTGTATTTTTTTTTTTTTTTTTTTTTTTGTGGGTGAGTTCGAAGAGGTTTCTTCTTCTTTTTAATCAACGGCATTCAGTCACGAGGCATCTCTTAACACTAAGAACCTAAAGAGAGCTTGCATTTAGAGTTTCCGGCACTAACATATTTATGAGCTCCATGTTGATCTCACATTGAAGACATTCCTTTGCTTTTCTTTAAGGAAAAAAAGAGAGTTTTTTTGTGATAAGTCCTATATAAAATAAGAAGGACATTGAAAATAATTCAACATCATCAAATACCATTAGTTTTAATCAGAACACTATACAAGGTATACAAAAGACTATTGAATTATTATGTTTACAAGAAGATGTATTTACGAGCTATTTCAAAGCCTTCAAAAATTGACAGTTTTGGTCGGGGACATTCCTTTTGGGTACCCCAACCATGCATGTACCCTCGCAAGAGATATGGATTTTTGGCTACCACATGAGTCGAAGGTCAAAGTATTGGGAACTCGTAGTTTTAAAGTTAACTTTCAAATGCAAATTTGGTCATGGAATTAGCATCACAGAACCCCAAATTTGTGTTAGTGATGTTATTTTGAGATGCAATAGCCACAAAGCTGAAGGGGATATGTTTATATCGGACCCCATCATTGGCTACAACAAATCCTCCACAAAAGGGCTCAGGCTTTACCTAGAACAATTAATGTGGGTAAGCTTATCCTTGTTGAGGAAGGGACTTTAGGGCCAGTTTACACCATGGACCATGAAATCAGACCATGGAAGATTGCCTTTTTCCATGGTCTGACTTGATGGTCCAACTTCCATGGTCCAATTTCTTAAAGGATCAATTTACAAAGCCTTTGGACCCCTCACTACGTGTAAACCAAATGTGGACCAAGAGGAATGATCATGCACCAAAAGTGAATGTGCTGATTTTTTTAATATATGCCCAAAAAGGGTAGTTTTGACCAAAAAAAATCAAGTTTGATGATTCTCTTATCTTCTCTTGTCTTCATCTTCTATTCCCCCAAAAAATTCATTAAAAAAAAATTATAACATCATTGCTCTACCATGGGCCCTTGCTTTTTTCTACTAGAGCACCTCTTTTGCCTCTCCCACCGAAAAACCCGTTGGACCATGTCAACGGATAATGTAGGCCTTAAAATATGCCTTTTGGGGACCTCAAACTCCATGGTCACTCTGACCATTTTTCCTTGGTGTACACTGAAGTTGTCCCGGGACGAGTTCAACAACCAATCATAGATTTTACAGGGCCTTGGGACGACTTCGTGGTCCATGGTATAAACAACCTGTTAGTAAAAGCAAATATATCTGAGAGGTTGAGGGATGGTTTATTCAAAATGGACACCATTAAACTAATTTAAGGTGTCTACTGTCATTGTCGGAGTCAAACTTCTAGAAATAATAAAAATCAGGCTATACTTTGTTTTCGCTTTCGCAATCAACACCGCAAATTGCTATGGTATGTAGGTCTTGTGTGGTCACTCTCCTTAATTGGACACCTATATTGATTGGTAAATGACACGACTTAGAGTCCAGAATGGACACCAAAAACACACATGTTACAATGAGATTGGACTATGTGCTCAAAATATAGACACCAATCTAGGTTTAACAATCAATACAATTGGGAGGGCCTAGATGATCACGTAAAGAGGAAGAGGATCTTCATTTTGCCCTCTTAGACCTTTTTGAATCTCAATTCTAAACTTGACATGACAATCTTTGTGACTCAAAAATGCTAACCGGATGAAACAATTATTGTGCCAATCCAATTGTATAAATAGTACATGGAGTTGGAAGTGCTCACAATATGGTTACACACCTTCACCCCAAAACAAAATGAGTATATTGTTATACCATGTGTACCTCTACTCCGTTTATGGTATTTAGTGTCACTTACTATGGGGAGTTATGCTATGCTATCACTTCTTATTGAGAATGTAATTGTTTTTACCAAGTAGAGACGTTGATGTGTTGTCATGTCCAAACAACCAATTTGAACTTTGTTGGCAAAGAATGAAATTTATAGTAAAAAGTTGTAGTATTGCTAGTTCCAAATATTACATAATACTAAATACCATAAACAACATACACCGTTTTTAGTGTCACGTGCATAATAGTGTCACTTACCCTATTTGAGGCGTATACTAGGTTACACTAATGATCAACAACTTCATTATTAGTGCGACCTTGTGACACTTGGCGTTCAAGTGCGTTTACTAATATCTTGAAATGAGTTTGTTCAATAATGTCATGAGGTGTATGCCTATGATACACAAAGGTCTGCAAGTTGGTTAAAGTGTACACAAATGACACTTGACATTGGTATGCTCAACCATATCTTCCTCTTTGCATACTAAATGTAAACACATGACACTTGCCATTAGTAAGCTCAAGAATATCTTCCCCTTGCATACTCAAATGCAAAACTATCATCTCAAGTATCCCAATGTGCTACCCTAAATATCATAATTTATAATAATTTTCACTTAAAAATTTACTAATGTTGACAAATCGTACCATATTGACAATTAGCGAACGTGACACTTTGAGACCTCTAGGCATCTAGATTAGGCCCTTTGCAAACAATGTATGTGATACTAAATACCATAAATGGTGTAGTGGGAGTGGACAAAATGTAGTGGAATGTGACAAATCTTTCTCCATGCATCTTGAATTACAAGTGGCATTGACCAATGGGATGGACATGTGATCATTCCCAAATCAATAAATTGGGCATCTAAAGAGGAGTTGGAGAACATGAAAAACGAACCAAATAACACCCACATACCATATTATATTCTAGCAGTTTCAAAGCCACTATCACTTTAGTCTACAAAAGTCTGGGTTTCATTGCTTGAATTGCCAGCCGCATCACAAAGATCAGTTGCATACAAATCTAGTCGTACAATCTTAGAAACATGAAATGTGACAAGGCTTCTTTGAACAGATAAACTTCCTTTTGTCACATTGTGAATGATAGGAAACTGCATAGAGCATACAGCTCTACATTGATAGCAACGTCGTAACAAATGAATTCAGGGCTCTAAATTTTGTACAGTTACTTGGAGTGGAGCCTCAATATGTCAAATCAAATCTCAAGTGGAACCCAAATAACACTAACCTGATTATTTGATACGAGTGAATCCTAACTGGGTAAATAGTATACAAGTGACTGTCAGTTGAGCACTGCAATTTGGAACCTAACCTTGATAGCCTTCTCATCGGACCTTTTTGTTGTGCGAGTGAGAAAGAATCCATCTTCCACGAAAATTGATGGACTATTTGCGGCTCAGGGCATGTCATCCCCAACCTCGTGTTTGGCATGTGCTCGCGTTGAAGAGATCCCCTCATGCACAATCTTCCTTGGTATAGGTGCATAAGTTTTGCCTTTAATAGTTCGGGCCACATTACTAGTTTGGTCCGGGAACATTTTTAACACAATGCCCATAGTAATGAGGAGGAGTCCCGTGCAATGTTGCTCAGATAGTGGCTTAGTGAAAATAATGTACGAAAGGAGTAGGGTAAAGGCCTTGCGTGCTGTGGTTACCTGCCATAAACATATTCAGAAGAAAAAAAATCAGTTTCTACAAAGGCACGAGAAAGCTGAAAAAAACATGAGTTAGTTGAATGCCAAATTCTGATATTAGTGTGGGTGGAAATTATGTGGAACTAAATTTGTGGGCCACTCTAATTGTCTAGTCAAGGTGGAAATAAGGTGGGCCCAAGACCCTGATCAAGTCTTCCTGGAGACTTCCGACCAACACCTGAGTATTAATTCAGGGGCAGAAGTAGCATGAAATGATATAATTACCCACATCAATTTCCTACAAGAACAATCAATGTAGCCCACACTAATTTGAAACTAGAAACTTGGTGTGGGTTGTGGTGAACAATAATTCTCATTGTAAGAAATTGATGTGGGCAGTAGAGAATTACTGTGGCTCACACTAATAGGACAATTTAGTGTACTCTTGCTCCATTGCTCTACCCAACTCTCAAAACCTTCTGTTTCATCTAATGGCAGGAAGAGAGGCAAAGTCACGACCTTTGATTTATGACATTCTCTGCTAAGGCAAGGAGACCTAGTTCAAGGTACTACAGCTGGTCATGGGTAACAATTCACCCTTAAATGACCGGGGGTGTGTTTATACAGCGACAATTTGTATGAATCCCCACACATATTGAAATCAAATTTTATTTGGTGCATGGTATGAAGTCCATATTTAGCACAACCTATGAGAAAGAGGAAGTGAAAATAAAGTCATATCTGACAATGATGATTAGAGTTATGTGGTATGTATTCGGGTGTAAGTTATTTATACGAGCTCAAATCTCCCTATACATCATTCTACATATAAGTATGCTTAATTGGAATAGTGCATACATTAAATGGGCTAATTTCAGAAAGCGCCACCTTTAACAGCTTTAGCTTAAAATATCAAGAAGTACTCTTAAACCCCTCTGTAATATGTATGACATCTTGCGACCCAGAATGGATCTCTCGGACCTTTAAGGGTTAACTTGCCCACAATGGGAGATCATTTCATGCAGGACGACGCAATTGAAGGCACTTCAACAGCTCAAAGTGATTTGAAGTTTTGAAAGACTTCCATCTATTGCAAGAGAATCAGGAATTTCAAAAGATGCACTCACCATGGCTGTTGTTGCAGCACCAAAGAGGGCTATTAGTGAAAGCACTGACAACTGGCCGATGAAAGTTGCAAAAGCCTCAAATATAAGCACCAGGTAGACATATGGATGCTGCAGCAGACACACAAGTAAGACTATGAACATTTTTTTTTAATGTAGCAGTATATGATACATTCCTATGTGACATAATTTTGCCATCCATTAGCATCTGGTATGAGATTATCTTGGTTGACAGAAGACTTTCCCAACTTAAAAGTGAGGTCATAGATAGATGCTTACGTTGAGGCAGTTTGACCAGGCTACGAAGATCTCGCCAGTGAGGAACATGGGTGGAATTAGAAAAGGTAAACCCACAGCTGTTGAGCAAAACAACATCTCCATCTGCAGTGCCATATTGAGGAAATCATGTCAACTCATTTCAAACGCCGAGAACATTCTGCTTAACCCCTTAAACATCACATAAGCCCCTACAGAGCCTTGGAGAGAAGAAAAATGAAAAATTCTTATCAATAACTTCATCTTGGGTAGTTTCTTGAAAGATTGACCCGCCCTACAATAGTTGTATTCTTCTGATGAGGTTCTCTGATTGAAGAAATAAGCTGAAATTAGGGTGTAAATACAGTCAAGTATGTGAAGGAATCCAGTGTACAATTCTATGCAGTATCTATTATTTTGAGCCACCAATACTGCACATAGTTTTCTTTTTTGTGTCTTTCAAAGTGTATTGTACATGAAGTTAGTTTATGACCTTTGTGACACAATTCATCTAATAAAGCTTTGCAATGGAATGTTTATGAATATTTGCGTTCACATTCTTATACATGCTTTTTCTGGCATGCCAAGATGTTTAATTTAGCTTTGAACCATATGAAAGTAATCTTGAAGTGATTCGCAACTACTTCTCTAATAATGTAAACAGCATTTGAGCACTAAAAGTCTTTCATTGTAAGTCATCTCAATTTCCCAAGAACAAACATGACATTTAAGGACTAACACCTTCATGGTCATGTTTACTGGCCTTCTTAAACCACTGTACAAGAAGTTGTCAAGAGCCTTTACACAAACTTGCACAATAACAAGGTAGTTGAAAAGAGTTTCTATCACTGACCTGTGAAGTAGCAGGATTCATGGAGAAAATTGCCTCCTGTAAGTTGCCAAGGAATGCATCTAATACCAGAGCACCTGACACCATAATAACTCCCCACACACTGAAATTTGGCGAAGTTTTGGCATCGGCCAGTGTGAAGATGACAAGTCCTACAACAAGCATGATGGCTGAGATATACTCGTACAGTGCATATCGACGTCGAAGGCCTGGGATAAAGGCTCCCATTACCATCACTGGCAAAACCTGCACAACAGGGTTTCCAACAAAAGTTAATGTCTCCAGTACCTAAGATTAAGCAGGTCTTAAACAGACACTTTTATCTCTGCATCCACTTTCTTGTAGGATGCAGACCTAGTGCAAAGTGATTTGCAAATCCAAATCATGCATGTAACCTTTTTCCTCATAATTTCCAGAGTTCATATGAATATCTTATTCCTTATCAGAGTAAAGATTATCTTTCTCATTGAACGATCATGTAGGTCCCCCCAATTATTTTGACTATTGCGCCTAGAATGGTTAACAAATTTTGAGCAGAGTCCAATCTCTTTGAAACACATGTCTTTTTGGTGTCCGTTCTTAGAACCATACCTAACCACACACCACTCAAATATAGGTGTCCATTTAAGATGAGTAAACAAATTAGAACTCAAATATAGGCCCACTTACCTTAGCTACCTAGCTTTCAACCCATCTGCCACACGTTATAACTAATGCATTGAATTTAGAAAATCTACGATATTTTTCCAATGTGTGTTCCAGTTCATACATTAAGGTTTCCGTGGACATCAAGTCCTTGATGCATACCTCATCACTCCCAATAAATGAAAATTGTGTGAATTCAAAAGCACTGAAAAATAACTGTGGATGTGTCCACATAATTGGCTCATTTTTCTAAGTAGACCAGAAATCCACAAATTAGGAAGGAGAAAGCGTTGCTCTTACAAGAATGGCCTACACTGACTGAGCCCTAGGTAAATCACAAATGAAGGTTGTTCCATCTAGTTTCAACCTAACTGCCACGTGTTAATTACTGCTTTCAAATTCGAAACTTTACAATTATTTTCCATGTGTGTTGATCCATCCATTAAGGCTACCATGGACATGAAGTAATTGGATCTTGTGAATGTAGGCACACTCAAAAACAGATGTCCACATCATTGGCTCACTTCTCTACAGAAACCACAAAAAAGGACAAAGGAAAGCCATGCTACTACAATAATGGCCTATACTAACTGAAGGTGCATTTACACACAACCACAGCAATGGTTCAGTTGAGATTCAGGGCCACTTTCAACCACAACTATGAGGTTTTTTCATTCACACACAACTACTCTCGTAGTTGAAGAGTGGATTTGACCTCAACGATTGTCCCTCCTATTGGTGCAATCCATGGAGTAGAGACAAACAATTTATGGAGTTTAGTGACTAGTTTGTCTAAAAGTGATTGCCTCCTACAAATCTGGCCTTGAAGTCCTCTCCTAGTGCCACACTAAACAACATAGAACCAAAGAAAATAAACCACAACCATTGCAACTACTCCCAACTACACCTTGTATTGTAGTTGGGCAAGTAAGAGTAGTTGTGGTTGTGATTGTCATCAATGCACCTTTTTGCTCCTTATCCCTTTAAAATAGAACCAAAGACGTGAATCACAAATGCAAATTGATTCCAACCTTTCAACTCTAAACTCAATTAACCCAAGACTCTTATTTTTAATCCCTTTTTGTAACTAAATATTCCAAATAAACTATTTCACATGGTTCCCACAATATAAAAATGGTTGTGAGAACAAAATGATACCTTTGTTGACTTGAACATGATTTGGGCAGGGTAGTTCAAAAACATGAGGGAGCCTTTAGTGAGGCCTTGTGACCCCATGAGTACCCCGGAGAGCTTGAGATATGTCTTCCAAGGATTGATGATATGCTTCGGTCTAAAGCCATACCAAAGAATCAACCCTAAATATACAAAGCCTTGGACGAATGTAAAGTACCACCCATAGCTGATGTACCAATCAAAAAACCCGTCAGTATGCACTTCCTTTACAAGCTGGTATCTGGTATATAGGTGAATGCATGGTATCAATAATCAACATCAAAAATAGTATCAAGGAACCTACCAGGGGTATCAAAATTGTATTACCAGTCAAATATTGATATTTGGTGGGTATATGAAGGTGAGAGAATCTTTGTATACCCGAGTAAGTCAATACCATTCTAAATCATATTGATACTAGGGCGATTTTGCCTAGGTATAAAGGTTCATGCACGGGATATACTATATAGACCCGAATGGTATCGAACACAAAAATGCCGTCAAATATCCATACATTACTGGTATCCAAAAATGTGAAATCCTCATTAAAGATACCTGAATGGTATTAAAAAGACGAAACCAGACCAACACTGGTAGCAACCCATAAGTTTTTCCAGTTTGCAACAAAAGCAGAAGCTGTCCAATGTACCTGAATTGAAGTCTGTTGTAGACATATTCCTGCACACCCACAAAACATCACCCTAACCTCAGTATAACTCCTCACCGAAGTGTCTCGCATGCTTATTCTACTGATCAAAATGCAATATTCCACACACAGAAACTTGATAATTTGTTTTCTGCAGAGCCATACTACCCCCACCACCACCTCTACCTCCAAAGTAAATAGTACAATAATAGCTCTAAAAATCTCTCACAAGTGACTCTCTGGGTGGAAAGGAGAAACTACAGAAGGTAGTAAGAGACCTATAAAGGATTCCATTACCCAAATCTTCATGATTGAACACCACTAAGTTTTCGTCATTCACTACCTCGCTTGTTGTTAACCTTCAAATGTTCTGAAATGATATACCCTCATAAATTTGTTTCCTCTTTCACATAACTCTATTCTGTAAATATGCATGAGCTAAGTTGCTAAGAAAAATCTATGAACAACCAACCTTGTTGAAGAAAGAGGAGGGAGTAGTATAGAGTTGAAGAAAGAGACAAAGAGAAGTAGTGACCCATAAAGGATTCCCATTAACCACAGCCTCATAATTAAGTAAGGCTAAGATTTTCCCCACTTGATGCATAGACTCAAATGCGCTGAACTGAAAATACCCTAATATTCGTGTATCCTCTTTCATATACCTCCTTTCTGCAAATGTACATAAGGGCTAAGTTGCTAAGAAAACTCTGCACAACCAACCTTGATGAAGAACGAGAGAGAGGGAATAAAAGAGAGTTGAAGAAAGAGGCAAAGAGAGAAGTAGACCAAACACCCATAAAGGCATTCACATACAATTTTTTCATGCATGTGCCCATTGATCAAGTTTTCCCCAACTTGGGGCTTAGCCTCAAATGTGCTGAAATGATATACCCTAATAAATCGTCTCCTCTTTCACATACCTCTTTTCTGCAAATGTGCATGAGCTAAGTTGGTAAGAAAACCTCTGGGCACAACCAAGCTTGTTGATGGAAGAGAGAGAGAGTAGTGGAGAGTTGAAGTTGAGGCAGTAGTGACCCATGAAGGATTTTCATTACCCACAGCCCAATGATTAAACAAGGCTAAGTTTTTCCCCCACTTGATGCATAGCCTCAAATGCGCTGAACTGAAACACCCTAATTAAACTCATCTCCACTTTCAGATACCTCTTTTTCTGCAAAGGCGCATAAGGGCTAAGTTGCTAAGAAAACTCTATGAACAATCAACTTTGTTGAAGAAAGGGAGGGAGTAAAGAGAGAAAGAGAGAAGTAGTGGCCCATAAAGGATTTTCATTACCCACAGCCCGATGATTTAACAAGGCTCAGTTTTTTCCCCACTGGATGCATAGCCTCAAATGCACTGAACTGAAATACCCTAATTAAAATCATCTCTTTCACGTGCCTCTTTTTTGTTCATATGTGCATAAGGACTAAGTTGCTAAAAAAACCTCTGTGCACAACCAACCTTGTTAAAGAAAGAAAGAGAGCGAGTAAAAGAGAGTTGAAGAAAGAGACAAAGAGAGAAGTAGAGCAAAACACCCTCAAATGCATCACATAACAAAGACACACAAAATGTTTTGATGCATGTGGCGATCGATGAAGAACACCATATTCACCGGTCTACGCAAAGGCAATTTGGCTTGTGTAAGTTTACCACATCATCTTGGAACAAAACTTGGGAGACAAATTAGGAATGGTCAGAAATTAGCAGCGACTGACCTCACAGACACCGTTGATCATGTAACCGAAGAAGAAACCTCCTCCGCAAATGAGAAGTTGAAGCCACTTAGGTTTGGAGGACACATTGATGCCCAATAACCACACATGGTTGTCCTCCTTACCGCCCATCGTGTCTTCTGCCTCTGATGAGACTTCAGATTGTTGTGTCCTAACCTTAAACCCCAGCGGACCTTCTTCAACTTCAACTTCAACTTCCAGTAAGTCAGGCTCTTCTCCCGCTTTTGTTGACATTGATTTCACGCGGCTGCTCAGTGCGCTCCAAGTGATGAGTCTTCCTTCCTCCAATGCCGCTTTTTCCCCGCTATTTACTACCCTAAAATAAACTAAAATTGCCACGCACTTAAACCCCCCCCCTCCCCCGAAAAAATATATTGATAATTATATAGGTTATGTAGTAACTGCCGCTGTGATGGTTGACTCTGGTCTTCCGTCCTCAGGTTGTCCTTGTGGGATGATACGCAGTCCTTCTTTTTTAAATTTCTATGGGCGATTCAGATTCAAGTTTCTTACCACATGCCGGAAATTAGAATAGCCTACTGTGCACTGAGCAACTTCGGCGAAACTGTGGAACACCAAGGATCTAGGAGACTGGAGTGAACTACTAAACTATGACTTTGGGATCGATTCCACCCTCAGTTTGCAGTACTGGCGAGTCCAGTTTCATTCACATGTTTATGTTTGAATGATTCTTCGATGGTGGGATCATCAATTCCTAGATTTTTTTGTGGGTTTGGGTTTTAGCAGCCACGTCCCTGACGAGTCCGAAGCTTCAACGATTGTTATGTGCATCGAAATTCGTAGTGGTGTATTTGACGATGATTTCCTCACAACCTGAAAGTTTCAGTGAACGAAGTCGTCGAGAGGAATGCTCATGGCGATATTCAAGATTCCGGGAGTGAATGAATGAAGGAATGGACTCACAGCAGGAATTTCCTTTTGCAAAGATGCAAAAACCTCTCCAAAACCCCGCCAAAATGAAAACCTGCAGCTATGAACTTACGAATCGCAAACCGAAATCCACAGTCCACCAAATCCTTCGAACCTAAATTCTCGCTCAAACAAACCACAAACAAATCAAAGATGGAGGAGTCCCACTCCCATACCACCGAAATCCTCCGAACCCAATTCTTGCTCAAGAAAATTCCAACCAAAATCAAAGATGGAGGAATCCCAGAATTCGACAACCCAAAAAACTTCAATTCACCTCGCCGAAGCCTCTCTCTCTCTCTCTCTCTCTCTCTCTCTCTCTCTCTCTCTCGTCCACAACCGCCCACCGAAACCCACAACGCCACAATCAACGAAATTTGGCTCAATGCATTATGTAATCAACCTCCTTCGCTGGTTTAGGAAGGAGTCGAAGGACTGGATAGATGGATCCCGGAACCATGAACGAGGAGGTGAGGTGAGAAGTCGACAAGAAGAAGATGTCAGAATTGCGGGATCCAGAGATAGAAGATGGCGGATACTTATGCGGCGGTGGCCGTGTGTGAGAGGCCACTGCATGCATGCGATGATGAAATTGGGGAAGAATCGGGAGGCAGTCGAGGCGAATGGGACTCCGTTGGCAGGTGGAGGTTGAAGCTCAAGGTCGGTTTTGGCCGTTACCTCTCTCTCTCGCGATCGCGCTTCTCTCTCCTCTCTCTCTCTCTTGGGCTACTTAGGGCCGGTTTGAACTACGGTGAAGAAGTAGGTCAAGAATTTCCACCCAAAGACAAGGGTAATTGCTATGGTGGACAAGATGAAAATGATAATGGTAATAAGAAATGCCTCGAGTTCATAACATTATTCAGATCCATAACAATGTTATGTGGGACCGACAACATTTTGTAGAATATTCTTCACATTCAGTCTGATTTGGATCTAAATAATGTTATTGTGAAGTCCTTTGGAGGTCAAGTCTTGTCCAAGGGTTTGAGGTTGTCCAAGAAACCTGACCTCCGGAGAACTTCCCTAGCAAAAAGTGTGGTCATGTTGGCAGCCATGTCATTTTTTTCAATCATGCTTGAAGTTCTCCACCGGAGAAGTCTTGACCGTACTGTAAACCCTGGCCGGTGAAGAACCCATTTTGTAACCAATCGTATTGCTCCATTCCCCTAAATTCCTTGACCGGTGCACTTCTTCACCGTAGTCTAAAGTAGCCCTTAACTTACTTACATTTTCCTCCCTCTTTCCTTTCACCGTCCTTTGGCACTCACCTTTCCTACTCTTTTGCATCAAATTCAAGTGCATCGTTCCTTCCGAGGGCCTTTTGGCGCGTACAATCTTGGAGCGTATTTTGGAGTGATCAACGCGGGAAAAGGATTGATAGTGCTTATGAGGTTGCGCAAAATTGTCCTACCGTTATTCATAATGGGCCATTACACCATATAAGGCACCCAGTGATGTGCAAAGCAAAATATGTTGAGGGGCTTTTGCAATGGGCTACCTTTTTTCTTCCTCCTTTCACCTTCCTTCATTCATGTTTTTCAATTCCAACGAATGGGGAGAACTGGCCTCTGGTTACAGATGAACCAGTTGCGTTTGAGAGATAACCGGTTGAAGTTCAAGACTTCAGGAAAATTACCCATCATTTGAGAGGAACCTACGGAAATACCTCAAATTAATAAAGAAGAACCGAAAGATCACATCATGTAACCAGTTGGACTTGGGAACACTAGGATCTTGACTGACTATGCCCTAAAATCTCCCCGGACATTGTTCAGTTCTTCTCGTTTTCATGCATGGGCTCAAAGAATGTCACACATGTGCTCGTATTTGCGAAAAGCCGGGGGCGAGAGCCTTAGGGCCACTTCACACACAAGCCAAGAGCTGTGACCATGAAATTGTGAGAGCCCAAAAGAAAGTGTCCAAAGGCCGTCCCAACACACCTCAAAACCATGTAGTGTGGTCACGGATCTTCAAGTGTAGTGTGAAGTCATATGTGACCAGGCCCTCAACCAAATGCTATTTCAATGAATTTCTATTCATGCGGGTCCTCACACATGATAAAGTAGAATAAACCAACGATAGTGAGCGTTTGGAGTGCCATGGTCTCCCGGTTTTGTGATAGGCCTACCTCCAAGAGGTGGTTTTTGAAAATAGTCCAAGTGAACATGAAACATGATCCATTTGATGCCATGTAGGAATCCATATAGACTTTGCATCCATCTTGCATTCACTTACTATGTTGTTCCCTCAACCGTAGCGTGAAGAGAACTTGGACCGGCCCCACCTTTTCCACCAATGAGAGTGCTTGAAGTGTACTGGTCACGGGCTCTCAGCCTCCTGTGTGAAGTGGCCCTTATTGTGGCACTTAAAGGTTGGGTGTGGGTTTCAAATGGCGGATGGACGGTAGATCTACAATGGAGGTGTGTTAATGCATGACTCTCCATACAATTACACTGTGTAATGTGCATGGCCCAAAGAACATTGCACATGCACATAGCCGTATTCACGGAAGCTCCCGGCCTGAGGGTTGTAGGGCGAGTTTCCATGTAGGCCGCTCGCCCACTAGATTCTATATAATAATTGGTTGGAGGTGTTCTCATGTAGATAAGCATAAGTCGTCAACCAACCACATTTTGGTGGCCTACTAGAATGGGGAGGGCCATGGACATGGGCCGCTGGACTTCCATGCGTTCACTAATGCACTTTTTAACTTACAAGCGCCGGTCGCCGAAGGATTGAAGACCGGTTTTAGAAGGAGTAGAAGGAGGTTAGTAGGTGGGCCTGGATTTGAGAAGATGAGAGTGGCTACACTAAATATGATATTTAGTATCACTTATTATTTGGATTTACACAATGCTATATTTTTTTATTGTTGCTATGACTTCTTACCAAGTAAACTTATTAACATTTTGTAATGTCCAAACTACCAATTTCATGTTTGCTAGTAAACAATGAGATATACAAAAAGTAGAATAGCATTACATAATTTCAAATAGTAAGTGACACTAAGTTTCATATTTAGTGTAGTTGGCACATACAAACCCTACCCCAACATATTCCATCTATATTTGAGTGAGTTTGTCCTTACTCCCACTAGAATATGGTGGGCAAGCAGCCTACATGGATTCTCACCCATATTGCACATAAAGGTTGGGTGCATGTTTCAACTCCTGGATGCACAAACTTTTTTTAATCTACAACAGTTGTGTTAATATGCATAAAAGTCTTGGGAGACAATTACACCATGTAAGGTGCCCATCGTTTACACTCTCAAAATATGCGCAGGGGATTTACACCTCTTGAGCTACCTCTTTTCTGCCTCCCTCTCACATTCCTTCAATCCAATGTCATGGGAGATTTTTGGACATAACCGGTCGAGATCCTAGTGTTTCCAATTCCAACCAGTTACATGTTGACATCTTTCGGTTTTTCTTTATTGATTCAAGGTATATTCTATAGATTCCTCTTAAAAAGACCGCTAATTTTCCTGAAGTTTTGAACCTCAACTAGTTAGTTCTCAAACTCAACCGCTTCATATGTAACCAGCGGCCGGTTCTCCCTCCCCGGTCATTACTTCATTCACCTTCCCAAATTCTTCTCTTTTTGGGCATTGAATTTGCATGCGTAGGCTCGAAGAATGTCGCACATGCACATTACCCGTATTTGCAGAAAACCCTAGAATGAAGGCTTAATTCCGCGTAAAGGTTGGGCGCAATTCCAACCGTTGGATGCATGGTATAATCTACGGTGGAGGCATCAATATGATCCACGGCGGGCAATTATGCCATTTAAGGTGCCCATCATTTTACACTTTTTAAATATGCTCTAGGGATTTACAGGCCAAGGCGAACCAACCCATACATTGGTACCTTACCGGATGTCTAGTGATGTCACATTCGAATGAATCGGCCCTCAACCCCATAGGGGGGCTTTTTTTTATTGAAACCACTTCATCCATGATATCTAGGATGGATGATTTTAAGTGAGTGCCACAAATCCCCAGCCGTTCGCCCTCCCCGGTAAGGTACCAATATACGGGTTGGTTCGCCCCAGCCGGGATTTACATATGTAGGGCTGCCTTTTTCCTTCCTTCTTCCTCTGACCTTCCTCCACTTCCGTTCCAAATTCTTCTCTTTTTGGGCATTGAATTTGCATGCATGAGCTCAAAGAATGTCACACATGCACATTATCTGTATTTGCGGAAAACCCTAACATGTAGGCTTTAGCACGCGTAAAGGTTGGGCACAATTCCAACCGTTGGATGCATGGTATAATCTACGGTGGAGGCATCAAAGCGATCCAAGGCGGGCAATTATGCCATGTAAGGTGCCCATCATTTTACACTTTTAAATTATGCTCTAGGGATTTACATATGTAGGGCGGCCTTTTTCCTTCCTCCTTCCTCTCACCTTCCTCCACTTACCGTTCCAAATTCTTCTCTTTTTGGGCATTGAATTTTGCATGCATGCGGCTCAAAGAACGTCACCGCACATGCCATGACTAGATTGTCTTGCTTGTGGAGTCGCCCCCATCACCACCACCACCACCACCACGGACCTACACTAAATATGGTATTTAGGGTCATATGGTATTGTATGTCACTACAGTAACTTTTTGGATGACACTTCTTATGAAGAAGTGAACATATATTGTCATAAATGGTGGATGAGTTTCATCCAATGGCCAAAACCCTACCTCCTCGTGTCTGTGACTTGTGATGAAATATTGTCATGGATGATTGAAATTTGGATGAAAAATCACTTGGTAAGTGACAGTAATTGCAACACTATAAATCTATAATCCCCCGAAAATTTCACAAGGAATAACAAATAATGATGGGTTCACATTTTTATGTTGGTGACGCTACACCGCGGTTTACTATTAGTATTGAGCAAGACGATTAGAGTTGGTGACACTACATAGCGTATTTAGTGCAGTAGTTGGTTATAGATGAGGTAGTTTGATTTTCTAAAATGCCAAATCATAACTCACTGCAACCCTTTAGGCAACTTGTAGAATGATAGCCTATTGATAACCAAGCAGTGATTGTAGTGGTGGAGTTGGCTCAATTGTTGGCCCAATCTTTGGTCCCTGTTGATTTGAATTTGCATGCATGTGCTCACAGTGTGTCCGGACCAGTGCCCAGGGAGTTTTTGGGCATAGTCGGTCAAGATCCTAGTGATTCTAAATCCAACCAGTTACATGTTGACATCTTCCGGTCTTGCTTTATTCATTGGAGGCATATTCTGTAGATTCCTCTAAAATGATCGGTAATTCTGCTGCAGTCTCCAACTTCAACCGGTTATTTCTCAAACGCGACCAGTTCCTCTGTAACTAACCGCCGGTTCTTCCCGGACATAGGCCCGGACCCATTGCACAAATTGAAACATGCGGAGCCTATAGTGAACGGGGTTGAACCAAATTACACTATGACATTATGTGGATATCTTAATCCCTAAATACCACAACGAACACACATATTCACAAAGGTTGTTAGGAGAGGACTTTAGAGTTCTTAATGAACAGCACCACGGGCCTTGGCTTGGTGGTTAGGGCTCATGGCCCCCAACGAGGAGGTTGTGGGTTCTATTCCCCATGCCGGCGTGGTGCTCACCACCTTAGTCCACCCAACTATGGTGGGGGGTCCTTGGACCTTGTTGTATGGGTACCTCAAAGCCCTTTGGGAAGATGCCATGTCCGGTATCTTCAAGGCACTACACTGTTTTTTGCATTTAGTGTTGTTAACAGTAATTACGAACCACAACACTAAATGCCAGTGACGCATTTAGTGTTGCAAACACTAAATGCCAATCTATACACTAGTTGCGAAGTAATGTAAAATTTGGCCAAGTTCAAATTTTTACATGTCCACAATAAGGGTTATAATATTTTGTATGTTTTGTGTGTTGTTGCCACATGGTTGCACCACCACCAAGTCTACAACGACTATATAACCAAATCCGTGATCGGCCAATATGTTTGCATAGGAAAGTATCCATTGAATACAAGAAGTACATACAAACGGAAATTTTTTATTTATAAGAAATTCTGGAAACCAAAAAGACACATTTAGCTTGCCCTAACATAGTCGGGCACATCCTGCCCTTGAAAGTATTGGAGATGTTTGGCAACAATATCTCGGAGATGTGGAAATAACTGGTTCACACTCCATAAACCATCTACATTTAAGGCCATGCCACAACGAATCATGGCCTTCCTAGCATAGGACATATTATTACAATCGACCTCTTGGTTAACATCTTGAACACTATCAGCTGCCAGTTGAAGAAAAAATTACTTACCGGGATTGGTAAGCTTACCAGATCATTGACCATCAGCACGAGGTGTATTTTGCCAAGCGCTGGTTTGGATGAGCTGAATCTTCTTTGCTTCCCAACGTTTGGTCCAAGCATCTTTGATCTTGGATATGATGAAGGTATCCGTTGGTTGGCATAAATGAGTTGAACAGGGGGGCAAATATCTTAGGGTCGTATTTTTCTCTGTCAGAACAGTGGATAATGTTGGAGTGAGGCTATGGTTGGTACAACTATCAAGCCAGACCACCTTGGTACGTTGTTGCACATCAGCTTGAAATGCTCAAGGTTCACTGAAATATTCAGGGAGAATGGACTGATCCATCCACCCTTTAGGCCCCGTCTTGTAAGTGACTCCTGCAATAGTGTCCTCTAATCCTCTAATAGGATAACTCCTATGTGCATTTGTGAAAATGAGCATAGGAGCTTCTATCATAAAACGTGGTCCCCCCGAGATTCTCACGACCATGGTTATAGAATCGCCACCAGAAATTATCTCAGCATATGTGACACTTGTATCTCCCCGAAAACCTAATGTATGACCATTGTCTAAATTGACAACAAAGTGTGTTTCATCTAAGTTTTCCATGACATTTTCATCAAACTCTCCTGGCTGAAATCTTCTTTGCAACACACCTAAATGGTATGTTGTACCCATCTCAATCTATAATTCTTTTTGGACACTACAAATTAATCTACCACGTTGGGATAATAACACAATATTATGGACATCCATAAATTATTGAATCCAACTGTAAGAGATTTTATCTGTCAACAGCCTGTTATCTTTAGGATCCCGAGACTGTCTTGTGAAAATAGAATCTGGACCTACGAGTATGGACAGAGCTAGTTCACACAAAAGTTTTGGCAAAAATTTGACTGCAGCCTTTTGAAATTGCTCAAAAGCAGCCAGGAGATTAGGGTAGAGCCATAGAACCCATTCGGAGCGTTTGGCACCCCGACCTGGTCTGGCTTTTGTGAGGATCCGTTTCCTCTTTCCGAGCTGACTCTGGCTGGCCGAGAATGTGATAGAGCGGTCGTCAATGATGTCAGTGAAATTTTGTCGTTGATGCCACCATCTGCCTGCCTTCATAGTGTTGGCGGATTTTCGACCCCGAAATTCAGCCGGGAAGGCGAATATTGCACGCTTGTAAAGGCCCCTGAAGCCGTGGATCCCTTCATCTTCAACCATCCAGTTGATGACATCCCTTCACACAGCAAGGGTGGTGATTTGCTGTAAGCGGCGGTGGTTGGAGTCGTCTGGTGGAAGTTCGTGCCCATTGCGTACGTCCATGATCTGCCAAGCAAAAGGGTAAATGTAAAACGGTTTTCCGTCCAATGATTTCTACTAGACTCTTGGATGATGGATAGGAATCATGGATGAAAACCATCCTGTGATCTCGTCTCAAGCGGCTACGTCCCTGGTGCGGAAGCCGAATTAGCTCACTGATTACAACAAAGCGAGATCGACCAGAATTGTTTTCCTATACTGAGAGTACACTTTACACAGAGATATCGCAATGGGAGAAAGCGAGCGGAACGACAGAAAGGGATCCTAAACACGATCACAGATTGCACTAGAAGCTAGGTAATACCAGAACACGATCTCGCTCTCTCTCTGCGACTCTGGGTCTATCTGCACGGCAACCCAAACCTCCCCCAGGGTGTGCACAATCCGCACCCAATTGCCGTCGATGGTGTGTTACCTAGCTTCTCCTCTCCGCCACTACAACACCACCTCAACTTCACTTTCGTGCGGTGAAGAGACAGACAGCTTCAAACCAGGAAGACACAGACAGCTTCAAACACAAACAGGAAGAGCCAGACAAGACTCCAAGCACTTACCACAATTGTCCCGTAAGGGTTGTCCACGGCCGTGCTCATTGGGTCGTGCTCGCTGGGTATAAGCCCCCCCCCCCCCCCCCTCCCCCGACCTGTCCTCCCTCCCCGACCCGGCCTCCACCCCCCACCTACCCCCCGCACCCCGAGCATGTTGTCGCCATTCTCACTCCCACACGCCACGGATGAGCTCCTCCGCAGTGGAGCACCTATCATGGGCGCTTTGGTGCTAGTTTAGGGTTTGGAGGAACCCTAAACCGTTGTCCTGGGAGCTCACACACGCCGCGGAGCACCTGTCATGGGCGCTCTGGTGCTAGTTTGGGGTTTGGAGGAACGTATTCACCGTTGTCTTGGGAGCTCACCATGGAGGTTGATGTTGTGGATCTGGGAGTTTAACATGTCCCCTTCGAGGAAGGTGTAGACTTTGTCGCAGAGGAAGAGCCGGAGGATTTACGGAATGGAGAGGCACCGATTTCATATCTGGAGGTTTGTGCAGGTACAACCGCCCAAAAGGACAGCAGTACAAGCTTGGAATCCGAAGCGCATGAAAGGTTTATGGTGTGGGATGTCACTCTCGAAAATATGCAAAAGAAGTTGCAGATCCCACCTCCCGAGCCCTTCGACATGGCTGACATTCCTTGGGAGGAGAAAACCAACCAAGGACGGGGCATGAGCAGGGTTTAGGGTTTAGGACAGCATTTCCTAGGACAAACTCTAGGATTTTGTTGCTCGTGAGTAGAGTATGCGAGATTTAGGATGCACATTCAATGAGGTTCCCAGTTTAGGGCACAAAAAAGGACATGAGAGGGGCCTCCATGAAATTTTGCACTAGAAAACAAGGCATAGGAGAAGTAGAGCACAATGCAAACGTTGATACCGCTGTGGAGTTAGGTATTTTTTCTTAGATACATGGTTTAGGATGTCACAGTAGACATGATAGAACCAGGACAGGATCGAACCAGGACAGGATCGAACCAGGACAGGGAATAACGAGGATAGGACTAAACCAAGATAGGCCCACTAAGGACTAGACATGAGCATTGATACATTGGCCACTGCCATTTTTTTGAAGTTGTGATATTGTTTGTTGAATTTTGTATGAAAATCATACTTCTCCAATTGGAAGTATTTGGACAGTCACAACATTCCTGTCTTGGCATGATTTTTTGCCTTCCTCACCAAATTCAGTGTTGTCCTCGCGTATCCTAACATTGTCATATCTCAATTTTTGTAACATCCGTTACTTCAAGCATGTCCTAACATATCTCAACCCTGTCATACAACGTTCGAGACATATTTATAACTCCTAATCATTTGTCACGGTCTTTCATTTTGCACATGCAGTATTGTGTACATTTTTGCCATCTCCGGTATTCACCATTCTACCTCCTTGGAACGCGTCAATGGTCTCTACATCCTCCAGAACCTTCAAAACCCGGACTTTCTTTCCATTTCTTTCCAAGCCTTTTCGCATTTTCTTTCCAAGCCTTCCGAACATACCAAAGACAAAGTATGATGGGAACTCCAGCGAAACTTGTATGACAGGGTTGAGATATGTTAGGACATGCTTGAAGTAACGGATGTTACAAAAATTGAGATATGACAATGTTAGGATACGCGAGGACAACACTGAATTTGGTGAGGAAGGCAAAAAATCATGCCAAGACAGGAATGTTGTGACTGTCCAAATACTTCCAATTGGAGAAGTATGATTTTCATACAAAATTCAACAAACAATATCACAACTTCAAAAAAATGGCAGTGGCCAATGTATCAATGCTCATGTCTAGTCCTTAGTGGGCCTATCTTGGTTTAGTCCTATCCTCGTTATTCCCTGTCCTGGTTCGATCCTGTCCTGGTTCGATCCTGTCCTGGTTCTATCATGTCTACTGTGACATCCTAAACCATGTATCTAAGAAAAAATACCTAACTCCACAGCGGTATCAACGTTTGCATTGTGCTCTACTTCTCCTATGCCTTGTTTTCTAGTGCAAAATTTCATGGAGGCCCCTCTCATGTCCTTTTTTGTGCCCTAAACTGGGAACCTCATTGAATGTGCATCCTAAATCTCGCATACTCTACTCACGAGCAACAAAATCCTAGAGTTTGTCCTAGGAAATGCTGTCCTAAACCCTAAACCCTGCTCATGCCCCGTCCTTGGTTGGTTTTCTCCTCCCAAGGAATGTCAGCCATGTCGAAGGGCTCGGGAGGTGGGATCTGCAACTTCTTTTGCATATTTTCGAGAGTGACATCCCACACCATAAACCTTTCATGCGCTTCGGATTCCAAGCTTGTACTGCTGTCCTTTTGGGCGGTTGTACCTGCACAAACCTCCAGATATGAAATCGGTGCCTCTCCATTCCGTAAATCCTCCGGCTCTTCCTCTGCGACAAAGTCTACACCTTCCTCGAAGGGGACATGTTAAACTCCCAGATCCACAACATCAACCTCCATGGTGAGCTCCCAAGACAACGGTGAATACGTTCCTCCAAACCCCAAACTAGCACCAGAGCGCCCATGACAGGTGCTCCGCGGCGTGTGTGAGCTCCCAGGACAACGGTTTAGGGTTCCTCCAAACCCTAAACTAGCACCAAAGCGTCCATGATAGGTGCTCCACTGCGGAGGAGCTCATCCGTGGCGTGTGGGAGTAGAATGGCGACAACATGCTCGGGGTGCGGGGGGTACGTGGGGGGTGGAGGCCGGGTCGGGGAGGGAGGCCGGGTCGGGGAGGGAGGACGGGTCGGGGAAGGAGGACGGGTCGAGGGAGGACGGGTCGGGGAAGGAGGACGGGTCGAGGGAGGACGGGTCGGGGGAGGGAAGACAGGAACGGGCTGCCCGAGGATAAACGCTGCCCGCGGGAGGCGTCCTACAAACGCTCGTAGCACTAAATTACGGAGATCCAACCTTCACTCTTATCCCCTACATATTCTCTGAGGTACTTCCTAAGGCTTAAATATGTATAATTTAATCTTCCACCATTCTAACCTATTGTGGTAAGATTAAGCTTATATTGTTAATGTTTCCACACTTATTTTTATGCGTGATGGTGTATATTGCGGGCCACACTATAATACATCAAAAGGTAAGTCACACTATAAACATGCCCACAATAATTACCATATACATTGTAGCTTTGACATGTCGCGCATATAAGGTACGTGGACGTCAAGTCTCTTCTTGATCAAAGGGCCAATAGCGAAGTGGCATACAACATGAGAAACATCTAAAAACAAACGCCCAATATTTACATGTTTTGACAAGATTAAAGTTTGTGCTCAAAATATATCAATTATCATTGGTGTGATAGTGAAAGAGATAGAGAAATAAACTCAAATTCAAGGCACATCATGTAAATGTATAACACTTAGGTGTAACTATTTCAAACTCATCAACCTCAAAGCTTTCTCATGAAGAAAAAGTAAACTATTAAAAATCTCTAAACCAACTCTTCTTCCATGAATTCCTCAATGATTTGATTATGTTATGAAAGTGGTTTGTTTTCATCAACCCTTTTTTTCACCAAATTTTCAAGAAAGCCAAAATGACAACAAGCATTTCAGGAATGATGAAGCCACATATGAATGATCTTGCATAATTTCATCCAAATTTGATCATGTGCGTCAAAAATAGGCAATCTCATGCAAATGTCATGGTTATTGGAGATTATTTTGGTGATTTCATCCATGACAATCGATATAATAGTTTATGCGTGTTTTTTGAATTTTACCATCTAAACTTGTTTAGCCTCAAAAAATAGGGTTGGTTCCCATCATGTCAAACCACATGTCTATGTCACGTCCAAATGAGGTATCAATTAGATCACGCAACATGATCTATGTCATGTCATCATCTCTATCACACGACTTTTATCATGGTGTTAGTCTTCCAACTCCTATTCAAACGCCTCTCTTTACTCCAATTTCATTTCAATGATGGCTCATCTTTCTCCTTTCTCAATGATGTGAGACCTAGATTTATGCATGCTTTTTCCCAAGTCATATACATAACATATTAATTATGGTCGGTTAGTGGTAGGTCAATTGAACTCGAAACTTTTGAAGGTTCTTGTAGATTTTGCAATATGCACATCTCAAACCTACATATATGGAGAGAGAGAGAGAGAGATTTAATTGGCAGTGCATAGCTCAATCATATCCGTGTTTTTTTTGGGGGTGAATGATAGTAGACTATGATGTGAGTGACAAGAGCACTTTGATCGACCATGTTGTTGGTGACAATGACTTTGCCTTACTTGTTACTTGAAGTTTTTTGTGACAAAGTGCTTAGTGATGGTGACGTGTTTGTATGTGGGTTTTCTTTCTTAAATTATTTACTAAGGGTGTGTGTTGGTGACGTGTCTATCTATGGGTTTTTTTTGTCTTAAAATATTTACCAAGGGGGTGTGCTATACTAACAGAGCGCCCAATAAGTACGTAAACTTATACTACTTATACTTATGGTATATACTACTTACTAATCAACAACTCAAAGTGGTGTAGTTGATTAAGCGATGCCAATTAAGGATGAAAAAAGTGGCATCTTTGAGTGGCACAATTGTTTGCTCCAAATTGTTATGTAATAGAAGGGCCCTTCCTTACTTGCAACAATATGACATGTATGTGTATTTTGTTTTATTGTAATGGAGTCCACCTCTTGAAAGGGAGGTAGTATCTTACCCTTGACACTTGGTATAACATGATCATTGTAAGGGAGAATGGTCACCCATTCACATCGGTGCAAGCACACACACGTTTATTTCATTTATTTATTCTTGTCATATTGCATGTAGTTTTCAAGTGATATCCATTGTAGACCTTATCACACTATGTTTATCTACAAGACTCTACATGATGTGTCTAACATTCACATCATCTTTCATGGTCACGACACTTTGTGTGGCTCATAATAAATAAATAAAATTATTGCTACACTATCAAATCATTGATTCATATAGAAGTATATAATCTAGTTGGCACTCACCCATTCATCAAACCTCATTAATGTGGTCAAAATAGTTTGAATGGGTTTCTAAGTAGCTACTAAAGCATTAACAATTCATGGAACTAATAGAGATTCCATATGAAGTTTCTTTGAGCTACATTCCCGGGTAAGGCACCTGTATAGAAAATTAGCATACACTAGTGAGAACTAAGTATTTGCTTAGGGGCTATTTATCTTGGTAGACCTTTGAATTTTTTGGAGCTCATAATTATTGAAATTCCTACTTATCACCGTTTTCCTCCACCCTATAGGTAATCATAAGTTCCATAATTGTGCAATAAATCACTTCCTATTTTATTTATAAAAATTAGGAATTCAAGTTTTCTCCTTGTGGTATTGAAGTGGAGTTCCTCTGTTTTTTTTGAATGTTTGTCACGTAAGGAAATATAGCAACGTGCCAAAGCGTCTGAACAATCTGAAGATGGCGTGATTATGCGGTTGAGGAAGTTGTGCAAAATGACAAGTGAAAGAGAAAACTATCTCAATGTGCTTCTCACCCTAAAAATGCCATATTGTTATTGTGTTCATCCACAGTAAACCAAAGTTCATCCATAGTGAACCAAGAGTGAACTGAATCTCATCCATAATGATTGCAATCCCATTCATGTTTCCAACGGACCCCTGCTATTTCTTTAAAGTTGACTTTTAAATTCACCCTCTAAACATACTTATCCTCCAAAAGTGTATTTATTCCAAATTTTGTTAGGCTATTTTACCCAAAAGAGAGAGTATATTAGCATAATTTATAGTACCATTATTATATTATGAGAGCCCACAGAACAAGAGTTTGAACATTGAGTAATGATATTAGACACATAATATAGAGATAGATAAAGAAATAATACTTCAATTGGGGCTGCAACTTAGAGAGAAGAAATGACATAAGCAAAGATTATCCCGAATAAGATACTCTACACTAGAAAGGTGGACTAAGTCTTGCTCGTGCTCATTAGAGTCTAAATGGATCATTTACGACAAATCCAGATATTAGATTCTAAACCCATATGCATACTAAAATTGAAAACATGTAGTGATTGGAAATCATATGGTAAGGCCACGTGATCGTCATATTGCCTAGTTAGTTGATGACTTAATGCGGTCTTGAACTTGACTAACCACAAAATTCAATCAAAACATTAATGCAAGTGGGTCTAATTGGAAATCGTCCTCCTAAACGGGCACCTATATCTAAGTGGTGTGTGGTTACGCCAGAAAACAACTCTTTTTGGCAGGCAAAGATACCCTATCATTACTTGTCCTATCTGCAACTCATATGAACCAGACACGTGGCTACACGTACTACTTACATGTAGACAACAACATATACACTCACTTCACGTTAAAAGACATAACAAAGCTGTATGGGAAATAAGAAAAATGCTAATATCGTCCGAAAAATCCAGATGTTACACTCTCATGAACGCTGGCACATTCAATAACAACCCCCAAGAAAACACCGTCCCTAACTGGCTATTACCATGTACATGTGGAACCCAAAGATGCCATTGTAACGCCCGATTTAGACCTGACATCCTCTGCGTTAAAGGGTTGCCATACCAAAAAGAACCACCCACAAATACTGACCAAAATCTTATCATACAATTCATTGAATTCACATACTGTAATGACAGATTCTCACCGGAAACACTCGAAGCTAAAGCTAACAAATATAGACCCTTAATAGAAAACATAGCTGCTAGAGGCTGGATAATTGACCCGATCATCGTTATTACGACAGGCGCTAGAGCTGCAACACACACCCCATCAATGAAAATACTTGAAGACAAATTCAAACTACCTATGTCAGCCATTCGACACACCTTTAAAAACATAAATACCATTGCCATACAATATGCCATGTCCATCCTCCTCCACAAAAGAAGATTAGAGAATAATCAACCTCTACCTCAATTACAAGACCCCCCTAGTCAACAAATTAATAAACAAATAATCAATAAATACTAAAAATATAACAATTAAAACCACATTAGTATATATTGGCAACGGGCACAATTCCCCCTGCCACGCGAAAGACGGACTGCTAGGTGACATAAACATCACACTCCCATTATTTACGCAAACACACTCACCAGAATCTAAAACACCAAGAGTTAAAACCTTGCACCAAACAAATCCAAGACTAACCAGTCCTTATTGGGTACTGGTTCTATCTGTTACTGGTTACTTGTGACTATAGTGTCTACTCTCGAAAGGGGGAAGTAGTTCTATACCTCTATTCCTTTGTCCAGCGGACATTGGTCTAGGGGTGGAACGAACAGACACTTCATTCACGTCGGCCTCCTAATGGAGACCGAAGTTTCTCTTCTTCTGGTGTGTGGTTATGTGTGGATCTTAAAATGGATACCAAAAAGACATGTGTTTGAGAGAGATAGGATTACATGTCCAAATTTTGTTAGTCATTCTAAATTCAAGAGTGAACATAATTGGAAGGGACCTGTGTAATCATTTAATGAGAAAAAGAATCTTCACTTTGATAATTTATAAGTTATACATACGAGCTTACAAACTTATGTGGAAAATGGCTATGGTGAATTACATTTGCTGATCATCTTGCACTAGCCTAGTACGAGAAGTTGGTGCAAAGAGAAAAGTGTCCATTTAAGATCCGCTTACCTTACTGCATTCTCTTAAAGAAAAGCTTGATTTATCAAGAAAGTGTTAATTGCAACATAGTGACTTCTTCAAGATCAAGAAAATAAGCTTATCACAAAAATCTCAAATGAAATGAAATTGGTTTTAAAGTCGAAGAAGCCCAAAGACAGGATTGAGAAATACATCATGGTGGTTTCAAACCGGCTAATTCCCTAAAGTGGTGGAGTGTGGTAGCCTCCGTGAGATAGTGACTAATGTCAACTTGATGGTTCAATTGAAAGAAAGATGTAAGGCTTCCTAAGTCAAATAGCTTTAGTGAGATCTTCAAAAGCTCCACAAACAACTCAATTAAAATCTCTCACAAGAAATGTGCTCATTTCAATTTTCAAGTCATTTTCTATGGTCACAGACCTTTCTCCATACCTTCCTCCCACAAATTCCCCCTCATCAAGGCCCCGGAATCCAACACCAATTCGAATGCATCACATAGTCCAATTAAAGAATCTCCTAATAAAGTATGAAGAAGCCAAATTCATCAAGAATGCGTCCCCTTGGTATGTGATGGCACCGGGATCAAGAGAATATTGAGCGTATCACAAAAACCTGAAATGGCTCCAAGGTAGGAATAGGACTTAATGGGTTCATTCTTCTTGACCTACCTTGTAGTCATGAACAGACACCCAGAAAGCCACGTGCTACAATAAGATTGGATTATGTGCTCAAAATATAGACATCATTCTAGGTTCAACAATTACCACAACTGGGAGGGCCTATGTGATCAGTCAAAAAGAAAAAGATTATTTACTTCGATCTCTACGTCTCCACCATTTGCATACAATTGAGTAGAGTAGTGTGAAGTGGTTTCCATTAATGTGAACGGAAACTTGAGCCAAAGCTGTAATGCTCTTATATATATTTGAAAATACAATTTGGAGGTGAAAGCTTGGTTGATTTTGTCAAGAACTCTGCTTTGCTAGGGACTATGGTAGTTCTTGCAAATTCCATTCTGGAAAAATAAATGTACAGTACACCAGACTTTGGATATCTTTTGCAGGGATACAATTTGCATTTGTACATGAAACAGAAACATTTGTAGCCAAAAATATTCCTGATGCCTTTACTTTCAGTATCAAATCTTCAAAAAATGCTCCAAACTTGGGTGCACCCCAAGTCTCGAACTGGCCCAGTTTCATAGGAAGCTCCAAAGGCGTTTTGGCATATTCAGCACTCTTGATGCTAAATAACTCGCGTCGTGAAACTTGATCCCGGCTCCCCAAAAGTGTAACTCATAAGGTGGTGCTCCACATTACACTGAGCTCTGAAAATTACTCAAGAGAGATTTTGCTATGAGGCTTCAGAAGATACCGATCTACAGGTAAAAATTTCTTGTTCATTAAACAATCCCGAAGAAACTCCTCCTTGACAAGTGGAAGTAGACTTCCTGCCGCCTTAGCTAAATTCCTGCAAAATTTCAAAAGGGGTGCTCGTTTCTTATGTCCAATTCAAGTTTCCACAATCACAGTTGAAGGCAACATCACAAACCTCTCGAGTCATATATCAACAGAGATTTTACGTTGATTCAATCAATTATAACACTGAATCAATGCCTGCCAAACATAGGGTCGCAATTTTAATCTTTTGGTTCTATATATTATAGGTGAAAGACCATAACATAAATGGTCAGTTAGCAAAGAAAAGCTATTAAACCTTGAAGGGTACGAATCAATACTAGCTCAACATTGAATCTTGGACCCTTGCAATTTGAGTTGAACATCGATGCAACCGCTTATAGAAAGTTGCATGTTTTCGTACATGGAAAAAAATTTGGGCCCTTACATGTGCTTAAAATAATGGAGCTTTGGTTCCCCGTTTCTTCGGATTAATTTTGAATTTCCAACCGGAAGTTGAACTTCAAGTAGCCATGAAGCTTTCAAACTTGAGAATCAAGTGGAGCTCAAGTTGTGTGTGGCAAGGGCATTAAAATACGAAACTAGTGGATGTCAAAATCGAGTCAAGGCAGGGTATATTCTATATCACTACAAAGCTTCTCGTCGTTCTTGAGAGTTTTCTCGGTAGTAACAATTGCCCTAATTGGACCCGGCCAAAATATGAAGCCTATTAGGCATGCAGGAGCACAAGCAATGTCGCATCAACTACAAGACGATACATAGTTACAACACCTCAACAAGTCTTCCTATTTTGATTTTACAAACTTACATATGGTTAAGCACCTTTCAAAATGTTCCACCAAACTTTAAAAAAAAAAAACAATGTGATTGACACAATCATTTCAATAAAACTATCATCAAAATATCGTGTCAAATTCTTGAAGAACAACACGCTTTCTCTTTTTCTAGATGGTTTAAGACCATCAAAAACACCTGAGAGTAAAATTTTATTGTTTGCATATACTTACATCCTTGCCCGCCTTCAACAATCCCTCCAACATCCTCCACCATTTCTCTCCACATTGCCTGTCAAAATTAAATTGTCAACATAATGCAACAACACCTCTATGGATTTATACTTCCACTTATGGCATGAAATGTTTGTGATTAAGTACACAAACCACTGACTGCTAAGGTCCACTAGCAAGTGCAAGTGTCTAGACTTAAATAATTAAATGTAAACAAGGCAGTTGATTAGGTAACACAAAAGGCATCTCATTAAAGAAAATTTCATCAAATAAAATGAGAGACCTGATAAGCCCAAACAAACCTGTGTCAATGACAGCTGCCCAATGGTGACAAACACGCATCGCTAAAAGAAAAACTTCTCTAAAAGCTCATGTTCCCACTCGGACTCTGCTTTTTTTTCATCAATCACATTTACCACCTTGCTCTTTACCCCATTGAGCTCCTTCTCCTTTGACATCGTCTCAACAACAACTTCTTTTCAACAACAACAACGGCTTTTGCTTGCCTCGATGCCTGAAAAATCAAAAGATTAGAACCCAAAAACATAGAATGATGTTAAGGTAAGGCCTTATTTGGATCACTCTTCTTTAGTTTTGAAAACACCCATATTTGAGTGGAGATCAGACATTAAAAAGACAAGTGTTACGATGAGATTGGACCATGTGCTCAGAAACATAGACAACATTCTAGGTTCAATAGTTATCAACACAACTGGGATGGCCTATGTGATCATTTGGAGAGAAATGAGAATCTACCACTTTGACCTAGACTTCATAACTTTTGCATCTCAATTGGACCAATAATTCTGGAACTTGAAAATTGAAATGATAATTGTCGTGACGCGCAATTGCTGACTAGATAAGACGAGGCTTGTAGTTAAATATAGACACTAAAAGGACACGTGTCACAATGAGATTGACCATTGAGATGTGCTCAAAATTTAGACACCATTCTAGGTTCATTAGCTATTAACAAAATTGGGATGTGGCTCTATGTGCTTCTTTAAAAGAGAAAGAGAATCTTCCACTTTGACCTAGACTTATAACTTTTGCATCTCAAAGCATGCTATTGCTGACTGGATGAGACAAATTCCAATTTCTTGAATTGATGGCCGAAATTGTTGTTGGAGTTGGAAGTGCTCACAAGAGGATTGCATACCTGAGTTACATTAAGCTATGTGGGTGTTATTCAGTTACTCTTTTTTCAATCAGACACTTATATTTGAATGGCCTGTGGTTATGTGAGGATCAAAGAATAAAAACTTTAAAGATTCATATTTAAAAGAGATTGGACTACGTCTTCAAATTATGTTAACTACTCCACACCCAATAGTGAACAAAATTGGGAGGACCTATGTATTCCGTCAATTAAGAAACCAACAAACATGCACTTATGATAACCATAACTAAATCATGGGAGGTCTGATTTTCAATCCAATTTCTGCTGATGCTTGCTAATGCAACACAAGTCTTGTTGTGTAAATCTAATATGTAGAAGTTGGAGAACATGAAAAATGAACCAAATAACACCCGCATGCCTTAAATACAAACAAGATTCATGAACTTACTGTGCGTTGTTTTTGGACGCTTATTGGATCGCTTGTCCGCTTCTTCATCTACGTGTTTGTGAATTCGAGTCTTCTTTCCACCTCCGGCCTCCTCAAGTAAGCCAGAGGGTGTAAATTTTCTAGTAGGGCTCCCTATAGGTTGGGGAAGTGTTCTCATCAATCAGAAACAACGGAGAGGCTAAGGCGTAGCCATAGCTAGCTGGAGGAGCTGTGACCTGAATGGACAATTCAATCTGAGTACTCGAATGGGTACTTGGGCTTCACTTAATTGGTGAGGTTCAATTAAGCGGGGTTGACACAAACCACCACAATTATACCAACCAAGCGATTTGTCTTTGAGAATCATCATGTTAAATTTCTCCACACCACCCCTTGTTTACCTGCGAAAATCTGTATCCAAATTTCCATGTACATATAATTTAGTATGAAACGAGTACATCGATAACACCAAAGACTACACCCTAACAAAGTTGAGCAGCAAAGTGTTTCTCAAAAGTTTCAACTACTAGAATTTATTCCTCATTCCTAAAAAATTGCATGCGTTAGGTATGTGTTCTAAAACAATCACAAAGTAGCAAAAAGGAATGGTTAAATTATCATCATTTAAAAAGAATTGAATTACATATTAGCAACTTAGTAATGTCACAAATTAAGTACATGCAACTTTACAACACAATTGTTGAGAGTGGACTTGAAATTCAACACCCCAAAACATCTGAAAGCTTTCCTAACATATTTAATTGTCCATGCACAAATGATGTAATACGAAATAAGTGCATCAATAAAAATATCTGGGTTGTAAGTTACATATTAACACATTAGAACATATGACATGGAAGTTTGCAATACAAACCGTTCAAAGTGATATTGAACACGCCAAAATATCTGAAAGCATTCCTAACATGTTTTGAAGCATTGTCTAAGCAACCTGCAATGCTGGAAGTTGCACCCACGGTGCCTTTAGAGGATCTGACTGGAAACTCACAGCTTACGTGAATCTATAGTACTTGACAACCACTACAACAAACCTTGTCCATTCCAACCATGGTATCAATGACTGCGTGTCCTAAAGAACTCGGTAAATGACTGAGTTACATGCCTGCTAAATTTGGGATGACGTGTATAAGCGTTTAGTCATTTTTCAGTTATTGAAATGACTCATGGATGAAATGTGCAAGCGAGAACCCCGAATATTGATTTATGGTTAGTTATTCATCATCCAATTCATCCATGCCGGTGTGACGTGCCAAAACAACTCTGACGTAGCAAATGTGCAGTCATTTATGTGTTGCCCTTGACCAACCCATACTTAACTATGACTCTCCAACAGATTGTAAGTACGACTATGCCCACAACAAAGGATGAATACACATGTGAGACACAATATACTGATTGCAAACACAACATATTGGTCACTAAACATGTTTGACACGATGAGGTGGCATGCTGTGTCATCGATGACATAAGCTTAGTACATGTATTGACGTATATGGAAGATATTCATTGGCAAGGTGCACATGTGATGGAGGTCTGAAATCATAAGTTTAATGGCGGGCACTTGGGCACGAACAATGCATTTCATTTTTCATGCCACGTAATCAATGACATGGACGTGTAAGTCATAGTGGAGTTGTAGTTTAGTCATAGTATTGTTGAGTACAACCCACGTAGGACATTTCACTATAAGAAAACAATGATTTTTGTGACGTTCAGCAAAACACGCTGTCACGTGCTTTTGAACAGGTAGTACGTCACCGAGGATATGATCCAAAATCTGTTTTTTTCGTGACGTATGGAACATGTCAGAATTGTCTTGAACATCACGGAGAACACGACCAATTTCGCATGACGTCACGTGTAATCAGGGTGTTTTGAAGTCCCCAAAGTGGGACACGTGGAGGGGTCAACAGTGCCAACCCAGCTTTTTTTAGGGCAAAAGAGGCATTTTTTAAAATTTCAGGTTGCCCAAGGATGTGACGTGGACATCGCGCGAATTCTGACGTGGCGGAGAGAAAAAATGACGTGGCGCTTCCACGTCAACTGCCACGTCAGTCAGTTTAAGAAAATTGTGTGCGTGTGCGTATGTTTTCAGTGGCGTCACCAATAACGGAGCCTTGTTTTCAGTGACATCAAAGAGAATGTCTCTTCTCATGCGAAATTGGTTTTCTTATAGCACATGATGACAGGGTGTATGTTATTAGTACACTTATAATGGAGAGTTGTCGTCCGTGACATCAAAGCGAACATCGGACCAGGAGAAGACAAAAAGAGAGCTACCAAGTCTGACTCAAAGAGGTCCAAGGTGTAACCAAGAGCACAAATAGGCCAGAATGCATTCTTCCTCATTTGTTATTTTGTTACACCTCATGTTGATAGTACTCTGAGCGAGGTGGGTCCAGCGTTGCAAGCTCTTTGAAATGATGAAAAAGCTAAAGTTATCCCCTTCTTTCTCAACTTTCACACATAATCTAATCACCAATCCTGAATATAGGGTAACAACCCACACAAATGTTTGTCACCTTGAAACTGAGAAAACCCACAAAACTACAAGCACCTTGTTGCAAGCCTGTAAGAAATGTTCAACATGGAACAATTGAACGATACCACTACACAATGCACATAAGATAATCAAAACACAAATTTACAAAAGGGTATAATAATGCCTGAGAAAGATGAAGTGGACGCACACACAACTATAAGCAACTCCACAACTAAGTGGACATTTATGGGCAAGTATTCCACTGGCAAAACAGAAAGTTCACTAGAAGAAAAACGGTCCTTTACAACTTGTCCATAGTGACTTAAATGGTCCAGAATGACTTATTTCCGCAAGAATTGAGTCGTTCTGGACCATTTAAGTCACTATGGACAAGTTGTAAGGGACCGTTTTTCTTCTAGTGGTTATCCATAGCTTTTTTTCGAATATGGCAGCGTGCAGTCAGTGCGCGGATAGCGTCCAAGGAGATGGACTGAGAGCCCTCGGCGCCGAGGCTATCTACCCCACTGGCCCGGACGTTGTATGTGGCTCACAATTGCTAGTCATAAACTAGTCATTTGCTAGTCATTTGCTAGTCATAAACTAGTCATTGGAAAGTAATTTAGTAATCATTCACTAGTCAAACAATGTTTACTCGCCAGTCGCACGAAAGTTGCTATCTAGTCATTAATTAGTCGTTCTTCAAATTTGAACAATCTACATATTCAAACCCTAGTGCCTGGAATTGTATCCGTTAGGTCCCCGCCCCTAAATACCATGCCGTCCATGGCCATGGCGTATTACACGTCCGGGCTGAAGGGAAAAGGCTCCAAGACTCAAATGCAATCGAGAGAACATTATGTAGTATCACCTGGGAGGTACAATGGGTGACTAGCATTTTTGACGTATGTGTAGAGAGTATAGAGGTAGTGAGTGCGAATCTGTCCACTTAAACTTCAGGATATGGAAGAGGACAATGGGGACCTGGATTGTAGGTGCCCCTACGAGCTGGAACGTGACAAGCGCGTTGCGAAAATCAAGGAGCTCATGAAGCCCATGGAACAAGTGGCAACGAGTCTGTAAGTGTTTCTTACCACAGTAATTTGTTCTCATGTTGGAGCCGAATCTGCCGAAATGTGGCAAGAAATTGTCAGCCACTTGTGGGCGCCACCAACTCCGGCGATGCTCCACCCCGGGGCCACCAGATGCTCTGCGGCCGGCCGATTCCGCAAAGTCGGGGTTTGGTATATTTTGGGGTTTTTGGAGCTCTGTAGAGGATGTAGACTAAGTCGCATGGGGCACGTGGCGAAATCGCAGCCATGCATATGGACGGTTCAGATGGAGTCCACTTCTTTGTGGCTCCCTAGGGGTCCCAGTGTGTAGTTGATTTTGACCCCTCGTTCTTCCACTTGGGGTTTCGGAAATGCATTGTGGGTCTCAAGCAAGAGTCGGGAGCGCACATCACGTGGTCGATAGCGGAACCCTGCGCTCATCGGTTGCAGTACACATCGCACATACTACCCATCTCCCTTTCTGTGATCTGCTATGTACTGTGAATGTGTCATGTATTGTGAATGAATTTGGGGTTTAGGGTTCAGGTTGTGCATCTTACAACCCTTAATCTTGATGCTATGTGTTGTTGTGAGTTATGCTTAGTTATTTATCTGATTTAGGGTGTGATGCCACATTCATGTAAGTTCTTAGGAAAACAGGGTAATGGCGTTTGTGAGTGATGCTAAGCTGCTCTAGGAAGTGAGTCTGTGTTGCTAGTCAGAAGTGAGTCTGATGGTTATTGCCACAATAATCCAGAAAGAGAGTTGAGATATTAGATATTTGAGAGGAACTGAAAGTTTCTTATGGTTTTCTTATGGTTAACACTATATTCAATGTTAACGATTATTGAACAAGGGTGGTTAACCAAGCCAGTCATGGAGCTTGATGGGTTAAGGGCTGGTTCTGAGGATGGTTGGGGGGGTTTACTACTATGAGAAGTACGTTTGAATTGTTGATACACAATGATGTCCAAACAATATTTTTAGTCACAGTCATTCAAGGTACTTGGTGTAGCTGCATGACAAAAGGTCGGTATGAGGGTCAACAAGTGTGTGTGTCATTCCAGGTACTTGGTGTATTTGTAGAGAGGACAGAAGTAGTTTGTTCGATTCTTGATGCCCTTGGCAGCCTTGGTTATGAGTGGCCATTCTTGTTTTCTTTGGTTTCATATATGTGTATAAACCCTAAAACGAGGTTACAGGTTTAGGTGGGTTCATGTGGGGTTGAAAAGCTTTGATTTAGGGTTTGATTTTGTAATGTTATTCTTTCATGACCCTCATAAAATTGTGTTGTCCATGTCTTATCAACCCTAAACCAGAGTCTCCAGTTGCAGCATTTGAGGCGATGGAGGATGAATTAAGGGATACTTAATGTATAAATCTCACCTGGCACTAGAATCTCCAATGAATGCAAACCTGATGCACTGAGAAATATTTCGGTGAGTACTAACATGATATGGTACATGGTTAATATTGCTATACAAGGGAATATACATCTATGGTTGTAAGGGAAATGGCCACATGCACGCTTTGGATCTGTTGGTTACTTTTCAATAATTGTAAGTTGCATATTAGACGAGGAATGGGTGCAGGGAAAAAACTTGTGTTAATGACTGGAGGCTGGGGTTTCAAAGAATTTTTTGCAATTTATATCTTATTATTGTTTGCTTCATATGATTTGCGAAATTGTGACTGATGCATACCGATACCAAAGTATGCAACTAGTTTGTGTGGGATTTGTTACTTTCTGAATCTGGATTGGTTTGGAAGATATTTGCTTATTTCATCCACATTTATATGCGCATCTGCAAGCGATGCGTAGCTGATTTAGAGTGTGATTATGAGATCCTTAGGATGCCATGTAGAGGGCGGAGACGTAGGTGTGTTGGCTGAGGCTGCATCCCTTGTTGCGTCAGAGGGGAAGGGAGTTTCTCTGGAATCTGTGAGCAAAAACCCCAAGACCATGTCACCAAGCAAGATAGGTGACATTGGTGGTTCAAACAGTGCGCATGGTGGTCAGGTGAGCCCACCGCTAAGTTTCCGTATGAATTCGATAGCGGAACCCTACAATCCAACCAAATTGTTGATCTTCAATGTGCATGGTACACTTATGGACACCAGCCTATTGACTCAACCAATCCAAACTGCAACATCCATGTGACCAAAAGAACTTACACACGTAGGTTTGTGTTCAGGCCATGGATGATGGAGTTCTTGGGCCGGTGCTTTAAAATGTTCAAAATAGCATTTTGGGGTACAAAGAGTAGTGAGTATATGGAAGAGGTTCTACGGGAGATCCTACCAGTGTTCTCACATTTGGAAGGCCATATACCAATTTTCACGTGGTCAACAAAGGATTGCGAGTTAATTCAAAAGAGTGATGAGGTTTTATTGTGGGGGAAACCCTTGACCAAGGTTTGGAAGAAATGGCCATGTTGGGATGCTACCAACACTGTTATCATAGACCACCATGGGCTTAGGGTGGACTTCAACCCTCAATCGAATGTGATCACTCCCCCCCTTTCTTTGTTGCAAATCGGAAGGATTTATTTGAGGACAAAGATTATTTAAAGCAAAACTTATGGCCAGCTCTTGAAGGCCTCTATGTGCACCAAGACATTGGAAGTTTTTGGTCCACTTTCAATCTATCCAGAATGCAAGCATGGGTGTGTGAACTGAATCAATGTTCGAAGAACATGGCAAAGACAACTGTGGAGGTTCCAGGAGGTGAGGGGAGTTGTGAACTTCAAGTGAACTCACAATGAACATTGTCCCCCCTCCTCTTAGTTGGTCCATGACTAATTGAATTTGAATTTTATTTGCATGTGTAGGTGGTTACCGGGATGGAATTGCGGGGAAGGGGTGCGAAAACAGGGGATAGCGCATCAGGCAATACAACATTGCCTGCACGCCCGGTTCATGCAATCCATCTCTGAACATTTATAGAAGTCATTCAGTAGTCATTCAGCAGTATTTCAGCAGTCTTTCAGCAGTCATTCAGGAGTCATTCAACAATCCATCCCTGAACATTTTTAGAACCGTATAAATGTTATATACATTGTTTGGTGTGGGTTTTTGAGTCCATTATGGATGTCACATTGCAAGGCAACGAAAACAATTGAGTTCCACATGAAGGACTGATTGCTGACACATTGCTGATTAGATATTTACATTGTATGAGGTATGCCATTGATTGTTTTGTGGATGGTGTATGGGTGCAGTTCAATGTTGGGCAATCCATGCATATGATGAGCCCGAAAAACAAGAAACGGAAGGTGGCCATTGGTAAAATCGGCGGTGTGGGGTGTGTGGATAAGTTTCATTTGAAGGTCATTCCAGAGTTTTGTTACAAAGTGGACGTGATCACTGCTTACCTAGATGACGTGAAACTTGCATATCCACATGAGGACGGAGACCAATGGTTAGTGCAAGATGTGGTGGGAGGCTGCACACTGTGGAACGAAAGAAACTTGAGAGCAACATGATTTTCCTCCCACGAATCTATCAGGGAGGACATAGAGGGCTTCCGTGTCGTAAACTCTGAACCCACTCATGAACACGCCCACGCATTTTGTTGGGAACTGAACAATAAATTTGAAATATGTATTCTTGTACAAATATGATCCCCACTCACCCATTGAGTCTCCCTCTTTAATGCTTGAAATGTATGGTTAACGCAATTTCTCATTGTCATTGGCATGCGTTGAGTAGCAATTTTGTAGTTGTTGAGGTCAATTTCGTAGCAGATTTTGTATTCAATGTCAAGTTGGGATGGATGCTAAATGTACATCAATGACTGCACACCTTTTGCGTGTAGTCATTGTTAACCATTCAGAGTCACCTCGCAGTCAAAATGGCATGACACAGATCCGTCATGGCACAATTATGGCCGCACAGGAAGCAAAAAATTTGTTGCCGCTGTCGAATTCTAATCATTTATGCATCCACGTGGAGAACTGAGTCATTACAAATGACACGTGTACCCTTGACACGTCGGCACACGCACTCAAATGTCCCACTAATGAAAGAGTAAACAAAGCCTCAATGTGCTGACAGATGGCCTAAACCCGTGCACATGTCACTAGCATGTAGTTCTTCAATAGTAACATAATAGTCGTTTAGGATACACATGGCAACCAGCAAATGACTACACAAGAACTATATTTATGGACACGTGACATTATATTAGTTTCCCACATGTAACGATGACATGGCCAATTGATTCGGAAGCCACGTGTTTGTTGACATGGCGTGAGAGCCAACTCAGATGATGACCTGGATGTGAGGTCATGGCGTGGATGCCACGTCAGATGATGACATGGATGTGAGGTCATGGCGTGGATGCCACGTAATGCCACGTGAAATCTGCGTCATCACGGTTTGCCACGTCCGCTCAACATGTTTACGACTACCCTATATGACTATATCATCCAGGTTCCCACGTCACGTCCCCAACGACTGTCTGTCCGTTACAAGTCGTCCGTAATAACTCAAAAATTAATAGTCATTGTAGTCCTCAACGACTCAAATAACAGTCATAAACAAAGTTGTTTTTTGTCGATTTTGTTGTAGTGAACCCAATTGCTGTGGACACCTTTGACTACTTTTCAACCTTTGATATCCAAGGGCTTCCCGGGCACATACCTATCTTCATATCGCCATCTTATCACTCAACTCATTTTATTTAATCACACACAAAGTTACAGTGCACAATTGCAACCAACAATAAAACAATCTCGCAGCATGGATGAATCTATAATGGAAAACCCAATTTCTGTGCATCTTTTGAGTATTTCTGTCTTCAACCTTTGATGTGTTAGGGCTTCCCGGGCACATACAGGTCTATTTTCCCATCACCATCAGGCCACTCAAATCAAATCTTAATTACACACAAACTCTTATGTCAATGTTGTTAAGTAGATGCTAATTGTGCAGATGTTGTTGGGAATTCTGTGAGATCTGAAGATCACATTGATGTGAAGATGATGGGTTTCATTAGATGGACAAACCTAAGGCAGAGATGGCACAACAACACCTTATTCTTAAAAATGTGTCCAATCAACACCTTAGTGTACTAAGTAGCTTACCCTCCTACAACGATTTCATTAGAGTTCACATTCACAAAACGCCTCACAACACCACGTACATTAGAAGATGAAACACCTGGGGTGTCATCAGATTCGACATTGCCACCATCACAATTCCCTTGCTTGACGACCTTGCTCCACAATTCAAAAGCTCCAGATCGTCAATCAACATACACAACACAAATACCTCGTCCACGGTCTAAAACTTTCCCTCACGTCCAAGAGAAAGAAAATCAAGATCCAACAGAAGAGATTTCCCGCACTTGATTGGACTCCTCTCCCTCCAATGCATTCTCCACTCACCAACATCAATTCAAGGCCAAATTCTCTTCTGAAAATTCAGTTGAAGGAGTGCTAAGTTAAAAATCTTAACACAAGTAAACTCGATATTAACTACACATGGCCTGTGCCGTTGCCAACAGTTACTCTTGAGTTGGCTAAATTTTTTTTGGAGAGAATCATCCGTAATCTTCATCCCATTCAAATGGGATTCTGATATGGGATTGAGGTTCTTAAAATGGGCGCACTTCTTCTGGTTTCTGAGCAGAGGAAAAGGGAAAAACAAATGATGAAAATTATGAAAATCTCCTATTGGTTGTAGGTTTGTTTCACCATGTTAACTACACCTTCTTTTTGTCTAATTAGTGTGGGTTACCATTTGGAGTTACGTGTGGCTCTAACTTTTTGCCGACATTATCGTTTTTAGTGTTAACCCACACTAATTAGATAAAAAAAGGTGTACTTAGGGGAGGAAGCACCACTTGTAAGTTAGTGAACTTTTGTTGACATGTAGATAGTTGTATATAGTGAGTAGGAGAAATGATTTCAAAGCAGGCCAAAGAATGCAACACCTAGACGTTTGAGAATCGAAAGGCGAATGTGTGTGCACATATAAGAGGATAACTTTCTTCAAGATGACTTCTCTTTGCACTTGTGCAATCATAAATTTGCACTTGAGTCATGTGGCTGCAAATACTTTACTTTCGTTGTGACGTGGATCTTTGTTTTTTTTTTATTCGCTAAATCTTTTTGAGATGGAAGCACTCGGAGAACATAACTTTACACAACACCAAATAGTTGCTCCCTGTCCATATAAAGGGTCCCATTATAACGACCATAGTAATTAAGTAGACTAAGGGCCACTTCACACACGAGATTGAGAGCCCATGACCATTACACTTCAAGCACTCTCATTGGTGGAAAAGGCGGAGCCGGTCCAAGTTCGCTTTGTCTGATACACTCTAAACTCCGTAGTATCACACCTGTGGCAACCAAAGTGCACGTGATATTACAGAATTTTGTAGTGTTAACATGGATGCGTGATACTATAGAATTAGTGTAGCATGTGACACAATGGGATGACACAAAGTGCAACATTTTAATGGTGTGGTGTGGTCCACTCCACTTGGCCTTCCCGGGCGATGTGGCATATGCATGCACCAACATTCAACAAGTGGCAGAAGAAGAAGAAGAAGAAGAAGAAGAAGAAGAAGAAGAAGACACTCCACATATTGACACATGGCGCAATGCGAGGGTGCGGGTTGACTTCTTTGGTGATTTGCATTAATGACAAAATTTGTGATATAAGGGAGAGAAATGTGACAATAAGGAGTGAGATTTGAACTACGAACATCCGTTCCCTAGGGTTTTGGGATATTAGAGAGTGAATGACATTATGGAGGCTGATATTACGGAGTTTAGGGTGTACCATATATGTAGTTGTCAATAACTTAGAGCCCTCTCCCTCTACAATGCTTAGCCTGAGTGTACATGAGAAGGGGGCCCAAAACGAATAATGAGAGAATACTACCAAACACATTCCCAAACCCATAGTGCATTGCAAGGTTGTCGAGTAATGTTATGGGGAACTAGTGCTAACGAATCAAGTGTTTATAGGGGAGCCAACAAAATGAATGCCCCAAATTGCCTAAATGTAGGCTCGTCACTTGGACTCCCCACTCAACATGAAGATTCTTAATGACCAAGTGAAAATTGCATGAGATTTGACTTTGCTTCCAAGTGTGGTTGGAGCTTGTAGGAGGTCTTCGAAGGTTTGATAGGGCGTGCAAAGTTTCTTGCATATTGAAAGTCTTGATGAACTTTGAACGCACTCTAAAGCATGCATGTAGAGAAAGCATGTGTGAACACTACATTTAGAAATCCAAAATATCGCATGAGTGTATTATAGTATTATACAATTCTAAGAATTTTTATATCCAAAGTGCTTAACCTTCCTAGTACATGGTGGTAAATCCTTAATTCATAAACAAAAATGTATTGAAGATCACAAAAACATAAAATGAACTTCTCAATATCCAAAGAGCTCAAATCTCATGTTTCTACACCAAGGGGTACATACTTAAGACCCCTAACAATACTTTTCTTTTGTTGAAACAAAATTTTCTTCATACTATTACATGCTCGACACATGGCTCATGTAAGTTATAATCCATAAGTATAACTCCTTAGATAACTTGATCTTTAGCAATATTGCTTTTTAGACGATTAGAACTTTGGACCAAGATCATGGTAGGTTGCACTGTGTATTCATTATTTGTAATTTACACTTGATGGAGTGCAAAGATCATAACACGATGACCATGTCAAAGATTCACTAAGTTAAGTGGGTCTTTAATGGAAACTTTTCTCTTTGCATCCACTTATCGTAAGATGTGAAACACGCAATTAGTGTGAAATGATCAGCAGGTCCGAATCGTGCCCGTAGCCACTTTCCTCATAATTATTAGAGCTTGTATGAATGTCCTATTCATTGTCAAAGTGAAAATTCTATGAGTTATTCAGTAAACATATAGGTCTCAATTATGTTAACTATTGCTTCTAGAATGGTTAACAAGCTTGGAGCATGTAGCCCAACCTCTTTTCAACAAGCACAATTTCTAGGTTTCGATTTAACACCAGACGTTGAATTAGGCACTATGTTTCTCTCCCTCACCGCCTCACTTTGATAGTTGTGAGATTGGAAAGTAATCAAAGAGATTTGATCAACATGTAGGAATATTGACTTCTTATGCCCAATGCAAAACGCCACATCTGCTATAATAATACCTATAATTATTGCAAGACTCTTCACGACTTCCAACATGAGATGCAACCTTCTGTTTCATATCACGTTATCCGTGCTCAGCATTTTCTATCTATATCACAATTGCAAGTGTTTGTGTGAACCACGAAATAATCAACATATATCAAGTACTTGTGAAATAAAGAAACCAAACGAGAAGCATGTCACAAGTGCTCCGAGCCCTATGGCATAAACTTGTTTTCTGATGGGCCTTGAGCATTTACGAATGTGGAAGGACCAAAATTTGCCCTCAAACTCTCACTTTTGTGGATACATGGGAACTGCTTCTTGAAGAGCAAGTGCTCGTCAGAATTAAGAACCAAATGAAACTTCTTCTGCTCCTAGCGTTTCTGGCTGGTTGAGGCCCATTCATTGTCTTGTTACCGATGGCCAAAAAGTAGAAGGGGAGTCATTTCTTCAACATTTCGCATACGTGTACAAAACCACCTGGAATTGTGGAGATTTCCTACTGGCAGCAAATTTCACCTGTTTTTGGACCTAGGGTACCTCCTCTGTGTGTGGTGTGCAGGCCGGTTCCCATAAACGAGGTCATTCACTTTCTTCCACTTATTATTGGACCGTAAACTCCTCCGACTTATTGATGATCTCATGTCATCCAACGGTGCATCTTCATTGTCACTTTCAACTAACCATATTTTAACGTTACTCCACTCCATGGCCTCTTCCTTACCATCCGTGTATTTGATCTGCTATCTCATAAACCAAAAATATATATATATATTTCATGTTTGCATCCAAAGTATGACAGTTAGTTCAAGATTCAAATCCATTAGCACAAAATGCAAGAGTCCAGTGTTTAAAGTTAGAGTTAGAATTGATACATACCCTTATGGGTTCAATATCTTTGCAGTGCTACCTCAAAATTTAGATAGTGGTTCATTCAAACATAAGGTAGATGGGTGCTTTTTCCAACTAGCCCAATTCTCTTACGATATGAAGCATGCGATTAGGACAAGATGGTTAGCAAATCCAAATTGAGGCCATAGTAGCCACTTTCCTCATAATTTTTGGAGCTCAAATGAAAATCTCATTCATTGTGAAATTGAAGACTTTCATACTCATTAAACAGTCATATACGTCCCCCCCCCTCCAATTATGTTGACTATTGAGCCTAGAATGGTTATCATATTTTGAGCATATAGTCCAATCTTGTCTAACCACACGTCTTAGAGCCACACCTAACCACATACCACTCAAATGTAGGTGTCCAATTAAGATAAGTAGCTGCATTAGGCATGTCTACCGTAGATTCAATCAACCTTTTAGGTCTGCCAACTCTGAAGTACAGATACAAAAGATTAATATTGCAACCCTATGTTTGTGGTAGGGTTTGATTCAATGTTGTAGTTTGATGTGATTAAGTTGATGTCAACCAAATGTTGATAAAATGGATCTAGAGCTTTGTTATGGTTTTTTACCTGGTATGTTTTCAAGGAGCGGTTGTAACCAGTAATACGGCCCTTGCGAACTCCCCTCTTGACACGCCTCCCCACCATGGCATGACCTGTTCCATTATCTTGTGCTGCTGGCCTTGTTTGTTCACCACTGGCGTCCCGACCCAAAAAAAGCCTCTAATAAGGGAAGTCTCAAAAGTGCGAAACATTTTACACAAATTAGAGTTAACCATAAAGAAATTGGGAAAATTGGGGGATTTTAAGGTAAAATTTCTCCATTTTTCAGTGTCACCAGAAGGTCTTGGAGGGCTTATATGAGTTTCAGGTGCTGACATGTTTCATCTTCACAAAACTAAGAATCTTCTCATTTCCGTTGTCATCTATATGTGCGTGTCTTATCTAGGCATTCGTTGCTCCTCTCACCACTTGTGTACTTCTCAAATGTAAGCAAACTCAAGTAATGAACTTAAAAGTTTCTCAAAGTTTTTGTAGCCTCCGAATTGAAGCAAAAGGACTTTCAACCTTAGTTTCTTTTAAGGTCACCAACACGGGTATGAGAAATTCCTTCAAAACTGGGGAATTGATTCCCTACTTTTTGTGACACTACCTTTCACCCTATCATGTCGGCAAAGATGATGTCGGATGCATGATTTGGTACAAGAGATGCATCATACGTGACTGCCAATGTAGAGACAATACAAGTTCTTCCCATGGAGGTCACTCTGGTGGAATAAAATCCAAAGGAGTAGAATGCGTAAAACAATCACATTAACATGGGTTACTACAAATTTGATTTGAGAATGTGTAAGGTATATTCCAAGAACATTCAAGTATAAGAAGTATCCTATGAATGTGCGCATTGCATCATAGCCACCCTTTCATCACACGTGATTCATATCTCCACAAGGGAGTTACCCTCTTTGGGAGTTTCTTAGGCTGAAACAGTAAGCACAGTGCCAATAAACGACAGGTACATCTTAAATTACAAGTGACCACCGTTAAATGTTCAGTCAGTGTTGTCACATACGCTTCAGGGTTATCAACGCCAACTCAACATTTAAATAGTCTTTTGGTTCTACATGTGCTAGTTGCAAGATCTACAAGGATGATAATGTGAGTCGAATCAATAAAGTTGCAACCCTGTATATGTTTGGTAGGCATTGATCAATGTTGTGAGTTGATGTGATGTGATTGAAACAATGTGAAATTCAATGTTGATGATATATGGATCTAGAGGTTTGTGATGTAGTCTTGCACACTTCCAAATTCATTCTCAAAAGCCGAACAAAATGCACAAAAAAGGAAAGAGAGAAAGAAAGATAACAGACCATGGTTTGACCTTCTTCAAAATTCGGGAAGGTCCTCCACCACACCTGACAGCGAGACTGGGCAAGCCATCAGGAGCTTTGCGCTTGTGGTCCACTTCCAGAAACAGATTCTTTGAAGGTCTTATCCTTGCCTTTCCCATTCCACTTGCAGCTTTTTCCACTTTCTTCTCAACTTTCTGAGGTCAAAAAATCAACTCAACTCAACTCAACTCAGCTCACTCACAGCTCTTGACAACACAATTAAAGAATCCAAGATTAATGAAGCATGTGATAAAATCAAGAGTATTCTGAGGCTTACTCCTCCACAGTCCGGACATAAAAGTTGTAGTACTTCATTGTGTGTTTCAGTACACAAAAGGTTCAATCCCTTCCAATCAAGAATCTTGCAAATACTAATGCCATATGTAAGCCTAAACACATGATGTAATAAAAGAAGACTCCACTCAGAACAAAAAGAATTGACTCTCTAATAGAGTGCAGTAGGGCAGAGCAAAGAAGAAAGTGTAGGACTCAATTTATGTATTGCAATTGTGATCAAGTGAGCAGGAGCAACAAATGCCTCCAGATACAAGGAAAATCAAAAAGCACAACTTCTATATGGTCTTAAAAGTTGGAAAGACCATCTACGCAAAAGACCACTTATCCATTTGTTTAAGGGAATTGGAAAAAAGAAAAGATCACTAATGAAACTTGCATTAGGTAATTATAAGTGCTAAAAAACTTACCCTTTCTCGGTGGGCGTGGGCAGGGCTGCTGTACACATACCCTTCCTCACCAGACTGCCTACTGGAATCCAGCGTTGTCTCTGCCTGGGTTGCTTGATACCTTGTCAGAGGCGCTGAAAAGCATCTACCTAAGCCATAAGTCCAAAAACACCAGCTTCAATTGATTTTTATTAGGTAGAGTAGTAACTGAAGTGAAAATTATGAACACTCAGGGCAGGGCTAAGAGATGGATGCCTTCTGAGATGTGATGATCTCCTCCATTTTCAACCTCCCAATACGCACTCCGTGATGCAATGCTATATCACATCCTACAAATTTTGAGTAAACTGGGACCTTCAGAAGAAGCACACAGAAATAGAATCTTAGAACCAAAGCCCAGGAATTAGAATTGTATTGTAATTGCGTGTAGGTCAACACTACGAACTGGAAGGGGAGGTGCCCAAATTTTGGGGTAAGTGTGGTTCCAATCCACCTTGAGATATGTTTGTTTTTTTATCCTCAACACCTGCTTTTTATGCATGGAGGTAGGAGGTACCCTTTTCAGGTTCATGAAGGACTAAGTGCTTGGATTTGCTGGATCCCAGCCCCATCGCCTAAATCCCTAAAAAGCTTGCCGTCTCCACAGCTTCTTGTTTTTTTTTGGGTCCTGAGGGTGATTGGTTGATACCAATCAGACACACCTACTAAGCTCTAACCCATCATGTCATAGACAGACAGATATATGTAGTTTTGATGTATTCGCAAGAAGAAGCCCTGACTGATAAGAACCTAGTAGCCTTTAGAAGTGACTGATTGCTTTTAATCCTCTAAAATAAGAGATTTTTTGGGGAGAAGATGTGATGAAGTGGCTGATTGATATACCGTGAACCAAGTCTCTGAAGCAAACTGATTCAGCCTCGACACACTTCAACTCCGCCAAAATTCAAATGCTACCTAATACATACATACATACATACCTCGAAATGGTTTGTGAATGCTTCGCTCTAATTGGACTAAGTGGCATAGCAACAAGCAGTCTAATAAATGATCACCGTCTGTCTCTCTCATCTCTCATCTCTCGACTTCGCTCTTCCCTAACCATATTATATATATTTATCTATATACTATACCCACAAACAATGAGAGATTGGAAATACACACTCCGAAGGAAAAATGACCCTTGACATTATTAACTTGTGGGTGGGGCAATCAAACGAGTGCAATGGTTTGCAGTATGAAGAGTCGTACCTTTCTTTCTTTGAAACGGCAGCTGCGCAACAGCCAAGGTTCGCCAAACAGGGTTAAACTGCGCACAGTTCAGTTACAGCTATACCTAGCTAGCTGGCCAGACTCATGTAAGTACAGCTCCAACGTAGCAATTAAAACTCATCAGAAATTCCAGGCTTTGAAATCCAGGTGGAATATGGATTTTTGTAGTAATCCTGCACTTCTGAATGAGCTATGGAGAGGAGTAGGTAATAAGAGCAAGGACCATGGAACAAGAAGAAAATCTCTCTTACTTACTTCCTCCTCTTCTATAACTCTCCCCCATGCCATGGTTACTTATGTAGTTCTCTTATGTATTTTTTTGTCCTGTACGTTTATTTTCGACATGATGTGTGCTGTGTAGAGGTGTCGTGTAAAAATACACATCATGTGGGAAACAAACAAACAGAAGTGGAAGATACAAATCAAAAATACATAAGTAATGCACCCCTTTAGTTCTTCAGTGCTCCATTTAGTTCCTAATTATATGGAGTATTGGTTACTTTAGTCCACTCCGTCCCATTTGCATGGACCCTTACATGTTACAACTCTCAATACCAAAGGCAAAATGACTTTTGAAATCCAAAGGTGATAGCTGGGGATTTTGGACTCAATTATTAGTTAGCCACATTTTTGGTTAACCCATGCTAGTCTGATTTGATTGCCTGCAAGCAAGGGCGGTAAACAGAACCAAAAAAAGGAACCGCCCAGAGTCCTCTGAAGACAAAAATGTTCATACCAGAAGGCTTGGATGTTCACAAACAAGACAAACATGGCAGGCTTAACTTATACTCAAATTGAATAGCATCAACAGAATCCTCTCGTACACATCATGAAACCAAGTTAAAGCCAGCCAAAGATACAAGGTCATAAAGCAGAATGCAATTAGAAATACCTAGCAGCATATCAATGTCCTGTCCTGTCCACCATCATTGCTTCTAAACAATTACATGAGTCCTTCCTGGGTCCATGTGTAATAATACTAGACTCAGGTGCTGATCTGATCTGATCTGATCTGATCAATTCAGCAATGTGCATCTTTCTGAAATAAGCCTAGAGGCTTCCAACTGGGTTCTTAATTTCCAATTGTGGGTCTTTAAGACCCAAATTTATGTACAAGTCGTATCATTGAATGGTGATTGTAACATAAAGTTTCATGATTTGGTGGAGAACGAAAACGATTTTTCAAGTCGCGCAGTTGCGCTCGCCTTTGCGTCATTAAGGACAGCTGCTGCTTCAGGTGTGATGCGCGTCCCAGGTCGATTCCACTTGTCATGGTTTAAGAGAAGGGTAAGCACAGCCTCACACATTTGTGCCGCATCAGGTTCGAGAGGATCTTTGCGGGCAGGTGAGTAGACCATCCACCCGTGGTCTAATTTCTTTTCAGGTTTCACAACAATTGAGCCTGGAACTTCTGCGTCCTTCCTCGTCACGAGGCCGTCACTCTTCTCCGAGTACCTGATTTCCAAGTGGAGAGCAAACATTGCCATGACGGCTGCTAAGGGAACAGCAACAGGGAGTTTAATACCTGCCACTGGTTCTTCAGATGAACTTGAGGTTCCTCCAGACAACCAAGGAAGATCTGCATGGGCTATATGAGACATTGTTGCAACCCATCCTGGTGACCGACTAGCTTCTGTGTGGAAGCAGATTGTGGGAAGATCAGGGGGGTAAGAATACTTGGCCAGGAACTGACGCCTTTTTTCATATGTCAAGTCTTCTAATGCTTGTATATCACCCTGCACCAACAATAGCAATACAGGAAGTGACCTCAGTTGTTTATTGTCATTGGTGCAGAAGAAGAGCCACTTAGAGTAGAGTAGGGTCCAAGACCAAAGAAACTCCAAAATCAAGCAATTCTATTGGTCGAGAGCAAAAGTTTGGACCCAAGGAGTTTACACTAGGGTCCAGGTCCAAGGTATGACAAAATGAAGTGGCGTTAATGTGGCATCACTTTCCCTCCAGATCTTGTTGATCCCAACTCAAGATAAAACTCTGCCTAGTTTGAGAAACCAAACTCCAAGCTTGGGTCCAATTTTGAGTCCGAAAGGTCCATTCAGGGATGGTTTGGACTCCAAGTTTCTTGAACCCAGACCCTAATTTAAACTCACCCTTAGCACCATTGGCACAAAGCATTTCGATGTGCTGAGGGTTCCATTACCTTCCTGTGCACCCTCCTATAGTACCAGTACATCCTGCTGAGGGTTCCATTACTACTTGATAGGAACACAAGAGAAGAAGAATAACTCCAATCTTTGAGGATCGGTGTGATTTTTTGGTGTTCGTACATTGGGTAGCACTAGTTTGGGTCTGTGCCATCCCAGCCCATTACTCGCATGCATGTGAATTAAGGTATGGGCCCTCTCCCCACCATCTACTCAACATGTTGCTGTTAACAGCCAACAGTTTTGGAACTTAGGAACGGCAACTGCATCAATGCCCATGCACCCAACCATTTCGGAACTTAGAAATGGCAACTGCATCAACGCCCATGCACCCTTGCCTGTTCCAAATTTCCAAAAGACATAGTAGATGGTTAACCCTATCTTGCCTCCCATTAGAGTCGTGAGCACCATCATTTTTTGAACATATGGTGTCTGATACCCCCCAAGGGCAAGGCTCTAGATCCCCGCATGGTTATTTTGGTGTCTAGTTTGCCTAGAAGCAGCCACTGTTCCAAAGGTCCAAAATGTACAGTAGATGGCTAACCCAATATTACTTCCAATTAAAGGTGTGAACACCATCATGGTCACTTAGAAAACTGTATTAGTTATATTTGCTTCCACAGTCCATGAGGCAAACTGGACACACCTAATTTTGGACAAAAGACAGTTGTGAGATGCTATGTCACAATTTTAAAATAATTTCCTACACCTAGGGCTGCAAGCAATCATCAACAAACAATCACTACAACAAGTAGAAAACAAAGATGCATACACTCATGGCATTCAGGTCACAACAAAAAACTGGGAGGTGTAAGTTATCACGCTCTCTTTTGTCTCTTCATCTCCCAAAGATCTGAGCCTGTCAGCAGGTTACCTTGATCACTTTTGAAATGAGCATCTCCATGATTGTTCGGGTCTCATAATCACCAAGTTGGCCTTCCCGTAAGATATCGGCAGCAACAGGACTTCCACCGTATGGACTTTGAATTAGTGCTAGCCCAACCACTTTATCTTTCAATTCGTTCCAAAACATGGAGCAAGCAGCAGCTGCATCTACTCCTCCTTTGGAATGGCCCAATAACACGACTTTCTTCTGTGTTCCCCAGTAAAGCTCCTTGATGTGCTCCTTGATCTGTGCTGCATTCTTCTCCACAGCAGCCTATAAAATAACCAAAAATCTTAGTAAGAAACAACCTCTCACACTCCATAAGCTAAACATATCTTAACTGGTTACTTTTTGTTGTTTGCCATAATTCACAACTTAGGATTCTTCTTGAATCCGCAAATGTGATATGAGAATTAGCAACAATCTATAGAATTTTCTGGTTTCCCCTGTTGCCTCTATGATTTTTTCAAAAGCAATAGTATTGGGGCCATAAAATGATTATGTTGAGTATGGAGCCTAGAATGGTGAACAAATCTTAAGCACATAGTCCAATCTCTTTTATACACATGTCTTCTTGGTGTCTGTTCTTAGATCCATACTCAATCACACACCACACAAACATAGGTGTCCGATTAAAATAAGTAACCGAATTAGGCATGTTCACCTTACTACTTTCAGCAAGTGGGTATGATGAACATTTCACAACAACAAGAAATATTTGGTGGTAGATTAGAACTACATATTGTGCTTTTCTTAAATGGGTAAAATATTATGCATTTGTGAGTAACACGTCACTTGCCTCACTATGGATTTTTGCAATGTGACAAGCTAGGCCCAGCTTTGAGAAGTGCCTCTTAGTGTCAACAAAATATAGGGGCCCATGATTGCTAAAGAGACCTGCATGATCACAGATAACACAGATGATAGTCACTAGCTTCCTACTAATCTCACATGCATATGGGGTCTACCTCTTGCCCAGTCTTCACCAAAATATAAAGATTGGCTGTAACCTTGGCACCAGATAAAAAATTTAAAAAAAAAGAAAAGAAAAGAAAAGCTCTCATTACATGCAAATAGACCTCTCAATGTCGATTGAGACACTTTGAATCATTCTTTTCACGAATCAATATGTACAAAATCATTCTAAGTGAATGAAGCATTATTCAACGGTTCATAACTAGCATACCTGGAATGAGAAGGTATGTAACTGTGTTGGGAAGTATGTGCACGCCATGTCTGCATGTAGAACAAAGCTGGTCCTTAGTTTCATTTTGAAGAAGCCACATCACTCAGATGCTAGTGAATGAAGGAGACAAAAACAACCAGCTGCGTAGAAAGACATAACTCCTATCTGGACTAGGAATAGACATGTCAAAACATCAGAAAATGACATCCATAAACAAGAAGAACATCTGGTTGGAACACACAACAGAAACAAGGGTTTTTTTATTCACCGAGTCAAGAGTGAAGACGACCAACCTGATCATATCTAAAGCTTCAAGAAAACCAGAAGTACCATCCACCATTGGCAAAGAATTTGGCATTTTCTGCAGCCACCCAATGTCGTCTGCAGATCCCCGCATTGTGGTTTGAACTCGAGTTACTAAGCTGAACAGCAAAAAGACATTAAACCCAATGAACTATGCAGATTTACATAAGGATATATAATTAATCTGTTCACAACAAGAGGGACTTTTGTGAGGAAAAGTGAGGAAGTAAGGTAGAGCATGCTAAAACCATTACCAAAACCAACACCCTAAAATCTTGCGCTAAAAGTACATATTGATTTGAGAATGTCCACCACCTTAACATCAGGCTCCTGTAACTTTTGCATATGGAATTCAAATAAGACATACTTTGGTGCATTACAATCCTACGTCAGTTGCTAACGAGAATCATTTAGAACATTTGTCTAATAATAGTATAGAAACTCAGCACTTAAAGTGACGGCTTTAGCACCATCTACCTTAATCAGAAGAACTTTCTGTCATTTCAGAAGGAACAAATTAGAGTAAGATAAAATTAATCATAGTAGAAACTTCCAGCCTCCAACTTCCTCAAATTCATTAAATTCATTTACTGCAGTCTTCAATATCTCCTACATGTAAGAGAGCCATGTGAATGAGGTGTAGCAAGTGTTGATAAAGAAAACATAACTAAGAAATTTCATTCGAACAAAAGCTCATGCCCAAGAGTGTGGGTTTTAGAATCTCACCCGTTCCAGGCAGCAGGGGGGCCATTGAGAATTTGTTGTCCCATTCCCATCATAACTTTGCTTGTCGATGACAATAGCAATGACGCCTGCTCAATCCCTAAGTTACTCAGTACACTGCTGCTTGCCACAATTTCACCGCCATCGGCCCTAGAGGCACGCGCCACAACATTTGGTGCATCGATGAACTCTTGAATCCTTCCTGAAGCCATCGCCGAATCATTTGCTGAAGGTAATGGAAGAGGAGCAACAGTTTCTTCTGTGATAAATTGCATGCCAACATCAGTCATTCAGTGAATGACTATTTGTAAACCACAAGTACCATTCAGTGAATATAAGACCACTCTGGAAATTGAATCAAATCAATTCAATCCCTCTTAGAATATGGTGACCTTGGTTGGAGGTGCAGTGCTCTTGAGAAGTTTGTACTCATCAACAGGTACACTAAATTCCTTATTAGAGTGGGTAGAAAATAAATGTGGAATTAATTAATGTGGGCCACTCTAATTGTCTACCCAGTTTAAAAATAATGTGGATGTGTCTTTCCCTTAGTCTTCCTGGAGACTTCTGACCAACACCTTGAGTATTAGTGCAAGGACAAAAGTAGAATAAAATAAAATAGTCACCCACATCAATTTCCTAGAAAAAACAATTAATGTGGCCCATACTGATTTTCAACTAGAGATTTGGCATGGGTTGAAAATCGGTGTGGTTCTAGAGAATTACTGTGGCCCGCACTAATAGAACAATTTAGTGTACTATAAGGTTTCTTGACTGGTTGATGATGAATATGATGGATAATATGATACTTTACCGTATCTACTCAGAAGACATCCCACCCATAGTCCATATAAATCATAAATCTGCACTGGCTGCCATTATTGAGAGAGAAAAACAACCCTCAGTCACTAGAGAGAAAAAATATTTGAGGGCAAGTAGGAGTTTAGAGGGTTGCCTCACTCTCAATAATCAGTGGGCAATAAAGATTTGGATAGCATTTGGGCTTCGTGGGTGAGAAGAGTATGCAACTTCACTCCAAAACATACCTAGAAAACCAACTATTGAGAGAAACATTGTACAGTGATTGTTGGCGACGCTCTTACAATTCAAGGACGTACTCTAAAAGCAAAAAGCTTACCAACAACTTTGGCAATCTGGCGCCCTAAATTGGATGCAGACTCCGCAAACCTCACTGCAACTCCATTAATCAGTGGAAGCGGTGGTAAACACCATGAATCCATGCCTAAACCCAAGCGAGATGAGACCTGCAAATTTTTTTGTAAATAGTAAGTAACAACCACTTTGACAATTGGCTAACCTCGCCAGTTGGTCCACCTTGCCGATTGCCATTGAAGAAAAAGAAAAAGACACTACTCAATTAAGGAACCCCCCCCCCCCCTTCCCCCCAAAAAAAAGTAAGGCAAAGGAATGAAGGAAGGCAGACAAACAAAAAAAATGCAATGTCAATGTTGCAGGCTACAACCTGCAAGTCATCAGATTGTGCGCCAACCTGCACAGGTAGCACCTGTGAGTGGGGATTGATGCTTGGAGCATCAGAGGTCATCTCTTCCATTTGCAAGACTTCATACTGCCCTAATGCTCCACCCTCTGCATGTGGGAGGACATTAGCTTTTACAAACGACTTTTCATTTCAGTATTCCAAGAAATTTACCTCCGCAACTACTGCATCGATATGCAGGATGTGGCTAGTACAGAATGACCCGAATTTTTTCACACAGATTGATACACCTACTTTCTCAATCTCTAACAACAAGTGATGTTGAGTCTAAAGATGAGTCCTACTTAGTTTGTGAAATTTTCTGCCATTGAGAACATCAAAGTAATAAAGCTAGAATTTCCATTAAAACGGAATGACAGGAAACGCTGCATCCATTAGAAGGATGTGGATAATACAAAACCAACACAGATTTCTTCACATAGTGTGATCCACCTTCTTTCTCAATCTCTAACGACAACAATTGTTGAGCTCTACACTCCACTATAGGTAAACAACACCTTTCTTCACTCTACCTCGCCCTCATCATGTTGAGATGCAGGAAATACGGTCCACTTCTTAGGGTTTTGCTTAAGTTTCCGCCAACATCTCATATTTAATTGGAATTGAAAATGCACTATATCTCCAGATGTGCTGAATCCTTCTCCACATCAAGAAACGTGAAAGAAAGAAAGCAGGACAAGAAGACTTGAGTACCAATTCTTTGCTGCTGCGGCTGCCGAGTAGCGGCAGCTCCATTACTTGCATTCGATTTCATAGCTTCGTATGGTTAACAGCGATTCTCATGGCCACCTTTTTCCAACAGATCAAAAATCTGTTAAAATATGATACCAATGTCAAAAAATTCTGCTCTGCGATAACAACTTCATATCACAAAACATGAAGAAAGCACTAATTCGGAAGTGGTTACAATTGAGGGGAAACAGAGCTCTAGTTCCTAAACTTGAGTACCTATTGAAGCAATCCTTGAGTTACTCCGTGACCTAATAACGCACTTTCGAAAACATGGTCGATAGACTTTTCCTTCTGATTCTTGTTCTTACACATTCTCTTGTCACAATTTATGACATATGAAATTTCATGTTCTCGAATCGATGGTCTTCGGAGCTAGGACATGAATCGGAGCCATTTCATTGACTTTTCACAGCAAGGCCCTCATCAATCACTCGGAGACTGAGTTAACGCAACACAAAATTGCGCAACCATCCTCTCTATGCCAAAATTCTTAAGACCACTTTGCATACCATCTGAATTACAAAGGAATTCGCCAAGGACGATGTACGATTGGCTCCCCAAAGCAGAAAGAATTTCCTCCTCTTAACTTCAACCCAGGAATAAGTTCCCCCAAAAGAAGAGAATTAAATTCATCATCGTCAATCAATACAAACCTGAAGATTGATGGAGAATATGAATGCATGATACACTTCAACTCCATCCCACTCCACAAGGAACATCCTCATGTTCTGCTTCCTCGCAGCGACCCACACCAAGAAAATTTTCAAAAACCAAAAATAGATGGACTCACCGCAGAAAACCCTCCTCCGCCCCAAAAGCAAACTTCTGAACGGCTGATCACATTCCTCATCAAAAAGTATGTAAGGTATGTGCACCCATCCCATCCCTACCTTAAATTTCCTCCTAAGCTAAAGACAGGAAGAAGTTCCCCCAAAACAGAGTATCGATACCAACATCGTCTCCCTCACACCAAACAATACGGATTGGATCACACGAATGCATGATTCACTTCAACTCCATCTCACACACAAATATATCCTCGGCAATAGATGTTCTGTTTCCTTGCAACAATCCACACCAAGAAAATTTTCTCAAACCCAAAAAAGAAAGATTGAAATCATCGCAGAACCCCTCCTCCGCCCACATAACTTCTGAACGGAAGATCACATTCCTCCATCAAAAAGTATGGAAGTTATGTGCACCAATCATTATCCCTTACCTTAAAAATTTCTTCCTCTTAATTCAAAGACAAGAATAAGTTACCCCCATACAGAGTATCGATCTGAACATCGTCTCCCTTGGCATCAAACAATACAAAGTGGAACATACGAATGCATGATCGACTTCAATTCCATCCAACTCACAAGAATATCCTTCAAGCTAAATGCTTTGTTTCCTCGCAACAACCCACACCAAGAAATAATTCATAAACCCAAAAAAGATCAGACTCATCGCAGAAAACCCTCCTCCGCCCACATAATTTCTGATAAGACTCCTCCATCAACGATCATATGAGCTAACTTATGTGCATCCATACCATCCCTACCTCCCCCTCCTGGTTTAAACACAGGAATAAGTTCCCCCAAGCAGAGAGAATCGATTTAAACATCGTCTCCCGCACATTAAAAAACAGAAATTATAACACATGAATGCATGACCTACTTCAATTTCATCCCACTCCTCGCAACTTTACACACCAAGAAAACTTTCATCAATCCAAAAAAGGACAGAATCAGCTCAGAAAATTCTCCTCCGACAACATAACTTCTGAAATTCGGATGATCAGATTCCTCCATTAAAAAAATATGGCATCATCCCTACCTTGTCCGAGAGAGAGAAAGCACTAAGTTAAGCTCACAATATACGCAACAGTGAAGCTGTTGGAACATAAAAGGAGAAAAATAACAACAAAGAAGTTCTTTATCTTGATTCTGAAACCTACTACTGTGAATTTGTAGCTGCATTGGCGATTAAGGAATGACCTGTTTTGGGTTGTCGAGACACGCAATCCATCGATCCAAGGAATCGGCCATAGCCGACCTCGGATGCATTGGATGGATGGTCTCATCCATCCTCTATGTGGATTCCAGATGACCAGAATCCATTGACCGCTCAAGGCGGTGGATCATGAAAATTACATTGTTTTCTAATATATGGTATCCTAGCCTATGACCGAGAGCTACACATTGGTGAATTTTCACAATGACCTCTTCTATGGTAATGAACGATTTAAAATTTTTCATGCAAGGTAAAATGAAATATTTGTCTATTTCAAAAATTTGGAAATTTTTAAGATTAATTTTGAATTAAATATGATTTTTTAAAGATGTTCCCTAGGGTATCTTATGATAGACCTAAAGAAGTTTGACGTCAATGCTAATACAACTTATGAGCATTCTATAATTATCCACAAGCAAGTAAGAGGTTGTAAGAAATCCAACATTACTAAGCCGTAGACTAACTTTGACCTTACTATGTCAGGAGACATCCTAAACGAACAACTAATCTCATCCAACACGTTGTGGCAAGGTCTCATGTGCCTTGAACCGAGACCTATGGGCCTCAATGACCACCTTCCTCTCTCCCACCACACCTCTCATTCTCGCGTTGGCTCCCTAGTCCCTCCTCCTTCCCCCTCTTCCTCCTCCTCCTCCTAGCCTATTACCGATATGTGACCTTAAACCGAGCTCTCTCTCTCTCTCTCTCCCTCCACGTCATTAAATGCATTAATGTGAGGTTAGTTGAGCTAGGGACATGTCATCCACCTAGGGAACATTATTTCTAATTTGTTCCCTAGAGCTCGGTTTAAGGTCACATATCGGTAATAGGCTAGGATACCATAATTCTAGTCTTAGTTATGTGGCTCTATTTTGGCCACTTCTGACCGTTGCATTGGCTTGAGAATTGTCAAGTCAACCAGTTAGCAATTGCGAATCACAAAGAATATTTGTATTTAAGGTTCGGGATCATAGTAGATATGCAAAAGTTATCAGTCAGGACTCTATAAGTGTTACCCCTATAAGCGTTATAATTTCATATATGTTAAGAAAATTTTACTCCCCTACAAAAACACAATCGGTAAGACTAGTGAGTGTTATGTGTTAAGTGTTATAACATGCTCTACTCCCTTCTTTGTTAATTGCACCTCTATAAGTGTTAATTTTGAGAAAATCAAGGGAATAATACATGAGAGCATACATTTTAAACATGTAATCACATTTATCCCATATTCTTTGCGAACAAGTCAAATATTCTCTCTTACCACATCGACAATTCAAAATTGTTGGAGGCACACGGGTGTTCTTTCGATCTCTATTGAGAGGGAGATAGAGGAAGCTAGGCCCTTGGTAGAGGTTGATGAAGTTGCTACTCTACTTCATCAACTGATGTTGTTGACATATGATAGTGAGGTGGGTGACGTGATGAATGCTCATGAATCCCTCAATTATGAGATGGAGTTTGATTTAAACAACCCCTATGAACCCACTGATGAGGAGTTTTTGGACATGTATTCCTCAGAACATCAAAAAATTGATGTCGATGAGGTTATGGTCGATGTGGTAGAAGAAGTTGTAGGATTGAGTGTTGCTAAGCGTTCTCTAGAGACTTTGAAGAAATACTTTGAACAAAGACCAAATGATGCCCTATCACACATCAGGATCATTCAAGGACTCCATAAGGAAGTTTCATCTCATCATTTGGAAGCTTCTTGTCAGACTACTATAGACTCTTTCTTTCGGTTAGTTTAGTTGGAAGAATCTTGTCAAGTTACTACTATATAGATTATTTCTTTCAATTAGTTTAGTTGAATTATGTATTATCATTTGTACTTTCATTTTTATTTTTATAAAACGTTATGTTCTTCATTTTCGAAAATTTTAAGTGTTATTTCTATAAATGTTATTAATCATTGGTATGAATTCTATAAGTGTTACTTGTTATAATTCTATATATGTTATTTTTTTTGCTACTCCCGACCTGTAACATTTATAGGGTCTTGATTGTATTGATTCAAAGTGAAAACAATTTTTTTTAAACAATCACATGCATCCAATCCCCAATTGTATTAAAATTTGAGCCTAGGATGGTTCAACCTCATCGTATCACGTGTCTTTTTGGGTCCATTTTGAACTACAAACCTTGTCTTGTACCAACCAATTATAGGTGTCATGTGTTGTGGATCATGGATAACCGGAATTCGCTCACCGCTCAAGGTGATGGATCATCATAATCACATTGTTTTTTTATGTACTTCTAATTTAAGGCAAGTGGCTCTATTGTGGGCCTTTCCGACCGTTGGATTGGCTCAAGAAGTGTCAAGTTAACTACACTAAATAGGATATTTAGTGTTTGATTATATTTAGTGTTGTTACCACCCTACCATGCTCAACACTAATTTTCAATTCCTTGACAATTAGTGTTAGACATAAATGTGCCACTACCTTTTCTACTGCCACCTCCCTTATTTTATATATATATATATATATATATTAATTTTTTTCATATCCTTACTAACACTAAATTCAAACATGTAACCTCCATATATTACCATAGTTCATATTTAGTGTTTGCATTTACATTTAAGGTTACTTACTTTCATAGGGCTATTGATATTTAGTGTATGCGTTCGTATTTAATGTATCAAACATTAAATATCCTATTTAGTGTAGTTAGCAATTGCGAATCACAAAGATTATATATATATTAAAATTTCAAATCTTAGTAGTGATGCAAATGTTATACTAGTTTAAAGTTAAGATTCTCTATCTCTTTATTTAAATGATCACATAGGCCCAGCTCCCAATCATGTTAACAATTGAGCCGCTTTTTATTTACTAATTAATGAAAACCAACATAACATTATCAGACCAGTGACAGAGTTATGTGGGACTGACAGTATTATAGGGAATATTCCCCACATTCAGACTGGATGTGAAAATACAAGGAATATTTCCTATAATATTGTCAGTCCCACAAAACATTGTCATGGGTCTGAATATTGTTATAAATGCACAAACTTGATTGACAAACACAGTTTATGCGCTCCTAATGTGGCAATTTGTTGTGCATATGACAAACTCACACCATCTAGGATACTCCAATCTCATCATAACACGTGTCTTTTGGGTATTCATTCTTAACTACAAACCCTATCATATACCACTCATGTATAGTTCACACGGGTCCCAAGTCCTATGTCCCAAGTCACTTGAGGTCAATCCGTGCAATCTTAGCCGTTGAGAGGATGAAAGTTGCAACTTACCATTTCACATGGGTCCCAAGTCCCAAGTCCCAAGTCCCAAGTATGATATGGATGCCTACATGGCAACACTTATGGGAGGTGAGGCTCGAGACTTGTGTTGAGGATTGGGTCGAGCAAAAAGCTAGACCCAACTCTCAACACAAGTCCCGTGAATGTTTTTACATAAAATAATGAAGATCCGTCTTTAATGATAATTAACCATATTTGAATGGTTTTTTGAGATTGAAAAGTTGGGACTTCGCCTCCATGTTGGGACTTGCTAACATGAGTGGGACTTAGGACTTGGGACCCTATATGAACCAACCCTCAAATATAAGTGTCCAATTTAGAACAACGACCAAATGAGGTCGATGTACTCAAGGTATTGTGAAGATAAAGATATGTAACTTATGCACATGTGTACGATGGATCAAGTTGCTCAAGACTTGTACTTTTTAAGTTGTTCGATAAAACATGAGAATCTCATGGGATTTTGTTTAGTTGGCGTGTGATAAGCATGCCATAACTTAGTCAAAACTCGGGCTTCTACTATCGAGGGGTTGTCTATGAATGCCAAATTATTGGTTGCATGAAACATGTAGTTTCACTCAAGGTTGATGATTAGCCTAAGTGACATCATGTTAGACATCACTCTAAGCATGTTTTACACCCCCTAATTCCGCTCACCCACTAATTAGGTGGGGGTTGATGCCACAAGTGGTGTTTTTTTTTCTTTGTATATATTGTAGTGATTGCTATTAAATTTTGGTAGTTGCGTGATCTAGTCACGTGTTGTGTATATTGCTCATGTCTTCCCAAGGTTGATCTCATGTGCTTGGCATTGGGACATTGGCTTGTCCCTTGAGATGTGTTTCCACAAACTCATCAATGGAAATCTTCTATTTGTTGGCAAGAGTCTTATATTTATACACACACGCACGTATATAGATAGAAAGATCATCAAATAAATTTGATAGTCAATGTTGTAGATTTCCCCCATATTTACGAGTTTGGTAGACACAAATTTGAAGCATCCGCTTTGTGCAAACAAAAAGTGTCGGGCACGTGAACTAAAAACCAAGCAACGAGTGGAGACAAGGGATTTTAACTTCAAATGTTCTCCCAATTGATTCACATCCAAGTTATGAACGCCGTTGAAAGTTTGCAATTCATGTACTCTAAGCGAAGTTATAGTGATGTAGTTCCTCCAACTTAAACTCCATGCACCACGAGACTTGTAAAGGCTCAAACTTGACCGACATTCAACAAGGTACGCCAACTTCCATAGTCATACAAACACGATTGCCATTGTAGATCTCATGGGCAACAAATTACCATTTTCAAGAAGACCCCCATGGACATTTGTTGTTGAATATTCTCCAATGCAATTGTCCAAATATAGGTTGGAATATTTGTGATGCAAAAAGGTTTTAGGAATTGTATAAGACGTAAGAAATTTAGAAAGATTAATTTCACGTTTGACATAACATTATTCAGATGTATGGTTGAGTTATGTTTCAATATTTAGCATCTAATAGGGCCTCCATTGTTTTACCTTCATGGGGAGAAATTTAGATAATAGGAAAAATCTAACGTTGGTATGAATAGTATGAATTATGTGAATATTGTCGGTATTGTCAATGAATAATGCTTTTATGAGTAACATTTTTAGTGAATAATGTCGGGATGAACAATGCTTCTTGTGTGAATAGTGCTTGGAATATAATTCCACCCAAATTTCCAAGTGTTAATATGAATGTACGAACAATAATTGAATATTACTACTTTGTTCAGGGGGGGCACATAATAGAATTGCTTTATTCCACGATCAGTGAAATTGACCTACATTGCTAAATAATGTTATGGATAAGAAACATTTCCATGCGTTCTAATCGAGAACCCAAGAATTGGTACATGTGTCTGTATGTATGTACAATGATGTGAGAGCCATGCAACAACTTGTTTGAATTTTGACAGAGAGTAGTATTAAACCTTGCAATAATGGACCCCACTTTACATAACATTATTCAAATCCATAACAATGTTCCGTGGGATTGAGCAATATTCCATACAATATTCCTAGATATTCCCATATATTAGAATGAGTGTGGAAAATATTCCGTGAAATATTGTCGGTCCCACAAAACAATGTTATGGATCTGAATAATGTTATGTACAAATTACTTATAAAGAAATAAAATTATGTAGAGGGATGTAAAGGTAGTCATCTTGACGTACTCTCAGTCCCACAAGCCTTTTGGCTTCCCATACTTTAAATCAATTTCATTTCATGGGAAAGATGAAGTTTGACTACATATAGTCTAAACCAAACAGTTATAATCCACAATTTTGCCTTCCTCTCATCCTTCCAACTTCCTCTCTTTCCATTATGCATTTCTTAGGCTTTTCTTTGCCCTTATTAGCATTGTGTTCAAGTGATTAAGCACTAGCAAGTTTCACAATAAGGACTATATGTTCCAAGGGGAAGTTTAAAATAAAATAAAATAAAATAAATGTTGCAAGAGTCGATGTAATAAGTGTAGAAAAAATAAGACGTGAAGTACAGGGATAGTGTGGTCTTGCTCTTCCACTAGATGATTTTATGCTTCATAGATTTCAAGACCATATGGTGGAAGGAAACCAATGATAAGACCCAACAATTCCCAAAGTGATGCAAGTGCTACAAAACTTAGAAATAATGGCCACCTTGATTGTCCAATGCATCCTTCCATTTGGTTTATATGGTCATGATTGCCCATGGATTATCCAAGGATGTGCATGTCACCTAGAATTCCATACTAGTTTCTTAGTAGTTTCAACACAAATTAAGGATTTTTCCTGAGCGAGGGCATCAAATGCCATGCAATGGTTGGTTGGAACCTAGTTGGAACATGTGAGAAAGTTGATGTGGCATGGAAATACATCCAGTTTTAGCAAGTAAAGTGCCAAATCTAATAAGGTACTATGGGTAGGTCTCTACTCCCTACCCCAATTTTCTAGCCTTATCCTTGGTTTCTATACCCACCGTTGACCCTTGCTCTCATTTGTTGTTATTTAATATTCTATGAAGATCCCCAAACTAATGACCCCCAATGGAACAAGGCTTATTTTCAAATTTTGACCAAAAATTAGTAACTCAATGGTATGTGGCCATGTTGTTGGCACTACCAACTTCCACAAACAAATATGGGCATTGGATGAATCAAGAACATAACCCTCCATCCAATACTTAACATACATCACAAACGCAAGATAGAACATAACCACCCCCCCCATCCCTCCACCATCTTTATATTACGAACCTCCCTTGCCTATGACTCTCATGGTCAACACTCCATGAACACCATCCACGACTCATGATTAAATGGGCATCCTCGTATTTCCAAAATCATTGTATTACACATGCTTAATAAATTGAAACTAATGGTGAGAGATCAAGAATCTCTAAGCCAAATAAAGCCATATCTTCACACCTTCTTTGTTTTTCAACAAAACTATCCCAATCTCCCTGCAACTTTGGAGGCGGGAGTCATAAACGCCACTAATTGTTCTATCAACATCACAACAACCTGTGCACCACCACCAGGCAACAAGGGCAACATGGGCCCCCTCAAGCACCGATGATGGTTGTAAACCATTTCACCATCTTCAATCCAACTTGAAATGGCTCCGCATGCTCCTTCATAACCCCCCAATAAATCATTGGCCTATCAGACCCAAGAATTGTAGGACCTTCCTCCACCACGATCACTAAACTTCGAGTTGGTCTGCCATGAGGCCCATCCTGATTGGGCGCCCACCTTGCCATGTAGGGGGCACACATGACGCGCAAAGCCATCATAATGTTTTCCCTCCCAAGGTTGTTAATGTCTAATTGCGATAAAATCAGATCGGGGGAAACTACAAATTGAGCCTTTTCTGCACCCCCCCTCCCTTTGTATTTTTGCGGAAGAGGTCCCCACGCCATCCTCACCCCCATCACTCCCTTTGGTTATTGTTGGAATTACCACCTCCATGCCAACCCCACCGTCTACCACAACCATTCCTCAAAAACGCAAAACAAGATGCAGACACAAGACTACAACTTCTGCACGACCATCTTAATACGTACAACAGGATACTACTTCCCGGCAACCTTATCCCACAAGCATTAACCCATTTAAAACCTCACACACCATGACTTCGCCCACGCGCTAGCAAAATATTTTGCCAGCACCACACACCATCCCACTCCCTCACAACGATAACAAAATGCCAAGATTTCGTGTTAAGGAAGGGGTCCCACCTCGTTCAAGCTCAAAATTTGGGAATCGTTTTCCTACATCAACTAGCATCATGGGCACACAAGGACTCTGCCTCGGCCCTTCACATAGAACAAAGTTAAAAACCACCCCCTAAAACACACAATTTCAACATGTCCATTCTACAACTCCCACACAACCTTATATGACAACCCCAACACACCCCAACTCTCCCCACCACACCACCCTATACTTCTAGGAACCTCAAAACCACTAATAAATTGAGCCCCCCTAAATTAACATCCCACCACAACAAACCCTTTTTAAGACAATTCTTTATTAGTTACAAAGCCCTCCTATCTACATGTAGGCAATATTTTTAGGAGCTGACTCAAATGGGGTAAACCCACTCAACAAATTCTAAGAAGAACATGCCATTAATCACATTGACAATAAAAATTGCCGAAGCCCATTTTATTTTAATATAGTAGCAAAATGTTGTCCAAATTGGATTTTTTTGATGGTGCCTAAGATTGTTGTGTTCAGTACTCAAATGTAGAATACCAAGGTGAGATCCTTATAAAAATTCATTAAGATTAATGCTAGAAAACAAATGACTAAATTTTATTTTGGACATAAATTTCATGACCTTAAATATTTTGAATTTGGATTTTTTTTCATACTCCTTGAATTCATTATGAACTTGTTGGCATCATCAGAAATGTAGAAAATCATCAGTTTAATGTAATTTTATCATATTTTGAACAAATTTTAGACAAGTACTTGTTCAATATGAACTATTTGCACATGACTTGCAACGTCTTCTAAAATGAGTGAATTGTTTTTTTAATTTTTTTTTTGTCATCACAAATTGCTTGCCTTTGTAATTAAATATGTTTTAAAAAATATGGATTCTTCCACAAAATTGAGAGTTAATATATAGTTTTGAATCATTTTCACTTAAACCTTGGCATGGATCAAAAGTTGTCCACTTCATTGTGCTTGCACTGCTTCAAGTTGGTTATTATAGGATTTTAGGCCACTATCCTTGAGGCATTGCTCTTAAATTTGACAACGCCCTCCCCTCAGTGCAATACCCTATACATAACCAATCGTTTGTCCTAGAGTAGAAGGATAATCATAACTCGTCATAGTTGTACATCATGGAGGCATGATATCATCCATAATTCCCGGGATTTTGTCCATGATCTTGTTGGTTATGTTCAATAATACCTCCTTTAAGGCACACCCCACCACATACCATGCAATTCATTGAATTCACCTAGTGCCACGACAAATTCCCAAATAATGCACGCAGTGAAAAAACTGCTACATACAATCCACTCATACACACACTTAGAAGAGCCGGCTGGCAAGTCAACCCTCTCATCACCATTACAGCAAGTGTTAGAGGGGCTATTCACGAACAACCAATTAAAGAACTAGAAAAACAAAAAATACCCAAAACCGAGGTAAAAACACTTATGAAACACCTACACCAAATTGCCATCAAATACCTCACATATTTAATACTAAACAAAAGGAAGTTAGACAACAAACAACTCCCAGTAGACCCCCCTAGACCCCCCTAGACCTCAGTTAGACCCACCTATACCCCCATATACCCCACTAGACGTTAGGTACTACACCCTCTCAAAATATAGGAGCCCACCTCCAGAGAGGGAGGAAGTACTCCTACGGTGAAGCTTGGTAAAAAAATGAACACGGTAGAGAGGAATGGGCTCCCATTCACGTCAAAGTACAAGCCAAACTCCGATGTTACTTTTATTTTATGTTCAATAATTAACTCGAGTTGGAAGATGACATGAGTCATCCACTCTCTTTCTTGTTGCCTATATGATCCAAAATGCATTTTGGGTTGGTCAAATGGGATTTTTGGCCACTGCATCCTCAAATCCCAACACCAATCATTTATCCCAAAGCAAAAATGTTATCAAAATTCATGAAGGCATGATATCATCCATAATTCCTAAATTATATCCATTAGTTGTTCCGTTATGATTGGTAACAAATTGCAGTAGGTGGATGACTTGCTACTCCCATGACCGGTCATCCACTTTCCTCTTGTTGGTTAATATTTATTCCACAATGCATGGAGGGGGAGGGCATTATGGGATTTTTAGCCAACATTGTTAAGCTCATGCCCTCAAATCCCATGATAGCCTCCCTTGACTGCTCATTCAAGAGCTGAAAGGTTATCAAAGCTACTCACAAGTTTGCATCCATATAGGCGCGATGCGATATCTTCCAAAAGTCCCAAATCCTACCCATGAATTGCTTGGTTATGATTGATAACAAGCCCAAATAGGTGGATCACTCGCCATTCATGTAGTCGATCATTCACTCTCCTATCGCTAGTTATTTAATCCATAATTTAGAGTAGAGGTGCCTATTCTCAATTAGGACCCCATTGGGAATCTATAGGGTGCCATAATTTCTTTTTATGGGTGGTTAAAATAAGGTTCCATGTTTCACGGTTTCCAAGAGTTAGTTTCCATGTAGGTTGCTTGCCCACCATATTTTAGTGGAAATGTAGAAGCCACCATGTGGGCGAAGTGGCCTACATGGAAACTAACCCCAAGTCTCCAACTCCGGTTATGGTATCACTAGGGAATCGATAATGCCATGACACATGTCCCCGGTTTTGAGTGCTAACATGAGGAGGCATTCGTCTCAAAATGAGCGGTTATGGCAGACTCTCGACAATGGTAATGTGTTTGGGCCAACTTTTGGCTTCAAAAATTCACAATAATTTCAACTGAAGGAATAAAATTACTGGAACATTTACAATCCTCTTGATTTATGTCTTCCTACACAGGGGAAAATTGCACCGCCTTATACTTCTCCAAATTTGGTGTAGAATCTCATAAGTGATTGGTGTCGCTACTCTAATCAACGAACAGGGAGAACCGGAAGCTAGTTACAGATGAAATGGAGGAGTTTGAGAGGAAAATGGCCGAGTTTGAGAGATAACCGGTTGAAGGTCAACACTAAAGAAACAAAATTAGCAATCATTTTAGAGGAATTTGAAGAACACACCTCAAATTGATAAAGGAAAACCGAAAGGTGTCGACATGTGCTTGGAAACGCTCGGATCTCAACCGATCATGCCCAAAATCCTCCCCGGACTCTGAACCGAATGCGTTACAAGGCCTGTGCACATGAGGCGCGGCCCGCCTCGGCCTCCGCCTGGCAGACCACCAGGTGGCCCCCCGCGGTTGGCCGGCGGGGGAGGTTGATGCGCCAGGCAACACAAAGCACCTTGCTGCGCCCGCCTCCACCTTCCTCCGCCTTCCATTTACCCTATCTGGGTAATCTCGGTGTCGTGAGAGAGAAAGGAGAAAGAGAAAATTTGAGTTCCGCAGTAAGAAACTTGCAAAGAATTACCTGGCGGAGGACGGCGAATCCGTC